>OY740787.1:80047868-81247868 GCA_963514005.1 Raja brachyura
CCACATTGACCAGTGATCCCCCTACACAAGCACTATCCTACACACTAGGGACAGTTTACCAAAGCCAATTAACCTGCAAACCTGTACATCTCTGGGGTATGGAGGGAAACTGTGATGTAGGACAATTATGTAAAGACAGAAGTGAACTGCTATCTAAACACCCATAAAGCAATAGGGAGAGTAAAACGAATGCTACCTAAACAAATTAAAAGCGCATTTAATGAACAAATTCCGGAGATCTGATAAGTAAGTTCGAGCTGAATCTGTTTTATATGGATAAGCAGCACTAACAAAACACAAGATAATTGTATGTGACTTTGGTATTGAACTTTTTTCAGTTAGTTGCCTGAAGAAATGAAGCAAGATTCTTACATGCTCACCCATCTCAGTAAAATGTGAACAAATTTCGATGTACTTCATGAATCAGAGGTTGTTTGATTGCTCATTCAGTTCTCTTAGGTATGCTCCTACAATGTCTTGATATGCTGACAGACTGCTCCATCACTCACTCAGTAAAAGGGTTGAATGCAGCAATAATTCGAGTGAAGCGTTAAACCAGGCTTTATCTTTTGTTGGCCTTTACTGGCAGGTCTTTGGTTGTGGTCGGATAAAGGATAAATCCTAATTCCTCTCTTATTGTAACTCATAGCCTTATTGGGATTGTGTCTAGAAATGCATCCCGCCATTTAGAATGGAATAGAATAGAATAGAATGCCTTTTATTGTCATTCCAACAGCTTGGTTTGAACAAAATTGCACTTTTACAGTCTTAACATTACAAAAAAAAACAAGACCCACACTTAACACAATTTACACAAACATCCATCACAGTGAATCTCCAACACCTCCTCACTGTGATGGAAGGCAAAAGTCTTATCTATTCCCTTTGTTCTCCTCTCGCAGTCGAGCAGTCCAACTGCAGTCAATGTGGGGTTACACAAAAAGCTGGAGAAACTCAGCGGGTGCAGCAGCATGTAAGGAGCGAAGGAGATAGGCGATGTTTCGGGTCGAGACCCTTCTTCAGTCAATGTGACTGGGGCTCCCGATGTTAAAGCCCCAGGCGGGCGATGGTAAGTCCCATGGCCGCTAAGCTGCGCAGGGCGATGTTAGGCCCCGCTCCTAGTCTTTAAACCCCGCGATTCCAGCGGGAGAAGTTGACGGTGCGGGATCTCTGAAAAGCGGTCTCCCACCAGGGACTGCGAGCTCCCGATGATCCTGTTCCCCGGGCCTGCAGCTGGAGCCACCGAAGCTCCAATGTCGGGTCACAGCCGCGCGCCACCACAGCTCTTCCCGCTCCGAAGTCGGCCAGCTCCTCGATGGCGAGTCCGCAGTCTCCGCAACTGGAGCCTTCAGGTTAGTTCCGGCCGGAGGCCACTGCCGGTTCCACGATGTTAGGCCCAACGACATCAGAGACCCGACAGGGAAAAGGTCGGGTCCCCATACAGGGAAGAGATTAAACGGTTCCTCCCCCCCCCCACATATACACAGCTAAAAAAGAATAACAACTAGAATCAACACATACATTTAACGAGACAAAAATAAAAAAAGACAAACAGACTGCAGTCGAACCGCTGCCGTTTGGCACTGGCACACCACATTTACTTGAAATATGGACTAGCAATCGTGTCAGTGAGTTGAATTCCTTCAAAATTCATTCCAGGAACTGACTTAATAGACTTTAAGTTAATGGATGGAACTTTGGGAGCTGTTTGGAACTTTGGAAGCTTTTAGAACATCGGAAACTTTTGAACAGTGCAAGTCTACAGCATGCAGAGCAGAACAAAGTGGGGGTACGCTTCCGGTCATGGAACATAGAAAAGTACAACTTAGGAACAGGCCCTTTGGTCCACAATGTTTATGCTGAACATGATGCCTAGAAAAACGAATCTCATCTGCCTACTCATGATCCATATCCTTCCATTCCCTGCGTATCCATGTTACTGTGTAAAAGGCCTATCTATGGTTATTCGTTTTTTCTTTCTTCTGATTGTGAAGTTTTAATAAATTGCGCAATGAAACCACAGAAAACCAGCTTTAATTTCCCTTTAAAACGAAACCCTTTTTCAACTGGCCTGGGCACTACACCAAGGTCACTGAGCGGGGCTGGTAGTCTGTGCGATTGAGCCCACCACCTCACATTTGCAGCCTAAAGTGTAAGATGTGTGCCACATATATTATTAATGCAACAACATTCAGTGTAACAGCAACAGTGCAGGCAAGAAATAGTTTCCATGGCAATAAGTTAGTGAAGGCCCAGCTAAAAATACTCTTTTCATTCTGCAATAAATATTGCATCATCTTGAGCCAAATGATGATTGTATCAAATGGCACCTCCACAAGAATCCATCTGTGGGTTTGTTGCCTATGCTATCCAGTTCTGTTTTGTTCCCTTCTTGAAATAATGTTTTCTGATGGATTCAGTAATTTCATTTGAAATGTGGTAACAAAGCTCCCGATGCAGGCAGGATAATTTTAACCCAGTCTCCGTCACGTTGCATCCACCTCTGTGCCTTTGTGGCATCTGATCAGTCGCACAATATGAACCTACAATATTGACGCTGCCATCACATCGGCAGTCTTGCTAAGTATGGATAAGCTGCAATGTGGAGTGTGACTAAAATCACTTTGATCTATGCTGCAAGCAAGAGAATTGACTGACTAAACATGACAGTATGATTCAGTGTGGCTCAGCCCAGCTCTGACGCTAGACTACAGTGGGTGACTGTGATACTGGATCAGATATCTCCCTCTCACCACTGACTGGAACAATTTGGTCAATAAATAAATCCAAATCTTTTTCATTTTGTGTCCCCCATCACATCTCACCCTTGAAACTTCCATAATAAGAACATATTTGAAAGGATGATTAACTCAACTTTAACTATTTTATTTGTTATTATAAAGGACTCAGATTTATTGTTCGGAAGAAATTACATCTATTTCCTATTGCAATATAATTAGCTTCCTTTGTATGAACATTGAAACCAATAATGGCGACAGAAGCCTTATTGGAACCCATGGTGAACAATACTAGGATAATCCCTATTTCATTTCGGAGTCACGTGAGTGACTTCGTGAAGAGCCCGCCGGCGCGCATGCTCGACATATCGTCGTAACGCGTTGCTGCGACGGCTGGCGGTGGAGCGCGCTCCTCGCCAGCCCTTCATAAGGGGCCACGGAGGTGAGTATTCCACCTTTAGTTGGTGGTCCTTGTTGTCTGATTATGTCTTGCAGCAAGGACATGGATGGGAGTTCGAAGGGCCGGAGGACGTCAGGACGAGTTCGCCGGTCAACAGTTCCGGGGCCTTTACCATCGGCAGTACCTGCAGCGCAGGCCGGGACTCAGGCGGAGATGTGGGTAAGCCCTGTGTTCACAGGTCCAGATCCGCCAGCACACCACAGCTCGGAGGAGTTCGACGAGGAGGAGTGTGGTGTGCCGCCAGAGCAGGGGGACCCTGCCATGGCAGTCAGGTTGTCAGCGGGCTCGCTGGCGACCTCGAGCAGGGCGCGTGCCGTTGCACGGCCTGTTCCACTCAGCCCTCCGAGAAGGGGGAGGGGAGGAGCCCAGAAGCCTAACCCTGTTAGGGCTAAGGCATTGCCTGTCGCAGAGGAGCGGTCAGGTTCCAGGGCGAGACCCGGGGCGGCTGTGAGGTCCAGCCGGCACACCCCGACTCTCGACGCCGGGACGGGTCGGTTGAGTCGGGTCTCGTCGCGGTCGCCGAGCCCCCCATGGATGGGTGGGCGGCACCATGCGTCGGCAACGTCCACGATGTGGGCAGCCGGCAAGACTGCGCGGGCCCCAGGCAGCCATGCTTCGGCTGGTGCCGACACCTCGCCGCATGTGCCCTTAGTGGCAGCGGCTTCAGCTCTCGCTAAACGGAGGCGATTGAACACGCCCGCGCAGGAATCGCGCAGTTTCGCCTCGGCGGCTGTTAGCGACAACTACCGGCACCGGCAGGGCCTCGACGAGGTGCGGGCCGATGACAGGAGCCCGGTTTTCTTTTCAGAGCCGGAGGACTCCGACCACCTGAGTGTTCAGGGTGAAGGGCGTATTGACCATATGGAGCGGCTGCTGGAGCTCCTGCTTCAACGTCAACAACAGCAGGGCAGCAACAGGCACAGGGCGTCTTCACCAACATCTACTATCAGCCTGGAGCAGCACGAGGAGGAGGTTCTGGTGGATCCCGTACCACCTCCGGTGGAGGTGCCAGCGGAGGAACTTTTGGATGTGGCGACCAAATTCGAGGCCCCACATACGGCTGGTCTTCCTCTCAATTCAAAGCTGGCAGCCACAGTGGACTTTCTTAATAATCAGGTGCTGCAGGAAGAAGTCCTCATCCAGGCTATGAGCCGTCACAAGGCTCCATCAAACTGCAACTCCCTCAACGTGCCTGTGGTCAATACGCCAATATGGGGCAACATCAGTGCGGCTATCCGTCAACAAGAGCTACAATTGCAGCGGATCCTGAAACTCCTCACGGCCGATATTACCGCCTTTGCGCGGTCGGTGGACGAGGACGAGCTGAATTTGGACCAGGAAGATGCTCTGGCCTTATTGTGCGCGACCCAGCACGAAATCAACGGGTTTCGCAAAAACAGCATCCGCCCAGCACTCAACCCGAAGTTTGCAGGATTGTGCAAACCACCGCCGCCGCCGCCGCCCCGTCAGCTCTTTGGTGAGGACCTCTCGAAGAGAGTCAAAGAGCTTGACGAACAAGCCAAAACGGTGGGGATCATGCGCTCTAAGAGTGCCCCCACACCGTCCGGCTCAAAAGCTCCATACATTTGCTCACGAGGGTCGGCCAGTGCCTCGACGAGGACTCACCCTCTAGCTCCACAACGACAACAACACCAGAACCAGCACCAAGGGTCTTTTTTAGGACAGGGTCGGCAGAGACCTTTTTGGAAATCGAAGACGCCGCGCCCTCAAGCCAACCCAGCACCTCCACGGCCACCCACACGTGTCAAGGACCGCCGGTAACCACGGAGGTGAGGGGGTCTGGTTCTCTCTTTTCTCTCTGTTTAACTTCCCATGTTGGTGGTCGTTTACGGTTGTTTTTGGATGCATGGGGTAATTTTACTGGTGATGAGTATGTGTTGCGGAATATTCAGGGGCATAAAATTGAGTTTATTAATGGCGACATTCCTCCATCCCAGCACATGCCTGGTCGTACGTTCAAATTGTCTGCTGCAGAACAGGCAGCAGGTTACAAGGAAATTTTAAGTTTGGAACAGAAGGGTGTGATTGAGAAAACAGTGCATGAGCCAATTGAATTTGTTTCGAACATACTTACTAGACCTAAGAAGGATGGAGGCTGTCGTGTCATTATTGATCTAACCCGTTTGAATACGTTTGTAACATATACTCATTTTAAAATGGATACGTTTGAAACAGCCAAATCATTGATTTCTCATGGCTGCTTTATGGCATGCATTGATTTGAGGGATGCATATTATTCAGTATCCATCCAGAAAGATGATAGAAGGTTTTTGAAATTTATCTGGATGGGGCAACTTTGGCAGTATAAGGCTTTGCCTAATGGGCTTACTACAGCCCCTAGATTGTTCACTAAATTGGTGAAGCCAATCATGGCTTATTTGAGACAACGACATCATATAGTTATGGCCTATTTAGATGATGTCTTTATTGTGGGCCACACCCTGCAATTGGCTGAACAGGGTGTTGCAGCTGCTGTCAATATATTTCAACAATTAGGATTCATTATCCATCCAGAGAAATCAAAGTTCTGCCCTGCCCAGGTAATTAATTACCTAGGGTTCACGGTGAACTCAATGAGCATGAGGATAACTATACCAATTAACAAAATTGAGGAAGTCACTAAGGTGTGCAGAGATTTAATTGGCACCAATATACCATCGATTCGGCATACAGCCACAGTAATTGGCAAGTTAGTGGCTTTGTTTCCGGCAGCACGATATGGACCTTTGCATTATCAGAATTTGCAAAGAGCTAAAATTACTGCGTTAAAATGGAACGCTGGTCATTACGATCGATCTATGCAGCTGCCGTCCGAAGCGATAACTGAGTTGCAATGGTGGGTGTGTCACATTAGCAACTCATTTAAGCCTGTCAGGGAGGCTAATCCGGTGGTATATTTACAGACTGATGCAAGCTCCAATGGCTGGGGAGCTACTGATAATTGCTCTAGTTGTGGGGGTAGATGGGACACCCTTGAGGCATCGATGTTGTTGACTCAAGGGATTAACTATTTGGAGTTGCTGGCAGCATTCCACGGACTTCGTGCATATTGTTCCAAGCTTGTTGGAGCACACGTCCGTCTCCAAATAGACAACACCACAGCTGTGGCATATTTAAACCATATGGGTGGTACCAGGTCAGTTTCGTGTGACAAATTGGCTAACTCAATTTGGCTCTGGTGTATTCAAAGAGACATTTGGATTTCAGCTACCTATTTGCCAGGTGAGCTTAATACTGTGGTGGACACCAGGTCACGCAAATTTAATGACAACATTGAATGGATGTTGCATCCTGAGATTTTTGCTAAAGTCACAGCCAAATTTGGTAAACCGGACATTGACCTTTTTGCGTCACGGTTGAACCATCAGGTACCAGCCTACGTTTCATGGGAACCAGATCCTGGGGCAATAGCGCTAGATGCATTCTCGCTGGACTGGGGGAATTGGGTTTTCTATGCCTTCCCTCCGTTTTGCCTCATCAGTCGGGTATTGCGAAAGATTCAGGCAGATGCTGCCAAGGGCATCCTTATTATACCCGACTGGCCGACACAGCCTTGGTATCCGGTGGTCTTTGACATGCTCAACGAACCTTGGGTCCTTTTGAAGGGTTGCCCACAATTGGTTACTCACCCTGTGTCAGGGGAGCCACATCCCTGCCATGGCTATTTAAATTTGTTGGCTTGCAGGTTCTGAACAGGCCGTTAGTCCAATACGGCCTCTCGGCTCGGACCATGGATACCATCGGGGCGTCGTGTCGAGAGTCCACAAGGCGAAGATACCGCTCGCATATTAAGAAGTGGGAAGCCTACTGCAGCCGCTCTCGCATCACGTACGATGACGTGACAATAACCGACGTCCTGGAATTCCTCGCGGGGTTGCACCATGATGAACACTTAAGTTACAGTGCCATCAACAGCGCCAGAAGTGCGCTATCATTCTACCTCAAGATTGGGGTAGGATCCAACAGGCTAGTGTCCAGACTCATGCGGGGTATATTCAATATGAATCCGCCTACACCACGCTATAATATCACCTGGGATGTCAGGGACGTATTAACCCTGCTCAGGACGTGGTCTCCCATGGAAGGGCTCCAACTGGACCAACTCACCATGAAGCTGGTGATGTTACTAGCGCTGACTTCAGCTCAGAGGGTACAGACACTACACAAACTGCGTGTCGACAGAATGACATCTACCCCTACAGAAGTAGTCTTTTTCGTTGACGAGCTACTAAAGCAGCATAGACCTGGGTGCACAGGGCTGCAGCTGAAGTTCCCGGCATACCCCGCAGATGCTAGGCTATGTTTAGCCTCACATATCCGCCACTATGTCAAGGTGACGGCACGCATCAGAGGAATGGAGAGATACCTGCTTGTCACTCATAAGAGACCTCATCATCGAGTGACAGTCCAGACGATATCCAGGTGGCTTCGAGTCGTCTTGGGTAAGTCAGGTATCGACACTAATGTGTTCAAGTCTCATTCCACCAGGGCTGCATCGACGTCAGCGGCGAGGGTCATGGAGGTGCCCATGGACCAAATTCTCGCCACAGCAGGATGGGCGAATGAAGCTGTGTTCCAGCGTTTTTATAACAAGCCTGTTGCTGCTCCTCTACAGTTCGCAGAAGCCGTGCTGAATGCAGGTCAAGAACGTGGAGATGTCCCCGCATGAGGGGTTTTTGATTTGTTATTAATAAATATGCTTTTGTTTTGCAGTATGAGCTATTGAGCCAGTTTGTTCCTCCCATCCATCCCTGGTAGTGGTGTGTCAGCATGGACGTGGTCCAGGGCGTGTAATCACAGAAGCTTTGAAGTCTTCACGAAGTCACTCACGTGACTCCGAAATGAAATAGTAAGATTGAACGAGAACTTACCAGTTCGAAGGTTGATCTTTATTTCATGAGGAGTCGAAGTGAGGGATTTCGTGCCCTCCTCGCCCAACCCTCAATCACCTTCATCTGGTAATCTTAGTCAATTCAATCATACTATGCGAAGTCATTTCTATTGTTGGTTCTGTGATTCCACGCCGCTACTTTGAAGTATGTCGAGCATGCGCGCCGGCGGGCTCTTCACGAAATCCCTCACTTCGACTCCTCATGAAATAAAGATCAACCTTCGAACTGGTAAGTTCTCGTTCAATCTTACTATTCTTTATCATAATTGAGACTTGCCAGAGAAAAATACATATAATTCCTGGATTTTAAGGAGAAATTGTGTCCAGTCATGTGGTCTAGGTACACCGTGTAGTCGTATTTTCATATTCTGACATTGCTGGAAGAACAATTGGGAGGAATATGGACCAAACACAGACAGGTGGGACTAGAGTAGCTGGGACATGTTGGCTGGTGCGGGCGTGTTGGGCCGAAGGGCCTGTTTCCACACTGTATCACCCTATGACTCCATGACTCTAATTGTCTGACGTGTAACATTTGGATCAAGGTTTGGAGGTAATACTTTGTTGAGCACTTGAGCCTAAATGGCAAATAATGGCACTCAGACACAGTAGAGCGTTATACTTAAAATAACACGTAGAACTGTACGGCACCTAAAATTCTATGTGTCAAAAATAATCAGCTTAATTTCATTTCGGAGTCACGTGAGTGACTTCGTGAAGAACCCGCCAGCACGCATGCGCGACATATCGTCGCTCGCATTTGCAGTCGACGGCTGGAGGAGGAGCGCGGCTCACCACCAGCCCTCATAAGGACCAACTCAGGTAAGTATAATCAACCTTGAGCTGGTTGGTTTGTCTGTTAGTAATTTTTTCCTACAGAGAAACATGGACAGAAGAAGTAAGGGCCGCAGGACGTCCGGAAGGATCTGCAGGCCACCAAGCCCGGAGCTCCCTTCTACAGCGCCCGCTGGAAGGACCGGGAAAAAGGCGCGCAAATCGGGGAGCCCTGTAATCACAGGACCCGAATCACCGGCACAGCTGAGCTCTAGCGGGGTTCCCGCAGAGCAAGAAGTCGGAATAGCGCCGGAGCAGGTGGACCCTGACTCCATTTCCCTCTCGCCAACTGGATCATTGGCAGAGGCGAGCAAAAAGGGTTTACGTGCTGCTGCACAACCCTTCTCCCTGAGCCCTCATAGTAGGGCCAGAGTAGAGACTCACCACCTAGTCGGACCAGGAAGAGTCACACAGGTGGAGGCTCGCCACGGTCACCGCTTCCCCCGCGGGGGGATGGACGGGACCGTACGCCGTCTGGGTCCAGAAAAAGGACAGTCGGCAAGCCCGCGCGGATGTCGGGTCACCACGCCGAGGCGTCGGGTGCCGACTTATCACCGCATATGCCCACGGAGGCAGCCGGATGCAGCTCAGCCAAAAGGAGGCGTATGAGCAGATCCACGCGGGAGTCGTTCAGTATCGCTGAGGCGGCTGGAAGCGACTTACCGTCACGGCACCGACATTACCTCGACGAGGTACGGGCGGATGATAGGAGCCTCAGAAGTTCCTTCGGGCATGAGGACTCTAATCGCCCATTCATGCATGATGAAGGGCGCATAGACCGGATGGAGAGGATAATGGAACAACTCCTGCTTAATCAAAGACAGGAAGCCCACAGTTCCAGGGGACTTATGGACATATCCCCATCATCTATGGGCAGCATGAGGCCAGAAGAGGAGGAAATTTTGGTACATGCCCCAGTTGCACCTGAAGTTCCCCAGGAAGAGCTCCTGGACGTGGCAGCCAAGTTTGGATTACCCGTTTCATCGGGCCAACCCCTCGATACCAAGCTGGCTGCTACCATTGATTTCCTCACGAATCATCAACTACAGGAGGAGGTCCTTGCGAAGGCCATGGATAGACACAAGGTGCCGGGCAATTGTAATTCACTCAATGTGCCTACAGTCAACATGCCGATTTGGGGCAATAACAGCCCGGGCATTCGCACTCAGGAAGTAAAATTACAGAGGATCCTGAAGTTGCTCACATCTGGGATTACTGCGTTTGCAAGGTCGGTGGATAGAGTGGACTTGAGCATCGATCAGGAGGATGCACTGGCTCTACTTTGCAACACGCAATACGAAATTAATGCTTTTAGGAAAAGTATTATCAAGCCGACATTAAACCCCAAATTTGCGGGGTTATGTAGAGCACCTCCAACACCACCACCCAGACAGCTATTCGGTGAAAACCTCCCGAAGCAGGTCAAAGACCTAGATGATCATGCCGTGACCAGACAGACGGCCAAGAAAACACCATATTTCAGGCCACGAGGTCCCACCGATAGGCCAGCAAGGACCTACGTTCCAGCGCCTCCTATGTACCAACAGCCTCAACAGCCCAGGCCTTTTTTAGGGCAGGGCCCTCAACGGCCAGCATGGAAAATGCGGTTTCCGTATTTCCAGCGCAACCCAGCACCTCCACGTCCCACCAAAAACGTCAGGGACCGCCGATAACCATGAAGGTAAGGGGGTCTGGGTTTCATACACTGGCATGTCTAACCTCACATGTTGGGGGTAGGTTGCGGGGGTTTAAGGAGGCATGGGAAACCATCACCTCAGATGAGTTTATTCTACAAAGCATTCAGGGTTATGAGATTGAGTTTACAAATGGCCAAATTCCTCCACCTCAGCATATGCCGAATCGCAGATTTGCACTTTCCAAGAAGGAAACAGCAGTAGGCTATGCTGAAATCTTAAGACCCCTGGAGAAAGGTGTGATAGAAAGAACTACACATGAGCCGGTTGAGTTTGTATCCAATATATTTACTAAAACCAAAAAAGATGGTGGATGTCGGGTCATTATAGATCTAACCCATTTGAATACCTTTGTACAATACACCCATTTCAAAATGGACACGTTTGAAACAGCCAAATCTTTGATTTCTGAGGGCTGCTTCATGGCATGCATTGACTTAAAAGATGCATACTATTCAGTATCCGTTCAGAAACATCACAGGAAGTTCTTGAAATTCATCTGGATGGATCAACTTTGGCAATATAAAGCTTTGCCCAATGGGCTTACCACAGCCCCTAGACTATTTACCAAATTACTCAAGCCAGTGTTAGCCACACTGAGGAGGGCAAATCACACGGTCATGGCTTATCTAGATGATATCCTCATTATTGGGCATACATTGGAATCAGCAAATTTGGCAGTTTCAGCCACTGTGGATATATTCCAAAAAATGGGATTTATTATCCATCCAGATAAATCAAAGTTCTGTCCTTCACAGATCATGGACTATCTGGGGTTCACCATAGATTCCAATCACATGATTGCCACCATACCAACTAACAAGGTTGGGGATGTCATCCAAACATGCAAAAACCTGGTCTGCGCCAGTATGCCATCAATTAGACAAACTGCTAAGGTAATTGGAAAAATCGTAGCAGTTTTTCCAGCTGCTCAATTCGGACCTTTACATTATCAAAATTTATAAAGATCCAAGATTTTAGCATTAAAATTGAATGCTGGACATTTTGATAGACCTATGCAGCTGCCACTCAAGGCAAAAATTGAGTTACAATGGTGGATTGATAATATCCATAACTCATTTAAACCCATCATTGTGCCTCGTCCGGTGGTATATTTACAAACAGACACAAGCTCCCATGGCTGGGGAGCTACGGACAACAACACAAGTTGTGGGGGCAGATGGGACTCACTAGAATCTACCCTTTTGTTAGCACAAGGGATAAATTATTTGGAGATGCTTGGGGCATTCCACGGACTTAGAGCTTATTGTTCAAACTTTACTGACACTCATGTCCGTCTCCAAATAGACAACACCACTGCGGTGGCATATCTAAATCATATGGGTGGTACCAGGTCAATTTCATGTGATGAATTGGCTAATACAATTTGGCTCTGGTGTATTCAAAGGAATATTTGGATTTCAGCTACCTATTTACCAGGTAAGCTCAACATAGTGGCGGACACCAGGTCACGGAAATTCAATGATAACATCGAGTGGATGTTGAATTCCCAAATATTCAAACAAATTACAGCCAAATTTGGTAAGCCGGATATTGACCTTTTTGCGTCACGGTTAAACCATCAGGTACCAACATATGTATCATGAGAACCAGATCCTGGGGCAATAGCGATGGACGCTTTCTCGCTAGACTGGGGGAAATGGTTTTTCTATGCATTTCCCCCATTTTGCCTCATCAGTCGGGTATTGCGGAAAATCCAGCTAGATGCTGCCAATGGCATCCTTATCATACCCGACTGGCCTACTCAGTCATGGTATCCGGTGGTCCTTGGGATGATCAGTCAACCATGGGTCCTCTTGGAGGGTTGCCCAATATTGGTGACGAACCCCGTTACAGGGGAACCACATCCCTGCCATAGTCATTTGGATTTATTGGCTTGCAGGATTTGAACAGGCCATTACTGCAGTATGGTCTATCATCAAGGACCATGGACACCATAGGAGCATCATGCAGGGAGTCCACAAGACGGCAATATTTATCGCACATCAGGAAATGGGAAACCTACTGCGGCCGCTTGGACATTGCATATGACTCCGTGTCAATCACAGATGTGCTGGAGTTCCTTGCGGGGTTACATCATGACGAACACCTCAGCTATAGTGCCATCAACAGCGCCAGGAGCGCACTATCATACTACCTCAATTTGGAGGTAGGATCCAATAAGTTGGTGTCCAAACTGATGCGGGGAATATTTAATTCCAATCCGCCTAGACCGCGTTACAACGTTACCTGGGATATTGGGAATGTACTGACCCTGCTCAGGACGTGGTCGCCCATGATTGGGCTTGAATTGGACAGACTCACCCTGAAGTTGGTGATGTTATTGGCACTTACTTCGGCACAAAGGGTACAGACTCTTCATAAGATCAAGATTGATAGAATGATCTCTACCCCAGAAAAGGTTATTTTCTTTATTGATGAATTGCTTAAACAGCACAGGCCTGGGTTTACAGGTCTGCAGCTGGTGTTTCCAGCATACCCCGCTGATGCCAGGCTATGTTTAGCCACCCACATCCGCCACTATATTAAAGTGACGCGGAAATTAAGGGGAATGGAGCAATACTTGCTAATCAGCCATAAGAAACCTTACCATAGAGTGACGGTACAGACTATCTCCAGATGGCTCAGAATCGTTTTGAACGAAGCAGGTATAGATACTAATGTATTTAAATCCCATTCCACCAGGGCTGCATCTACGTCGGCGGCAAAGGTCATGGAGGTGCCCATGGACCATATTCTAGCCGCAGCGGGATGGGCCAGTGAAGCCACCTTTCAACGGTTTTATAATAAACCTATTACCGCTCCTGGAATGTTTGCAGAAGCTGTACTGAATGCAGGCCGAGGTCATTCGGCTGTTCCCCAGTGAGGGTTTTTTTCTTTTGTTATTATTAATAAATATTATTATTTTTCAGAACTAGCAGTCTGAAAAATTTTGATACTCCTGTCCATCCTTATCGTGGCGTGTGTGATAGCATGGACGTTGTCCAGGGCGTGTAATCACAGAGCTTTGAAGTCTTCACGAAGTCACTCACGTGACTCCGAAATGAAATAGTAAGATTAAACGAGAACTTACCAGTTTGAAGTTTGATCTTTATTTTATGAGGAATTGCGATGAGGGATTTCGTGCCCTCCGCTCCCAACCCTCGATCATAAAGTCAACTGGTAACTAGAGTCTCTTCAATCTTACTATCACAAGTCATTTCCTTTGGTTTGTTGGTTCTGTGATTCCACACCGCTGCTTTGAAGAGATGTCGCGCATGCGTGCTGGCGGGTTCTTCACGAAATCCCTCATCGCAACTCCTCATAAAATAAAGATCAAACTTCAAACTGGTAAGTTCTCGTTTAATCTTACTATTTTAGCTAATCTTAAAATGAAGATTGTCAAAATATTCTAGATATAACTAACACCAATAATTTAAGAGGCATTATTTAAGGGGCAAGATACTCACTCTCTGTCGCTGCCCTTGAATGAACAATATAATAATAATTACACATTGTGTAGGAAGGAAATGCAAATAGACACAGAATGCTGGAGTAACTCCGTGGGTGAGGCAGCATCAATGGAGAGGTCCCATTCATTTTCTCCATAGATGCCGCCTCACCTGCTGAGTTACTCCAGCATTCTGTGTCTACCTTAGATTTTACCAGCATCTGCAGTTCTTTCTTAAACAAGGAACTGCAGATGCTGGTTTAAACCGAAGATAGATACAAATTGCTGGAGTAACTCAGCGGGACAGGCAGCATCTGTGGAGAGAAGGAATGGGTGATGTTTCGGGTCAAGACCCTTCCTTAGACCCTTCTGAACAAGAGCGTGCCAAAGGGAAGAAACCCTTGGTCAAAGAATTAGAGAAAGGAGGTTAAGAGATAGACCCTAAAAAAAGAAAAGGAAAAAAAAAAAGCCAGTTACTATGTTATATATATCACGCAAAAGGAATCTATTGGGAAAGAGCAGGAATTAAAACTTTGGGAGATTTGTATATACGGGAAAACTATTATCATTTAAACAATTACAATTAAAATACAATCTGGGTAACAATCAGTATTTTAAATATTTCCAAATATGTGATTATTTGAAAAAACATGCAAATGAATTTCACAAAATGCCATTAGACTTACTAGATGAAGTAATGAATACAAAGGCGGAATCAGCAAATTTAATTTCACATATATATAATATTATACTAAATGCAGTAATACCAACAACGGAAGGTATTAGAGGTGAGTGGGAAAACAAACTAAGCATAAAAATTTCCAATGAAAGGTGGAAAGAATACTTATTAAACGTGCACAAATGCTCAATTAACGTAAGACACACTTTAATACAATTTAAAATTATACACAGATTATACTACTCAAAAACTAAATTAAATAAATTATTCCCTAACGTTTCACCAATTTGTGATAAATGCCAGTCAAGAAGCTACTATAGTGCACTCATCATCTTTTGTACAAAAATTCAAAAATCGTTGACATTTTCACAAAACTGTTTAAAATAAAAATGACACCAAAGCCAGAATGGATTATTTTCGGAATAACAGAAGGTAGTTCGGAATTAAATGTGTATCAAAAGAATTTATTTGATTATGGCTTAATAATAGGAAAAAAACTAATCTTAAAATTCTGGGAAAATGCTCCTATACCAACATTAAATATGTGGATTTCAACTATGTTTGAAACACTACAGCTGGAAGATATGAGACTCCGACTGGAAGGAAAATCAGAATGCTTCTATCAGACGTGGTCTGCATTTATAGAATTACTCCAAAGATAGGGTGCAGGAGTACCTCGGGCCTTGGTAGGGGGGGGATGAAAAACTATCGAGTTGGTGGGCTTTATAATAAATTTGACAACATATTGAACTTGATTGATTAAATTTGAACAGCTGGTAATTCCATAGAAATTTGATGGAATTGTGTTATCAACGACAAACTGTGGAATGAGACGGACCCTGAAACTCAAAATATTAAATTGAAGGCTGAGACTAAATTTGGTTGAATTGAAACATTCTTCGTGGTTTGCTTTAAATAAGAGTCACGCCTGTAGGCAAATCTGGACCGAACCCAGCTGAAATTTATATGAGAAACCATCATCAGATATACATTAAGGAACATCGTGTGAATACGGAGAGGGCTGATTAGTGTTGAACCTAGGATAGTAAAGAGTATATTATAGAACAGAATAAGGATAGTGTAATAGAAAAGGGTTTGTGACAGAATAGGAATACAGTGAATGTATGGGAAAGCATTAGTGCATGAATGGTAATTTGCTTTGTCCCAAGTTTTTCAGGAATTATAAGTTATAGGTTCAACTATGGAAAGGGATTGAAGGATCAACAACATGATGGAGGGAATTTGCACCCACAAAAAACTCAGGAGGTGAAGACTTATCAGGCAAAATTGTGAAGCTACGCCCATGAAATCACGGGAAGCTTGATAAGATTCTGAGATGAAACACCATCATCTTGTTGTTGTTAATAGATGGAGAATGTAATAATCACACACATGTATACCTGATGATCTTATTATCTGATTATTCAGTTATCGTAAATGGTGGTTTATCATATATGATAAAAGGGAGGAATGTTAATCCTGGCCAAATTGGGGCAACCAGGACATTAAAATTGAGTAAAGGCTTCTGTGCTGCTAGGCCATTTTGGTCAAGTTAAATGTGCCTTTTGCAGAACTGGGACAAGCTGCGGAACGGTGCTAGTTTGTCTGGAGCCTAGATAAGAGCTGCATGCACAGAATGGGATATCTGCTGATCCTTACAATAAGGTGTAAATTGCATGGAATTGATTGGGTCACTGCAAACCAGACATACACATTGTAATAATGTTGCAAAGCTTTACTTTGCTATATGTTGATTGGATTAAGTGTTGAGCCTTGTCTGGGTTTCTTGAATATCTTGGCATATGTTGCATAATTCATCTCTGTTAACTTCCATCAAGAAACATTGTCAGATACATTGTATTAGTTACTGTGTTATTGGGTTATGGAACTGTCTATCCTGTACCGTGTTAATCAATATTTGTTATTAGACTGTATAGAGACCACCCGCATGTGGTTTGGCCGCTCAAGGTTCGGGGACCTAAAAAAGGTAGCTCCTACAAGGTCTGATGTTGATCTTCTGGAAGAATGTTTGGGACTGCGTGACCTTTTTGAGTGTCTCTGCTTGCACGAGGTTAGAAGGGCTTGGCCAAGCAGACACAAGAATCGAACTGCAGTATTGTACAGGAGAATTTGTGTTGTGTATTTTCCAAAATAAAGTTTAGTTGCTCAAGTGCTTGATTCAGTATTTTATTGACTGAAACTAGACTGGGGGGAGATTAGGACAAGCTATTTACCTGTACAATTTATCAATTTGAGAGACTTGGAACGGTGCATGGATAGGAAAGTTTTGGAGGGATACGGACCAGTTTCAGGCTTGGATAGGCAACTTGGTCGGCATGGACAAGTTTAGCTGTTGGGCCTGCATCCATGCTGTTATCTATCTATTATCTATTATCCATGACATTATCTATCAATATATAACTAAAACTCTCATCTTGTATGTATATATATTTATTTGTATGTATGTATGTATGTATGTATGTATGTATGTTCCCAAAATACAGCCAAAATGGTACAAGATAACGCAACAATTTTAGGGGCGTCACACTCACCATTCGCCTGCGGTGTGCAGTAGCAAGTTTTGTTTGATTTTACAAAGTATTTCCCATTAAAAACTTTAATATACTTTACCTTGAATGCACTGCGCTGCCAATTGCCGGCCTTATCAGCCACACCAGCGCAGTTGGGGGAGGGTTGCCGGGCCCGGTTTCCGCACGTGTGCAGTTGGGGGAGGGTTGCCGAGCCCGTTGCCATTTTCAGATCGCCATTTTGACTGGCGTCACAACAGGGACCTTTGGCGTCACAACAGGGACCCTACAACCTCTATAAAATGCGAAGCTGTTAGTGAAGAAAGTATATTTAATTTATTTTGTGATTTTGCGCAGGTTAAAGTTGAGGTTTGAAACACTCGCTAACCCGTCTCTGACTGCATGTGACTGAAACATTGCTGAAGAAACAACAGCCTTGAACAGTAAGTGAAGTGACCTTGGTTGTTTAATATGAGCAGATACGAGTGTTGGGTTAAAGCCAGGAATGCTCAGAGCCGGCACAGAGTGAAGCGGGCACTGATGTCAACAGTGTAGGAAGGAACTGCAGATGCTGGTATAAACCGAAGATAGACACGAAAAGCCTGAGTAACTCAGCGGGTCAGGCAGCATTTCTGGAGAGAAGGAATGGGTGACGTTTCGGGTCAAGACCCTTCTTCCAACTGAAGAAGGGTCTTGACCTGAAACGTCTCCCATTCCTTCTCTCCACTGATGTCAACAGGACTGCTGGTCTATCCAATCTGTAACATCTTGCTTTCAAATATCAGTGCCCAAAATAATAAACTATTTAAAAAAATCATTCCATGAGGCTAGCATTTCCTTTAAAATTCCATGGAGTTACAGTTTATCTTTAGTTCTGTTCATTTTCATTATGCAAAGAATGAAAGACATGGTGGGCATTTGGAATTCTGATCTGTTTGATGTCAACCAAGCTTATTAATGTAAAAATTATGCACTTTGTTATGTAGCTGGATCAGATGTTACGGGTCATAGTTCTTTACTGTTCCTCTCGTTTGTCATTACCATCAAGAATGGTTAATGGTCTTTTTTATGCTAAATTATAACTGAGCATTTCTATACATTGATTTATTTATTTAAACACTGCAACCACTGAGAAACAAAATACTGTCACCTGATAACACAGGTGATTGATGGTTAGGCGGCCCTCTGTGCAATGTGATGTGTACAGTAAGTTAGAAACATTTATTGTGGTTTTCGGCTGTTTCTGCTGCTGCTTCTGCCTTTCTGATGCCTTTCTATCAGTCTGTCCTGCATTCGTTCACAATATAAAATATTAGTTTAGTTTATTTTCGTTTAGTTTAGAGATACAGCCCGGAAACAGGCCCTTCTGCCTACCAGGTCCGTGCCGACCAGCGATCCCCGCACATTAACATTATCCTACACACACTAGGGACAATTTGGACAATTAACCTACATACCTGTACGTCTTTGGAGTGTGGGAGGAAACCGAAGATCCCGGAGAAAACCCACGCAGGTCATGGAGAGAACGTACAAACTCCATACAGACAGCTCCCGTTGGCGATGTCGAACCCGGGTGTCTGGGGCTTCAAGCACTGCCAGGCAGCAACTCTACCACTGCGCCATTGTGCCGCACCCATGTTATATAAGTTTCAAGATGGCGCCCAACACAGGCGGCTATTTGCGTGCCAGTCACAGAAGCAGACCTACAATCACTCCACACTCTTAAATCCCTGTACACTGTAATGGCTCGTTTGTAATCATGCATTGTCTTTCTGCAGACTGGATAACGCGCAACAAAAGCTTTTCACTGCACCTCGGTACACGTGACAATAAGCAAAATCCTGTAGCTTGTGAACTTGTAACCTGAAACTTGTGAACTTGTAAAATGGGATTAGGAGGCAGAGATCCGCCATGATTGAATGGTGGAGTAGACTCGATTGGCCGAATGGCCTATTTCTACTCCTATAACTTGTGAACGTGAAAATAAACTGAGGTGCCGCGATACATATTCACGTAGAGGTTAATGTACAGGTCCTTCTCCAGGTTACAAACGCCCGACTTATGGACAACCCATACATATGAATGAGCGCCTAGGAGACTGGCGAGATGGATTTGCAGGGCTGTAGGCATTTCATACTGTGTGGGAACTCAGATTGCCGCTTTGATGTAAGGGTGGGATCACAATACACATTCAATCTTCATGCAGCACAAATAAAATAAACGCGCACTTTATTCCAGACAGAGCACATTCACAACTGAGTGCGGAGAATAGTCTTCCTGCAATTACAATATCGTTACATCTTGTAGAGGAATCTAAATTGTTGACTTAAACGCCCGGGCTTAACTAATCAAGGCATTTAGTTGGTCGAAGATAGACACAAAGTACTGGAGTGATTCTGTGGGACAGGCAGCATCTTTGGAGAGAGAGAATGGGTGACGTTTCAGGTCGAGACCCTTCGTCAGACTGACCCGGTCTCAACCCGAAACATCACCCATTCCTTCCCTCCAGAGATGTTGCCTGTCCCGCTGAGCTACTCCAGCATTTTGTGTCTATCTCTGGTGGAAACCAGCAACTGCAGTTCCTTCACTACACCCTCAGTTGGTCTATGTTTTTATTTAAATATATTGTTGGTCAGCCGTATTTCTAATTTACAAACGATTCAGTTAATGAACAGTTCTCAGAATGGAACCCAGCTGGGGTGGACCTGCATGAATTTGCATGATTTATCAGACTTATAGCTCTTGGAGGATGCAATGGTTACACTCCATCATCTCTATGTACATAGTCAGGAAGTTCCACTTCCATAACCTCGACGTGTTTAATCAGTGAGCTTTCAATTGTAAATACCTCGTTTTATTATGCTTCTGGCAGTGCACATTCTTGTTTAAACATATAAATTAAAAACTAAAAGGTGAATCGGACAATATTCTTTACACTAGCACGATTTTATCTGTGAAGGTTTTAGCTTCTTAAAGTCCCTGTCCCACGATACGATTTTACCCAAGAGCTCTCCCGAGTTTAAAGAAAATCAAACTCGTGGTACTTCATCACGAGTATTTTTTTTGCTCTTGGAAATTTTTCACACTGTTGAAAAAACTTCACGAGTTTCCGCGTTTCCCGAGTACCTGCCGTTAGCATTACGAGCCGCTACGAGACATCCACTAGCTCCGAAGTACCCGCTACGTACATTCTACGTACTTACCACGAGTTTGATTTTTTTTTTAAACTCGGGAGAGCTCTTGGGTAAACTTGCATCGTGGAACAGGGCCTTAAGTAATTGATGTGAGAATCTACTTTCAGCACCATTAATTCTTTATAAGGGAATATGAATATGATCAACATAATTAGCCCTCATAGATATGCAATGAACATATAGCTCATTGCATGGACCCAGAAAGATGCGAGTCTGACCTCCAGTGTCTTTATCCAAATTGACCACCTTGCAGCATGAAACATTAAACTTATATACACATACACACCATCAATCTCTTTCTGGCCTTCATACTTTTTTGAACGTGATATGAAAGCTTTATCAGGATAATTTTGACATTTATACAATACAAGGCCATGATCTTTGAGCTGTCTACCGCTCTCTCTTCAATGTTTTTTGCCATTGTTCATTAATTTTTCCTTGGCTTTCAGATCCTCAAAGTTATTGATTTGTAGGATTATCATTATGAGAGGGGATCTTCTTGAAAATTTTTAAATTCTTAAGGGATTGGACAGGCTAGATGCAAGAAAATGTTCCCCATGTTGGGGGAATCCAGAACCAGGGGGTCACAGTTTGAGAATGAGAGGTAGGCTATTTAGGAGTGAGATGAGGAAAAACCTTTTCACCCAGAGAATTGGGAATCTGTGGAATTTCATTTCGGAGTCACGTGAGTGACTTCGTGAAGAGCCCGCCGGCGCGCATGCTTGACATATCGTCGTACCGCGTTGCTGCGACGGCTGGCGGTGGAGCGCGCTCCTCGCCAGCCCTTCATAAGGGGCCACGGAGGTGAGTATTCTACCTTTAGTTGGTGGTCCTTGTTGTTGGTTATGTCTTGCAGCAAGGACATGGATGGGAGTTCCAAGGGCCGGAGGACGTCAGGACGAGTTCGTCGGTCAACAGTTCCGGGGCCTTTACCATCGGCAGTACCTGCAACGCAGGCCGGGACTCACGCGGAGATGTGGGTAAGCCCTGTGGTTACAGGTCCAGATCCGCCAGCACACCACAGCTCGGAGGAGTTCGACGAGGAGGAGTGTGGTGTGCCGCCAGAGCAGGAGGACCCTGCCATGGCAGTCAGGTCGTCAGCGGGCTCGCTGGCGACCTCGAGCAGGGTGCGTGCGGCTGCACGGCCTGTTCCACTCAGCCCTCCGAGTAGGGGAAGGGCAGGAGCCCAGAAGCCTAACCCTACCAGGGCTAAGGCATTGCCTGACACGGAGGTGCGGTCAGGTTCCAGGGCGAGACCCGGGGCGGCTGTGAGGTCCAGACGGCACACCCCGACTCTCGACGCCGGGACGGGTCGGTTGAGTCGGGTCTCGTCACGGTCGCCGAGCCCCCCATGGATGGGTGGGCGAGACCATGCGTCGGCAAAGTCCACAATGTGGGCAGCCGGCAAACCTGCACGGGCTTCAGGCAGCCATGCTTCGGCTGGTGCCGACACCTCGCCGCAAGTGCCCTTAGTGGCAGCGGCTTCAGCTCCCACTAAACGGAGGCGGTTGAACACGCCCGCGCGGGAATCGCGCAGTTTCGCCTCGGCGGCTGTTAGCGGCAACTACCGGCTCCGGCAGGGCCTCGATGAGGTGCGGGCCGATGATAGGAGCCCGGTTTTCTTTTCAGAGCCGGAGGACTCCGACCACCTGAGTGTTCAGGGTCAAGGGCGTATTGACCGTATGGAGCGGCTGCTGGAGCTCCTGCTTCAAAGTCAACAACAGCAGGGCAGCAACAGGCACAGGGCGTCGTCACCAGCCTCTACCATCAGCCTGGAGCAGCAGGAGGAGGAGGTTTTGGTGGATCCCATACCATCTCCGTTGGAGGTGCCAGCGGAGGATCTTCTGGATGTGGCAACCAAATTTGCGGCCCCACATTCATCTGGACTTCCTTTAAACGAAAAGGTGGCAGCCACTGTGGACTTTCTTAACAACCAGCAACTACAGGAAGAAGTCCTCATTCAGGCAATGAGCCGTCACAAGGCTCCATCCAATTGCAACTCCCTCAACGTGCCTGTGGTCAATACGCCGATATGGGGCAACATCAGTGCGGCTATCCGTCAACAAGAGGTAAAATTGCAGCGGATCCTGAAGCTCCTCACGGCCGGTCTTACCGCCTTTGCGCGGTCGGTGGATGGGGACGAACTGAATTTGGACCAGGAAGATGCTCTGGCCCTCCTGTGCGCGACCCAGCACGAAATCAACGGGTTTCGCAAAACCAGCATCCGCCCAGAGCTCAATCCGAAGTTTGCAGGATTGTGCAAGCCACCGCCGCCGCCCCCGCCCCGTCAGCTCTTTGGGGAGGACCTCTCGAAGAGAGTCAAAGAGCTTGACGAGAAAGCCAAAACGGTGGGGATCATGCGCTCTCAGAGTGCCCCCGCACCGTCAGGCTCAAAGTCTCCATACATTTGATCACGAGGGTCTGCTAGTACCTCGACGAGGACCCACCCTCAAGCTCCACAATGACAGCAACATCAGACCCAGCACCAGGGGTCTTTTTTAGGACAGGGTCGGCAGAGACCCTGGTGGAAAACGAAGACGCCGCGCGCTCAAGCCAACCCAGCACCTCCACGTCCACCCACGCGTGTCAAGGACCGCCGGTAACCACGGACGTGAGGGGGTCTGGTTCTCTCTTTTCTCTTTGTTTAACTTCACATGTTGGTGGTCGCCTTCGGTTGTTTTTGGGTGCATGGGGTAATTTTACTGGTGACGAGTATGTGTTGCAGAATATTCAGGGGCATAAAATTGAGTTTATTAATGGCGACATTCCTCCATCCCAGCACATGCCCGCTCGAACGTTTAAATTATCTGCTGTAGAACAGGCAGCAGGCTACAAGGAACTTTTAAGTCTTGAGCAGAAGGGAGTGATTGAGAGAGCGGTGCATGAGCCAGTTGAATTTGTTTCGAATATATTCACCAGACCTAAGAAGGATGGAGGTTGTCGTGTCATTATTGATCTAACCCGTTTGAATACTTTTGTAACATATACTCATTTTAAAATGGATACGTTTGAAACAGCCAAATCATTGATTTCTCATGGTTGCTTTATGGCATGCATCGATTTGAAAGACGCATATTATTCAGTATCCATCCAGAAATACGACAGAAGGTTTTTGAAATTCATCTGGATGGGGCAACTCTGGCAGTACAAGGCTTTGCCTAATGGGCTCACCACAGCCCCTAGATTGTTCACTAAATTAGTGAAACCAATTATGGCTTATTTGAGACAACGACACCATATAGTTATGGCCTACTTAGATGATATCTTAATTGTGGGCCACACCCTGGAATTGGCTGAACAGGGTGTTGCAGCTGCTGTCAATATATTTCAACAATTAGGGTTTATTGTCCATCCAGAGAAATCAAAGTTCTGCCCTGCCCAGGTGATTAATTACCTAGGGTTCACGGTGAACTCTATGAGCATGAGGGTTACCATTCCAATTAACAAGATTGAGGAGGTTACCCAGGTGTGTCTAGATTTAATCCACACCAATATACCATCGATTCGGCATTCAGCTACAATAATTGGGAAGCTTGTAGCTTTGTTTCCGGCAGCGCGATATGGACCTTTGCATTATCAGAATTTGCAAAGAGCTAAAATTGCTGCGTTAAAACAGAATGCTGGTCATTATGATCGGTCCATGCAGCTGCCGCCCGAAGCAATAAATGAGTTGCAATGGTGGGTGTGTCACATTAGCAGCTCATTCAAGCCTATCAGGGAGGCTAATCCTGTGGTATATTTGCAGAATGATGCAAGCTCCAATGGCTGGGGAGCCATGGATAATTGCTCTAGTTGTGGGGGCAGATGGGACTCCCTTGAATCGACGATGTTGTTGACTCAAGGGATTAACTATTTGGAGTTGTTGGCAGCATTCCACGGACTTCGTGCGTATTGTTCCAAGCTTGTTGGAGCACATGTCCGTCTCCAAATAGACAACACCACAGCAGTGGCATACTTAAACCATATGGGTGGTACCAGGTCAGTTTCGTGTGACAAATTGGCTAACTCAATTTGGCTCTGGTGTGTTCAAAGAGACATTTGGATTTCAGCTACCTATTTGCCAGGTGAGCTTAATACTGTGGCGGACACCAGGTCACGCAAATTTAATGACAATATTGAATGGATGTTGCATCCTGAGACATTTTCTAAAGTCACAGCCAAATTTGGTAAACCGGACATTGACCTTTTTGCGTCACGGTTGAACCATCAGGTACCAACCTACGTTTCATGGGAACCAGATTGTGGGGCAATAGCGCTAGATGCATTCTCGCTGGACTGGGGGAATTGGTTTTTCTATGCCTTCCCCCCATTTTGCCTCATCAGTCGGGTATTGCGAAAGATTCAGGCAGATGCTGCCAAGGGCATCCTTATTATACCCGACTGGCCCACACAGCCTTGGTATCCGGTGGTCTTTGACATGCTCAACGAACCTTGGGTCCTTTTGAAGGGTTGCCCACAATTGGTTACTCACCCTGTCTCAGGGGAGCCACATCCCTGCCACGGCTATTTAAATCTGTTGGCTTGCAGGTTCTGAACAGGCCGTTAGTCCAATACGGCCTCTCGGCTCGGACCATGGATACCATCGGGGCGTCGTGTCGAGAGTCCACAAGGCGAAGATACCGCTCGCATATTAAGAAGTGGGAAGCCTACTGCAGCCGCTCTCGCATCACGTACGATGACGTGACAATAACCGACGTCCTGGAATTCCTCGCGGGGTTGCACCATGATGAGCACTTAAGTTACAGTGCCATCAACAGTGCCAGAAGTGCGCTATCATTCTACCTCAATATTGGGGTAGGATCCAACAGGCTAGTGTGCAGACTCATGCGGGGTATATTCAATATGAATCCGCCTACACCACGCTATAATATCACCTGGGATGTCAGGGACGTATTAACCCTGCTCAGGACGTGGTCTCCCATGGAAGGGCTCCAACTGGACCAACTCACCATGAAGCTGGTGATGTTACTAGCGCTGACTTCAGCTCAGAGGGTACAGACACTACACAAACTTCGTGTCGACAGAATGACTTCTACCCCTACAGAAGTAGTCTTTTTCATTGACGAGCTACTAAAGCAGCATAGACCTGGGTGCACAGGGCTGCAGCTGAAGTTCCCGGCATACCCCGCAGATGCTAGGCTATGTTTAGCCTCACATATCCGCCACTATGTCAAGGTGACGGCACGCATCAGAGGAATGGAGAGATACCTGCTTGTCACTCATAAGAGACCTCATCATCGAGTGACAGTCCAGATGATATCCAGGTGGCTTCGAGTCGTCTTGGGTAAGTCAGGTATCGACACTAATGTGTTCAAATCTCATTCCACCAGGGCTGCATCGACGTCAGCGGCGAGGGTCATGGAGGTGCCCATGGACCAAATTCTCGCCACAGCAGGATGGGCTAATGAAGCTGTGTTCCAGCGTTTTTATAACAAGCCTGTTGCTGCTCCTCTACAGTTCGCAGAAGCCGTGCTGAATGCAGGTTCAGAACGTGGAGATGTCCCCGCATGAGGGGTTTTGATTTGTTATTAATAAATATGCTCTTGTTTTGCAGTATGGTCTATTGAGCAAGTTTGTTCCTCCCATCCATCCCTGGCAGTGGTGTGTCAGCATGGACGTGGTCCAGGGCGTGTAATCACAGAAGCTTTGAAGTCTTCACGAAGTCACTCACGTGACTCCGAAATGAAATAGTAAGATTGAACGAGAACTTAGCAGTTCGAAGGTTGATCTTTATTTTATGAGGAGTCGAAGTGAGGGATTTCGTGCCCTCCTCGCCCAACCCTCAGTCACCTTCATCTGGTAATCTTAGTCACTTCAATCTTACTATGCGAAGTCCTTTCTATTGTTGGTTTCTGTGATTCCACGCCGCTACTTTGAAGTATGTCGAGCATGCGCGCCGGCGGGCTCTTCACGAAATCCCTCACTTCGACTCCTCATAAAATAAAGATCAACCTTCGAACTGGTAAGTTCTCGTTCAATCTTACTATTCTCTGCCACGGAAGGCAGTGGAAGCCAATTCACTGGATGTTTTCAAGAGAGAGTAAAGGGCCTGTCCCACTTACATGTCCTTGGCATGCAAATTATGCGGCCTTGTGGCTGCGTTGAGCCGCGACAGTCCCGCGAAGGTCGCGCATGATTTCATGCATACGCACAGCCTTCTGGAGCGCATGACGTCATTTGAAGATGGACACAAAGCTGGAGTAACTCAGCGGGACCGGCAGCATCTCTGGAGCGAAGGAATGGGTGATGTTTCGTGTCAAGACTCTTCTTCAGCCTGAAAAGAAGGGTCTTGACCCGAAATGTCACCCATTCCTTCTCTCCAGAGATGCTGTCGGTCCCGCTGAGTTATTCCTGCATTTTGTGTCCATCTTCAATTTTCTTGGCCCCTCTCTGGGAGTGGAAGTGGGGGCGGATCCGGACCGCAATGACCATGAGCCCCAGGCTGAGTTCGGCGATCGTTTGCCTGCTTCTGCTGCTGTTGGAGGTGAACCGTTGCGTCGCGTCATGGTCTTGTGCCTGTCTCACTTTGGCCGTGGGTTACACGATAGGCCGTTGGCGCGCAAAGATTTTGTTCGCTACAAAAATTTCGGAGCCCCGCGTGATGTTGTGCACAACTACATACCCCTCCGCGATTCTCAGTGGGACCGGCCCCGCGCGTCCATATGATGCCCAAGTGCCTCAACGCGACCATGAGGTAGTGTAATTTGCGTGCCAAGGACACGTAAGTGGGACAGGCCCTTTAGATACAGCTCTTAGGACTAATGGAATCAAGGGAAATGGGATGAAAGCAGGAACGGGGTACTGATTCTGGGTGATCAGGCCTGATCATATTGAATAACTGGCTCGAAGGGCCGAATGGCCTATTCCTGCACCTATTATATATGCTTCTATGTTTCTATCCCTCACTTGCTATTCCTCTCTGTTTCCAATGATTCTGATCATTAAATATCTGCTTTCCTGCGTAGGGCATTCCGGAGAGAAGAACACACAAAATCACAAAGATGAAACACACAAAATCACGTTTAGACCCAGGGAGGTCACTTCGTTAAGCAACATTTCAGGCTCTGGTGATACATGAATAATTTTTGTAGAAGTGGTTTTTAATTTGTAATGTTAATTCTGCTTTTCTTTCCACAGATGCTGCATGACCTGCTGTGCATTTCTAGCATCTTCTGTTTTATTTCTGATTTGCAGCATTTTTAACATTTGTTTCCACAAATAAGTTTACTTTCTCTCAGACTAACACACGCAAGCAAAGCACATCAGAACTTTATGATTGCACAGATGGAGGTGGGATATGAAAAATAAAAGGCATGATTTGAAGTTGTAATTTCAAGTGGCATATCATGAATAGCAAAAAGAAACATCAAATTGATGGTTAAAATTATATTTATTGTGAAACACATCTACAAAATGTAAAGCAACGCCGTGTTTTCAGGAAACACAGAATTTGAATTGGTTGGTGAGTTTCCTTTTGGGAAGATTTATGCACCATGATTCACCTCCCTGAGGTGATTAAGTATTGATTCTCTGATCATGCAAAGTTTGCATGTTGTGCTGAATCAAGCAAATTAAAAAAGTCCAAATTCTAAATGAAGTGAAGGGATAAAATAAAACATGAAAAGATGTAAAACATTTGGCTCTTAATTACAAATGCAAAATGGTTTGACCAGGATGGCCGTTGATTAACATAGCGGTGATAAACAGAACTGAAGAGTTACAAAAACATTCAAATTAAGAGCAGCGAATAAATTTGATAAATATTGTACATTATGCTTTCTTTTGAATTCTCTGTTTCATTACACATGCATTTCAGTTCATAGTTTATACTTCCATTGTACACTACATCAAGAGTTCTATTTGATCGTGCACACACTCCATACTCAGTGCCAATGACTCATGCTCTCATGTCATTTGTAATGAATGTTTGTGTCAGAGTGTACGTGTACATATTTAACTTGCATAAATCTACAAAGCATTCGTCCTCCTTAATGTGCCTTAAGACTAACCTGTTTAGCATGCATTCGAAATTTAGATTAGATCAGAGATTAAAACAGGCATTCAGTAGCTTGTCGAGTTGTCTTGAAGCAATTGTGAGCAAAACTTCACATGAATAGAACTTTGTTCTTGCAACCTACATGCTTCTGCACATATAGTTAAACCAAGACAAAAGGCAAATCCACGGGCAGATCATCAAGTTTAAAATGCAAAATAACAGTTCAATGTTCGTCTGATTAGATGAAGCAGTCCTGAAGTTCATGGTTCCAAGAATGGATGCAGCACTTTAACTGAAATATCATCATGTCTTAATTTTCATTTCTACTCAGAAATCTTAAAAACAACAATTGTTTCCTTCCTCTGTCAGATTTTTTTTCTGTAATTTGTAGGTTTGTTCAGACCTCACTGATTTTGTTTTAGCTTTGTTTTTAGTTCATTACATGGAGTCTTGTGAAAACTGCCTCTTGTTTCCTACTCATAATAATAGCAACACCATTTAAGAAGCATTGGAACTTTCAGGGCCATGCTGTCTAGTAACAAAAGCAAAATACACAGGATGATGGAGGTTTGTAGTGAAGACCAAAACACTCAGCTGGTCAGTCAGCATCTCTGGAGAGAGAAACAAGGTTAATATTGCACAACATCTGAATGTTCTGGCCTGTTGAACATTTGGGGGGACTTTCTGGCACAGTCTGACAACGTGTAAACAAATCCTTTCTAGTTTCCCATCTGAATCCTGATCTGATCTACCAACTCCAACCATTCATTCCTTCCATTAGACCCTAATCTTCTCTCGGTTTGCCATTCAAGTATTGGTGGTGTTTTAAAATTATTAAATATTGCTTGGCATGATTTAATACTTATGCTTTGTGCACAGAATTATGGAGATTAAAGGGAGATGCAAGTCTAAGAAAGTATATTTCTGTTGACTCAATGAAGAATATAAATCTTGTCTGACTGTTCTTTGTGAAAGTCATTTTGCTGGTCCCTCGTTTGAGGGCAGCCAGATTGGTTCCACAGGTTCCCAGCTGGTACAGTGCTTGCTTGCTGTAGTTCAGCTCCGGATCACCCCTTTGGGCTAGGCTCAGGAAGTGACCCAAATCACGTTTGGTTCAGTCTCTCCATCACTGGAGGTCACTGCAACATGGAGCCGCAAGCTGGCGGCCAGACTGCTCGTTAACTAAACGATTAAATAATTTTTGTTCAAAGATATACATTGAGCGGCATGTACCCACCTGGATGCTCTTCCCTCTTTAATTCAAAGAAACAGAGGGAAGGAGTTCAATGATTAGTGATAGAGATTTCAATGGTAGAGGGAAGGAAATATTAATTCTAGCCTGCAGTCATGTTTACCCACACCAGATTATAGAAAGAGATGCAGCAGATGCTGCTAAGCAGCAGGGGACAGAGGCCACATGACAAACGCAACTGAACTTATTTGTATGCCTGTCAGTCAATGTGTGTGCCAATGTATGTACATATTTCAATGTGATTTTGCATGATTTTATGTGATGGTGTGTGTAGGTGTGTACGTGTATGCATACTGTTGTTTGCATTTTGCGTGTGTAGATGTGGTTGTGTGTGTGTCAGCTTGGACCTCTGATGGTTTAGGAAGTCGGTTAGGAACATTGAAGTAGCGGTAGAGTTGCTGCCTTAGCTCTTCTGAAACCCGGGTTCAATCCTGACTACGCGTGCTCTTTGTATGGAGTTTGCACGTTCTCTCCGGGTGCTCCGGATTCCTCCTGCATTCCAAATGTGTGCAGGTTTGTAGGTAAATTGGCTTCTGTAAATTGTCCCCAGTGTGTAGGTTAGAACTCGATGTTGGGGGAGTCCAGAACCAGGGATCACGGTTTAAGAATAAGGGGTGGTCCATTTAGAACTGAGATGAGGAAAAACATCTTCACCCAGAGAATTGTGAATTTGTGGAATTCTCTGCCTCAGAAGGCAGTGGAGGCCGATTCACTGGATGCATTAAAAAGAGAGTTAGATAGAACTCTTTGGGCTAGTGGAATCAAGGGATATAGGGAGAAGGCAGGAACGGAATACTGATTGTGGTTGATCAGCCATGATCACAGTGAATGGTAGTGCAGGCTCGAAGAGCTGAATGGCCTACTCCTGCACCTATTTTCTATGTATCTATGTATCTATATATGGTTGATTGCAGGTCAGCATGGACTCTGTGGGCCGAAGGGTCTGTTTCCATGCTGTATCTCTAAACTGAACTTAACTAAAGAGGAAGCTCCAACAAGTAATATTTGAGTTTGCGTTTAGTTTATTGTCACATGTACCGATGTACAGTTAAAAGCATTTGTTGTGTGCTAACCAGTCAATGCAAAGACAATACATGATTACAAATGAACGATTCACCATGCAGAGATACCTGACAAAGGGAATAACTTGAATAACGTTTAGTGCAAGATAAAGGTAGTAAATTCTGATCAAAGATAGTCTGAGGGTCTCCAATGCAGTAGATAACATTTCAGGGCTGCTCTCTAGTTGTGGTAGGATGGTTCTGTTGCCTGATAACTCCTGGGAAAAAACTGTCGCTGAATCAGGAGGTGTACATTATTACACTTCTATTTGATATTTTTTTATTAAAGTTAATCAATTACAATGTTTTGAACCTCTTTACAGACATCAACTTAATTCACATGTTATGCAAATAAAACATTAATAATACTTATCTTCTATTTTTTTTTAAATAAAGACAGAGAAAGAATAGAGCAGTTATAAATCATTAAGAGTGTGATTAAATAATAATTTTATTATATATAAGAAGGAAAAGAGAAAAAAAAAAAGGTTAACAAAAAAGTGAAAAAATATTATATATATATAATGAAAAACCACAGTATTTATTGTTAATAAAACTATTACAAATGATAATATCAATAAGAATATGCTAATCCCAATATGAAAATAAATTATTCTCATCAAATCCCGCAGGGTGTCCGCTGAGCTGTGTTGCCAAGAACAGCTACTTCTCTAAATACTGTATATATGGAGACCATATCTGTTCAAAAGAATTATACTTGTCCAATAGGACAAATCTAATTCTTTCCAAATGTAACGTCTCCAACATCTCTGCTGCCCACATTTTGATTGTGGGGGATAATGTTCCCTTCCAAAATTTCAATATAATTTTTTTCCCAATTATCAAACAGTAATCAAAGAAATTTCTTTGATTTACTGTAAGTCAAATTTAAATCTGGAATTCCAAATATTATTAACCCATTATTACACTTCTACACCTCCTGCCTGATGGGAGAGGGAGTGACCAGGGTGGGATACGTCCTTGATGAGGCTGCTGGCCTTGCCGAGGCAGCATGAGGTATAAATGGAATAGAGTTATTTTGAACACACGTGCTGGATTCCTTCTTTGAGAAGACATCAGAGCCAGTGGCGTGCACACAAATGTTTACTCTTTCCACGGTGGTAAAGCAGGGAAGATGTTCAGATCCCCAAGAGAACCAATATAATGGTGAGGCCTTTAAAAAGCTGTAGCTAGTCCATGGGCAACTTGTAACACAGCTGAAGCTTCTTCAGCGGTGGCATTAGCTCATGCCGTAGTACATGAAGAAACTGGCAGCAACTTCCAGAATATGTACATGTGCAAATAAATGCTAAAAATCCAAAGTAACTGTCAGTGACTCATTGTTCTTCCACAGGGTGAAGCGTTTTGAAATCTCCGGATGATGTTCCGAAATCAGTGAAGTGAAGTGAACTGACAAACCATTCGCACTGAAAGATACCCAAAGCCTGTCCCATGAAGCATGGGTGAGTTTTTAACTGTGGACTATAGACCAAAATATGTCTCATTTAAACGTATGGATTGTGATACCCTCAAATAAAGATTGCAAAATTGAATGGATTTAAATCAATTTAATTCATTTAATTAAAAGGTTTGTCTGAGGTGTTTAACCTTCTGCTTTAATTTTACACGTGTGCTGCAGTTTTAAGGTGTCGATTATTTCCTGGTTTGTTTTCCATGGGATTGGTTGCTCAGTCTGCCTGTTGGTACGAGGAATCCCTTTGAATGTGTTCCTTAGTACCTGCCGCCAACCGAGATATGGAAATATAAGATAGATACAAAAAACGAGACAGGCAGCATCTCTGGAGAGAAGGAATGGGTAACGTTTTGGGTCACGACCCTTCTTCAGACCCTTCGTCTCAACCCGAAATGTCATCCATTGCTTCTCTCCAGAGATGCTGCCTGTCCCACTGAGTTACTCCAGCTTTTTGTGTCTATCTTTGGTTTAAACCAGCACCTGCAGTTCCATCCTACACACATGAAAATATAGTAAGATCTCTGCCTTCTGGATTGCTGGATCTCTTTATGCGTGTGCAGCTTTCTTTATGTTTGGCAGTCACAGAATGTAGCCCCTGTGGTAACTTATCACTTCAGTAGTTCAGTCACACTCATCTCTGCATTCCCACTCCATTTTTCACAAGAAATGTTAAATGGAGACCCTGCTCGACCTCTCAGGTAGATGAAATTGATCCCACAGTACTGCTGTTTGTCCCTCAGCCAACCTCACTTGAGCTAATATTATCTTGCTGCTCCAGAGAGATTATGGTGCACAAGTAAGCTGCCTTGGTTCAACTTTACAACTGCACATCAACAGCATTTTATTGATCTGCAAAAGTGTTTGCGGATAATCAGATTGTAAAAAATGCCATATAAATGCAACTCTTACTTGTCCCAGTAAATCTATTGCAAATATTATACCAATACCTTTTGTAAATGTAAGGACAATACCTTTTGTAAATGATAAAAGTTCTAGCCAGATGTACTCTCTCTTTGATGGTTAATTGCTATGTTGGTGCTAACATGTGGTATTTTCTTGTCTTTCTGACTGGGGAAGAATTTCTAGAATTTTGCTTATAGCTTAGCAGTGAAGCACTGGTTTCCCAAACAGCAACCGAGTGCCCGAATCCTGCTTAGCGTTGCAAACCGAATCCACTTACATTGTTTCGAACAAGTTTTCCATTTGCAGTCAACTTTTGGTAACTAAATCCTTGAGAATCGGCAAACTGTAATGATCAAACCGATCTCCAGGCACATCTCCTGTCAGCCGATCAGTCAGAAAACAATGCTGATGACATCTGTGGTGAAGTTTGGAGATCAGATAATGCCGTCTCTGTGACAGGGTGACAAAGGAGGACAGAGAAGGCAACAGTGCGTAACCCACAGCGTGTGCAGTTCTTCAGGATGGAAATTAGTGACGGATCCTAACATGGTGAATGCAATGTGGCCAAGCCTGTTGGTTCACAAGGCAGGTTGTGCATAAATAACGTTGTTAATATCTGCCTACACCCAAATCTAAATTTAGCTTTTGTAAATGAGTCAATTTGTAAGAATGGATAGAAGAGCTTGTTCTTTTTTCTTTTAAGAGTTATCTGTTCCAACTTGCTCTTGGCTTGGTGCATAACTAATTCTCATCTCTGAACATGACTTGAGGCAGGAGTGTATTTTTACCACTGTCAGTAAACAAGCAAAGCTGCAAGCTGAACATACAAAGGAAGCTTTCAGAATCAAAGTCTTATGTTGTTGGGGTTTGCCTTTAGCCTTCTGCCTCTCATTGCCTTTCTAGTGCGCAAGGACGTGACAACACAATGGGCTGGACAGGGGACTGAATTATTTACTTCTTATTGAGGATATTTTAGCAGAATTCTTTAGCATGAGAGTATGTTTTCAAAATCGAATCAGACACATGGTGTAAAATTACAAAAAAACCCATCAACAGTCTTTCCGTGCTATGCAGCTTACATAACTAGTTCAACGACACAAACTTCACAAATGTTCCAACATAATTAAAAATTTGAGCTGAACCAGAATATAGCGCAGACTTCTCTTGATATTTTGGCTGACTTGAGTCAGATGAGTTGTTCTGATAGACGGTATATTTCAGTTCATCTCACAGCATTGACCATCTGCGGGGAGAAATCAGATTATAAAATAAAGGTAAATGGAATTATCAAAGGTTTCAAAGGTCTTTTATTGTCAGATGTACCTATTAAGGTACAGTGATATGTGAATTACCATACCGCCATGCAAATTAAAAAAAAAAAATTATGAGAGTCTGTTTTCAAATTCAACTCAGATACCTGGTGTAGAATGTTTAAAAAAAGCAGCAAATGACATACTGCGAAGAAGGGTCTCTGAAGAAGGGTCCCGAACAAAAGCGTCACCTATTAATTCCTTCCCCAGATGCTGCCTGAGCCACTAAATTACTCAGCACACTGTGTTTTGCTGTGTTTAACGTATTCTTGGTCTGGGTGTCACTAGTTACAGTGGATCACAGAATTATTCATTCCGTTTTTATACTCCCCATATTGATGAAAAGCATTTCTGCTCTTTGTCTCCATCAGAAACTTCCATGTCCACAGTGAATGGTGAAGAGAAGACAATGGTTACCAACTCTCTCAAGACGAATCATGGTCATGCTGAATATGGGATGCACCTGTCGTCCATTCCTGGGCACATTTCTCACGTTCTTTCTCAATAGACAATATACAATCGGTGGAGGAGTAGGCCATTCGGCTCTTCGAGCCAGCACCGCCATGGCTGATCATCCACAATCAGTACCATGTTCCTGCCTTCTTACATATCCCCTGACCCCGCTATCTTTAAGAGCCCTATCTAGCTCTCTCTTGAAAGTATCCAGAGAACCGGCCTCCACCGCCCTCTGATGCAGAGAATTCCACAGACTCACAACTCTCTATGTTTTCTGCCTCTAGCGTGTCCAAACCCTAAATAATCTTATTGTGTTTCAATAAGATCGCCTCTCATCCTTCTAAATTCCAGAGAACACAAGCCCAACCGTTCCATTCTCTCAGTGTATGACAGTCCCACCATCCCAGGAACTTACGCTGCACTCCCTCAATAGCAAGAATGTCCTTCTTCATATTTGGAGACCAAAACTGATTTGTGCAAGTCAGAGCTACCATAACCGAAGAGCCCCTGTGTTATTAAACGTGAACAAATAATGAATTTGGAATACCATTTGGAACATGAACTTGAATTTTGAACATGAAGGATGAGAGTTATTGAAGGGAGGGAGAAAAATACTGGGGGTGAGGTTTAATACTTGTAGGGGGAATTCTTACTGATGGGCCGAAGGGACTTCTCCTGGGCTAGCACAGGCATGATGGGCCTAAGGCTCTTTAAAAAAAAAATCTGAGTGAAATCTCAGTGAAAGGCACTCTTTCTGGACTTTTCCTGGCCTGGCACGGGCCCTTTGGGCCAAAATGCTCCTCCTGGGCTAATACAGGCATTTAGGGCAAAAGGACTGGTTTCTCTGCTAATAGGGACCTTGTGGGCTGAAATTAGTGGTTTCAGGCGGGCCAAACAACTCATTTCATTTCCATTTCCATTTCAAGCACAGGGCAGGTCAAACAACTCATGGCATTGTCATTTCATTTCCATTTTGCATTGCAGTCTCAAGCACAGGGCAGGCCAAACAACTCATTGCATTGTCTTTAAGGGTGAACAAATCATTTATTGCAAGTACATTGCAGACTCACAGTCCAGTTGATTCACAGCTTATAGTCACAGTTGTTGCCGTTCCCTCGCAATCTTCCAAAGTGACTGACTCACATTCAGACATCTGGGGTTTTATAGTCCTGTCCCTCCACCCCCCCCCCCCCCCCAACGGAATGGGCGTTACCTTAATCATGGTAATTGACAGGCGGGAGGACCAATCAGTTGATCTCAAGAATTTTAAACACTCATAACATTTTTTATTTTTTGCCGATTGGAAAAATCCTCGGGGCTGCCTCAGCGGAGGAGGACTGTGAGTAAGATGGCCAAAAATGATAATGATATAGGGTAGCGTTTTTCTAAAATCAATATACAGCGCAGACAGGAAGTGGTCAAGATGAGACTTTTAGTTGTATAGATGTCATATCTATTGATACTTTAAGGCCATTGAAAGAACCATTCAACATTGGACATTGAAATAACCATGAAACATTCTGATTCTGTGTCATAGTAACAACAGAGGGAAATAAATAAATGATGGTTCATGGTGGTCGACGGTGAAATTGTTCATTTCTGATTTATGGAAGAAATGGTTCATGGATGCTTCTCAGAAATTAAACTTTGCAGGCTTTGTAAACTTTGCCCGTATTACAATTTTTTTGTTTTCCTTTGAAGGAATAAGAAAATAAAACACTTCAAATACTTCTCAGTTCTGGCAGCAGCTGTAGAGAAAGAAATAGAGTTCATCATCACATCTATCACCTATCATTTTTGCCAGTTCCAAAAACGTTCCATTAATTGATATAAAAACATTTAACCTGGGATGCATAAAAGACCTCTGCCACTATTGCCCACCTTATTATTATTTCACACCTCTCTATATCCACAACGGCTGCCTGGAACACCATCCTGCCTGATACTATAAACCTGGAAATAGGTCTGTACGTCTTTTTGCTCCAGCACTATTCTGACTACCCAAAGTCCCTGTATAATGAGAAGGAAACGACTGCACACTTCCATTTTGATGGGTGCAGGCTCCCACATTATGTTAGGAAACCCAAATCAGAAATGAAGCCCTTTCCATGTGTGCAAAAGCGATCTAATATCTACTTAACCCTCCCTTCCGAAAATGACATCCTCAAAATAAGGTCATAAGGTTATAAGTGATAGGAGTTGAATTAGGCCTTTCAGCCCATCATCTACTCCACCATTCAATCATGGCTGATCTATCTCTCCCTCCTGAAGAGCCTGTCCCACTTCCACAACCTTTTGGGCGACTGCCGGCACCCGTCATAGGCCGCCAAAAATTTTCAACGTTTAAAATTCAGCGATGTCCAGAAAGACGCTACGACCCTTTGGATGACTTGGGGACTACTCACGACCATACAGGCGACACCCTGGTGTCATGTCACAGGTTGAAACCTGTATGGTCGTGAATAGTCGCCCAAAGAGTCGTATCTTGTTTTGGTTGCCGCTGGATTTTCAACATGTTGAAAATTTTTGGCGACCTATAACGACCTATGATGGGTGCCGGCAGTCACCGGAAAAGTCGTGTAAGTGGGACAGGCCCTTAAACCCATTTTCCTGCCTGCTCCCCATAACCTCCCCATCGGCTCATGCGTACAGAATAGACCCTGTACAAATACTCACCACATGCTTAGTTTAGTACAGTTTAGTTTAGAGATACAGCATGGAAACAGGCCCTTCAGCCCACTGAGTCCACGCTGACCAGTGATCCCTGCACACTGACATTATTCTACATACAAAGGGGACAATTTGCAATTTTTACCAAGCCAATTAGCCTACAAACCTGTATGTCTTTGGAGTGTGGGAGTGTGGGAGGCACCTGGAGAAAACCTGGAGAAAACACACGCAGGTCACGGGGAGAACGTACAAACCCCGTACACATAGCACCCGTAGTCAAGATCGAACCTGGGACTCTGGCCCTGTAAGGCAGCAACCTTACCGCTGCGCCACCGTGCTGCCCGTGCTTCTACCAACAGCCGCACCTATATTACTAGCCTGCACCTTTTAAAAACAATCCAAAGAGTAGTAACATTTTACAGAGTGCCAGATCATTTCTGTTAATTTCCATGTTGTTTAAATGATTAAGAGGCTCATTTATTGGCGATTATCTCAAGATAAGAACACTTCAATTAAGCGAATCTTCTAAAGGGAGCATTTGCCCTGACTTCCTTACTGAGTGTTTGTCACAATCGCAACCATCAACCTTTTGCCCGCTGGCACTGCAGTTTTTCTTAAACAGCTTGCACCACTTCAATTTTTATTTTGATTGATTCCTCAGTGGTAGGTTACAGTATTTCTGTGACAAATGAAATTCCGCAGCCATTCCTGGAATCCTGACTGCTCCATCTCCATCGGCCTCCTGATGCCGTTTATGACACAATTTTGTAACAAATGGTGATATTTAAAGTAAATTGACTTTAAAAGAAAACACTTTTAAAATCTTGATTGGAAAGTGAGAGTATCAGAGGACTTAATGGGAAAGAGAGAGAAAGGTTATAGTGTAGGTGGTGTAATGCATAATAATTTAGAAAATCATATCAGATTAAATTTGTGAGTGCCCAATTCTAGGCCATCTTCTGAGCTCTCACACATATAAGAGCGCCACTTCTTGGGGCTCACACCTCAGGATAATGACGTCGGAGAGTTAGTTTAAAGTTTGGATCAGCAAGTTTGGATTTGGATTAGTAACTTGGTCAAAGTCCATGGAACTAATAACAGAGGTTGGGAGAAAGATGGTGCGTTTGGAGTGGTGTGAGGCGCCGGCTGGAGGTTGTGGTTATTATGTCCTTATTGATAAGATGTGGTGATTCCTGCCGACCGTTAATTACCTTCCTGCCGATGTCACGGCCATCCCTAGTAACTTTCAAGTCAAGTGCCTTCCTAATCCCCACATCTGAGATAAATAAGAGCCATCCAAACCAAGTATCGGCCAGACTAGTTAAGAACCATATGTGTAGGAAGGAACTGCAGATGCTGGTTTAAACCAAAGATAGACACAAAATGCTGGAGTAACTCAGCGGGACAGGCAGCATCTCCGGAGAGAAGAACATTTCGGGCTGAAGAAGGGTTCTGACCCGAAACGTCACCCATTCGTTCTCTCCAGAGATGCTGCCTGTCCCGCTGAGTTACTCCAGCATTTTGTGTCTAGCTTTAGTTAAGATCTGCACATTGCATTCCCTGTGGCATCAGGGAACCATAACATATGAGGTCCATGTGACAACCCAATAGTTTTCGGACACTAATACTATTACCTTAATGCCAGCACTTATTTAATTAACACAAACTTCCTACTTAAGTGGCATATGACGTAAATAGTGATTCATCAAAGTGTTGGCTGATCTCCTAAATTCATTGACTAGATTTCACTTTTAAGTGTGTTTTCTGGACTTAAATCTGGCATTGATAAGGTTGCAAATGGATTAGATATTGAGTAAAGCCCTCGGTATAGTTATTTGAATATAGGGTATGTGCTTTGCTCTCATCAATTGTAATTATTTCACTTTTTTAATATATTGGATTACTTAAATGTTAATGATCCCCAGGATAGTAGAAATGAGAATGTTGACATATTTGCAAGAAGGAAATTGGTGAAATAACACAAAGAAAATAAAGCATACCAGGTTTTTGTAATCCAGAATGTACTTGAGCAGGATAGAGGAAAAAACAAGCCATGCTCATTTTCAAAGGGTATTCAACATATATCCAAAACGGAGGGAAGTGAAGGGTAGAAACATGGAACTGCAGATGCTGGTTTACCCAAAAGGACCCAAAGTGTTGGAGAAACTCAACCAGGTGAGGCAGCAACTCTGGAGAACATGAATAAGTGATGATTCAGGGCGGGACCTTTCTTCAGACTGATTGTGGGGGAGGGGGGGAGAAGACAGCTTGAAGAGAGGAGAGGCAGGACAAAGCATGGAAGGTAACAGATAAACATGGGTGAGGTGGGGGTTGATAGAAAGATGGTTGGAACAAAGGCCAGAGATTTACTGCAGAAGGTGTGGAACAGACTGGTTGAAGAGTTCTAAATTGTCAAGCCAGAGGAAGGAATATAGAAGGAGGGGGAGGGGAGAAATAAATGTGAGTCCAGGAGGTGCAGAGGAGGAGGGGAGAAAGGAGAGTGTGTGGGAGAGAAAGAGGAGGGGGAGGGGTGTTTTTAGATGTTGCCTTAAATTGGAGAATTCAATGTTCATGAATGGAAGCTCTGCAGGTGAAAGAATATGATGCACTTGGATAGCTCCCTCAAAGATATCGCACAAACATGATGGGCTGAATGGCCTGCTGACTCTAGAACTGTATTTTTCAGAACATTGTAATAGATGACTTTGCCCCTCAAGATTTGATTATTCAGCTCAATTATGCTAGATCTGTGGCCTAACTATATACTCCGATTTTCTCCACAATGTCTCAATACCTTTGGTCAACAAGTATGTTTCAACACAAGACACAAGCTAGCATTAATTGCCAATTGTGGAAGAATGTTTTAAATTTGCTCACACCCTCTGGGTAGAAATATATTTAACTTAATTCCTGAAGAATCCGCCTAATATTTTTAGATTATCTCCGCTAATCTTTTTGGCCTGTCCCACTTAGCCGACATTTCGCTGGTGGTCTCTGGTGAGTCTCCTTCATGTCACGAGGAGTTCCCTAATTCTGGGAACTAGTCGCGGCCTCAGTATGGTTGCTGCAAATTTGTCATCATGTTGAACATTTTTCTGCAACCACAAACTGGTAGCCATGGAGATAATCGATAGTATAGTCGTAGGTCGTAGGTGCAGTTGTAGTGGGGTCGCCATGTTGTTGTAGGTAGTCAACGTAGTCGTAGGTAGTTTTAGTTAATCGCCTTTGCTGACCAGTCATTTTCATTGGCTCGTTGGGGGGAAAAAACGTAAGCAGTAGTTCTCAGAACCAAGGATAACCGACCGGAAATGTTAAATATCCGCCGAACTTCACAGCTGTGTATCTCTGGCTTATTAAAAGTTGTCTGGCTTTTTAAAACTTCTCTCCCCCCCCTTCTCCTCCCCCCCTTCTCCTCCCCCCTTCTCCTCCCCCCTTCTCCTCCCCCCTTCTCCTCCCCCCTTTCTCTTCCCCCCTTTCTCTTCCCCCCTTCTCCTCCCCCCTTCTCCTCCCCCCTTCTCCTCCCCCCTTCTCCTCCCCCCTTCTCCTCCCCCCTTCTCCTCCCCCCTTCTCCTCCCCCCTTCTCCTCCCCCCTTCTCCTCCCCCCTTCTCCTCCCCCCTTCTCCTCCCCCCTTCTCCTCCCCCCTTCTCCTCCCCCCCCTTCTCCTCCCCCCTTCTCCTCCCCCCTTCTCCTCCCCCCTTCTCCTCCCCCTTCTCCTCCCCCCTTCTCCTCCCCCCTTCTCCTCCCCCCTTCTCCTCCCCCCTTCTCCTCCCCCCTTCTCCTCCCCCCTTCTCCTCCCCCCTTCTCCTCCCCCCTTCTCCTCCCCCCTTCTCCTCCCCCCTTCTCCTCCCCTACTTCTCCTCCCCCCCTTCTCCTCCCCGTTCTCCTCCCCCTTCTCCCCCTCTTCTCCTCCCTATCTTCTCCTCCCCCCCTTCTCCTTCCCCCTTCTCCCCCCTTCTCCTCCCCCCTTCTCCCCTTCTCCTCCCCCCTTCTCCTCGTCCCCTTCTCCTCCCCTACTTCTCCTCCCCCCTTCTCCTCCCCCCTTCTCCTCCCCTACTTCTCCTCCCCCCTTCTCCTCACCCCTTCTCCTCCCCCCCTTCTCCCCCCGTCTCCCCCTTCTCACCCCCCCCTTCCTCTTCCCGCCCTTCTCTCCCCCCGTCTCACCCCCCCTCCCATTCCTCTCCCCCCCCTTTTAAAGGACATACATAGTGTACACTGTGCTCGCCGTCTTAATTACAGCGGCAACCTTCATGTTCATCGCGGTGTGTGTCTGTATCACCTTGACTTTGCACCGTGTGAATTTCAGACAGCGCTCACCCCCCGCTTGCCCTGGCCTCTGCATTTGCGATGTGTTTGTGTGGGTGTGTGTTCCACTCTGACAGTCGCCGTTCCAGTTCCCGGTTTTTCAGGCGACTGCCGGCAACTTGACAATCGTCGGCAGTCCGCTGCACAATCAGCCTAAGTGGGACAGGCTCGCCAAGCACTAATAGTAGTCTCTCTTCAACCACCTCGTCAGTTTCCTTTGGTGGCCTGAAAACATCAATTATATCGCCAAATGACCTCCTAACTTCCGGGGAGGAAAAAATCTGTGAAACATAGAAACATAGAAATTAGGTGCAGGAATAGGCCATTCGGCCCTTCGAGCCTGCACCGCCATTCAATATGATCATGGCTGATCATCCAACTCAGTATCCCGTACCTGCCTTCTCTCCAAAACCTCTGATCACCTTAGCCACAAGGGCCACATCTAACTCCCTCTTAAATATATCCAATGAACTGGCCTCAACTACCCTCTGTGGCAGAGAATTCCAGAGACCCACCACTCTCTGTGTGAAAAAATTTCTTCTCATCTCGGTCCTAAAGGATTTCCCCCTTATCCTTAAGCTGTGACCCCTTGTCCTGGACGTCCCCAACATCGGGAACAATCTTCCTGCATCTAGCCTGTCCAACCCCTTAAGAATCTTGTAAGTTTCTATAAGATCCCCTCTCAATCTCCTAAATTCTAGAGAGTATAAAGCGAGTCTATGCAGTCTTTGTTCATAAGACAGTCCTGACATCCCAGGAATCAGTCTGGTGAACCTTCGCTGCACTCCCTCTATGGCAATAATGTCCTTCCTCAGATTTGGAGACCAGAACTGTACGCAATACGCAATACTCCAGGTGAAATGTTGTAATCCTTCCCTGCAACGTAACCTTGAAATCCAAGCAGCATTGTGATAAAGGTTTGCCACGCTGACACCTAGGGCAACACATCCTTCCTCAACCGTAATCCCCAGAACTGCTTTATGGTGTATGAAATGTGGACTTATAGTGCTTTAATTTAGAAAACAGGTTGAAATAACTTAAATTTAGAGTCACAGTTATACACCATGGAAGCAGGCCCATCATTTCCAACTAAGTTAGTCCATCTAAGGTAGTCCCATTTGCCCAGATTTGGCCCATTGCCCTCTAATCCTCTATTTATACTGCAGCTAATTATAACTCACATGAGCGGTTCCTGGTGTCGTGTATTCAAGAGCGGCACTCAATTAGTGTAACATGCAGTCACACAATAGTAATGAATGGCCAGTTAATTTGCTTGTTTAGTGATTTTAATTGCGGGATGAATGTGACGAAGGCACTGGAGAGAAACTTGTTGCATACTTTGATTAGTGCTGAGAAACCAAGTGGGAATGTGAGAAGTGATGAGTTTTCAAGGGGGTACAGGGAAGCTGAGAGTGAACGATAACTGGGCAGATGATGTGGAGTAACATCATAATCCCCACTTCTGCGAGAAAACAATAAACATTGATATTTCTTAAAAATTGAAGGTGCGAAATATTGATTTTCATGGAGATCTGCGTGTTCTTGATCGCACTGACAGCGAATAGATAATCAACCAGAACAGCAAAGAGCCTGTTGCCATCGATTGCTGGAGGGTTTGAATACAAGAGTAGAGAAGTATTGTTGTAATGATGTACGGCCTTGGTGAGACCACCCTTGGAGTATGGTGTGCAAGGACAGTCACCTTACTAAAGAGAGGGTTTACTTCTTTTGTTAGAAAGACTCACTTTACTTGTGGATACGCAAATGACTGCAGATGCTGGAATCTTGAGGAAAAAGTAAACTGCTGGAGGAAATTAATGATTCAGGCAGCATCTGTGGAGGTAAATGGACAGACAACATTTTGGGACCCTTCATCAATTTGTATATCTGGCACTGTTTTCCAATTCAACAGATAAGATTGTGAGGATACGTCCTTTCTGTTGCAAGCAAGAACATTGCTGAGGTGCAATGTTGCAACAAGTATGTCTGAAGGAGCTGCAGATGCTGGTTTACACCGAAGATAGACAGAAAGTGCTGGAGTAACTCAGCGGGGCAGGCAGCATCTCTGGAGAGAGGGAATGGGTGATGTCTCGAGTCGAGACCCTTCTTCAGGCTGAACGTCCGGGGAGAGGGGATTCCAGAGACAAGGAAGAGTAAAAGATCAAAAGAGCTGAGAATCAAGGGAAATGTGGACTAGACCATTTTTATCTAGGAGAAGGTGACAACAAAGCAAACAGAGATTAGATTAGACCTGAAACGTCGCCTATCTCCTTCGCTCCTTGAATGCTGCTGCACCCGCTGAGTTTCTTCAGCTTTTTGTGTAACCTTAGATTAGATTGTCCTTTATTGTCATTGAGACCTTTCGGTCTGAGCGAAATTTCGTTGCCTTGCAGTCATAACATATAATAAAAAACAAAACACACAATAAACACAAATTTAACATCCACCACAGTGAGTTCACCAGGCACCTCCTCACTGTGGTGGAAGGCAAAAGTCTTAGAGTCTCTGTCTTCTTCCCTCCTTGTTCTCCCTCTGTGCTAAGGAGATCCAGGCCTCCGATGTTGCGGTCCACCAGGCCCGCGGCCGAGCCTTCGATGCCAGGCTGTCACACAGGGCCCGCCGCTGGAACGCTGGAGCACCGCAGCTCCAAAGCCAGGTCGCCGCTGGAACGTCGTTGGAGCACCGCAGCCCCGAAAGCCAGGTCGCCGCTGGAGCACCGCAGCCACGAAAGCCAGGTCGCCGCTGAAGCTCCGAAGCCGTGCCGCCGCTGCTGGAAGCTGGAAGACCGGCGTTTCTATGTATGTAGCTCCAAGGCCGACAGCTCCGCCATTAAGGGCACGGCACAGACGGAGACGGTGACAGGGAACATGACAAGAAAAGTCGCATCCCCCCCGAAGGGAGAGACTAAAACCCACCCTCCCACCCTCCCCCCCCCCCCCCCCCAACACGCATACACAGCCTAATAAAGACAAAAATAAAATAAAAAACAGATGGACTGCAGGTGAGCTGCAGCTGCCAAGCAGCGCCGCCACTTCCGGATAGTGTAATCAGACGATACAGCGCAATCAGAGGGACAGTCAGACTGGTCGGAGAACTGGGAAGGGGGAAGGATGGAGGGAGAGGGAAAGTTAGGGTTACTGAAGTTAGAGCAATCAATGTTCATGCCGCTGGGGTGTAAACCACCCGAGCGAAGTATGAGGTGCTGTTCCTCCAATTGGCGCTGGGCCTCACTCTCCCAATGGAGGAGGCCCAGGACAGAAAGTTCATTGTGGGCATGAGAGGGGGAGTTAAATTATTTAGCAACCGCGAGATCAGGTAGGTTTAGGCGGACTGAGCGGAGGTGGTCAGCAAAAAGTTTGCCGAGCCAGCGCTTGGTCTTGGCCGATATACACACCTAGAACAGCGGATCCAGTAGATGAGGTTGGAGGAGATAGAATTGAACCTCTGCCTCACGTGAAAAGACTGCCGGGGTCCTTGGACATAGTCGAGGGACGAGGTTGCAACAATGGACCTATGAAAGAAGTAATGTTAGTTATCTATAATTTTCCCACTTTGATTGTATGATTCAGATCGCAGATTGCTAGCCTTACAATCCATCAGACAAGGGATCACAACTGAATCTATTCTCCTTCATATGAGCAGGGGTCCTCTTTAAATCAAAATAGTTTTGATTTATCTTGCCACAAGCTTTTGCGCTTAAAACTCTTGTATCTGAGTAGACGTCTGAGGTTGATATCACAATCTGTCACCATGGCACAGTGGTGCAAAAGTAGGGTTGCTGTCTGACAGCGCCAGAGACCCGGGTTCGATACTGACCAATGGTGCTGTCTGTACAGAGTTTATACGTTCTCCCTGTGACCTGCGTGGGTTTTCTCTGGGATCTCTGGTTTCCTCCCACACTCCAAAGCCACACAAGTTTGTAGGCTAATTGGCTTGGTATAATTGCAAATTGTCCCTGGTGTGTGTAGGATAGTGTCAGTGTGTGGGGACCGCTGGTCGGCACGGACTTGGTGTGCTGACGGGCCTGTTTCCATGCTGTGTCTCCTAAAGTAAATTAAACTAAACTAAACCCCATCTAATGTTCTGCCTTCCCGATGTACCATTTCTGGTGCAGCACTTTAGAGAAGACTGCATTGTGCAATAGAAACACTCTTGTTCTTTGGGCAGCTGTCCGTGCATTTTGTAACAGGCAGCCTGTATGCCAACGGTGGCAGCAGCTCCTCAGAGTGTGCCAGCATTTTAATGGACTATCTTACACAGAAAAAAATTGGAAAATATTGCTGTAAATTTAGATAAAAATAACAGGATCACTGAGAACTACTCGAGCCCAACCTGTGTGAATGTTCTTAAAGTGTTTATTAGCTTTTAAAAAAAATAATTGTGTGTTTGTGATAGCAAAATTAAGACTGGATAGTAAATTCTTAATGCAAAAAGAAACTGCTGGAGGAATTCATTGTGTCAGGCAGCATCTGTTGTGAGATGGGGGGTGGGGGGAGATGGGGGGGGGGGGGAGATGGGGTGGGATGGACAGTTTACATTTTGGATCTGACTGGTCTGTATCTGGCGTCTCTTGTGTAGTTTAGCTTAGTTTAGAGATACAGCATGGAAACAGGCCCTTCGGCCCAACGTGTGCATGCCAGCCATTGTTCACACTAGTGCTATGCTATCCCACTTTCACATCCACTCCCTCCACATTAGGGACAATTTACAAAGGCAACTTAATGCACAAACCTGCGCATTTTTTGAAATATTGATGGAAACTGGAGCACTTGGAGCAAACTCCATACAGACAGGTGAATCAAACCCAAGTGCCTGGCATTGCAAGACAGCAATTTTATCAGCGCGGAAACAGGCCCTTCGGCCCACTGGGTCCGCACCGACCAGTGATCCCCGCACATTAACACTATCCTACACGCACCAGGAAGAATTTAAATTCTTACCAAGCCAATTAATCTACAAACCTGTACATCTTTGGAGTGTGGGAGGAAACCGAAGATCTCAGAGAAAACCCACGCAAGTCACGGGGAGAACGTACAAACTCTGTAGAGACAGCACCCAGAATCGGGATTGAACCCAGGTCTCTGGCACTGTAAGGCAGCAACTCTACCACTTCACCACCATGCCACCCTATCTCCAGCATTGTGAGAGCATAACTTCTCTCTAAGTGATTGTGTGGGATAGAATTTATGGATATTTATTGTTAATGGACTATGTTGAATGGAGTTCATATTAATTATTTGGCATGTTAGCCTGTCTAACTAAGCTGATCTCTTTGTGGGCACTGGACTTCAAAATGTGCACTTGGAAGAGGAGAAGGATGTCTCTGGCCTGGGTATTGCCCAAGTCTCTGCTGGTGATGCACATGCCTGGATGTTTCAACAGGGCAGAAATGACCCCCATTATCATATTCCTCACGATTCAGCAACCTATGGCCCATGCTGGAGCCGATTCTGAATTTTAGATGATGCACTGGCGGCGAGTATTGGCTGGTATCAGAGATTCAGGGGCTTCATTTGAATCTGACAAGCAAACTACTGACAGCTGAACAAGAGCCGTGATGCAGAACACTGCTCCTTGGCATCAGGAATGCCAACCAGCAGCCACACTGCTAGTAATCCCCGTGTCTGTGTGAGGGGGTGAGGAGCGCTAAACAAGAGACACGCAGCTGAGCTGACTGTAATTGCAATTAACCCCTTCAGCTCCTTCTTGCAAAATCAAACCCATACAAACCCAAACAAACTTCATCCAGACAGTACCCGGGTTCGATCCTGACTACGGGTGCTGTCTGTACGGAGTTTATACGTTCTCCCTGTGACCGCGTGGGTTTTCTTTGAGATCTTCGGTTTCCTCCCACACTCCAAAGACGTACAGGTTTGTAGGTTAATTGGCTTGGTATAAGTGTAAATTGTCCTCAGTGTGTGTAGGATAGTGTTAGTGTGCGGGGATCGCTGGTCGGTGCGGACATGGTGGGCCGATGGGCCTGTTTCCGCGCTGTATCTCTAAACTAAACTATAATTTGAAAATTCCCAACAATACTGGCAGAGCCCATGAGAATTTGTGGCCCTTGGGAAAAGTGACAGGATATGAGAGAAAAACTAACAAAAGATACAAAAACAGGTTGTTAAAGCTTCTGTCATTGTGATAATAGGATATTGGTTAAAATACACATCCCTTAGAGGCAAAAAGACGAGAAATTATAATGAGGAATAATGAAATAGAAAAGACATTAAATATATGTCTGCCTTCATGAAGACAATTACAATTTGAGAAATATGGGGATGTGGGAGCGTGGAAATTAGTATCAGCAAGGAAATAATATTCACAATCACAATCACAATAATACTTTATTAGCCAAGTATGTTTTGCAACATACAAGGAATTTCATTTGCCAAGTCAGTCATATAAATAAAAAGCAACGGAACACACAAAACACATTTTAACATAAACATCCACCACAGTGACTCCTCCACATTCCTCACTGTGATGGAAGGCAAAAAAAAGTTCAATCTCTTCCCTTTGCTCTCCCGCGGTCGGGGGCCTCGAGCCCTCCGTTAACAGGATGATCTTGACTCCCGTAGCCGGCGGTGTTTGGACCCTACAGATCGAGGCGATCAGCTCCTGCATCGGGGGGCTGTCAGCTCCCCTGCACTGGACGATCGAACCTCGCGTCGGGGCTGGCCGAACCTTCTGCGATGTTGTAGCTCCCGGCTAGGCCTCTCCCGAGACTGCGAGCTCCCGATGTAAAGCCCGCAGGCCATGGTTGGAGCGATCCCGGGCAAGGGATTGACTTTGATGTAAGTCCACACCCTGCGGTGGGCGCCAAGGTCAGTCCGAGGAGGCCTCGAGCTCCATCGATGGTAGGCTGCAGAGCGACCGGAGAATGCGATCCGGAAATTAATCGCATCTCCGGCAAGGTAAGAAACTGAAAAATAAGTGGACCCCACTGACGACGCAGCGTGAGTACCATGCTCACATCCCAGATGTCAGAGTACCTAGGCCTGGGGGGATTGGAACTAAAAACACCCTTCATAAATCTGGATATTAACGGATGAGATCCTACAGACTGAAGTCTGACTCCCGGCATAGGTACGATGACAGGGCACTCCTGGCACTGTTGATGACACTATAGCTCAACCCTTCATCAATATATAACTTGGACAGAAATTCGAGCACATCTGGGATGGAGGCTGTGTGGTATGTAATGTTCCCTTGTAAACAAAACTCCTCCCATTTCCTGACATGAGAGATGTACTGCTTTTTTGTACTATCCCTCCAGGACGATGTGATGACATCCACAGTACCATTGGATAGTCCCAGACCCAGGTATGGCCTTCTTAGAATATGCAAATGACCAGATTAACACGATCATAGAATGGGTGTTGATCTCCAGTCACAGGGTGCACCAATAGATCATGACGTTTTGGGACCACCATAATAGGCTGTGTAATAATGTCCGAAATGAGAGGGAACCATGGCTGTGTAGGCCAGTTGGGTACCACCAAAACTCCTGAAGCGGAGTGCTGCTTGATCTTGGTCAAGCACCGACTGATGAGGCAGAATGTGGGAAATGCATATAACAACACTCCGCCCTTGTGTAGCGAGAATGCATCTACCGCTACTGCCCCTGGATCTGGTTCCCATGAAACATACTTCGGTACCTGGTGATTGAGTCTGGATGCAAGCAAATCGATATCTGGCATTCCATACCGAACAACAATCTCATTAAATACATCATGATTCAACATCCACTCTGTGTTGTCATTGAATTTGCGTGACTTGGTGTCTGCCACCATATTAAATCTGCCTGGAAAGTAGACAGCTGAAACCCAAATGTTATTTTTAATGCACCAGTGCCAAATAAGGTTAACCAATCTGTCACAAGATTTCGACTTGATTCCACCCATGTGATTAACATACGCCACTGCCGTGGTGTTGTCAATCTGAAGCTGAATGTGTAAGTGATGCTTGGTGATACAATAAGCCTTGAGCCCTTAAAATGCTCCTAAAAGCTCTAAATAATTAATTCCATGTGATTGGAGAATAAATTCCTCATGCATATTCCATGAGGCAGTGCTTTAAATTGCCATAATTGCCCCATCCAGCTAAATTTCAAATATCTCCGATACTCTTTATGAACAGGCACTGAGTAATATGCATCCTTAAGATCTATACATGCCATATAACACCCTCTGGAAACCAATTGCTTGGCAGTAGCAAATGTTTCCATTTTAAAATGATTATTCTGCACAATCGGATTAAGTCCTGTCAGGTCCAAAATAATCTGACTCCCACCATCTTTCTTTGGTCTACGAAAAATATTAGGTACGAATTTGTGAGTTTGATAAACTGTCTTCTCAATTACACCTTCTAAATATAATTTTCCAATTTCAGCTTGAACCTCCAAATTCTCCTTTTGTGAGAAAATAAGTGCCCGCTCTGGTATGTGCTGTGTGGGTGGACACAAATTGGGAATAAATTCAATTTGAAACCCTTCTATACTCTGCAGTATAAACAAGTTTGATGTTATTTCATACCATTCTTTCAGAAACCAGTGTAACCTCCCCCTAACTGGTAAGTAATTCTCACTCAATATGTTTTGACAAGAACCAGACACACCTACCTCCATGGTTTTTGGTGGAGTTCTTTGTCCCTTGGTTCTGGAGGGAAAAGGCATGTTTGCCCGTACTCCTGCTGGAGTGCGCCAGCTGCGCACATTGAATGGCTGGCTTGGTCCTTGACCGGACCCGGTTTCAGCAAACCGCTTGTAGGGGTACTGCCTCCGAAGGGTTCTGCTGGTCACTGGCGCCTTGATGAGCCCGATTTTTGCCTTGTCGTCCAGCTCCTTCACCCGCTTTGCGAGGTCTTCCCCGAACAGCAGATTCGGTGGCTGGATGTTACTAGGCTTACACAGGGCAGTGAACCTCGGGTTAATTGTAGGGCGGATGGTGCTCTTCCTAAGGCAGTTCATCTCAAAGTGCACATTGCACATGAGAGCCAGGGCATCCTGCTGAACGTCAGTCAGGTGCCCACCATCCACCGACCTCCCGAAAGCCGTAATGCCGTATGCGAGCAGCTTCAGCACCCTTTGTCGCTTTATCTCCTGCGCCCTGATGCCTACGCCCTTATGGCCCCAGATGACATGGTTTATGGCCGGCACTTTAAGCAGGATACAATTCGCCAGGGTTTCGTATTTCATGGCCGTTGTATCCATGGCCTGCTCCTGAAGCTGGTGTGAGGCCAAGTAATTTATACTCACAGCCAGCTCTTCCCCCAGCGGCTTTCCAGAGTCTGTTGGGACGGCAAACCTTGTCGCCAGGAATGGGACCTCTGGCTCGTGCCCTTCGTCCCGTGGGGCAGCCTCCAATGCTAAGCCCACAGATTCGGTGTCAGAATCGTACTGACCCGGTATACTCTCCTCCTCCAAGAGGGAGACACTAGGCAGCCCTGTAGGTGCTGCTGGTGCGGGCTCTTGGAGAGGCCGGCGCTCTTGATGGAGCATCCTCTCCAGTCGGAGCTCCATCCTGGATATCCGTAATATGGTATCCATTCTCGAGGAAGAACCCTTCTGACCGGATTTGTCCGAGTCTATCGGCCGGACAGACTTTCTGGTGGCCTTACGCCCCTCCGGTGTAGCCACGGTGCCCTCAGACACCAAGCCTGTAGTCGCTGGTCTTGCTATTAGCAGCCGCCTGCTACCCGCACTCCCGCGGTAACTTTAGTTACTTACCGCTGGAGAAGCGCTGCTCCTGCCAGCCGCTCGCTGCATCAGATGTAATGACGCGCATGCGGACTGGCGGGGTCTTCACGGAATCACTCACGTGGCTCCAAAGTAAAATAAGATATTGCAACAGTGATAATGCACTATATTACAAGTGGGGCTCATGTTGTCAGGGGTAATTTGCTATTATGCTTGAGACTGGTTAACAGATAGAAAGCCAAGGATAGGATTAAATGAATCACTGTTGTTTGGCAGACAGTAGCTATGGGTTTATGTTAGGCTCAATATTTGCACCTTGCCATTTTGTAATCTACAACAAATAACTGAGTGGAACATAAATAATATTGTTAACCTTACAAAGCTAGGTGGGAAGGTAAGCTGTGAGGGGACTCAGATAGATTGCATATGGGTTATAGGCAGGTCGGGAGAATAGAGTAAAACATGACAGATGGAATATAATGTAGATTAATGTTACCTTTTGCACTCTGGTAGAACTAATAGAAAATCAGAATATTGTTTAAAAGATGTGAGACTGTGAGGCTTTGGTGTTCCAAGGATCCTGGGTAAATCACAAAATGCTAATGTGCATTTAGAGCAAGCAATTAGGACGGTACGTGGGAGGAAAGTCTTTACTACAAAATGGGGTTGGAATATAAAAGTACATCTGCTTCACTGCAAGTATACAGGGCCTCGCTAAAAATGCTTCTGATGCACCCTGCTGTTTTTGATTTCCTACACTGCCTGAGAGTAAGTACAATAAATGTTGTCTATGGTAATATCTTAGTTTTTTAGTTTAGTTCAGAGATACAGCGTGGAAACAGGCCCTTCGGCCCACCGAGTCTGCACCGACCACCCATCCCTGCACACTAACACTATCCTACATAGACTGGCGACAATTTACATTTATACCAAGCCAATTAACCTACAAACTTGTACATCTTTGGAGTGTGGATGGAAACCAAAGATTTGGGAGAAAACCCACATAGGTCAATAGACAATAGACAATAGACAATAGGTGCAGAAGTAGGCCATTCGGCCCTTCGAGCCAGCACCGCCATTCAAAGTGATCATGGCTGATCATCCCCAATCAGTACCCCGTTCCTGCCGTCTCCCCATATCCCCTGACTCCGATATTTTTAAGAACCCTATCTAGCTCTCTCTTGAAAGCATTCAGAGAACCTGCCTCCACCACCCTCTGAGGCAGAGATTCCACAAAAAGAGAAAAAGTGATTCCTCGTCTCTGTTCTAAATGGCTTACTCCTTACGGGCCTGTCCTACAAGCATGCAACTCTATGCGATTAGCGCGACCTAACGTGGTCGCTTGAGCCATCCGGTGTCGCGGGGCCGGTCCCACTTCAATCGCCGGAGCCGTGCGGAATTGTGCGGAGTTCGTCCCGACATCGCGCGGGGCTCCGAAAAACTGACTATGTTCAAAAATTCCGCGCGGCAACGGCTTGTCGGCTCGCAGTCGCCTCGATGCATTACACACCGCCTTGAAATTGTGCCTCCATGAACCTATCTGTAGGTGCCTCCGTGACCCTCTATGTGTGTGGCTCCGTGGCCCTCTGTGTGTGTGTGCCTCTGTGCCCCTCTCTGTGTGCCCCTCTCTGTCCTGGTGAACTTACCTTAGACTTCGCTCCAAGTTCGCCTCACTTTGTGCCGCGTTACGCCACTCACCCGACCTCCGCGCGGCCCCTGCTGCCGGTTTGGTCGCGCTTGCCGCATGCAGGCGCATGCTGGTGGGAACGGCCCTGTACAGGGGATCACCCAACCTCCGCGCGGCCCCCGCTTCTGATCGCGTTCATCGCATAGAGTTGCATGCCTGTAGGACAGGCCCTTTATTCTTAAACTGTGGCTCCTGGTTCTGGATAGACAGCACCCGTGTGCAGGATCGAACCTGGGACCCGGGTGTGGCACTGTGAGGCAGCAACTCTACTGCTGTGCCACTGTGCCCTCGTTGTTGTATGAGGAGAGGCTGAATACATTATGCCTATACTCTCTTGTGTTCGGAAGATGAGGATGGTATCTCACTGAGATGTACAGTGCTGGAACTTACTGCCAGTAGCAATCCACACAAGCACATCACTGACCCACATGTTGAGTACAAAGTTAGCTCCTGCAGACTGTGCTGTGCCAGTTTGTGCTCCTGAGCCAGTGCGATCCTCAACAGTTTCATGGCAAAATCTCACATGAGAGAAGGCAGAAATACTCAACAACATTTAAAAGCAATTTAACTAATAAGAAACAACATTGATGAAACATAGAAACATGGAAAAACAAAGTATAAATTCTAGCCACGCAAACTGTGCACCGTCCAATATATCCCGCCTGGTTCTTCGTTTTACTGTTCTTGTGCTGAAGTCCAAAATGCCTCTGGTTCGGGAAAATGTTCCTCTCTTGTAATAAAGAAAATAAACTGCTGGGAAAACTCAGCATGTCAGGTAGCATCTCTGGAATGAAATGGGCAGTCTGTCCAACTGCTTCCATAGATGTTGTGTGACCCACTGAGTTCCTCTAGCAGTTTGATCTTTGCTCAGGATTCTAACACCTGCAGTCTCTTGTGTCTGCTTTGTAAAAGATCTGCCTGTTTTTTTATCCCCCTCAGCTTGTTCGTTCCATTCCAGTAGTGGGAGGTAAACTTGTGACTTTCTGCTAAGTCCAATGTTAGAATGCAATAACCAAATGGGTAATGAAGAGCTTGCAGCTTTTGAAAAAGTTTGGGGTTTCTGTATTTGCGCAACAATTCTTCACTTGCGTCGAAAAATACTGGCAGTTTCAAGCAGAATTTCCCAAGTAAATTCCACCCCATGAAGTTCTCAAGTAGGTTGTTAGTAGAATCTGGGAGGGTGGTCCTTCCAAACAGAGGTGGGAGCTCACCATCACAGTATAAAAAGTTAGCCCTTTAGTACTGAGAAAAGGAGAACATTCTTTACAGTGAGGGCTATGGACGTTTGGGAGGACTGCAGATGTTCATCTCTTGGGCATAGTTGAAAAAGCAATCCAGAGATTCAGGATATTGAGTTTAGTTTAGTTTAGTTTAGAGATACGGTGCAAAAACAGGCCCTTTGGCCCACCGAGTCCGCACCAACTAATGATCCCCCCGCACATTAACACTATCCTACACATACACACTAGTGCCAAATTACAATTTACACTTATACCAAGCCAATTAACCTTCAAACCTGTACATCTTTGAAATTTGAGAGGAAACCGAAAATCTCGGAGAAAAGTCATGCGGTCAAGGGGAGAACGTACAAACTCCATACAGGCCGCACCCGTGGTCAGGATCGAACCCAGGTCTTGGGCGCTGCAAGCACTGTAAGGCAGCAACTATACCGCGGTGCCACCGTGCAGGGATGTAAGGGAGATGGAAATAACACAGGAAGGTAAACTTAAAGTAGGAGATTACTAATCATCTTATTTGAAGGAGATGTACATTTGAAAAGCTAACTGGCCAACATCTAATATTATTTTTCAGAAGTCTATTTTGAGATCATTAGCATCCCATTCCACTTTGCAGAAAAAAGAAGGCAAATAGATTATTAGTATTTTTTCCTCGTGTTGATAAGAGTTTTTCTTTTTACGCCAATGCATTTAACAGATAGACTTGGTGTGATTGAGAAACAGACTAAGTCTCGAAAATATCACTGACAATATTAGCTCACAGACAATTAACACTCTTGTATAGCACTCTGTTTACTATTTTCATAGCTACATTAATACCTTCTTGGAAACAGTAAGCAACAGAAATTATCCATAGGTACGAACATTTCATCTCCAATTATCACTCATGGTAAGTTCAAGGCTAAATTTGGAGGGAAATAGAAAGGCTTAGAGTCCTAAATTTATAGAGGACTAGAAAAGCTGTAGGAAGAGCTAGGAAGAGCACAATCTTACCATGCCAGCTTTGATAACCAAAAATTGTAAAAATTGCTTTTTAATAATGATTGTGAAAGATTTTAATAATGACAATGAAAAACCCATCTGGGTTACTAATGCCCATGGAGATGGAATCAGCAATCTTTAATTGGTCCGGTTTAGTTGTGACTCTGTTAATACCGGCCAAATTAAAGACACCATAAAATGGAGGATCCCTGCACTTGTCAGAATTGCATAACCCTTGTCAGCTGAAATTTACAGGCTTTGGATGGCGCCAGCCAGTCTAGGCTCAGACTGGTATGCAGGATGGTGAGGGATCCAGGTGTTCTCCTTGTTTCTTCTAAATTGATAAAATGTATAGCAGTTTTGCAAACAAACCTTAAATGCATCATTTCGATTGGATCACTGCAAGGGCATTGTAAATAGTATAAATAATGTTGCGAGATGTTTGGAGAACCATTGGAGAAAATGTTTGAATTCCAGGGCACATGTTTCAATGTTCATTCTTGTTTGCTTCCTTCTAGAAGCTTCTTTCAAATACAATGTATTCATGATTGTATTATTGGGTTAGGGAACTGTCATTTATGTACTGTTATTTTTAATATTTTTTATAATTGGTTTATAAAGAGACCAACCCCATGTGGTTCAGCCCCTCAAGATTCGGGGACCTACAAAAGGTAGCTCCCACGAGGTCCGATGTCGATCTTCTGGAAGAATGCTTGGGACTTCGTGACCTTTTGGATTGTCTCTGCTTGCACGAGGCTAGAAGGGCTTGGCCAAGTAGATACAAGGATTGAAGGTGCTTTGGATATTGTATAGGGGAATTTGTGTTGTGTTATCCAAAATAAAGTTTAGTTGTTCAAGTGCTTGATTCAGTATTTTATTGACTGAAACTAGACTGGGGGGAGCTTAGAACGAGCTATTTACAACTCCAGACATGCGACAATATATTTGACTCCTGGCAAGGTATTTAGTTTCATTATCGCCCCAGTGTTAGAGCAAGAAATTCTGGCATCAGCCAAGACACCGAATTTGAACAATTGCAAGATCGTACCCAGCACACACAATTAGCCAATTTCTTGTCGAGGCTGGGGTATAAATTGCAATTGTAATGATCTCTGAATTATACCTTACAGACTATATCACAGATTACAGACTGAGTGAAATCCAGGTTAGCCAGGTTAGCCGGGAGGTGGTGTTGGGTAAATTGAACGGATTGAAGGCCGATAAATCCCCAGGGCCAGATAGTCTGCATCCCAGAGTACTCAAGGAGGTAGCCACAGAAATAGTGGATGCATTAGTGATAATTTTTCAAAATTCCTTAGATTCTGGAGTAGTTCCTGAGGATTGGAGGGTAGCTAATGTAACCCCACTTTTTAAAAAAGGAGGGAGAGAGAAAGCGGGGAATTACAGACCAGTTAGTCTAACATCGGTAGTGGGGAAACTGCTAGAGTCAGTTATTAAAGATGGGATAGCAGCGCATTTGGAAAGTGGTGAAATCATTGGACAAAGTCAGCATGGATTTACGAAAGGTAAATCATGTCTGACAAATCTGATAGAATTTTTTGAGGATGTAACTAGTAGAGTGGATAAGGGAGAACCAGTGGATGTGTTATATCTAGACTTTCAGAAGGCTTTCGACAAGGTCCCGCATAAGAGATTAGCATACAAACTTAAAGCACACGGTATTGGGGGTTCAGTATTGATGTGGATAGAGAACTGGCTAGCAGACAGGAGGCAAATGGTAGGAGTAAACGGGTCCTTTTCAGAATGGCAGGCAGTGACTAGTGGGGTGCCGCAAGGCTCAGTGCTGGGACCCCAGCTATTTACAATATATATTAATGATTTGGACGAGGGAATTCAATGCAACATCTCCAAATTTGCAGATGATACCAAGCTGGGGGGTATAGTTAGGTGTGAGGAGGATGCTTGGAGGCTGCAGGGTGATTTGGATAGGCTGAGTGAATGGGCAGATGCATGGCAGATGCAGTACAATGTGGATAAATGTGAGGTTATCCACTTTGGTGGCAAAAACATGAGGGTAGACTATTATCTGAATGGTGGCAGATTAGGTAAGGGGGAGATGCAACGAGACCTGGGTGTCATGGTACACCAGTCATTGAAAGTAGGCATGCAGGTGCAGCAGGCAGTGAAGAAAGCAAATGGTATGTTAGCATTCATAGCGAAAGGATTTGAGTATAGGAGCAGGGAGGTTCTACTGCAGTTGTACAGGGTTTTGGTGAGGCCACACCTGGAGTATTGCGTACAGTTTTGGTCTCCAAATCTGAGGAAAGACATCCTTGCCATAGAGGGGGTACAGAGAAGATTCACCAGACTGATTCCTGGGATGTCAGGACTTTCATATGAGGAAAGATTGGATAGACTCGGTTTGTACTCGATGGAATTTAGGAGATTGAGGGGGGATCTTATAGAAACCTACAAAATTCTTAAGGGGTTGGACAAGCTAGATGCTGGAAGATTGTTCCCGATGTTGGGGGAGTCCAGAACAAGTGGTCACAGTCTAAGGATAAGGGGGAATTCCTTTAGGACCGAAATGAGGAAAACATTCTTTACACAGAGAGTGGTGAGTCTCTGGAATTCTCTGCCACAGAAGGTAGTTGAGGCCAGTTCATTGGCTATATTTAAGAGGGCGTTAGATGTGGCACTTGTGGCTAAAGGGATCAGGGGGTATGGAGAGAAGGCAGGTACGGGATACTGAGTTGGATGATCAGCCATGATCACATTGAATGGCGGTGCAGGCTCGAAGGGCCGAATGGCCTACTCCTGCACCTATTTTCTATGTTTCTATGTTTCTATATGATAGTTAGAACATAAAACATATAACAATACTGCACAAGAATGCGCTCTTCTGCCCACAATATTCGTGCTGAACATAGGCCAAGTTAATTTGATCTCATTTGGACATGCACGATCTATATCCCTCTTTTCCCTCTACTGTCATGTGTCTATCTAAAAGCTCCTTAAGCACTATTATCGCATCTGCCTTTACCACTTCTGGCAATGCATTCCAGGCCCTCACCACTCACTGTGCCCTGCACATCTCCATTAAACTTTCCCCCTTATAGCTATGTCACTTATATTGGACATGTCTACCCTTGGACAAAATGTTCTGACTGTCTACCCTATCCATGCTTCTCATAATTGGTTTATATTTTTATCAAGTCGCCCCTCAACCTCTGACATTCCAGAGCAAAAAAATCCAAGTCTATCCAACCTCTCTGTGAGGCTGAGACCCTCTCATCCAGGACAGGACTTCAATGTCCATTGCCAAGAGCAGCTTGGTGGGACTGACCCAGACCTATCAGCTTCTTGGCAGCCAGTGCGATCCAACAGCTGGTGTGGACCTACTTGATTTTGCCCCTCACCGTTTCACCTGTTACAGATGCATTTGTTTTTCCATTACTTGCTGAGTGTGCCGGAAGGACCTGCAGAAGATGGTTTACATCGAATATAGACACAAAATGCTGGAGTAACTCAGCAGAACAGGCAGCATCTCTGGACAGATTTTTCAGGTCAAGCCCCTTCTTCAGACTGTCCTGCTGAGATGCTCCAGCATTTTGTGTTCATCTACATTACCCTCTGATCTGGCCATGCATATACTGATAGAAGCAATGTTCTGTCTCCATTGCAAGGTAACCTTCCACTCTGCTGTGTAGCACCATGATTATGCAAACTGGACAAGGCACAAAATGGATCTGGCAGCTGGACAATGGGCATCCATGAACATCGAGGGGTATCAGCAGTGGCAGGAATGTCCACTAGCACCAGCTGTGAGTTCATGGCTCAGCATATCCCTCATTTCACCATTAGTATTAAACCAGGAGATCAACCATGTTGCAGTGAGAAGTGCAGGAGAGCATGTCAGGGGCAGCTTGTTGGGGATGCTTAACTGGTGCGAGATAAAGACAAGGCCCAAAAAATTTGTGACTAACTTTAGTTATAAGCACCAACATTGTGAACCATTCTGCCTCCCCTCTCCGAAAACCAATGTCACGGAAGCCCATTTCCAGCCAACATAATGTGATATCAAGAAACGGCTGAGATCACCAACATAGCAAAGACCAGGTAATTTCTGGACAATTTCAAGTAGGAAGACTCCCATCCAGAATCAGCCCTGCCACTGGCTAACGCATCCCAGCTCTTATGACACTGGCATCTACCTAATAAATTGTAGCAAGCTGTGCGGAGGGACGGCTCACTGATTGAGTAGAATACTTTTAACATATCGTATGGGCTGGAAGACTGATGTGTTTGGATTTTATTTCATGTGCTCTGCGGGCAGGGACTAGTTTAACTACTGTTTATTTTATATGGAGTCTGATTGGAATAATTCTTTCTCTCTGTGTCTTTGGGGAATAAAAGATGTTGGTAAAAAACCCCCATCAGTCCTATGCAATGTGGCACATTCTGGACCTTGTTAAGTCTTTCTGTAAAGCACAACTAGTGATAAGAAGGCACCTTCACTGTCAAACTCTGTTGAACATTTGCTGCTGTTGGTTGATATGCATGAGTGACCTAACAGGCATATCTGTTGCAAGCAAAGAACTGCTTTGCTCCAGTAAATATATAAACACCTTTTTTTTTTACACAATTTGGGCTCCGCAAATGATAACACTAAATAGTATTTGCCAAATCCTTCTTTCAGAATTTATGAAATACAAAATTGTAATATATATTGTGAATTCTGTAAATGATTTTGTGGGAAAAATTATTTCTCCACAAAAATCTTTGTAAAAAAAACCAGTGGAAAAGATTGGATTCACATTTTAATTGAGGCGATCCTTCCTTGAACGAAAACAGAAATTCTATTTACAGAGCAACTCAACAGTGTCAACACCTATTTCACAGGAGCACAATCTGTCAAGGTACAACACTGAACAGTATAAAAAGAGATCAGGGCAGGATTATGTTCAAAGGGCAAGTTTTAAGAAGAGTTCTGAGTATGGCCAGAGAGGCAAAGTGATTTATATAGGGAATTCCGCTGCTTTGGTTGAGATGTTGAAGGTTTGACTGTCCTTGGAGAATCAAAGACAATAAAAAATTTCAATGTGGCTGGAGGAACTCAGCAGGTTAGGCAGCATCTGTGGAGGGAATGGACAGACACATTTTAGCTTGGGACCCTTCTTCAGACTCACCTGAGAGAGCTAGATAGAGTTCTTAAAAATAGCGGAGTCAGGGGAAATGGGGAGAAGGCAGGAACAGGGTACTGATTGGGTATGATCAGCCATGATCACATTGAATGGCGGTGCTGGCTCGAAGGGCCAAATGGCCTACTCCTGCACCTATTGTCTATTGTTGTCTTTCATTCCATCCACCAGATGCTGTCCGACCTGCTGAGTTCCTCCTGCACTAAGTATTGTGCTAAAACCGACACACAAGAGGCTAGAATTGGAACAAAAAACACAGCGAACAGTGGTTCAAAAACAGTGGTGGCTTCCAAATTAATCTTGGAGAAACTACTTAAATGTAGTGATGATTATAAATAAAACCTGATTTTTAAGCACAGCTTCACAGTAGTTCTTTCAAAGATTTGAAAGGTGTTTATTCACATGAAAAGTAGAGCACACCAAGTATTGTGTTGTGGTTCATTTCCTACGTGCAGTTTATAACAATGTTACAAAATTTTGAGATTTAAATAATCAAGTCTGCAATTTATCCCATCAGATAAAGCATACAAACAAGTTTAATTTGACACCTAATTCACTTTCATATGTTCAGTAATAAAAAAGTTATGCCCATTTTCATACTCTGAAATTAGCATCTTGTTCCCCATTGCCTTTCCATTGACTTAACACAAAAGTTGTGATTGAGAACAGTCAAAAGCCCATAACTTTCTTAAAAATTAAGAGAACTGAAAGAAAGTTTCAGTTATTATAGATTAAGCATTCTGAAACTAATATGCAACAATCTTACACGGATGACCTGAAATTAAAGCATATAATTAGTTAGTTACCCAATTGTAGCTAATTATAAAATTCAACTACTAGATCTAAACATCTATCTATTTCTTAAGAAAATATTAACTTTCTTTTAAAGCCTAAGTGTCCAAATAACATTCACAAAAGAATTCACAATATAACATGATTTTTAAATCTCATTGTTATGAATTTATAGGCCAAATTGAAGGAATTTAGTGTTTAATGCTCGTAAATTAATGGGCATTTTAAACAGCTTGTGAGTGGGATTTTATGGATCGCGATGTATTGGAACGTTGCGGTTGCGGTGAATTTAAACCCAATAACGGCAGGAAAAATACTGCTAGTTCATATGGGGAATAAATCATCGTTTCGCATCATGAAATATTGACTAAAGCCACCTAAACAAGCAGGTTTATATGAAAAAATAAACAGCTTTCATTTACCTGTCCCCTACGTAAAATCGGTCCCCGTTGTCGGCGTTCACGGCATTAGGAGCTATTTTTTATTTTACTGTAGCGCTGAAATAGTCGGGCGATTAAAAAAATTGAACTTACCGGCAGTCGGAACGAATCTCCAGAAATAGATCGCACTCCAAGAAAATATAATTCCGATGGCAAGGGAAAAAACGCATTTTAACCCCGCCCCCCCTTTAAAGGCACCAAAGTTGTGCACACGGCCAGTGACAGAACTGCAGCACCGCTGAAGGTAAGTTTTGTAACATACCTACAGTTTATATAATTATTCTAGATGATCATAATATTATCCTGGAGAAAACTGGCAATTTATATTGTGAACAAAAAACAAATATCACAGGAATAACAATGAGACTGAAACAAAGGCAAATTTGCTCATGGCCTATTTCGTACTCCTAGTTGTGCATTGGCCATTGAAACATATTCTATTCACTCATATTATAGCCAACTAGATAAAGGGGGACCCGTTGGGTCCCGTCCCCTCAACGCGCGAGTCCAGAGTCAAGAGTTAAGAGTCAACTGCACTTCTCCGAGTTTGAAATTTTTGAATTTCACTCCAGAATTTTGAATATGTAAACTATGCTGAGCTCCTGCTCATTAGAAAGGAAGTGTTGAACTTTTAGAGCTGACATGTCTTAGTGTGAGGCTTAAGGGCCTGTCCCACTTAGGCAATTTGTTAGGCGACTACAGGTGATGAAGCTGTCGCCACACAGTTGCCGGGGTGTCGCCTGTATGGTCGTGAGTAGTCTCCTCAGACACCCAAAGGGCCGTAGCGTCTTTCTGGTTGCCGCTGGATTTTCAACATGTTGAAACATTTTCGGGGACAGTTGGCGACAATGGGTTTGATTCCATTGAGCGCAGCTTGACTTCTCTTGACATGGGTGCTGTCGTAGTTGTCGCCAGATTAACGTAGGTTGTCGCCAGGTGACGTAGGTTGTTGCCGGTGCCGACTTTGTTTTTTTTTTGTTGTCAAAGTAATTATTCTATTTCAAATTCTATGTCGAAGGGGGGTCCAGTCTCCGTTTTTTCGGCGACCTGCTACGACTATGACAGTCACGGGCAGTCGCCCAAAAATAGCTAAGTGGGACAGGTCCATTCGAATCCCTGTTGCTTTACTTGTATGGTGTTGACTTGGCCAACCCCACAAAAACAGATGGTTTGCTTTGCCCGAATGAGAGACTTTGCTGTACTCAATTTTGCCTGCAGTTATACAGACAGAAGTAATGATCCTACCCAAGTATATTTGCAGTGAGTCATCCTGCAAAGTGCTCTGGATCTGATAAGGTGATAAACATGTGCACTTTGATAAATATCTTTATTTTTGTGCCATCTCTTTCGGCATGGTGTCAAATTACTTGTAGCCTATTTTGTGCGGTCCTTCTACCAATTTGATACTCTCACAAACTTCCAATTGCTCTGCCTGCAAATGACTAATATTTTCCTCACTTTCAAAAACACTTCAAAAATGGGGGCATTGGACACTGGAGCGCACAATCATTATATCCTTTGGTTGCTATTTCAGGAAAAGTTGCCTCGCCTTGATTGATGGAGCAACAAAAAAAAACTTGAAGTTAAAACCAGAGACTCAGATGTTCCCATTTGACATGGCAATGTCATAAATGATAGGAGCAGGATTAGGCCCATCAAGGCTACTCCACCATTCAATCATGGCTGATCTATCTCTCTCTTCCAACCCCATTCTCCAGCCTTCTCCCCCTAACTCCCAACACCTGTACTAATCATGAATCTCTCTATCTCTGCCTCAAAGATATCCATTGACTTGTCCTCCACAGCCTTCTGTGGCAAAGAATGCCAAAGATCCACCACCCTCTGACTAACGAAATTCCTCCTCATCTCCTTCCTAAGAGAACTTCCTTTAATTCTGAGGCTATGAGATCTAGTCATAGACTCTCCCACTAGTCAAGTCAAGTCAAGTTTATTCGTCACATACACATACGGGATGTGCAGTGAAATGAAACACTAGTGGAAACATCCTCTCCACACCCATTAACAGAATCATTAACAGGCGTGAAAGTAAAAAAGAAATGTTGGCTTTTTAATTTTTTTTTAGATTTCCATTATTTCCCCAAGTTGTGTTATCTTTTTTTTTGATTTCCAGTACTTCCCCATGTTGTCCTTCACTTTCTTTTACCGAGAACTGGGCCAGAATGTCCCAGGCAACCGACTTGTCCAAAGCCACCTAAGTAAATGTACCTAATAATTAAAACATAATGACACGCATTTCAACGATTGTCTACGTGGCAAAAAACAGTTGATTCGCAAGAGATTTGGAAAGACTTTATGATGACAAAATAATGATTCTGAGCGATTTAGTTGCCTGAATATCCATCAAAGGGTTCAAAGGTCGTTATTTATTCTTTTTTATTATTTTAATTTTTATTATATTAGCCTTCCTTCATAAATTGGCCACGTGAAAATAAGTTTGGTATTTTCTGAGTAATTGAAGTACTCTAATTTTTAATATTTCCACCCCTGCTCTCAAAATCTTCCATGACTTGCTCACCTGGAAACCCCTAGAGTGTATAACCATTCATTACAGCTTCTCTCCTCCATTTCTGACATCTGGTGCATTTTAAATACCGAGATTGGTTCAAGTTCAAGTTCACATTTATTGTTACGTGCACCAATTAAGGGACAGTGATATATATGAGTTACCGTACAGCCATACAAGTAAAAAAGAACACAATACACAATCAATTTAACATAAACATCCACCACAGTGGAATCTACATTCCTCACTGTGATGGAAGGTAATAAAGTTCAGTCATCTTCCTCCTTTGTTCACCCGTAGTGGTCGGGGCCCTTGAACCCTCCGCAGTTCGGCGCTGCCGATGGTCCGATGTCCAAGCCCCCGCGTCGGGATGATGGAAACTCCGGAGTCAGGACGGATCGGAACACTCCCGGTATGGATCTCCCGAGTCGGCCACTTCTTACACGGTGTTAAAGTCCACAGGCCCCGCGGTCGGAGCACTTCCACAGTGATCCTCGGCAAAGGATCACCCGCTCCGCGATGGTGTGTCCGCACCGAGCCCCCGACTTGTACCACGGGGCCGGTCTCCAGGAAAGGCTGCACCAATCCAAAGTTATTAGGCCGCAATGGGGGGGGGGGGGGGGGGGGGGCGGAGAAAGATCACATCTCCGTCGAGGTAAGTGACTGAAAAATGTTTCCCCGTATTCCCCCCCCCCCCACCCTCCACATAAAACATACTGAGAAATATTAAAATATACATTTTAGACACAGTAAAAATAACAAAAAAAGTCGAAATAACACACAGGCTGCCATCGCAAGAATTTCAGCAATTCTCCGAATATTTAGGACGGCAGTTTAATGGAAATAGAGGTCCTTACTTTACCATTAAATCTCCTCCCTAAATATCTCCTCCTCCTTTAAAATCTAACACTGTCTGATTTTGAAATCATCAGCCTAATAAGTCTTTATAAATTAACTTTTGTTGGGTAGCATTCCTGCAAAAATAGTCTTGTGATTTTTCATTACATAAAAGGCATCATACAAATGAAAGTTATTATTATTGCTATGCCATGGGATTTTTATTTCCAAGCTAACAGGTTTGACCTCTCATCTGTAAGCAATTTCTACTATGCAACCCATCCTCAGTACAGCACTTAGTTTTGGTGCTTAAGTCCCTGGAGTAAGACAATCACCTTCCACTGGCGAGAGAGTGTGGCAACAATTTACTGGACTGTTCCAATGATGGCATTTTGCTTGATGAGGAGAGATTGAGAGACAGGGGCTGTATTCACTGGAGATTAACACAATGAGGCGAGATCTCAGTGAAAACTACAAAGTTCTTAAAGGGCTTAACATGCTTGATTCAGGGAGGAATGCAGGACTAGGGGCATTGTTTCAGAATAAGGGAGAGGATTGAGATAAGGAGAAATGTATTTATTCATTGGGTGTATACCCTTTAGAATTTTCTATCCCAGTAAACCATGGTGACTCATTCAAAACAGCGATTGATAGACGAATGGAATATTAAGTGAATTAAGTGATAGGTACATAGTGTTGAGATAGTCTATGAGATTATAATTTTTATTTTAACCTGTGATTGTGAGTCCAAATGGGACAGTCAGAACAGGAATAGTTCATTGCGCAAAGACAGGAGCTTTAAGCTGGGACCAGTCCTGGCAAATTTGGTTCCGACCATGACCACAGCTGACATCCTGTATAAAACATAATAACATCAGCGCATTGGATTGAGTAAGGAGTGGTCTTTCCTTTTCCATTGGGAAAAAATGTTAGCTCTGGGAAGAAATGCCATTTTACTTATTTAATTCTTTGAATGTATTCTAAAGCAAGTCACTGCGTTCTTGGTGGTAAGTTGTAGTTGATAAGATCTGTTGCTGATCTGTTAGTAACACTGAAGAAGGGTCTCGACCCAAAACATTACCCATTCTTAGTTTGATAAAGGGGCTCAACCCGAAACGTCACCCATTCCTTCTATCCAAAGATGCCGCCTGTCCCACTGAGCTAGTCCAGCATTTTGGCTCTTCAATGTAAACCAGCATCTGCAGTTGCTCCATGCACAGATATGTTACTGAATTGTGAGAACTCATTCACAATCATGTGCCATAGATTATTGACATCCCAACCGCAGATGTGGTTATTGCAGAGATACCCACTGGGTTTGGTGACAGCACAGAGTTGAATTGATCAAGAAGAGCCCACAAAGAATTATCAGTCTGAAGAAGGATCTCGACCCGAAACGTCACCCAATCCTTCTCTCCAGAGATGCTGCCTGTCCCACTGAGTTACTCCAGCTTTTTGTGTCTATCTTCGGTTTATACCAACATCTGCAGTTCTTTCCTACCCACAGAGAGTATAACAGATCAAGTTGAGGGGGGTGTGCGCAGGACAATGATAGTTTGATGGTGCCACGCAAAATATCATTCTGATTCTTCCCCTATGTCCCCATGCAAGTATATCAACACAAAATGGATTGTGTACAGGATGTGCAGGTGGTGGGTGGAATTGGGGATCTTGAATTGCTTTAACTATCGAGCAGTATGTTGCAATCTCCCTCCTAACATCAAGGAAATGCTGTGATTCAGAACTCAAAGCCCCAGACTCAAGTAGACTGTGGAGCAACTGCAGCAACAAACATTTCTGGATTAGGCTGGGCATTGTGTGTATAGAGTTTGCACCTTCTCCCTGTGACCGAGCGGGTTTTCTCCGGATGCTCCGGTTTCCTCCCACATTCCAAAAATATGAAGATCTGCAGATTAATTATCTTCTGTAAATTGTCCCTAGTGTGAAGGATAAAGCTAGTGTACAGGTGATCGTTGGTCTGCGTGGACACAGTGGGCCGAAGGGCTTGTTTCCACACTGCACCTCTAAACTAAACTAAACTAAACTAAATGACAATTGACATTTGACTTTGAGTCTTAACTTTCTTGACTCTTAAACCTATGATCGCGTAGGTTTTCTCCGGGTGCATCGGTTTCCTCCCATATCCCAAAAACGTGTACATTTGTAGGTTAATTGGCTTCTGTAACTTGTCCTTAGTGTAGGGTAGAACTAGTTAGTATATGGGGTAATTGTTGGTCAGCGTGCACTCGGTGGGCCGAAGGGCATGTGCCCATGCTGTACCTCTAAACTAAACTAAGTTATATCAATAGTAACAAAATGTATCATTGCCCCACCTCCTTCATATTTGCGGATCAGGCATTGAAATGCTTTATGATCTGTGGTGACTTTTTTTAATGAATTTAGACCTATTCATTTTGAGTTGTAACCACATGCTGGTTGATTTATGGAAAATGCAATAACAAATGATGTATTCGAGACCGGTCAAAAATGTGAAATGGCAAATTCACAAATATTTGTAAAAATGACAGACTAGCTGAAAAATTAAAAGTCAGAGTGTAGCAACATTATGGTAAGAGCATCAATTAGATGATCTAATTAGTGAGCAGCCATTTGACGATATCCTCAAAATGTATTTCTGAAGATATGAAATACATGGAGGTTTCACATTTTAGATTTCAGCAGTAGTGAAGTTCATGGAATATAGAACGTGCAACATAGAGCAACGCAGCACGACAACAGCCCCCTTGGCCCACAATGTCTGTGCCAAATATAATGCCAATACCTAGCAATGTTACAAAATTTTGAGATTTTAAAAATCAAGTCTGCAATTTATCCCATCAGATAAAGCATAAAATGAAGTTTAATTTGACACCTAATTCACTTTCATATCTTAAGTATTAACAAAGTTATGACCATTTTCATACTCGGAAATTAGCATCTTGTTCCCCATTGACTTCAATTGACTTAACTCAAAAGCTGTGATCTGGAACAGTTAAAAGCCCATAACTTTCTTAAAAATTAATAGAACTCAATGAAATTTTCAGTTATTATAGATTGAAGCATTCTGAAACAAATATGAAACAATCTTACTTGGATGACCTGAAATTAAAGCATATAATTAGTTAGTTATCTAATTGTAGCTAATTACAAAATTCAATGAGTAGATCTAAACATCTATCCATTTCTTAAGAAAAGATAAACATTTTTAAATTGCCTAAGTGTCCAAATAACATTCACACAATAATTCACAATATAACATAATTTTTAAATCTCATTTTCATGAATTTATAGGCCAAATGGAAGGAATTTAGTGTTTAATGCCTGTAAATTAATGGCCATTTAAATCAACTAGCGAGTGGGTTTTAGTGGAATGCGGTGGATTAGAACGTTGCGGTTTGCGGTGAAGTCGGTATGAAAAATACAGCCGGTTCATACATTTTTTTGGTCCCCTTTTCACAACATGAAAATGTGATTAAAGCCTCCCTAAAAACCAAGTTTTTATGTAAAAATAGACTGTGTAGCTTCTTTTATCGCCTACGTTAGGTCCGTTCCGCTGTCACCATTCAGAGCTTTAGAAGATGATTTTGAAACTACTCTAGTTAATAAATAATCTAGCGTAGTTTAAAAATATCTTTATGAATGAAATGTTGGAGCGATTTCTCTTTAGCGACGAAACCGCCCGACATGGATTGATTTGGACTGCCTAGAAAAAATTGCCATTTTAAACCCGTCCCCCTCTGAAAGGCGCCAAAGTCACGCACAGGGGGAGCGGCAGAACTGCAGTGCTGCTAAAGGTAGGTATTGTAACATACCTACAATACCATCGCTTATCTACTTACATGTAGCCCATATCCCTCCACACCCAGCATATTCTTACATCTATCCAAACGTTTTTGAAATGCCACAATCATATCTGCCTCAACCACAACCCCTGGCAGTGCATACCAGGCACTCAGCACCTTCTATGTAAAAAACTGGCCCTGCTCATCTCCGCCAAACCTTTCCCCTCTCACCTGAAACTATGCCCTCTAGTACTTGATTTTTCTACCCTGGAGAAAAGAATCTGCCTGTCTATCCTATGCCTCTCACAATTTTATAAGCTTCTGTCGGGTCATCCCGCAATGTGGAAGTTCAGAATGAAAATGCGTTCACTATTTCCATGTATTCTTGGTAACTTGGAATACTCTGACCAACAAAACGTAATTATACAATCAGACAGAGAATTTGACTTTTGAGTGGAGCCTACTGAAGTGATGACTGCTGCAAATTCACGCTCCAATTTTGATGATCTCAAGTAAACTACTTGACCAACTGAAGCTGTGGACAATCAGACGTCCGACATTGTCAGTTCATGGTTTCCAGGGATAGCTGACTAAATGGAGCTATGGATGGGTGATGGTGGCCTGTTGTAGAGGACAATAGATGGTTGTGCAGTCTCTTGTCTTGTTGGATCGAGTGTGGCTCATGAGTCTGATGTGTGAGCCACACATGCGGGAGCAATGGGGGCAGATGGAGACCACTGTGGGTGGATTTAGGGCTGCAGCCTGCCTCCAGTCTCTGGCACTAAAGAGTCGGCTTCAGGGATTGTCTTCGAAACTGCAGACAGCCTTACTTGTGGTTGTACGGCAGCTAGTCCTGTCACTGTCACGGGTTTCCACTTCTTCTGGGGTGAGGGCTGTGTGCTGGAGCTTTGGATAGAGCGGCCCTCGACACCAATGCACTGGAACAAAACAGTCACGATGAGTCTTATGAAAACCTGAATTCATAATTCAGCCAATGTAACTTTGCTGGAAGCATCTCTGTAATGCAACTCACTCATGGAAGCAGTGGTTCACTCACCCTTCAGGTAGTAACAAAGTGGTGGAGTGAGGGCCAAGCCAGATTTGCATCCCCATCTACACTCGCTGGTCCTTGTTGGGTATCAGACAACATGGCTGCCGAGAGATGTGGCAGAACCTAAGTGGAGTACTTCATACCACACACCATCATTGCAGAATGAAGGGTTTGCTTATCCTTCTGAACCTTCTGAATTTTGTAGTTGGCAGGGCAGTACTCTGCATATCGCCAACTTGGACCATTTTACACTTTTATCAAGTCAATTAACCAACAAACCTGCACGTCTTTGAAGTGTGGGAGGAAACCGAAGATCTCGGAGAAAACCCAACGCAGATCACGGGGAGAATGTACAAACTCCGTACAGACAGCACCCGTAGTCAGAATTGAACCCGGGTCTCTGGCACTGCATTTTGCTGTAAGGCAGCAACGCTACCGCTGTGCCATGGATAATCTATGGACAATCGATAATTTTATATTATTAATGTTTAATGTTTTATGTGTCTTTCTTAATTGTTACTGTATGTCAAGTTGTCACTTGCGAGCGGAGCACCAAGGCAAATTCCTTGTATGTGAACATACTTGACCAATAAACTTATTAATTCATTCAATCAGATGTAGTATCAAAACATAACTCTTTTAAGAAACGGGTGATGCAAAAAGTAGTAAAACAATGTAGCATCCTAGTTTTAAATGATATGCTTGACTAATTTCTATTTTCATTCTCCATCACTATGCCAATGCTTACTGTAGTAGAAAAAAAAATCAGTTTCAATTAAATGATATTTGCAGTTTTAGGAGGTTTTCAGTGAGTTTAAGTAACATGGAATGTTAAGTGTATGTTTAATACTGTGAGCTATTGGACTTTCCATTTGAATTGCATGTAATAGTGGCTTTAAAACTGCTGAACTCCCTTGTTTTCCTACATAATTTATTGCTCATTTTAATGTTAATATTCTTGAATGCTCTATACCATTAGTCTGTGCTTGGTGCTTCCTCCTGCACAGTTTGTAGTTTGTCACAAAGCTTGAAAATTACTTTAAGGTCAAACTTAATTCAACTGTTCAGTGGTCAGTGTATCTAAATTGACTTACACTTGACAAGCAAAAGCTAAAGGTTACCATTACTGCCATATAAAGGGAAATCAATAGCAATATAATACTAGGAGACTTTAAGACATGCTAATACACCTTTAAATTGCCATTGACTGAAAGAGGTGAGTGCAGGGGCTTAATTATCGGTCGTTTAAGGTCCTCATAATTGCATTGATCACCGATTTTAACATGCTGTTGAAGCTGGCGGTGGGGTCAATGCGACTGCTACATATAGTGAGAGAGAGAGAGCCACTTTCCAAGTGCCACATTACAAAATCTCTTCTTTGCAACTGCTAAAGTCAACAGACAAACCAGAACCAACCTTAATGTGTAAAAAGAACTCCAGATGCTGGTAAAATAGTAAGATTAAATGAGAACTAATCAGTTTGAAGTTTGATCTTGATTTTATGAGGAGTTACATTGGTGATTGCGTGAAGAAGGCCCGCCAGACCGCATGCGCACCAAACTTCAAAGCAGCGGTATGAAATCACAAATAAACAACACCGAAGTACATAGTAAGATCACTGACTCGAGAACTACCGTATGATCCTTTTATGAGAGGGTTGGGCGTGGGGGGCACGGAATCACTAACGTAACTCCTCATAAAATCAAGATCAAACTTCAAACTGGTAAGTTCTCGTTTAATCTTATTATTTTACTTCGGAGTGATTCATGAAGAGTTCAAAGCTTTGTGATTTCATGCGGCATATTACAAATCTCGGCATCCCACTGCATTGATTAACTCGAAAGAGAAATAAATGCATTAGTAGTAACATTGCATTCAATGTAGAAATAGGGTTTATTTAACAATGTAAACAAACAACAGTACCCCTTAAATTTTTTTTATACTTAAAATGGCATAGGCAAACAGTCCTGGATTGACAATCGGCTGATGATAAAAATTCTGAAACATCAGCTCATTTGCCCATCCGGCGGCCGCAAAAATATGCTCGAAGGGCACGTCCCTCGCCTTGGCAGCCGACGTAGCTGCTGCCCTAGTGGAATGAGATGTAAACACACTGTCTAAATGATACGCTGACGTTGATACTGAACTGGTGGAATAAGATATACAATCGTCAGTGTTAATATCTGTATAACCCAGAACCTCCTGCAGCCACCATGAAAAAGTCTGAACTGACCTTCCTTTGTGTAGTTGTTTGTTAATTAATAAACAATGCTGATTCCATACTTCTTAGGATTCTGGTGGCCTAGATAACATAGAAGTGAGACCGTGGGGTGTTCAAATGATCTTCAATCTTGCAGCCCCTGGTCTACTCTGGTTGTGTAGGCCAGAATGTAAATGTAATAGCACCTACAGCCAATTCCATCCTATCTAACCACAATGTTTGCCGTCATTGTGCTGATATGTGTCATAACTAAGGATGTAGCTGGAACCCCTTGGTGAAGTAATGTTCACACATTTTCAATAACCAACTGCATAATCTTGTAGTGGGAGAACTTGTGTCAAGATCTTTTAACAACTCGATATTCGGGTTGGACCCGAGAGCGTAGTTCCCTTATGTTGCAGCTGTAGTGACTTTATAACTGAATTATTGTCAATACCATTTAAAATGAGCTGGAAATGTCAGTAATCTGTACCGTATTAAATGTAACATTCACATTTAACAAAACACTTCTGATCTCCTCAATAGGAATGTACTGCTTTTTGGGTAGTATACTTGCACACTGCAGTGAGCACCTTCATGGCTTGATGTGACAACCTGAGGAAAAAGTCAATCCATTCAAAATGTGTAGGTCAATAATTGTTTTACTGTGCAAAAGCCAGTCTCCTGAACCATAGTTTGAACAGCAAGTTCTTGTTTTTTGGCATAACCAAATATCGTTATGCCATAATGCCTGATGAAGCAGGCAACATGGACACTTGGCTAGTCCGACAGTACGCACCCAAGCGAGGTCTTGCAGACTGTTTTAAGACCCGGCTAATGAGGCAAAAAATGAGGAAGACATAAAGACCATTCCTCCTATTGAAGCGAGAAAGTATTTCTCCGCACTGTTGTGCCACATATTTTTTGGAATGAATGAAAAAACATGCATTAACATGATGAATATTCGATGAAGTACCTCTTACCTTATGAATCTGTTGTAGTCAGGAATAGGTTTTTACATTCGGAAAGTTCATATGCCCGATACTCTCCATTCTTCATAATAACATGCCAATCCTGCCTTATTGCATGGGTGGTTTGCAAGAGAACTTTTGGCCAATTTCCAAACCCTGGCCATAATCCAAACTTACTTGGAATGCTCCGGCTGTGCCTCAACCAAATATTTTTACCCTTTGTGTGTTGTACAAACAAATGTAAATATTACAACTTGTGAACGGTGCACTACCCAAATTTTGGAAGTGCTAGACCCATTTAGTCGAGCACGATTGGAAGGTGCATGGAATTTCTGAGCTATCATGCTGCCCCCAGCTCCAGTGAACTGCTACTGCCGATGAGCGCCTGAGGTGCGTTATGAACAATGACTTTTGCCCATCGTTGGCCGAATTAATTTGTCTGCCAGGCTTTTTCCCCTGTAGAATGGACCTACCTGAATAACCGATTCAGCGGCTGGCTCTCACATCCCCCTGTTGGCGTTGTTCACTGCTGGCACATATGTGCTTAAGTCTGTTCTATTGACATCTTTAGAGCGCGGAGTCATCTTGACCTTTTGCTCTTCCCTCCTCAGAGAGGGTGATTCGTAGGCAACTGTAACAGGCGCTGCCGCAGGCCGTAGGATACTGATACGAGCCCATTGGACTTAACCCAATAGAATATTTTACTGGGATGGCAACTTTATTGTCAGGAAATGCACCTCTGAAATGTGCCCTTCATCCCTTTGGGTATGCCCCACGGCCATACCCTGAAACTCAGTGTCAGCAGGGTACTGACCTATCTTGCCTCCGAGAGGGAGACCTTTGCAGCACTGTATACAACAGTTGCTGTATTTAGGATAGTCGTTTCAACGCACTATCTAGCCCCGGTGAGGAATTCATCCCCCGACTCCGTGGGCCTTGCTCTCTAGCCCCAGTGGAGAATCATCTCCCGACTCCGTGGGCGAGCAGATATGTGTGAATTTGAGCAACCCTGTCCCAGGCGTTGCTGGTGCTGCCTTTCATAAAGGCCGATGCTTTTTGACATGAAACAGCCCTGCATCAGGCGCTGCTGGCAAGGCTCTCCCATAGGCCGGCACTTCACACATGAAGCAGCCCTGTCAGGCGCTGCTGGCACGGCTCTCCCGTAGGCCGGTAATGTCACAAATGAAACAGCCCTGCATCAGGTGCTGCTGGCACGGCTCTCCCGTAGGCCGGTAATGTCACAAATGAAACGGCCCTGTATCAGGTGCTGTTGGCTTGGCTCTCCCGTAGGCCGGCACTTTCATATATGAAGCAGCCCTGTCAGGCGCTGCTGGCGCGGCCTGTCCCATAGGCCCGCGCTATTGCTGTGTAAGCGCACTAAATCAACATTTAGTGTACAGCTTTACCTGTGAAGGGTAAAAATAATTCATAGCAACCTGTGCTTAAACAATTCTAACATTGTCAGAACATATAACAATAAGTTTTTATTTTGCCTTTAGCTTTTACTTAAAGAAAAAACACTATAAAATACATACTTTTTATTATAAGGAGAAACCCTTTATAGCCCGACTCACCTGAGTCCAAATAGGGCTGAAAGAGTCCCTGTAATTTCTTGACTGGGGATCAACATCTGTGAGCCACTGACCCCACTGTCAGAGGCTCCAGCGTTGCTTCCTTGCCGTTCCAATGGCATCCCACAGGCTGGGAGCCGCTGACCCCCCTGTCAGCGACTCTGCTTAAATTTCTTGCCGTTTTTACGGCATTCCTGCAGGCTGGGAGCCGCTGACCCCCCCTGTCTGCGACTCTGCTTAAATTTCCTGCCGTTTTTACGGCATTCCTGCAGGGTAGGAGCCCCTGACTATACTGTTAGCGGCTCCTTATCTCGCAACCCGATCAATTTTGCCGGTTTAGCCGCATTTGCGGTCAGACTGGAATTTCCCCACAGTCCATAACCGGCAACTTGTCGGGCTGCGAAACTGGCAGGAAAAACCTCTGTAAAAAGAGGCTCCTGCCTAAAAACCCCTGGTAAGCAAAAAAACAAACTTACCTTTTAAGTTTAACTTACCACCAGCATGAGCTCTGTCCTGCCAGACTGGTGCTTGCGCCAATGCGGCTGACGTAATGCTGCGCATGCGGCCTCCGAAGTAAAATCGAAGGTAGTAAGAAAGAACTCCATAGATGCTGCCTCACCTGCTGAGTTACTCCAGCATTTTGTGTCTACCTTTATCCAACAAATCTCCATTATTCAGTAATGCCAATGTAGGTAGCCACAAGGGACAATCCAATAATATTTGCTAATCCAGACACCTCCTGTTAATATTACACAATGGCAATCTGCAGAACGGAAAGTCTTTACTGAACGGTATCATTCAACTGGTTACGAGCAATGTTAATCCAGTTTGCAGTATGATCTACATAAAGGCAGATAAATGGGGCAACAATTCATTACCGCGAACTTGCAGTATTGAACTCAACTAGTCTATGCTGGTGTCAATGCCTCTCACAAGCCTATTCACTTCATTTCACCCTGTTAGCATATCTTTCTATTCCCTTCTCCCTCATGCACTTATCTAGCTTCTGCTTGAATGAATCTCTGCTACTCCTGTTGTTGTACTATTAAGACTTAATGCAATATTCATACAACATTACAGCTGCATAGTCAAAGTCTTCACCTAACAAGCTCTGTCAGTAAACTGAACGGATGATACTTACCATATCTGGGAGACGTCAGCTACTTGATGGTAGCTATCAGTTTTCTTTTCAGGGAGTTCTGTGTCTCAACTACGCTGCTAACAATTTATCTGTTTATGGCCTGGCAAGTGCAGCCTACACAAGTGTTATTACATCTGCCAGATAGATCATTCTGTTGAAGGACAACTGCAGAATGAAACACATGTTCACAGAGTATCACAGCTGTCTCCATGAGGGCAGCGTCACATTACTGTAAGATCAAAGAATGATGCTGCAACATCTGGGCTGCATTGTCTACTTTGTAGAGATAGACGATTCATCCCACTTGTTCCCCACAGATCTGTATTTCTTTTCCTCTTCAAATATTAATCCAATTTTCTTTTGAACATTGCATTTGAATCTGCTTCCACCATTGGTTCAGGCAATGCATTCCAGTTCACAACAGTCCCCTTGCTTGTCTCTGGTTTTGTGCCAATCACCTTCAAACTCTACTAATTAAGATGTGTGACTGAGAACATTTTACCCACGTTTACTCGATGGAATGATTTTCACTCCCTCATTAACTATTCACTTGCGTTTCTTCTGTTTAAGAAGAAGAATTGGAACTTCGCCAATCTCTCCGCACCTTTGGTCTCTCTACCATCCTCTCAAAGTCATAAATCACCGTGTGGGTCCCAGTTTTAGACGTAATACTTGATCCAAAGACTAACCATTATTTCAGAAAAATATAGTACAAATTCTTAACCTTTGCCCTCTATTTCACTCCCAAAGAAACCATGAATCGTACATGCTTTCTGAACATTGTTGCAAACATATGTTTGAAACATATTTTAGCACTTGTTAGTTTGGTTTAGTTAAGAGACACAGCATGGAAATAAGCCCTTCGGCCCACCAAGTGCACGCCAATGAGCGATCATCCCGCATATCTTGCACTAGGGATAATTTATAATTTTATCGATGTCAAACCTGTACATCTTTGGTAGAAAAGTGGAGCACCAGGAGAAAACTTGTGCTGGCACGCGGAGAATGTACAAAGTCCATACAGTAGTCAGGATCGAACCCGGTCTCTGCCGCTGTAAGGCAGCAACTCTACCGCTGTGTCACCGTGCCGCCCATGTACCACTTGTATAAATGTCTTGCTGGCCTCTCTATTCCTGCACTTCAATTTAATGTTATATTGTCCCGTTTACTTTTCCTCTTTCTTTGTCTCAAAATGTTTTCCTTCACCCAACATGAAGCAAATTTTGTAAGCAGATGTAGAATGTGCTGCTGTTATCATTGGGACTGTTTAGTGGTAATGACCAGATTACTTTCTGTGGAGAGATAACAGCATTTCAAAGACACTCTGTATAGGAAGGAACTGCAGATGCTGGTTTAAACCGAAGATACACACAAAGTAACTCAACGGGTCAGGCAGCATCTCTGGAGAAAAGGAATAGGTGACGTTTTGGGTCGAGACCCTTCTTCCAGGACAGCCACATGGATAGGAACGATTCAGAGGGACATAGGCCAAATGTAGGCAACTGGGATTAGATGGGACATCTTGTTTGGCATGGATGCATTAGGGCTTGCCTTGAGTGGTTCCCTGAGTATGGTGGTGTATGTATATTAAAGTTACCCACTTTGCTCATTTTAGAATTCTACAGTTGCTCATGTATTTTGTTTTTATCAATCTTTCCAGCTGCTACTGAGTAAATAGTCCCTCTTCCAATCTGGGAGCCAAATTCTCAATCCTATGCCTTATTCTCAAATAACCGTTGCACTATGCACCATAAAGTACACTCCACCAAGCCCTAACTGTGAGTGAGTTGCAGTTGACTAAATCTAGGCTGCTGCAATTGGCCCTGCTTCTCACTCCATCGCAGGAGCAACATTGTTAGTTTTATATTAGTTTCGAGATACAGTGTGTTAATAGGCCCTTCTGCCCACCGAGTCCACACTGGCCAGTGATTACCCGTGCACTAGTTCTATCTTACACACTGGGAACAATTTACCCAAGTCAATTAACCTACAAACATGCATGTCTTTGGGATGTGAGAGGAAACCAGAGCACCCGGAGAAAGCTCACGCGGTCACAGGGAGAACGTACAAACTCTTTACAGACAGCACCCGTAGTCAGGAACCAACCCAGGTCTCTGCTGCTGTAGGGCAAGAATTCCACCGCTGCGCCACTGTGCCGCTCCCTACAGAACAGATCTATTTGCCGGGTATGAGTCTGATTTGCTGCTTGAGAAACATTCTTGCAGGCACTGTGAAATGTTCTGGTTAATTGCATGGTCATTTTGAAATAACTAACGTAATTAAGTACACGAGAATATATTTGCATATTTCTGAAAGTGTATAAAAATAATTTAATTATCAGGCGGATGTTCAGATAAATTATAGGATTGCTCGACAGTATTGTGGAGCAGAAATTTTCCAGACATTTCCTTGTAATTAATAAGCCATCCTGTGCACTCGGTGATGGAGTTGTCCATATAACCATATAAACCATATAACAATTACAGCACAGAAACAGGCCTTCTCATCCCTTCCAGTCCATGCCGACCATTTATTTCCCCCTAGTCCCATCTACCTGCACTCAGACCATACCCCTCCATTCCCTTCCCGTCCATATACCTATCCACTTTACTTTTAAATGTTAAAATCGATCCTGCCTCCACCACTTCTGCTGGAAGATCATTCCACACAGCCACCACTCTCTGAGTAAAGAAGTTCCCCCTCATGTTACCCCTAAACTTCTGTCCCTTAATTCTCATGTCATGCCCTCTTGTTTGAATCTTCCCTACCCTCAATGGGAAAAGCTTATCCACGTCAACTCTGTCTATCCCTTTCATCATTTTAAAGACCTCAATCAAGTCCCCCCTTAACCTTCTGCGCTCCAAAGAATAAAGACCTAACTTGTTCAACATTCAACCTTTCTCTGTAACCCAAAGTTTTCAACTTTGCTTTTATTTTATTTTAATTCTTCTATTTTACTTCCTTTATTAATTATTTCATTTTATTGTATGACATGTTATTGTATGACATTGTTATGACATTATTGTATGACATGTTATTGTATGACATTGCTATGACATTATTGTATGACATGTTATTGTATGACATTGTATGACATGTTATACTGAAGTATAACACTAGATAGAAATTCCAACTGATAATACAATTGAATTCCACTTAAATCAACAGAGTTGACGCTTCGTAGGTGAGGTTGCATATTTCATCATCTAGTGTACAAAATCATGAGAGGAATAGATCGGGTACACACACAGAGTCTCTTGCCCAGAGTGGGGGAACCAAGAACCGGAGAACATACATTTAAGGTAAGGGGGGAAAGATTTAATAGGACCCTGAGGGGTACCCTTTTCACACAGATGGTGGTGGTGTATGGAACAAGCTGCTGGAGAAAGTAGTTGAGGCAGGTACTATCACAATGTTGAAGAAACATTTGGACAGGTACATGGACAGCATAAGTTTAGAGGGATATGGGCCAAACGCAGGCAGGTGGGACTAGTGTAAATGGGACATGTGGATCGGTGTGAGCAAGTTGGGCTGAAGGGCCTGTTTCCATACTGTATCACTCTGTGACTGTCACAGAACGGACATGAACGACATCTCCTAGAATGCATCGGATTGACTATGAACAATGCCTCTTAGTGGCTGTTCGGCAAAACAGATTTCACCACAAAGCAGACGAACCATTAGCTGAAAATTAGGTTTGAGAGGAAATTGTCCAAATAAACTAATCTTCAGATAAGATAGCCTCCTGTTTAGAGTGAATTGCAGCTTTGTTGCAATGGCACCATTACATTCTTATCTAATGCACAGAATGAATATTGAAATTGAATTATGCGCAGGGAACACAGCAAGCTATTTTGGTCATGAGGAAGAGAAAATTAAGAATTTTTATCTGAACGACTGTATTCATAAATAAGCTGCAGTGAAGTACTTAATTGAATGAATTGCAGATCTCGTAATAATATGTGTAATGTAGCTTCAAATTGGAATCATCTGTCTGAGTATGATCAGTTGAATTCTGCTAAAAACCTTATCAAGTGCACTAGGCTGCTTACAAATCCATCACCTTATTTTCGTCCCCAGCTTGTCCAATAAATGGGCACTCCCCGAGTACCTTTTTTTTTGTGCAGCACATTAGCGTAATTAAGTGAAAGCTATAATTTGCAATGGCACAAAAAAATCTCATCTCTGTTTTGTACAAATCTCTAAGCAGCATGCAGTGGGAACACTTTGACCCCTTTGCATTGGTCAGGTGCTTGTCGGATGAAAAGCTGCTTGTTGGGTTGAGAGCCCTGGAGGGGAGAGGTGTTCCATGTGTTCAAGTGGCAAGTGTATCCATTTTAGAAAAATATTCAATTTTTATCCTAGGTATTTTATCCTTGGTATAAAAATATCCTGTTTTCATCCTTGGTGTTTCAATAAGTAACTGTATCTGCTGCTTTCACAATCGGAGTAGAATTAGGCCATTCGGCCCATCGAGTGTACTCTGCCATTCAATCATGGCTGATCTTTGCCTCCTAATCCCATTTTCCTGCCTTCTCCCCGTAACCCTAGACACTCGTTCCAATCCATGCTTTAAGGTAGGATGTGAACATATGTGCGCTTTGGGGTAATACAATGGGATGGAATGGACTACTTGATGGAATAATTTATTGTCACATGTGACAAGGCACAGTGACATTCTTTGCTTGCATACCCAAGGTATACAAATCACAGCCAACTACGGCGCTGACAAGTTACAAAGTACACTGGCTCCTCCTTTCATTCTCCCCTCACCCCCCAACCCCCCACAGCAGTTCTCCCACGCCTGGTCCCCATTGTCCATTGTTCTCCCCCCCCCCCCCAATTGTCCATTGTACTCCCCCATCCCCTCACGGCAGTCCCCCCCCCCCCCCACACTCTCATCGACTGTCGACTATGGATCGACCCGCGAGCCATCGCCATTTATTAAAGGATCCATTAATGACAAAGCCATTAGTGACCACTTTCAGGACAATGTTCAACCAAAGCTCTGTGTGTGCATTTTATGCCTCATTACTTCATTTTTGTTTACATGTTTAGTGCAACCAGCAAAACATAATTAAATTGGGCTTAATGCAATTAGGTGACTATGTTTAAACTAATAGATAGGGCATGATTCGGTTCATAAATGTATGCATTAATCTTGGTCACTCATTATCTCGATGATGCTGTTACTAAGAAGCCATCATTTGCACATTCCCAATATTATTCATAATTTGCCTTGCGTTTCATCTTCTGCTTCAACAGTCACCAAAGTCAACATGATCACTCGTAAGTTATTGTGGTTTTTTCAAGGGAATTAGAAATCATATTGCAACCATCTCATCAAGCTGTAATGTTACTAATTCATGTAGGAATTTGAAGAGAGAAAGAACAAGAGCGTTTATGCACAGCCCATTAACCAAGAGAACACCTTTTAATTATAAATCTGATGGATGACACTCAGGCCAGATCCCAAGTAACTTACACAAGGAGATCTTTGATACAACACTGCTCGACGTCAGAAGCAATATTATTCATCAAGGCAGCCTAAAGAAAATGCATTTTACTTTAACGTATCTACAATACAATGCTGGAGTGTTCAGAAAATGCAATACTGACAGTGGGGGGTGTGAACAGGAGTAATTGTGACAAGGTGGATGGGGAAAAGAAAAATCGTAATGATTTGAGGCTTGAAGAACAGTCAATGGGCAGTATCGATATGCATGCACATATTTTTATTTTAGATACTTTCAACAATTGCTATATATCAAAGCTTGGATAGAGTGGATAGAGTGGATGTTTCCACTAGTGGGAGAGTCTAGGACTAGAGGCCATAGCCACAGAATCAAAAGACGTTCTTTTGGGAAGGAGATGAGGAGAAATTTCTTTAGTTAGAGGGTGGTGAATCTGTGGAATTCTTTGCCACAGATGCGGTGGAAGCCAAGTCAGTGGACATGTTGAAGGCAGAGATAGATAGAATCTTGATTAATATGAGTGTCAGAGGTGAGGGGAGAAAGCAGGAGAATGGGGCTAGGAGGGAGAGATAGATCAGCCATGATTAAATGTCGGAGTACACTTGATGGGCCGAATGGCCTAATTCTACTCCTATTCCTTATGACCTTATGCCGTATGACATTAATGCAGATACTGAAAGAGTTTTCATACCAGAATTACTCCAGACTAACGCCTCATATTGGAGTAAAAGATGGGAGGCTTCATTGTGGACAAAACCTGTAGTTAGCTGAAGTGACAACAACCTCTGTCTTAATGTCAGCGACATGAAGGTGCTAGTTATTGACTTCAGGCAGCGAGGTGCTCTACACACTCAATAGTGCCGAAGTTGAGATGGTTAATAGCTGCAGGTTCCTGGCGTAAATATCACCAACAATTTATCCTGGACCAACCGCATTGAAGCTACGGCTAAGAAAGCACATTAACACCTCTGCTTCCTCAGAAAACTCCAAGTACTCTTACCAATGTGTAAAGAGGCACCATGGAAAGCACCTTATCAGGATGCATCACAGCTTGTGTAGGAAGGAACTGCAGATGTTGGCTTATACCGAAGAGTGGCTCAAAATGCTGGAGTAACTCATCTGGTCAGGCAGCATCTCTGGAGAGAAGGAATTGGTGACGTTTCGGGCTAGAACCCTTCTTCAGACTGACTTCGTTTGGCAACAACTACCCAAGATTGCAAGAAAATCCAGAGTTGTGGATGTAACCCAGTCCACCGCACAAATCGACCTTGCCCTCATTGACTCCATCTAAACTGCACATTGCCTGGGGAAAGCAGCCAGCATAGTCAGGGCCCATTTTCACCTTGGTCATTCCCTCTTCTCTACTCTCATGTCGGGCAGAAGATAGCAAAAGTTTGAAAGCACATAGTTCCAGATTCAGGAATCTACTTTTAGCCCGCTGTCAACAGACTACTGAATGGTCCTCCCAGAAGCTAGGGTGTAGTCCCACTCTTCCAACCTACCTCATTGTGGGCCTTGCACTTTTTCACATTAACTGTAACACTTTAATGATATAACATTACATTCTGCACCAGTTGTACTTGTGCATGGCTGGATGGTACTCATGTATGATATGATTTGACTGGATTGCACCCAAACAATTTCAATTTATGTCAGAACACGTGATAACAATAAACTAATACTAATAACTAACTGATTTCTTGCCTGTTAGAGGCAATATTACACAAACATTGGAAAATATTAATGATATATGGCTCATTTAACGAAGACAGATTTTCTCTTAATTTCTGCTTCAATGACAATTCTGTCTGTACTATTGCTGCACTCACCAGGAACGTGAGCATGTCGTTTAAGTTCTGTATAAAGTCCACATTCTTTCCGAATTCTAGATTGATGTTTCCTTGGCAATAATGCTGCTGGGAGGCTCAGAACACAGACTGTTAGGATCACAATTTCCATCCTTCAAGTCCAAAGCCTGACCTCAATTCTAATTTGCCTAAATCAATTAATTGGCCATTCATCTACTTAATTCCCTGAGGTACTTGTACACAAAAATGTTATCCTCCATTATAGCTGTAATTGCACTTCAAGGTAATTTAACCTGAGGCACTTTAGGACAATTCTGAGGGCCTAAGCATTTTACAAATATCAGGGCTCATTTACAGTTGGTCCATTCCTTGTTTCCAACGTGAGCAGACTTCCAACTGGCAGACTTGGTACCTTATTGTGGTATGTGGTCCCTCCACCATCGTACATGCCCAAGGAAGTATAGCGTGGAAACAGGCCCTACGGCCCGACTAGCCCACACTGACCAATATGCCCCATTTACACTAGTCCCACCTGCCTGTATTTGACCCATATCCCTCTAAACCTATCCTATCCATGTACTAGTCTAAATGTTTCTTCAACGTTTCGATAGCACATGCCGCAACTACAGTAACGCCTACGCCAACTCATTCCACATACCCACCACCCTTTTTTGTAAAAAAGTTACCCCCTCAGGTTCCTATTAAATCTTTCCCCGTCACCTTAAATGTATGTCTTCTGGTTGTCAATTCCCTAACTCTGGGCAAAAGACTCTGTGCATTTACTTGATCTATTCCTCTCATGATTTTGTACCCTCTATAAGATCACCCCTCGTCTACCTGCACTCCAATAAATAAAGTCCTAGCCAGCTTAATCTCTCCCTATAGCTCAGGCCCTCAAGTCCTGTCAACATCCTCACAAAACTCCTCTGTACCCTCTCCAGTTCATTAGGACACATAGCCTCAGTAGGACGTACAATTAAAAAAAAATCATAGAATCCCTGTTGTAATTCTAAATGACAAATTACAGAGGATGTGCTGCACTCACCCTGACTATTTGTTTCAAATAAGCAGCAGCATAAAGGGATTGTGGAATCATCTCATGAAATGTCTTAGGTAAATGTTTCATTCAGGATAATCAGAAATATCTTGATCAGGATCCACAATTTATATTAGTTAGTCTGAGAATCCTTAACTAATACACATATATCCCCACACCATGACTCGCTCTGCCCTCGACAACCACCCAGTTGCCCCTCCCAGGAACTCGCACCATGGGCAATGGCAAGGTCAACATGGCTGCCTCCTACTGCTCTCCAGTACAATGGTACAGGTTTCTAGCTCATTCTCATTTTATTTCAGATTTCCATCATCGGCTGCTTTACAAAAAAAATCAGCCTATAAGTGGGTGCTACACATCTGAATGCCTTTTTAGTTTTTAGGTTTCCAGATACAGCACGGAAACAGGCCCTTCCGCCCACCAAGTCTGCACCGACCAGCGATCCCCGCACATTAACATTATCCTGCACACACTAGGGACAATTTACACTTACACCAAGCCAATTAACCTACATAGCTGTGCAGCTTTGGAGTGTGGGAGGAAACCGAAGATCTCGGAAAAAACCCATGTGGCCAAGAGAGAACGTACAAACTCCGTACAGACACCACCTGTAGTCAGGATCGAACTTGGGTCTCCGGCGCTGCAAGCGCTGTAAGGCAGCAACTCTACCGCTGTGCCACAATGTCGCCCTAAATAAACCATGGCCATATGGCATAAACAATCAACCAGCTGTGGCCATTATGCAACTAATGCTCCTTTCTTTACATAGAATGGGATGGACAACATTAGTACAATAACATCATCATGATTCCAAGTGGATAAAACGCACATTGAGACATTTTAGCTCCTTTTCTTAATTACTATGGATTCTTACCTGTTTAAATATGGACACTGTATCATTTTTAGGGAGTCATAGATGGAATGACCTGGACAAGTGAGAGTTGTTGGTATACAACTTACTGGAGGGACTCAGCGGGTCAGGCAGCATCTGCGGTGGAAACATACAGACGACATTTCTGAACGGACCCCTTCTTCTAGATGTGATTGTATTAATGTTGTATATTTATAGGCCTCAAAAGGTAGTGACAATTCAACCAATCATTTGAAAGAATTGACACTTCCAGATCTGACTGATGCACTGAGGTAAAAGCCTCAGCCTTGCACAAATAAATGAAGGAGGGTCCTGACCTGAAACATTGTCAATCCATTTCTCCCCCCAAATACTACATGACACGCTGGATCCCTCCAACAGTTTGTTTTTGCTCAAGATACCACCGTCGGCGGCCTCCTGCGTCAATATTTGTTGGTATACAGCGAAGAGCCACTTGCAAAAGTATTTTTTTCATATACCAGGCTGAAATATGCCCTGAATAATAACATTACAGAGAGCAGGTCTCGAGACTTTGTGTAAAGGGGCAGCATAATATGCACACTGAAGAAACAACCTATTACTTTGCAGGATTTTTTTTTAAGCAAACTAAACCGGGCACATTATGGGAATATAAACAAACATCATTTCATAAGTTCATAAGTTCTAGAATAAGGCCATTCGGCCCATCAAGTGTGCTCTGCCATGCAATCATGGCTGATCTATCTTTCCCTCTCAACCCCATTCTCCTGTCTTCGCCCCATAACCCCTGGCACCATTATTAATCAATAATCTGCTAATCTGTACTTTAAAGATATCCATTGATTTGGGCTCCACAACCGTAATTTGACATAGACCAGAGTATTAGGACAGTTTGGTCAAAGGGGCAGATCTTCAGAGAAAGAGTTAGAGAGAAAGCGAGATTTGGAGAGAGGATACCAGTGTGAGGATAACTGATAAGATGGCTGCAATAAAAGTGGAGATAGCCATAACGTTAATTTTAGGGGTGACTGGGGTGCCGAGGAATTGGTTGGCAAGAGAAGTGGATGTGCTGGGCAGGGATGTCAGTGAAAGAATAGCATGGGAACGCTGTGAATGGGGCTGGCAAAAATAATTCCGAGGATGTTCTGTGGAAGACCCCAAGAAAGCCTCTGGATTATCAGAGCGTGAGACAAACTGCAGAGTCAGATGGTTGAAGAGAGCTGAAGATTTAAGATAATGATATGGGAAGTTAAAGCTCAATGGATGGGACTCATGAAATGAAGCATAATATTAGGAAAGTGGAGTCTAAAAGGCAAAGGATTATTAAAAACACAGATTAAGAGAAACACTCTAATGCTTAGGAAAGAACTGCAGATGCTGGACTAAAGCGAAGATAGACACAAAAAGCAGGAAAAACTCAGCGGGCCAGGCAGCATCTCTGGAGAGAAGGAATGGGTGACGTTTCGGGTCAGTTTAGTTTAAAGATACTGCACGGAAATCGTTATTTCGGCCCACCGAGTCCGCGCTGACCAGCGATCACCCTGTACACTAGCACTATCCTACACGCCAGGGACAATTTAAAATCTTTACCAAAGCCAATTAGCCTACAAACCTGCATGTCTTTGGGGTGTGGGAGGAAACGGGAGTACCCGGGGAAAATCCCACACGGTTCCAGGGAGAACTAGCGAATTCCATACAGACAGCATCCATAGCCAAGATCGAACCTGGATCTCTGGTGCTGTGAGGCAGCAACTCTACCACTGCGCCATCATGTCGCCCTTGCTTCCACCAACGGCTGCACCTATATTACTAGCCTATATTTTTTGAAAACAATTCACCGAATAATATAATTTTACAAAGTGCCAGATCATTTCCGTTAACTTCCATGTTTATTAAATGCTGATGTTTTTCAGGAGATGCTTTATCCTAAAGCTTTATCTTCCTGTTGACTGTTTAATTGTCCTCCACCAATCAGTTGGTCAGTCACGATGTTTACATCATCTAAGTGGATTGCACAATGCTCATTGATACACTTTTCTCGCTCCTACAGCACGGGCAGGAACACAGCCCCAGGAGCAACAACAGGTATTTGATAGGGGTGCCGATGCCTCTTTGAGACCTGGCGCACATGGTCTGTACAATGCTTAACATTTTCAGGACATTCAATATCAGATCGATCCCAGCTCTAAAACCATTTGCAAACTCTCATAGTTGACCCTCATCATGCGCCACTTCCTCTTGCTCTCACAATCTCTTAAGGGCCTGTCCTACAAGCATGCAACTCTATGCGATGAGCGCGACCTAACGTGGTCGCTTGAGCCGTCCGGTGTCGCGGGGCTGGTCCCACTTCGATCGCCGGAGCCGTGCGGAATTGTGCGGAGTTCGTCCCGACATCGCGCGGGGCTCCGAAAAACTGACGATGTTCAAAAATTCCGCGCTGCAACGGCTTGTCGGCTTGCAGTTGCCTCGACGCATTACACACCGCTTCAACATCGTGCCTCCGTGAACCTATCTGTAGGTGCCTCCGTGACCCTCTATGTGTGTGCCTCCGTGGCCCTCTGTGTGTGTGCCTCTGTGCCCCTCTCTGGGTGCCCCTCTCTGTCCTGGCGAACTTACCTTAAGACTTCGCTCCAAGTTCGCCTCACTTTGCGCCGCGTTGCGCCACTCACCCGACCTCCGCGCGGCCCTTGCTGCCGGTTTGGTTGCGCTTGCCGCATGCAGGCGCATGCTGGTGGGAACGGCCCTGTACAGGGATCACCCGACCTCTGCGCGGCCCCCGCTTCTAGTTTGATCGCGCTCATCGCATGGAGTCGGATGCTGGTAGGACAGGCCCTTTATGATTTGTATGTTAAAAGTGGCGTGATTATGCATAATTTAATTTTTCTTCCTCCCTTCCCCACACCTCTGCCACGTATAATTTTCCTCACGAACCCCTGAGCACAGCACTTCCCCCAGGCAGCGGAGGAACAGCAAACGACAATGATGGAGAAGATCTGCCATCTTCAATTTGACACCTGAGTCTCGGATACCAACATCCCAATTAATTTACTGCAGGATCCACACATGCTGAGGCAAAATAAAATGAGGTAGGATAAGAGGAAATAATATAGGCCACATTCTTAGTCACGTGTGTGACCAAAAAGATGGAAAATTGTGGAATTCCTCTCTTCTAATTCTGCAATCATTACAGATATATTGTTTTGTACTGCATATATGATTCATATTTTTTCAGTTTATCAAGTGAAATTTTTATATGTTATGCTGAATGTTTGTTTAGGGTAAGATGTCAAATATGACTGGTCACGTGTGTGACATCACACGGTCGCATTTTACAAGCTCTGTGTATTTTCAAAAGCTAGAATGTTCATATCTTCGGCAGACAAGCAATATAGCTCTGTAGGTAGGAAAATAGCAATGTGTAGAGGGGGGGGGGGGGGGTGTAATTCCTCATAAAACAATCTACAAAACAACCTGGGTGTCATCAGATCATGTCACAGAAAAAATCAAATTGACCACATCTGTATCTGTAAAAAGTTCAGAAGGTCCATGGAAGATGTCAGAACACGAAGAGGAGCAGACGCAGCTTCAGACCACCACCTCCTGGAAGGGAAATTCAAGCTAAGGCTGAAGAGGCACCACTAGGCCAAAAGTCAAAGAGCTAAATACAACATTGAATGCCTCAGTAGTACTGAAGGGGTGAAGAAGTTCAAGGATACCCACTCAAGGGAAAGCACAGAGCTACAGTGGAGGAGGAAGGAAGGATGGACAATAAATGAGGAATGGGAACACCTAAAAGCTGCTTGGAACTCAACCTGTGAGGAGACCCTAGTGAGAAGGACCCAAAGCACAAAGAGTGGTTAACACCAGAAACCCTCGACACAATCCAACACAGGAGGAAGTGAACAACTCAAGAACAAGAGCTGAAAAGGCTTCAGCCCAAAAGGAGTACAACTGATGGCACAAAGAAGTGCGAAAGAACATCAGGAGGGACAAGAGAACACAGGTGGAGAGACTAGTCCGAGGCAGAAATTGCTGCGACTCAAAGGAACATGAGGGAGTTATATACCATCACATGGAAATTGTCCGGGACATATCTGCATAGTAATAAACCAATTACAGACAAGAACAGTCAACTGCTTTCGACCCAGGAGGCGCAGCTCGACAGATGGGTAGAACATTTTGAAGAAGTCCTAAGCAGGCCACCACCGGCTGTACAGACACACATTCCCAATGCCAGGATACCACTACAAATTAAGTGTGACAGACCAACAAAATCGGAAATAAAGGCTGCAATCTAGCAACAGAAAACTGGCAAGGCTGCTGGCCCTGACAATATTCCACCTGAAGCCCTGAAAGTAGATATAAGCCCCTGTCCCATTTACGTGTCCTTGGCACGCTAATTACGCGACATCGTGGTCGCGTTGAAGCGCGACAGTCCCGCGAAGGTCGCGGGCGACTTCATGCGTCCCCACAGTCGTCTGGAGCACGTGACGTCATTTGAAGACGGACACAAAAAGCTGGAGTAACTCAGCAGGACCGGCAGCATCTCTGGAGAGAAGGAATGGGTGATGTTTCGGGTCGAGATTCTCCTTCAGTCTGAAGGAAGGGTGTTGACCCAAAATGTCATCTATTCCTTCTCTCCAGAGATGCTGCCGGTCCTGCTGAGTTACTCATGCATTTTGTGTCCATCTTCAATTTTCTTGGCCCCGCTCTGGGAGTAGAAGTGGGGGCGGATCCGGATCCGCAACGTCCGAGAGCCCCAGGCCCAGCTCGGCGATTGTTTGCCTGCTTCTGCTGGAGGTTAGATGTTGCGTTGCACCAGGGTCTAGGGTCTGCCCCACTTTGGGCGTCAGTTACGCAACAGGCCGGTGGTGCGCGAAGAGTTTGTTCGCTACAAATTTCGGAGCGCCGCGCGATACCGCGCACAACTCCATACCCCTCCGCGCTTCTCAGTGGGACAGGGCCCCGCGTGGCCACACGATGCCCGTGCGCCTCAACGCGACGACGAGGTCGTGTAATTTGCGTGCCCAGGACACGTAAGTGGGACAGGGCCTTTAGACTCATCAACAGACATGCTCTATGGCTTTTTGAGAGAATTTGGGAAGAGGAAAAGACACCCACAGAATGGGCAGTGGGATACATTATGAAACTGCCAAAAAAAGGTGACCTAAGAAAATGTGACAACTACTGAGGGTTAACCCTACTTTCTGCACCCAGTAAAATTCTCAACCGGGTCATCCTCAACTGTCTTCACGAAGCTGTAGATCAGAGGCTACGGGACCAGCAAGCAAGATTCAGGAAGGATCGCTCATGCACAGACCATCATCATTGAGCAGTCTATTGAATGGAACACGTCCCTGTACATCAACTTCATCGACTTTGACAAACTGTTTGACAGCTTAGAAAGGACAACACAATGGCGCCTAATGGACCACTTTCCATTAGGATTCCCAAGATCATATATTTAATCAATAACTCGTATGATGGAACCTTATGCAAAGTTATGCATGCAGGCCAGCTCTCTCAGAGCTTTAGTGTCAGGATGGCAATTGACTGGATCATGATGGAAACAACTAAAGGGAAAAGAAATGGAATTCGGTGGACAATGTGGGAGCAGCTAGATGATCTTGACTTTGCAGATGACATCTTTCACACACACAGATACAAATGCAGGAGAAGACAGACAGACTCTCACGAGCTGCAACAAAACTTATACCCAATACACCAAAGACACAGGCGATGAGGATCCACTCCAAAACCAGCAACCCTATCCCTATTCACAGCACTGCTCCAGAGGAGGTAGAAACATTCACATACCTAGGCAGTGTTGTGGACATCACCGGAGAGGCAGAGGCAGACATAAAAAGTAGAATCAATAAGGCTAGGGTGGTGTTTAACATGCCCTGTAAGACCTGGAGCTCAAAACACATCTCAATCAACACCAAAATACACATCTTTAACTCAAATGTGAACCAGGTGATGCTGTATGGATCAGGGACATGGAAAACAACAAACATTCAAACATTCACTAACACTTGCCTTAGGAGAATACTTAATATCTGGTGGAGAGACAATGTAAGCAACGTGGACCTGTGGAAAAGAACAAGCCAGGAGCCCATTGACTTGCAAATTTGAAGGAGAAAATGGAGTTGGATTGGACACACCCTCAGGAAACCTGCCACAAACATCACCCGGCAAGCCCTGAAATGGAACCCCCAAGGAAAAAGGAAAAGAGGTTGCCCCAGGAAGATCTGGAAAGAATAGCAAAGAATACGATTAATCTGTGACAAGAATTTCTTAATGTATCACTTTGTGATGACGTCTGGTCAGGTGTGTGACATTTTTTGTTCACTTTCCAAAGAATGGGCCGATAGCAGATATCATCATGGTGTAGGCTGAGAACACCTTTTGGTACGAGCAGAGATGACTGAAGCCAGGAATTCAATGGAGCATCCCAAGGGGAATGTACGACAAAATGTGTGATGTTCTGGGCGCCAAGTCAACTGTGAGTGGTTGACCAAGTATCAAGCGAGTCAAGAGTGTACACACCCACACGGAAACAATTAAATTCTTACTTGCTGCAGCTTTACAGGAACATTAAGACAACAAGACAGCAAATAAATATACAATAAACATAATACAATAAATGATCAATTAATGAACAGTAATAGAAATATATAAACATAGAAAGTAGGTGCAGGAGTAGGCCATTCAGCCCTTCGAGCCAGCACCGCTATTCAATATGATCATGGCTGATCATTCAAAATCAGTACCCCGTTCCTGCTTCCTCCCCATATCCCTTGATTCCGTTAGCCCTAAGAGCTCTATCTATATCTCTCTTGAATATATCTAGTGAATTGGCCTCCACAGCCTTCTGTGGCAGAGATTTCCACAGATACACAACTCTGTGGGAGAATTTATTTTTCCTCATCTCAGTCCTCAATGGCCTACCCCTTATTCATAAACTGTGGCCCCTGGTTCTGGACTCCCCCAACATCGGGAACATTTTTCCTGCATTTGGCCTGTCTGATCCCTAAAGAATTTTATATGTTTCTATAAGATTCCCTCTCATCTTTCCAAATTCCAGTGAATATAAGCCCAGTCGATCCATTCTTAATAGTTCATGTATCACCAACCATGCAAAGCTCTCTCTTTACTGCATTGAAGGTTGGTCTTGAAGATCCACAACCAGAATATTACAGTCAGTCATTCTGTCGCACTAGCCAAGCTTCCAGACACTTGGTGTTAAGAAACTCTAAAGAAGGGTCTCGACCCGAAACGTCGCCTATCTCCTTCGCTCCTTAGATGCTGCTGCACCCGCTGAGTTTCTCCAGCCTTTTGTGTACCTTCCAGACACTTGGACTCTTTCCACACTCCTCCCCTGAGCTAACTAACACTGGTGCTGACCAATCAGATCTGCATTCTGTTAGTTCGATAGCAGTTCTGAGATTTGTCGGTTCCAGGTCCGTATCTTTCGGTTCCAGGTCCGTATCTTTCGGTTCCAGGTCCGTATCTTTCGGCTCCAGGTCCGTATCTTTCTGTTCCAGGTCCGTATCTTTCGGCTCCAGGACCATATCTTTCGGTTCCAGGTCCGTATTTTTCGGTTCCTGGTCCATATAGAAACATAGAAACATAGAAACATAGAAAAATAGATGCAGGAGTAGGCCATTCAGCCCTTCGAGCCTGCACCGCCGTTCAATATGATCATGGCTGTATCTTTCGGTTACATTTGTGTTTGGATTTTGGGTTTTCTTCAGTACTTTTTATTGAGCTTGCATTTGAGTTCTTTCCATTTCTGAGCCTTCTGACACGTTCATATATAGTCATAAATAGTTATCCAGTTTAAATAAAATGCATCAGTTATTGTGACGGCACATACTATTCTAAAATTATCTATGATTGGACCTACTCGCTCTGAGAATTCACTTTTCCATTTATTGAAATAATAATATGGTCAAATGTCCCCATTTATTCCGCTTCATGGGTGTCTGCAGAAGATTGTCAAAAACATATTTTCCTGGAAGGGTGGCAGGTTTTCTGATTCAATTAATTCAATATGAAACAAGAGAGTTTCAATCCCATCTGAACGGTCACATTCAACCGAGAGATGGAAGTTTTGTTTCAGGATACAGTGTGGAAACGGGCCTTCTGTGTCTGCACCGACCAGCGATCACCGCACACTAACACTATCCTACACACATTTGAGACAATTTACACATACACCAAGCCAATTAACCTACAAACCTGTACGTCTTTGAGGTGTGGGAGGAAACCGAAGATCTCGGAGAAAACCCATGTGGTTACGGGGTGAATGCACAAACGCCGTACAGATCATAGTCGCGATGGAACCCGGGTCTCCGGCGCTGCAAGCTCTGTAAGGCAGCAGCTGTACCTCAGTTGTTCAGATGTGGAAACTGGACATCCTGGAGAAGGTACTAATCAGAAAATGTGTGACAAGGCAGGAGGATGTTTATGCTGAAATTATTCTATAATGTAAGCAGAATGTCCTTTTGTATTGTCAGCATAATAAGAACAAAAAGAGGAGAGAGATGGAAGTGTGAGAAGCCTGTGCTTAACTACTTAGTTGGAGGACACTGGAGCTGTCACATCAAAGTATCCTCTGTCATCAATCAGGTAAGAACAGTCAGTCACATCTAACTAGAAATAGAGTTTATGACAGCTACAATTGAATAGAATCTAATGGAGAAAGGGCATTCAATAAAAAAAAGAATCTTATTATGTTGAAATAATTGCCTTCATAAAGCCGATACGAGGCTTCTGAATGACTATGATACTTAAAAAAACACTTACATAAAGTCGCTGAAAAGTTTGGCGCAATTGGATACCATCCGTCGGGGTGGTCGAAGCTCCCGCAGCTGGCGATTAAAGCTCCCACGTCGGGGCGGAACAGTTGTGCCCTTTCGCACTATTAGCGCTGTAACAGTGGGAACCGAAACTTAGATAGGAGCCTGTCTTGTCCGAGTGTGGTGACACAGGCAGTGATAGTAAGTGATATTTGGAATTAGAATTCAAAAAGTAAAATGCAGATCATTTATTTTAAGTAGTTGGCGTATTAGCTGATTTCGATCAGTGACGCTGCGTTATGCCAACCTGGGAACGAGGTAGGGAACGAGCAAGACTTATTTTCCTGAACTTTGCTTTCATGGATATTGCCTGAAATACCTGTGCATAGAAGCCAGATGGGACCCGGAACGGGCGGCACAGCAGTAGAGTTACTGCCTTATGGGCCTGTCCCACTTAGGCGGGACTTTAGGCGACTGCCAGGGACTAGTTTTAATGGAATTCACTTACGACACCTGGCAACATGCAGTCCACTGTAGTCGATCAAAAAATTGCCTAAGTGGGACAGGCCCATTACAGCGCTTGCCGTTCCGGAGTCCCGGGTTCGATCCTGACTGTGGGTGCTGTCTGTACAGGATTTGTACGTTCTCCCCGTGAAGTGCGTGGATTTTCTCAGAGATCTTCAGTTTCCTCCCACACTCCAAAGACGTACAGGTTTGTGGGTTAATTGGCTTGGTATCGGTGTAAATTGTCCCTAGTGTGCGTAGGATGGTGATAGTGTGTGGCGTTCACTGGTCGGCGTGGACTCGATGGACAGAACGGAATGTTTCCGCACTGCATCTCCAAACTAAACTAGAACCTAATAGCCCTGTCTCACGGTACGAGTTCATTTCAAGAGCTCTCCCGAGTTTAAAAAAAAACAAACTTGGGGTAATCACGGAGAATGAACGTAGAGGGTAAGTCGGAGCTCGGGGACGTCTCTTAGCGGCTCGTAACGCTAACGGCAGGTACTTGGGAAAACTCTCTAACGGCAGGTAAGCACGGGAAGACTCGTGAAGATTTTTCAACATGTTGAAAAATTTCCACGAGAGCCCAGACTACCGACGAGTGGCCATTACCGTAAATCTCCGAGTTCGAATCAGGTCAAACTCGGGACAGGGGTTTAATATGGCAATACTTCTCCCCCTCTGATATTTGACCTTACTGGCCTCAAACATGGGCAAAGGCAAAAATTCTCTGGAAACCATCTCTAGTAAGATCTGTTATTTTTATTTTATGTCGGGTTTTAGCCTGTTTTTGAACAGGCAATGGGACCATGTCTCCAGGAGAGAGAACCCTTCTCCTCAGGCCTCATTTGGTTCACACCGAGGAACTATGATAAGGAAAAGGAGAAAGCAGGCTTCTTTGACAGGGCTCAATGGCAGGTGGCACTTCTTAAAGAGAAGGGGTCTTTATGAAATTGACCCAAGCTGTCAAATTTGCCAACCTTTACAGGATTTGTATTACACTTGTCTGCACAGATGGTGTCTCTTAACTGAATTAACATTCCCGTGTCCTTGATGTTCTGGTTGCCAGTAAATATCAACAGGCTTTGACCTAGCACATTATATCCCTCTCTGATGACTATTCCTTCCGATAAGCCTGTCCATCCGCACATCTGTAGGCCTATTTAATATTCCAAATTTCCGAACACACTTAACGTTCGGTTATTTCTTCACTATCGTACCCATTCATACAGATGTCACTCCAGTGTCCATTCCCATCCAGCGCCAGCAGTAAATTCATCAGACACTATCAAAATATAATTGTTTAAAACAACATAAAATTGTTTCCTGTATCTGCAATAGGAAGCAGAGTATACTTATTGTATAAGATAGACACAAAAAGCTTGAATAACTCAGCGGGACAGGCAGCATCTCTGGAGAGGAAGAATGGGTGACGTTTTGGGTCTGAAGAAGGGTCTCGACCTGAAACGTCACCCATTCTTACTCTCCAGAGGTGATGCCTGTCCCGTTGAGTTATTCCAGCTTTTTGTGTTCATCTTAGGTTTAAACCAGCTTTTGCATTTCCTCCCTACACATACTATAGAACAGCAATATCTGAAGCCACTGTGCAGAAGTGTCTATTGGGGCCATATACCTACAGGTTGTAACTCCGATTATATCGTTAAAGTGTAACTGAAAGCTCGAAGCTTTGAGTCAGAAGGACAGCTCCAAAACTGTTCAGAGGACAAGGGCAGAACGTGTACTTGCAGTTAAACTGCCAGTTTTGTGCAAATAGGCACCAGACACCACTTTGAATTAACACCATTGGAAGGGGATAACAGGCAAATTAAATACAATCCATGCGCTGAAGCATAGGTTTTAATGGTGCTGCACCAGTATTCTCATGAATTATGATTATGAACTCGGGTCAGTTTAATAGTTAACAAGATTAGATTTTAGAACGACAAAAATGCTTGAAGCTTTCCATCTTAAAGGAAGCAAGGAAAGATTAGGCGAGAGAAATTAAATGAATACGGGAAGTTTTAACGTGATACTTAATTTGATTAATGGATTCCCTGTGTAAAATTCACTGAGATATACAGCAAACTGGACAGGTCTGTACGAGCGTAATGCTTCTTGCTCAGGCTCATTTGTTGTCCCCTCGGAGTTTAGAGCAAGTTGCATTGGTAAGATGTTCTCCTGCACAGGATTCAAGAGGATGATTTGTACTGAAATGGTGCAGCTTAATAACCCAGAAAGAAAATGCATAGCGTTTACTAAATTTGGTTGAATATATATTTATCAATACTGATTCCCTCCTTTTAACTCTGTCATCAGTGTGTGTGTATCATGTTTTTAATTCATCAGGTCTCTGGTATTTTAGGGTAATCTTTTCAGAAAGCAGAATTGGGAAGCCAAGATGGAACAGTCCTATCCATGATAATGCCCAGTTTCATGCACTGAAATCACAACTAAGCCAGGTTACCTTTTACACCGAAGATAGACACAAAATGCTGGAGTAACTCAGCGGGACAGGCAGCATCTCTGGATAGAAGGATTGGGTGTCGTTTCGGGTTGAGATCCTTCTTCAGACCATGTATCGGCTGGGGAGATTAGTTTAACGTGACGTCAGGATGGGCACAAAATATTGTGGGCGGAAGGTCGAGACCCAAAGGGTCTGAAGAAGGGTCTCGACCCGAAACGTCACCCATTCCTTCTCTCCAGAGATGCTGCCTGACCCGCTGTGTTACTCCAGCTTTTTGTGTCTATCCTTGGATTAAACCAGCATGTGAAGTTCCTTCCTGCACGTTACCTTTTACACAGACAGGTGCATTTGAGTTTTTAAGTGTTCAAGCTAACTAAATTAAACCAGCATCTGCAGTTCCTTCCTACAAAAAAATTAAAAGAGCTTGTTCAATAGCAGCAGCAAAATAATAGATACAGATCAGGTGAAATCGCAAGTGAAAAGCAAACAGTCTGTGCAGAGAGTTTGCTTGGTTCAACAGAGAAGGACGAGCTGTAGGACAGAGACTGAGTGACAGTTATTAGGTAGCAGATGAAAAGAGGATGTGGGCTTCTGGCCAGTGAAATCTGGAGAGAGACATTGGAATGACAGGCAGGTCAGCGAGAGATGTTAGAACACACAAAAACAGGAAAATTAGTGAAAGAGTGGAGAAAGAGTTGGTCATAAGGTGAGGGTTTATTCCTCTCTTTGCCTTGAACTCAACTGCAAATCAATGTTACTAAAATTGACCTATCCAATGACAAGCTGAGTCCTGTAACAAGTGTTATTGTTAGGGCACTGCAATGAAAAAAATTAACTACGTTATTGAAAATGAAGAGGAAATTTATTAGCTGCTGTGAAGCTGTTAAAACCACAATTTATTTACACCTAGGAATATTCAATACTGTTATGAATTTCAATTTGAATTGAGAAGCTTTTCCATACATTTTGGATGATAGAAGTTCCATCAATATGAATAAAATCACCTTTCCCCAAACATGTGACAGGTTCTGTCTTGAATTGTCGATTTCAGTTGCTAAGAGCTTTTATTGTAATGCCGATTCATTGTGGAAAATGATATGTTACATTTTGTGGCTCCAATGACAATAATAGACATAGACATAGACATAGAAAATAGGTGCAGGAGTAGGCCATTCGGCCCTTCGAGCCTGCACCGCCATTCAATGTGATCATGGCTGATCATCCAACTCAGTATCCCGTACCTGCCTTCTCTCCATACCCCCTGATCCCTTTAGCCACAAGTGCCACATCTAACGCCCTCTTAAATATAGCCAATGAACTGGCCTCAACTACCTTCTGTGGCAGAGAATTCCAGAGACTCACCACTCTCTGTGTAAAGAATGTTTTCCTCATTTCGGTCCTAAAGGAATTCCCCCTTATCCTTAGACTGTGACCCCTTGTTCTGGACTCCCCCAACATCGGGAACAATCTTCCAGCATCTAGCTTGTCCAACCCCTTAAGAATTTTGTAGGTTTCTATAAGATCCCCCCTCAATCTTCTAAATTCCATCGAGTACAAACCGAGTCTATCCAATCTTTCCTCATATGAAAGTCCTGACATCCCAGGAATCAGTCTGGTGAATCTTCTCTGTACCCCCTCTATGGCAAGGATGTCTTTCCTCAGGTTTGGTGTCTTTCCTCAGATTTGGATTAATCTTTGGTGGATTAATATTTCACAATGAAAAAATGTTTGTTTTAACAAAATTAACCAATTTTGTATTTTCAGAGCTCAGTGGGGAAAGAATAATTCCAACACGCTGCAGAAAACATTGAAGTGATAAATTCACAGTAGTTTTGAAACATTTGCCGCACGTGAACTTCCAACATAGCAGGATTTAATACCAGTTATTCAAGACAAGAGCCCGTACAAGTCTGAAATGACACTAGTGTCGTACATCCAGGTTGGCTGTCCAAGTTTCACATTGGACCGCCACGTTAGTGAGGACAACACAGTGTGCCTACTAGAAGACACAGAGTGCTGGAGTAATTCAGTGGGTCAGGCAGCAACTCAGGCGAACATCTATTGCCTTTGTGCCTACATCTGCCTATGATTTTCCTTATCCGTGTGGGCCTTTCTTACAACTTTCTTTCTCTTCCCCCCCCCCCGGAATCTGTCTGAATAAGGGTCTTGAGCTCCTGAGATGCTGCCTGGCCCGCTGAGCTACTCCAGAACTCTGTGTCTTCCTTTGTAAACCAGAACTGGCAACCAGCGTCTTGCTCCTACTAAGTGTGACCAATATATGTTTAATCAGCCTGTAAGGTATACACTGATTCACCACCCTTGGTGTTAGAGCAGGAAAGATATCTTACCAGTGTGAAGAACGTCACCCATTCCTTCTCTCCAGAGGTGTGGTCTGACCCGCTGAGTTACTCCAGCATTTTGTGTGTATCTACAGATATTTTATCAGTCTGAAGAAGGGTCTCGACCCAAAACATCACCCAATTTGCTCCAGAGATGCTGCCTGTCCTGCTGAGTTACTTCAGCATTTTGTGTCTATCTTTGGTGTAAACCAGCATCTGCAGTTCCTTCCTACACAAGATATCTTACCATGCTTTTTAAAAGGACCATCGCTCCTGACAAGCTATTTGCTTTTTAGAGTTGGGTAAAGATGCTAAGATTTTACAGGGTGACTGCCAATGCAGGTTATTTTATTGACTTTAGGATTCAGCACAAACCATTTCCACATTAGTACCCAGCCCCTTGCTGTAAAGTGAAACTGCGAGAATGAACAGAGAGAATGCAGAGCAGCAAAAGCTGTTGAGGGAGAGCAGAGGGTTAGAAAGCCTCTGAGCAGGAGGGCTTATCCACCTGGCATGCTCAGGGGGAAAACCCTTCCACCTGAATCTCAACGTGCATGAGATGTCTGGTGTTGCAATATTCGGCTACCTGCTGTAGCCAGAACAAGGCAAGGATCAGCATTGTGAGTGGCTCCCAAGGTAAACACGGCACTTTAATTTTTTATGAATGTGGCTTCCTCCAGCGACAACCGGAGATGTTTACAAAACCTTGCAGTTTGCTGCCCCCAGTTGCATTAGGGAGGTCACTGAATCTCTTGATTTCAAAAGAGCTGGTTCCTGTCGCAGTCTCTTCCCGGAGACTTGGGAACAGAGAGGGAGCACAGCATGGTGATGTTCGCAGACCGTCCCATGATGTGGAGTGCCTCGCACTGCATGGATAATGCTCTGAAGGTTGTGTGTGTGTGCGTGTGTCAGCTCGGCCCTATAGTGGAACCAACTGAGATTCCACTTTGTCAGAACCCACAGGCGGCTCATCACTCTGGCCAAAGCCCGCTATCCTGCTGCGTTTAATGTACCACCATTTTGTTAGTTGCTTTTTGTTCCCTTCAGCAAACCGGAAGGTGGCCATTGAATATAAGGCACAAAATGCTGGAGTAACTCAGTGGGCCAGGCAGCATCTCTGGAGAGAAGGAACAGGTGACGTCTCAGGTCAAGACCCTGCCCCAGTCCCGCCTAGTTGCTGCAGCATTGTGTGTCTATCTTTGGTGTAAGCCAGCGTCTGCAGTTATAAGGTCTTGTGATAGGAGTAGACAACAACTCAACCACTGCAGCACCCTGCACTTAATGTCTTCCCTCATCCCTTCCGCTTTCTCCATTAAGACATCTGGCATTGCATTCAATCTCTCTCCTGCACAGTCCCTTCACTTACAGTTCAGCTATCAGTCTGTGTCACTCCAGCCATAATTCCCTCCTCCTTATTAGATATGGGCTAGCTCTAAATGGTGCAGTTTACATTTTAATGGAGCTAGCTGCTAATGATATTGAAATTGACATGTAGCTCATCTTAAAATACTTATGGTGGTTGAGGATAGATTGTTCACACATGGAGATCCCTGCATCCATTTTTGGTGCCACTAAATGAACCCCGATTATTTCTTCAGACTAATGCGCAATACCTCAAATTTGAAAGCATGTAATGAGTGCAAACTGAGGAAGGGTAATAATACTCTTAACATACCAGGAGTTCAAACACCATTGACAATTTAAAAGTTTGCACATTGGTTATTTAACAAATGGACTCTAAGGATTCCATTATAGCTCACTGAAAGGTCAAACTCACTTCCGCGGGAAATCAATAGTGCAGCAACGTACTCCAATTATTTTCTGCAGGATACAACAGGGCGAAGTTCCCTGGTAACATTTGCCCAATGATCACCTCAGATCTAAAATGGAATGTCAAGTGTCGCAAACAAATAATTTTAAAAGTGTGCTTTTATATCAAAAGAGGCATCACTTTAGACATCGGCCAAGTATATAAGTGTATAATTGTCACTGAGGGGCTTTTACTGGTTATGGGCGTATGATAGTCAAAAAGGCAGCCATTTAGTCCTGCTTGATTTATTCAGCTGGTAAGAGCCAAAAGTCACTTAATGTGACATCTAATTGTTTATTAAATAATTCTGTGATTTTCCCCTATATGCAAACTCCATTTGCTCAACGCTCGTTGCACACGAACAAAGAATTTGTTGATACCTAAATTTAGCAATGTTACAAAATTTTAAGATTTAAAAAATCAAGTCTGCAGTTTATCCCATCAGATAAAACATAAAAAGAAGTTTAATTTGACACCTGATTCACTTTTATACCTTCAGTATTAAAAAAAGTTATAGCCATTTTTATACTAGGAAATTAGCATCTTGTTCCCTACTGCTTATCCATTGACTTAACACAAAAGTTGTGATCGAGGACACTCAAAAGCCCATAACGTTCTTAAAAATTAAGAGAACTGATAGAAATTTTCAGTTATTATATATTGAAGCATTCTGAAACAAATATGAAACAATCTTACTTGGATGACCTGAAATTAAAGCATATAATTAGTCAGTTACCCAATTGTAGCTAATTACAAAATTCAATTACTAGATCTAAACATCTATCCATTTCTTAAGAAAATATTAACATTTTTTTAAAAGCCTAAGTGTCCAAATAACATTCACACAATAATTCACAATATAACATGATTTTAAAATCTAATTGTCATTAATTTATAGGCCAAATTGAAGGAATTTAGTGTTTAATGCCCATAAATTAATGGCCATTTAAATCAGCTTGCGAGTGGGATTTTCTGGAACGCGATGGATTGGAACGTTGCGGTTGCGGTGAATTTAAACCCAATATCGGCATGAAAAATACTGCCGGTTCATATGGGGAATAAATCACCATTTCGCAACATGAAATGTTGATTAAGGTCATCTAAACAAGCAAGTTTATCTGAAAAAATAACCAGCTTTCACTTACCTGTCCCCTACGTAAAATCCATCCTCGTTGTCGGCATTCACGGCATTAGTAGCTATTTTTTATTTTACTGCACCGCTGAAATAGTCGTGCAATTAAAAAAAAAAATGTCACTTACCGACAGCCGGAACGAATCTCCAGAAAAAGCTCGCACTCCGAGAAAATATAACTCCGGATGGCAAGGGAAAAACCCATTTTAACCCCGCCCCCCCCCCCCCCCCCAAAGGCGCCAAAGTCGCGCACACGGCCAGTGACAGAACTACAGCACCGCTAAAGGTACGTTTTGTAACATACATACTAAATTTGTGTGAACCCATGTCACGTTATTCTTGAAATCTTTGATTGAAATAATCTAGTTTTCCCTTTGCATATTTAGTGTCACCTTACCGATCTGTCTGGAATGCAGCTGTAGCCAGAGAGATGGCTTCTACAGGGAGTGGGATATCGTGAAGCCTGTTGCCAGGCAGATACATAACAGCAGGCCTTCAAATTGGTGTGCTCCAGTTCACCAACCCACACCAATGTGACTGATTCCATATCCCCAAAGTCAATAGACAATAGGTACAGGAGTAGGCCATTCGGCCCTTTGAGCCAGCACCGCCATTCAATGTGATCATGGTTGATCATCCCCAATCAGTACCCCATTCCTGCCTTCTCCCCATATCACTTGACTCTGCTATCTTTAAGAGCCCTATCTAGCTCTCTCTTGAAAGTATCCAGAGAACCAGCCTTCACCGCCCTCTGAGGCAGAGAATTCCACAGACTCAAAACTCTCTGTGAGAAAAAGTATTTCCTCATCCCCGTTCTAAATGGCTTACCCCTTATTCTTAAACTGCGGCCCCTGGTTCTGGACTCCCCCAACATCGGGAACATGTTTCCTGCCTCTAGTGTGTCCAAATCCTTAATAATCTTAAATATTTTAATAAGATCCCCTCTCATCCTTCTAAACTCCAGGGTATACCAGCCTAGCCGCTCCATTCTCTCAGCATGTGACAGTCTCGCCATCCTGTGAATTGATCTTGTAAACCTACGCTGCACTCCCCCAATAGCAGGAATGTCCTTTCTCAAATTAGGGGACCAGAATTGCATGCAATACTTCAGGTGTGGTCTCACTAGGTCCCTATACAACTACAGAAGGACCTCTTTGTTCCTATACCCAACTCCTCTTGTGATAAAGGCAAACATGCCATTCGCTTTCTTCACTGCCTGCTGTACCTGCATGCTTACTTTCATTTACTGATGAACAAGGACCCTCCAGATCCCATTGTACTTCCCCTTTTCCCAACTTGACACCATTTAGAGAGTAATCTGTCTTTCTGTTTTTACTATCAAAGTGGATAACCTCACATTTATCCACTTTAAACTGCATCTGCCATGCATCTGCCCACTACCCCAACCTGTCCAAGTTACCCTGCATTCGCAAAGCATCCTCCTCATAGTTCACATTGCCACCCAGCTTTGTGTCAATGCAAATTTGCTAATGTTACTTTGAATCCCTTCATCGAAATCATTGATGTATATTGTAAATAGCTGCGGTCCCAGCATCGAGCCTTGTGGTACCCCACTAAGCACTGCCTGCCATTCTGAAAGGGACCCGTTAATCCCTACTCTTTGTTTCCTGTCTGCCAACCAATTTTCTATCCATGTCAGCACTCTACCCCCAATACCATGTGCCCTAATTTTGCCCACTAATCTCCTATGTGGGACCTTATAAAATGCTGACTCGGACCGATTAACATTAGCTACCCTCCAATCCCCAGGAACTGATCCTGAATCTATAGAACATTAGAAAATTATCACCAATTAATCCAAGATTTCTAGAGCAACTTCCTTAAGTTCCCTGGGATGCAGACCATCAGGCCCTGGGGATTTATCAGCCTTCACTCCCATCAGTCTACCCAGCACCATTTCCTGCCTAATGTGGATTTCCTTCAGTTCCTCCGTCACCCCAGATCCTCTGGCCACTAGTACATCAGGAAGATTGTTTGTGTCTTGCTTAGTGAAGATGGATCCAAAGTACCTGTTCAACTCATCTGCCATTTCCTTGTTCCCCAATTAAACTTTTTCTGTCTTCAAGTCGAACTTTGGTCTTAAATTTTTTTCCTCTTCACATACCTAAAGAAGCTTTTACTATCCTCCTTTATATTCTTGGCTAGCTTACCTTCGTACCTCATCTTTTCTCCCCATCACTGCCCACTGCCCACTGTCACTGCCCACTGATTTAGTGCTTGAATCAGGTGGCTGTCAACATTGGGTGGGCGGCACTGTGGCGCAGCGGTAGAGTTCCTGCCCTACAGCACCAGGGACCCGAGTTCGATCCTAACCACAGGTGCTGTCTGTACGGAGTTTGTAGGTTCTCCCCGTGACCTGCGTGGGTTTTCTCCAGGGGCTCTGGTTTCCTCCCGCGCACCAAAGACGGGTAGTACAAGGGTATTTGGCTTTGGTAAAATTGTAAAATTCTCCCTGGTGTGTGTAGGATAATGCTAGTGTACAGGAATCACTGGTTGACATGGACTCGGTAGGCCAAAGGGCCTGTTTCCGTTCTGCATATCTAAAAGTAAAACTAAAAACTAAATTAGTAAACAAATTTGATTCTATGACATAAATAGGAACTTTTGGATCTAATCTGGGCAGAACATGAGTATCTTTTGCCACAATTTTAGCCACCACTACTATCATGTTGGATTGTTCTGCTCCTGAGTTTGGATATCCTTTACCCAGTACCTACAAACCCTCACCACTATTATCTCCATCCCAAAGAGGTGCATGGTTTCTAGGTTAATTGGCATCTGTAAATTGCCCCTGGAGTGGATGAGAAATGAACATGTGAGCAAATGAGTGTGTTGTAAGCAGGGGGAATGTCTGCAGAAGGTGCTATCCAATGTTGTCAGAGTAACCATTACTTTAAATAACAGTAGTTACGGGCTGAAGAGGAAGGAAACAAAACAATCCAGCAATGAGTATGGAGAGGAAGGAAAAGCTATCTGTTGGCATTGAATAGCCTCAGAATAAAAGGACGTACCTTTGAGAACAGAAATAAGGAGTAATAAGGATCTAATCTGGGCAGAACATGAGTATCTTTTGCCACTATTTTAGCCACCACTACTATCACGTTAGATTGTTCTGCTCCTGAGTTTGGATTTCCTTTACCCAGTAGCTACAAACCCCCTCCACTATTATCTCCACCCACACTCCCAGCCTGTAGTTGCTTCTGGGACTGCAGTCTGTCCAGAAAATGGAGCAGGTCGGGAGTGTTTCAATCCTCAAAACGGCACAGTAACGCAGCTGGTAGAGATATTGCCTCACAGCTCCGGAGACATGGTTTTCATCCTGACATCGGGTGCTGCCTGCGTGGAGTTTGCACATTCTCCCTGTGACCGCATGGGATTCCTCCAGGTGACCCGGTTTTCCTCCCACATCCCAAAGAGGCGCATGTTTTGCAGGTTAATTGGCATCTGTAAATTGCCCCTGGAGTGGATGAGAAAGTCACATAACATAGAACTAATATGAATGAGTGATCGATGGCCAACATGAATTTTGGTGGGATGAGGGCATAATTCGATATGGTATCATTCAATCAATCTGAAAGGATTCATGCAATTATACTCTAATAAAGAGCAGAATAATTAAACTGTGCTGAGTTCATGTTGTGTGTACTCAGTATAAAAGTGAATTCTAATTTTTTGATGTAAAATATTTGAGGAAGCATTTGCACATCGAGTAAGATTTTGAAAACTATTGCTCTCTCCCCAACAAAAATTGTCCTCAGTTACCATCTTTCAAGCTGAAGAGTTTGGTGATTTATTTATAAAATCTCCACTGTGCTCCTGATTCTCTCTGAACTGCCCTCCAGCAGTTGCCTGATATTCACTGACCAGTATCTCAAGTCTAGTCTGAACAGATTCCTACATCGCTTGATGCAAAAAAAAATAAAAATAAAAAATTGGTTCTGGAATTTAGAAAGAGAAACAGAAGTTGCCAGAGGCAGTCAACACGTCAGGCAGCGTCTACAGGGAGAGAAGCAAAGTCAATATTTCTGGTCAATTATCATATAACATTTGTTAAGGCAGAGATAGAGATTCTTGATTAGCACGGGTGTCAGGGGTTATGAGGAGAAGGGAGGCGAATGGGGTTGAAAAGGAAAGATAGGTCAGCCATGATTCAATGGTGAAGTAGACTTGATGGGCTGAATGCTCATATAATGCTCTTATCACATAATGCTCCTATCAATTATAAACAAAGTGCAGAACAGCATAGGAATAGGCTTCTCCACAATGTTGATGCTGAACGATGCCATGATCAACTGATCTCATCTGCCTGCACCTGATCTACGCCCCCTCCATTCCTGCCTACGCATGTGCCTATCTAAAAGCCTTTTAAATGCCATTATTGTGCCTGCCTCCACCACCACCTCCACCGCCAGCATGTTCCAGATACCCACCGCTCTCTGTATAAAGTGCATCCACTTTGAACTTTGCCCCTTTCACCTTACAGCTGTGCCCACCAGTCTTTGACGTTTTCAGCCCGGGAAAAGGTTCTGACTGTCCACACCCTGTCCAGGTCTCTCAATCTTCAAGAGAAATCAACAAGTGAGCAACCAAGTGTGTTCTAAACAGGGGGAATGTCTGTAGAAGGTGCTATCCAATGTTGTCAGAGTAACCATTACTTTAAATTACAGTAGTTATGGACTGAAGAGGAAGGAAACAAAACAATCCAGCAATGAGTATGGAGAGGAAGGAAAAGCTATCTGTTGGCATTGAATAGCCTCAGAATAAAAGGACGTACCTTTGAGAACAGAAATAAAGAGTAATTTCTTGAGTCAGAGGGTAGTGAACATGTGGAATTCATTGCCACAGATAGCTGTGGAGGCCAAATGTTTAGGTACTTTTAAAGCAAGGATTGATAGGTTCATGATTAGTAAAATATTAGTAAAAGGCCTGTCCCACTGCGGCGGCTTAATCTGCCAGTTCAGAAGAGTTTGTCCTCGACTCATACTCGCACCGTGGTCCTAGGAGGTCTTCATGGTCGAGAGTAGTCCCCATGTACTCAAGGCCTCAGCTAGGTTGCGGCGTATTTTTCAACATGCTGAAAAATTCCTGCAAGTAAAAAAAGGTCGCCATGGAAAAAAATCGCTATTTTTTTTACTCGTAGGTTTAGCCGAAGTAGATCGCAGTAGGTCGGCATGTTATTAGTAAATAATTGAGGTAGATAGTCTTCAATATAGGTAAAGGGAGATCGAAGGAGGTCGTGGTAAATAATAGTCGTAGATAGTCTTCAACATAGTCGAAGGGAGATCGAAGGAGGTCGTGATGAAGTGCTTTGAGAGGTTGATCATGGCACAAATCAACTCCTACCTCGACAAAAGCCTGGACCCACTGCAGTTCGCTTACCGCCACAACAGATCAATGGTGGATGCGATCTCGCTGGCTCTCCACTCTGCTCCAGACCACTTGGCAGGGCCGGATTTAGATGAAGAGAGCACTAAGCTATTTCAATTGTGAGCCCCCCCCCCCCCCCCCCAATCCCCTACCCCCACGACTAGAGGACCATGAGTAGCCGACAGTGACAGTGTGACACTTTTAGATCCTACTGTATGTTGTCATTTAACTGTTGGTTTTAAAATACATATTAGATTCACCGCGGAGCAGGCGATGCTTCACCTTGAAGCTCTGGAGTGGTTTGCGGAGCTCCCAGCCTCGGGCCGTACTGATTTCAACTTCGTGGAGCCCTGGGAACCCTTTGCCGAGGGCCGCCAGCGTGAATCTCCCCCCAACTCAGCTTGTGGACTTCGGGAGCCGCGGTCTCCGGTCGGAAGTGGCCGATTTGGAAGTCCAAGCCGCTGAGAATGTTCTCCCATTCCGACATCGGATGGTGACCCCCAAATTTCATTGTACCAATAAGTGTCTCTTGAATTGAATGTGGAATGTTAAGAAATAAAGAAACTACAAATACACTAAGAGCAAAAATGTTTTTTTCTTGCCTTCTTCGTAGCAAAATGATCCAGAAGTTCAGCAAGATCAGTTTGTCTAAGTTTGTCACTTTCAATGTACAGAATGCTCAGTGCAGACAACCTCTCTTGAGACATTGTGAACCTTAATTCATTTTTAATTCTTTTGAGTCTTGAAAAAGCAGTTGGTGACCATTAAGCTAAGAAACAGCCGCAAGATTGTTTCCACATCAGGGAAGGCCATCTGAATTGTTTCCTTGTATATTATTTGATAAAGGTCTGTATGAGACAGAGACAGAGAGTGCTCTTCTGTATTCCTATGGCTTTGTCTCACATCCGAGTGAAAGTGCAAACGTTCATCTGTAAGTTCCAGGCCAACATCTTCTGGGTCTGCTTCCATCAACAGTTCAACACCTTGCTGAATGTCTTGCTTAGATGTGGTCAGATTAGCAAGAAAGGAAAGCTGTTGTGCAACTTCAGTGTACACAGTACCTCTTCTTTTTAAATTGGTTTCAAGTGCATCTAGTATAGGAATAAAAGAGTTTATCCTAAACTTATCTCTTGAAGTGAGTTTATCTAAAGCATCAGGACCAGGTGCACTTCCATTATTTGCTTGCCATTTCCTTGCTCTTTGTCTCCCTGTGACTGGGGGGGTGGTGGGTGGTCAGGGGGTAGGGGGGGTATGAGGACTGTAGTGGGGGTGGGGAAGAGCTGGGGTCACATGGTTTTAGGGGAATGGGGAAGACCCAGTGGAACAGCCACTGAGGTTACCCGTGTTTGGGGGACTAGCATTAGGACCCAGCAGAGTCAAACCCAGGGGAGTGGGAATCTGCAGCGTAGAAACCAAAGGTACTACAGGAGCTCCTCTAGTATCTTTGGTGGAAACTTCAGGCCCGGTGATGAGTCCAGGCTACAGGTAAGGCGACGGCTGTGAGCTGCTGGAGGGCGGTGGAGTGGCGACCAAAGCGTGGGAGGTCCCGGTGGGCGGATGGTCGGTGGGGCAGCGAGGTTCGATGGGTCCGGTGGGGTGACGAGATGAGTACGGTGCGGTGGCGAATTTGGTAGGCCCCCCGTGCGGCGGCGAATTTGGTAGGCCCGCTGTGCGGCAGCTAATTTGGAAGGCCCCCTGTGCGGCGGCGTATTTGGAAGGTCCCCCGTGCGGCGGCAAATTTGGAAGGCCCACCGTACGGCGGCGAATTTGGTAGGCCCACCATGTGCCGGTGAGGTGTGTAGGCCCCCCGTGCGGCGGCGGGGGAAAAAGGTTAAATAAACGACATACGTTTTCCATTGTCCTGCACTTCCAATGATCCAAGGATCTGTGGAGCAAATTCCTCTCCACAACGAATATAGACCTCACCTGCATTTTAATCCGCCCCCCCCCCCCCCCCTCCCCCAACACCACCAAAGCCTCCGGAATCGCAAGCACAGCACCACCGATGGTAGGTTTTGTAACAACGCTACTATCGCACAGCGCCACTGATGGTAGGGTTTGTAACAACACCACTATCTCAAAGGTTTTACACACGTTGGTCGAGCGAGCATAGGCCCCCCTAGATATCGAGGGCCTAAGCTTAAACTTGTCTAGCTTATACGTAAATCCGGCCCTGCCACTTGGACAACGAAAACTCATATGTCAGGCTGTTATTCATTGATTACAGCTCGGCATTTAACACAATCATCCCCTCCAAGCTGGTTACCAAACTCGCAGAACTGGGTTTCTGCGCATCCCTCTGCAATTAGATCCTCGACTTCCTCATTCACAGACCACAGTCTGTTCGTATTGGTGGAAATGAGTCAGCCTTGATAACAATCAGCATGGGAGCACCTCAAGGCTGTGTGCTCAGCCCCCTGCTGTACTCACTCTATACTCATGACTCCGTAGCTGGTCATAGTGCGAACTCCATCAACAAGTTTGCTGACGACACCACTATTATGGGACGTATCACGGATGGGGATGAGAGTATAGAAGAGAGATCGAGTGACTATCCATATGGTGCCAGCACAATAACCTGGCCCTCAACACCAGCAAAACCAAGGAACTGATTTTGGACTTTGGAAGAAGTAGGATGGGGACCCACAGTCCCGTTTATATCAATGATGCATAGTAGAGAGCATGTTGACCGGTTGCATCGTGGCTTGGTTTGGCAACTTGAGCGCCCTGGAGCGGAAAAGACTACAAAAAGTAGTAAACACTGCCATCATCGGCTCTGATCTCCCTTCCATTGAGGTGATCTATCACAGTTGCTGCCTCAAAAAGGCTGGCAGTATCATCAAGGACCCACACCATCCTGGCCACACACTCATCTTTCTGCTACCTTCAGGTAGAAGGTACATGAGCCTGAAGACTGCAACAACCAGGTTCAGGAATAGCTATTTCCCCACAGCCATCAGGCTATTAAACTTGGCTCGGACAAAACTCTGAACATTAATAGCCCATTATCTGTTTATTTACACTTTATCAGTTTATTTATTCATGTGTGTATATATTTCTATAACGGTATATGGACACACTGATCTGTTCTGTAGCCATGCCTACTATATTCTTTTGTGCTGAAGCAAAGCAAGAATTTCATTGTCCTATCAGGGACACATGACAATAAACTCTCTTGAATCTTGAATCTTCACTCTCCACTATTCGGTGTCCAATTTTCCAGAAGCTAGTCAAAGCTAGTCTTCAACATAGTCGAAGGAGGTCTACTACATAGACGAAGGAGGTCTTCAATGTGACACTTTTTCAAACTCTCTTAAACTGGCCAATTAGGTCGCCGCAATGGGACAGGCCCCTAAGGGTGTCAAAGGTTACGGGGAGAAGGCAGAAGAATAGGGTTGAGAGGGAAAGGTAGATCAGCCATGATTGAATGGTGGAGCAGACTTGATGGGCCGAATGGCCTGATTCTGCTCCTAAGTCATATGAACTATTGATATAGTTCAGGTTGAGTGGCTGCGGTGTGTCCAGTTGGAAGATGAGGCATTGCGTCGTGAACATACTGGACACCATTGGACGACATTAACATAGGAAAACAGAAAGTGTGAAGTGAGATTGATATAGGGAATTAAATGCCAAATGGCTGGTATCTCAGGGTTCCTCATAATTAAATATGAATGCATTACATCGCTCGAGTATGGTTTTCTTTTTCTGGCATTGGACTACTCTGCCTGTAGTGCTCATTAACTAGACTTCGATCTTTTTCAAGTTGAAAGTTTTGATATTGAGTTAATACAATTTCCATGTCCCTTCAACCCCACTCTAAATGATTTCAACTCCTTCCACAGGTATATATGGGGCCATTTTCCTTCCCACATCGACATTAAATTTCACCTCCTGTGAATTTCTCCTTTGATATATGTTGTTCAGGTCAACGCTTCCTTCCACATCGATTTGGTCTCTTCTGCAAATCTGACCTGATTGCAGTAAATATAAAAACACAAAACAACTTCAAATACCAAACTGTGGGGCACTCTATTATTCCCAACATGTTTATATAACTCCTCAATAAAGAGGCTTTTATTTCACAGCCTTTGACATTTTGCCGTGAATCCTCAAAGCTATGACTTTAACTAAATACATTTTGTTCTGTGAAATGGCAACACTTTTTTTCTGTCAAATATTGATCCAATTTCTCTCAGAAGGCCCTTGTTGAATCAAAATCCATTCTCCTTGAAGGTAATTTATTCTGAATATTAACTAGTTATTTGGCAATTTTTCTTTACATTTCCTCCCTTATTTTCTATTCTTGCTAATTGATCTAACTCTGCTCTTTGGTTATCAATTCTCCACATACTGGGTAGACACAAAATGCTGGAGTAACTCAGTGGGACAGGCAGCATCTCTGGAGGGAAGGAATGGGTAACATTTCAGGTCGAGACCCTTCTTCAGACTATTCCAGCATTTAGTGTCTACCTTTGATTTAAACCAGCATCTGCAGTTCTTTCCTTCACATACTGGGTGCAGGTTCTCTTCATTTCCTCCTGTCAAGTGCTTCACAATTGGAAACATTACTACCATCTCCCATCTCAATCATGATGATGGGTGAACAATGATATGGATATTCAGCTGCCCCCCTTATATGTGTCATTGTTTCAGAGCAAAGACAACCTACTCATCACTACAGTGCACCTCACTGAGAAATATAGTAACTTTCATGATCAATTTCCCTGAAATCAAATCAAAAATATTTAAAGAACTTAACCCTGGCCCCTGGGATAATGTGCTTTCAACACTTTTTGTAATGAAGCCCTTTCATACAATGACTTTCATCAGTCAGGTTATTGCGTACAAAAGTTGGATCGTTATGTTACAATTGTACAAGATGTTGATGGGGCCACATTCGGAATACTGTGCTCAGTTTTAGTCTCCCTGCTTCAGGACAGATGCTATTAAGCTGGAACGACTGCGGAGAAGATTTATGAGAATGTTGCTAGGCCTCGAGGATATGAAATATAGGGATATGAAGTATATGAAGTAAAGGCAGTCTACGACTTTATTCCATTGAAGTGCAGGAGGCTGAAGAGTGATGTTATAGAGGTGTATAAGATCATGAGGGGTGAATGCATGGAGTACATTACCCAGAGTAGGGGAATCAAAAACCAGAGGACGTAGGGTAAAGGTGAGAGGGGAAAGATTCAATTCAGTAATTCACACTGTAAATGGCTCAATTGTAATCATATATTGTCTTTCTGCTGACTGGTAGCTGTTAGGCGCTTCCCCCCACCCCCGGTGAATGCTCTGTACTTATCTTTTCTGTTTCTCTCCTGAGTGCAGGCCCCGTGGCTGGGAGTCAGGAATCAAGGGGTTAAGAGCTCCCGTACCCGATTGGCCAAGTTGCATCAGGTGACGGGTGACTCATCGGAAGTTTAAATACCGGGAGTTCCCAGAATTCTCTCTCTTCTTCGCTGACCCTGACAGTCAACAGACTGCTGGTGTGAGCTGCAGTAGGCCTGGCCACATGGCATAGAACTTTGTGTATTGTTAACTATATTTGTCATTTAATGTTGTATTGGGACAGATAAGAGCTGACCTGAGGGTTTTTGTGTATTTTGTTTCAGGGTTATCTCTATTTAGGCAGGTTAGAGAGACTGGTTCGAAGGCCCATTGCGAGGCTGGCTGGAGCACTGTTATATTTTGTTTGTTAGTTGATTCTTGTCCCTGACTGTGTTGTTTGACTCAGGTTCGTGTTTTTGTCTTTTAACTAAATCAAAGACTATTTTCTTAAACTTGAACCTGGTTCTTGATTATGTTACGTGGCTCTGAGGTGCCTGCCTTCGGAAGTCGTAACAGTAGCACACAACAAACACTCTTCACTGTACCTCGGTTCACGTGACTATAAACTAAACTAAACTAAAGTAAACAATTGGAATTTGAGTTGCAACATTTTCACTCAGAGGGTGGTGGGCATATAAAATAAGCTGCCAGAGGAGGTAGTTGAGGCAGGTACTACAACGGAATTTAAAAGATACTTGGACAGCTACGGAGGTGGGAAAGGTTTAGAGGGATATGGGGCAATGGCAGGCAAATGGGACTAATTTATTTGCGGCATAATTGACAGCATGGGCAAGTTGGGCCGAAGGGACTGTTTCCATGCTGTGTGACTCGGGCTCTACACAACACTAACCTCTGTTATGAACAACTAGAGACCATGTCCTTGGTTTTACAATGGATTTCAGGTTTTTTGCACTACTATTAAGGTTATTAATTTATTAAATATTTATTATATTTATCCATATATCTATATTACTAAAAGTCTGATCTTGACCACTTCCTGTTGTTCTGTATATTGATTTTAGAAAAAAACGCTGCCACTTAACGGCTGTGATATTTGGCCATCTTACTCAGAGTCCCCCTCCACTGCGCAGGGCAAGAGGAAAAAATAAAAATAAAAGAGTTATTAGTACTTAAAAAATGGTGAGATTCTCTCTCCTGAAGGCCACGCCTCTTCCGGAGGGACTATAAAACCCAGAAGTGTCGAGGTGCCTCCGTTCTCTGCAAGATAGGGGAGCGAGAGGTCACAATTCTCAGTCTGAGCTGTGAATAACACTGAACACATGTCTACTAAACTGTGAGTGGTTTTACTGACCTGTCAGTGCCCTTAATGTGGTTTGAAAACGTAATTTGAAAATGCAAAAGTATGTTTTGGTTTTGTAAGTGCTGAAGCAAGCTGCGTTGCCTTTGGTTTTGAAAGTGCTAAAGCAAGCTGCGTTGCCTTTTGTTTTGAAAGTGCTAAAGCAAGGTGCCTTGCTTTTGGTTTTGAAAGTGCTAAAGCAAGCTTCCTTGCCTTTGGTTTCGAAAGTGCTAAAGAGAGCTGCCTTGCCTAATCGGAGCTGCCTTGCCTAATCGGAGCTGCCTTGCCTAATCGGAGCTGCCTTGCCTAATCGGAGCTGCCTTGCCTAATCGGAGCTGCCTTGCCTAATCGGAGCTGCCTTGCCTAATCGGAGCTGCCTTGCCTAATCGGAGCTGCCTTGCCTTCTATATAATTAAAAGTCTAATCTTGACCACTTCCTTTTTGTGCTTTATATTGATTTTGGGAAAAAAAACTCTCCCACATACGGCTGAGACTTTTGGCCATCTTACTCAGAGTCCCCCTCCGCTCATCAGGTGCCGAGGATTTTTCCCATCCATGAAAAATAAGAGTAATTAGTATTTTAAAAATGTTGAGGTGTGGAGGTGCCTCAGTTCTCTTCAAGATGGGGGAGCGAGAGGTTGCGATTCTCAGTCTGAGCTGCGAGTAACACTAAACACATGTCTATTAAACTGCAAGTGGTTTTCCTGACCTGTCAGTGCCCTTAATGTGGTTTGAAAATGTAGTTTGAAAATGCAAAAGTGTGTTTTGGTTTGAAAGTGTTAAAGCTGTGTTGCCTTTGGTTTTGAAAGTGCTAAAGCAAGCTGTGTTGCCTTTGGCTTTGAAAGTGCTTAAGCTAGCTGCCTTGCCTTTGGTTTTGAAAGTGCTAAAGCGACCTGCTGAATTGCCTAATTAGAGCTGCCTTGCCTTCTATATAATTAAAACTTTAATCTTGACCACTTCCTGTTTGCGCTTTATATTGATTACCACGTATGGCTGTGATTTTTGGCCATCTTACTCAGAGTCCCCCTCTGCTGCGCAGGGCAAGAGGATTTTTCCCATGGATGAAAAATAAAAGAGTTATTAGTGTTTGACAAGAGAGAGAATCTCAACATTTTTTAATCAGGCCATGAAGGTCACGCCCCTTCTGGTGGGAGGGGGAAGGGACTATAAACCCAGAAATGTGGGCGTGTCTCAGTCTCTGCAAGATGGGGGAGGGAGAGGTCACGACTCGCTGTCTTGAGTGACCGTGCACCCTGCTTGAAATGGTATGAAATTGCACTTGAATTTGCTGCCCTTGCACCCTGCTTGAAATGAAATTTCAAGGATAGCCATGAGTCAACTGTGAGCCCACCAGCCATGACTGAGTACGTTTGCCAGCACAACAGGCTTGAGTGACTGAGCGGCCAGCCCAAGAGTCCATTTGGCCCACAATATCTATACTAGCCCTCAGGAAACCAGTCCCCTCAGTGCACAAAACCCATACTAGCACTCCAGAAAGCCCCTCCCCCCACTGGCCACCAATATTGGAATTGGTGGAGAGGTGGAATATTGCGTTGGGGGACCAGCATCCCATGTGATGCTGGGACCCAACGGGTCCCACTTAGTTTAGTATTACATATAGGCTTAAGGTAAGAGGGGAATGGTTTAAAGGAGATGTGCGGGGCATTTTTTTTTACACAGGGGGTGGTAAATACTTGGAACATGCTGCCAGGGTGGTAGTTGAGCTAGATATGATATCAGTATTTCAGAGACTTTTGGATAAGCACTTATATATGCAAGAAATGAAAGAATATGGATTATGTGCAGGTAAATAAGAGTTGGTGTGGGAAGGAACTGCAGATGCTGGTTTATACCAAAGATAGACACATAGTGCTGGATTAATTCAGCGGGACAGGCAGCGTTTCTGAACAAAAATAGGTGACATTTCAGGTCTGGACTCTTCTTAGACTGAAAGTAGTTGGGGTGGAGGGGTGGAAAATAAAATGGAGGTGAAAACAGGTCAACACAATTCAGGTCCGGCAACAGATGATCTCAGGAAGGGTGGAAGCCATAATGTCCCATTGTTGACTGGGGAAGGTGTGATAGCAAGAGGGATACAAGCAAACAGTGGAACTGGTCGGCTGACTATAGTGGGGAAGGGGTAGGAGAGGGGGAGGGAATGCAGGAGTTACAGGAGTAGCAGTTGTTCTTGGCATCATGTTTGGCACAGACTCTATTTGATGCAACGTCAGTGCTTGTGCTTTATTGTTCTATGTTCTATGTTGCAGACCTGTTAAGGGCCTGTCCCACTTACTCGACTTTTCTGCAACTGTCTTCGACCTTGAAGCTTGAGGGCCTGAAAAACCTCAAGCTGGATCGACCGTCAGCACACACACACACACACAAACACATCGCAAAGGCGAGGGCCAGGGAAAGCGGGGAAGCGCTGTCTGAAATTCACACCCATGATGAACAGGAAGGTAGCATGGAGGGGGAGAGAAGGGGGAAGGGAAGGGGGGAGAGAAGGAGTGGAGACACTTTTAAGAAGCCAGACAACTTTAAATAAAGTTTAGCGGGCATTTAACATTACCGGTCGGTTTTCCTTGGTTCTGAAAACTCCAATGAGCCAAATAAAATGCCCGGTCAGCAAAGGAGATTGCCTAAGGCTACCTCGACAGCCTATAACTACATGGCGACCCCACTACCACTGCACTACGAGTTCAAAAGAACCATGCCGACCAATTTTTACTTGCGGAAATATTTTCATCATGCTGAAATTCTTTCCTCGACCAAGCTGAGGCCGCGAGTATGCGGGAACTTCTCTCGAGCATGAAGGAGAGTTACAGTGACCTCCTAGGACCACATGTCGGCCATGCTGTGAGTTTGTGGTGAGAGCAAACTCTTCTAAACTCGCAAATTAGGTCGCCATAGTGGGACAGGCCCTTCAAGCTGCTGCGAGGATGAATTGTATTATTCCATTGGCGGTAGACATGCAATTAAACTTGGCTCTTGACTCTTTGGTGTAACACTTTACTTAGTGTCAGCTCGTAGCATTGTCCCATCCCTGTTTAGATCTGAGTTCAAAACACTACTTCAGAAATCTTAGCTCATAAATTCCAGACTGACTCTTGAGCGAAGTGCTAAGAATTGGCTGCGGTGTTAATGGTGTCACCTATTAGTTAAGAAGTTAAAATAGAACCAATTTTTTTTCTCTTTTGGTTGGGGAAATGTCCCAGGGTGTTTTAAAGAAGATGAGTGGAGTTATTCCTGTTGTTCTAGCAAATATTTGTCCTTTGTCATTAAAATAAAAATAATGTCTATTCATGGTCTTTTAGTTTATTTTAGTTTATAGATACAGCACGGAAACAGGCCCTTCGGCCCACCGGGTCCGCACCGACCAGCGATCCCTGCACATGAACACTATCCTACACCCACTAGGTAGAACTTTTACATTTACCAAGCCAATTAACCTACAAACCTGTACGTCTTTGCAGTGTGGGGGGAAACCAAACATCGCGGAGAAACATCACTCAGGTCACAGAGAGAGCGGACAAACTCGATACAGACATGTCTTGATGTGCACAAATTGGCTGCCTGACTTCTTATGTTACAGCAATGGCTACACTTCAAAAATATTATTTTTTTAGAAGCAACCTTCTAAATAGACCTTTGAAATATGTCAGAGTATGATGGAGAGATGGACCTACAGACCGCTGAGCTTACACCAGCTATAAGCCACTAATTTTACACTAATTCTATACTATTCCATATTTTATTCTCGCCACAGTCTCTTCAACACCTCTCCCTAGATTTTACTACTCACCTACTCATGAAGGGTGATGCACAGCAGCCAATCAACCTGGCAACACATTTGCCTTTTGAATGTGGTAAGCGGCAGGATAATCTGAAGAAAACTCATGGTCAGAGAGAGAATGTGCAAACTCCAAACAGACAGCTCTATTGGCCGTTCCACTGTCATCTTAAAGTATTAATGGCACCCCATTGCCCAAAAGCAGCAGTTCATGTTGAGGATGGGATTTGAACTGCATATGCAAAGCCTAATGGATTCGCAGTCCATTGCCTTGACCTCTTGACCATCTTGTCTGAGGTTGAAGAACAATACATAACTATACTTGTGTATGATGGATCTACAGATGGTGGTTTAAACCGAAGATAGCCATTAAATGTTGGAGTCAAGCCCCTGTCCCACTTTTACGACCTAATTGGCGACCTTTGCCGAATTTGCCCTTGACTCTTACTCGCAGCATGGTCACCACAAGATCGTAGGAGGTCTTCGTAACTCTTCTTCATGCTCATGAGTGGTCTCCGCGCACTCGTGGCCTCAAGTAGGTCGTGGTGTTTTTTCCAGACTGATAAAAAATGTTCAGCGAAACAATCGCCATGCCTGTGTTTGGTCTCGCCGATGGATAGGAGCCCACACCTGGAACAAGGGATACAGTAGATGAGGTTGGAGGAGGTGCAAGTGAACCTCTGCCTCACCTGACTGTCAGGGTCCTTGCTTGTCAACCAACCATTCTGCTACAATTCCTTTCCACCATTCCCATTACCCAGTCAGCTATTTTTCCTCAAAACTATAAATCTGCCAAATGGACCTTGCCTTTAACAAATCCACGATGAATCCTTAATTAAGCTTCTGTTTCTGTGTTTTTCATATTTCATATCAGATTATGGAATGCAAGAGCATCTCCTCAACAGATATTAGATTAATTAGCCAACAGTGACTCAATTATTTCTGGGATTGAGATGAATGTTCCATTGTAAAGAAGGCTTGATACGTCATAATTTATCATCCTTGATGCAGCCTTTGATATGTTTAACAACCTACAGTGCATACTTTCAATGCCTGAAGGTTTAACTGCTTTATGTTATACTAGATCTTTCAGCACTAGTTTCTTGACAGCAGGTTAATTCTTACCGTTTCTCCTCCAGCATATATATGCTGTCACTTTCAATGCTATTTGTACGTTTAGTTTCGTGTTTTAGTTCAGCGATACTGCGCGGAAACAGGCCCTTTGGCCCACCGGGTCCGTGCCGGCCCGCGGACCCCGCTTATTAAGACTACCCTACACACACCAGGGACGATTTTTTTAATGCCTTTGGATGGAAGGAGGAACCCAAAGATCTCGGAGAAAAAACACATGGTCATGGGGAGTACGTACAGACTCAGTACAGCCAGCACCCGTCGTAGAGATCGATCCCGGGTCTCCGGTGCTGCAATGGCTGTAAGGCAGCAACTCTACCGCTGCGCTACCATGCCGACCTATAAGGTTGGTGCAAAATATTTATTTGAATCCCTGCCACTCTTTTATACTCCCTGATTCAACCTCATCCTTCATCCATTGGATTATAGGGTGGGATGGGTGGTGTTAGCGGAAGATTCTATCAAAGCACAGATATGTAAAGATGTCCCGGTCACTGGCGATGCAGAGGTGAGCTATGGGTGGAGAAAGTGTTTCGTGGTCATTGTTGAATCTTGGAGTCATAGAGAGTCATAGAATAATGCAGCATAGAAACAGGCCCTTCAGCAAACCCTATCTATACCAACTAGGGTTGCCAACTGTCCCTTATTAGCCGGGATACCCCGTATATTGGGCTAAATTGGTTTGTCCCATATGGGACCGCCCTTGTCCCGTATTTGACTGCTGCTACTCAGGTCGAGGGGACTGTCGTGTCGAAGTGCCATAACCCTCTAAATCCTATCCTATGCATGTACCTGTCCAAATATCTCTTAAACGTTATGATAATATCTGCCTCAACCACTTTACACACCTCAATAAGATCGTTCCATTTACCCACCACCCTTTGTAGAGGAAAGTTCTCCCCCTCAAGTTCCTGTTAAATTGTTCCCCCCTAACCTTAAACCTACATCCTCTGCTTCTCGATTCCTCTATTCTGGAATAGACAGTGCATTTACCTAAGCTGATCAAAATCTTACTGTACTTCTTAATAAGCGTCTTCACTATGCACAGTACCACCTATTTTAGTGTCATCTGCAAAGTTATTATACATGCCTTATACCTACTCATCTAAATTGTTGATATTGATGGTAAGCAACAACGGGCCCTGCAACAATCCCCGAGGTACACTATTAGTCAGGAACCACTACTCTGCAAAATTATTTTCCACCATTACCTTCCTTTTCCTACCTTCAAGCTAATTATGCATCCAATTAGTTAGCTTGTCCTGTATCCCATATGATATAACATTCCGGAGCAGCGTACCATGAAGAGCCTTATCAAAAGCCTTGCTGAAGTCCATTTTGACCTTCTTGGTTTCTTCAAAAAACACAATCAAATTAATTGAGACATGAACTCACATCCATAAAGCTGTGGTGGCTATCCCAAATCAACTGTCGACTTACCAATTGCATATATATGTTATCCTTCAAAATCCCCTCCAGTAAATTGCATCTTACAGATGTTAGGCTAACTGGTCTATAATTCTCAGATATTTTTCTTTGCAGTCCTCATCAATAACAGCACATTTGTCACCCCCCAGTCTGGCAGCACCTCACTTAATGAGCTAGGGCTCCTACAATTCCTTCTCTAGCTGCCCACGGTTTTCTTGGTTATACCTGATCATGCCCCAGAGATATATCGTTCAAAGACATCCTGCACTTCTGCTACAATGCTGACTATCTGCAATACATCTCCATTAATCTTTCTGAGGTCCCGTGTCTTCATGTCTTTCTCGATGGTAAACAATAGAGGAGAAGTATCAATTGAGGAACTTGCTCAGTTCCTGCAGCTGCACACATAGATATTCACTTTGATCTTTGAGGAGCTATACTTTCACCAGAGTTACTCATTTCCCCTTAATATACTTACAAATTCTCTTTGAATTCTCCTTATTCTTCTCCGACAAAGCTATCTCATGTCCCTATTTTGCCCTCCTGATTTGTTTTTTAAGTATAATCCTGCATTCTCTGTACTCCAGGATTCACTTGAACCAAAATGCTTGTACCTGACCCATGCTTTCTTCATATGCTGACCAGCGCCTCAACCCATCTTGTCACCAGGGTCCCTTACTCCTGCCAACCTTGCCCTTCACTCTAACAGGACCATAAGCACCTTAAAACTATCACTAACTCACTTCTAAAAAACTCCCATTTGCTGGGTGTCTCTTTGTCTGCAAACAATCTATGCCAAAAAACGTTTGCAAGCTCCTGTCTAACACCATCAACATTTGACTTGTCCTGATTTAGAACTTTAACAAATAGACCAGTTCTGTCCTCTTATCTGTAACCATTTTAAAAACTCATGGAATTATGGTTGCTGGTTCCAAAATTCTTCCCCAATAACAACTCAGCCCAGGAATCAGTCTGGTGAACCTGCTCTGTACTCCCTCTATGGCAAGAATGTCTTTCCTCAGATTAGGAGACCAAAACTCTACACAATACTCCAGGTGTGGCCTCACCAAAACCCTGTACAACTGCAGTAGAACCTCCCTGCTCTTGCCCTCAAATCCTTTTGCTATGAATGCCAACATATAATTTGCTTTCTTCACAGCCTGCCGCACCTGCATGCCTACTTTCAATGACTGGTGTACCATGACACCCAGGTCTCGTTGCATCTCCCCTTTTCCTAATCAGCCACCATTCAGATAATAGTCTACCCTCCTGTTTTTGCCACCAAAGTGGAGAACCTCACATTTATCCACATTATACTGCATCTGCCATGGATTTGCCCACTCACCCAACCTATCCAAGTCACCTTGCAGCCTCCTAGCATCCTCCTCACAGCTAACACTGCCCCCCCCAGCTTCGTGCCATTCGCGAACTTGGAGATTTTGCATTCAATTCCAGATTATTAATATATATTGTAAATAGCTGGGGTCCCAGCACTGAGCCTTGCGGTACCCCACTAGTCACTGCCTGCCATTCTGAACATGACCCGTTTACTCCTACTCTTTGCTTCCTGTCTGCCAGCCAGTTCTCTATCCACATCAATACTGAACCCCCAATACCGTGTGCTTTAAGTTTGCATACTAATCTCTTAAGTGGGACCTTGTCGAAAGCCTTCTGAAAGTCCAGATATAACACATCCACAGGTTCTCCCTTATCCACTCTACTAGTTACATCCTCGAAAAATTCTATAAGATTCGTCAGACATGATTTACCTTTCATAAATCCATGCTGACTTTGTCCAATAATTTCACCACTTTACAAATGTGCTGCTATCCCATCTTTAATAAGTGACTCTAGCATTTTCCCCACTACCGATGTTAGACTAACTGGTCTGTAATTCCCCGTTTTCTCTTTCCCTTCCTTTATAAAACATGTGGTTACATTAGCTACCCTCCAATCCTCAGGAACTACTCCAGAATCTAAAGAGTTTTGAAAAATTATCACTAATGCATCCACTATTTCTGGGGCTACTTCCTTAAGTACTCAGGGATGCAGCCTATCTGGCCCTGGGGATTTATCGGCCTTTAATCCATTCAATTTACCTAACACCACTTCCCGGCTAACCTGGATTTCACTCAGTTCCTCCATCTCATTTGACCCCCGGTCCCCTGCTATTTTCTGCAGATTATTTATGTCTTCCTTAGTGAAGACAGAACCAAAGTAGTTATTCAATTGGTCTGCCATGTCCTTGTTCCCCATGATCAATTCACGAGTTTCTGACTGCAAGGGACCTACGTTTGTTTTAACTAACCTTTTTCTCTTCACATATCCCTGCCCTTCACTTGCCCGGCCCTATTTCATAAATAATATATCAAGCTTTGCTCTCTCCCTAATAGGGCTTTCTATATATTGCCTGAAGACTTTCCTGAACACACATAACAAATACTACCCCATCTTTCATCTATATAATTTAAAGTCTCATCTTGTCCACTTCCTGTCTGTGCTGTATATTGATTTTAGAAAAAATGCTACCATATATCACTGTTTTTTGGCCATCTTACTCACAGTCCTCCTCTGCTGAGGCAGCCGTGAGGATTTTTCCGATCGATGAAATATAAAAAAGTTATGAAAGTTTAAAAAATCTTGAGATCAGCTGATTGGTCCTCTTGCCTGTCAATCACGATGATGAAGGTAATGCCCCCTCCGGGGAGGGGGGGGGGGGGGGGTGGGGGATGGGCAGGACTATAAAACCCCGGATGCCTGGACGTGATTCAGCCACTTTGGAAGATCGTGAGGGAGAGGCCACAACTTTGATTCTGCTGTGAGTCTACTGAACTGTGTGTCTACTGAACTGTGAGTCTGCCCTTTATGTGCTTTATGTGCTTTATGTGGCTAACCCTTTATGTACTTGCAATAAATTATTTGTTAGCCAGCAATGTGCTTGCAATGAATAATGATTCGTTAACCCTTAATATGCTTGCAATAAATGATTTGTTAGCCCTTAATGAAATGAAATGAGTTGTTTGGCCTGCCCTGTGCTTTTGCTTTTGCTTTGCCTTTGCTTTGCTTGACCTCATCTGAAATGAAAACAAATGGATTGTATTGTTGGCTGGCCCCGCCTGTCCTGTGCTTTTGGTTTTGCCTTTTGCTTTGCTTGAGCTCACCTGAAATGAAAGCAAATGTATTGTATTTTTGGCTGACCCCGCCTGCCCTGTGCTTTTGTTTTTGCTTTGCCTTTGCTTTGCTTGACCTCACCTGAAATGAAAGCAAATGGGTTGTATTGTTGGCTGGTCCTGCCTGCCTCTGAGCTAGACTTGATTTGAAATGGATTGACTTGACATAAAATGGATTGAAATGGATTGTTGGCCCTGCACTCATTGTGCTTGGCTTGACTTGAGCCACAACACTTACACTAGCACTCCAGAACTCTCCCGCCCCCTACTGGCCACCAATATTGGATTTGGTGGAGAGGTGGAATATTGCGTTGGGGGACCAGCCCTCCCATGTGAACCTGGGACCCAATGGGTCCCACTTAGACTAGTTTAACACTAAAGCAGTAACAGCCTATGTTACTGCCACTCAGCCTATGTGCCATGACCCAGATCACCTCCTACATCAGGCTATCCACAGAGAGCAGAGACCACCCCAACTGAAGTCCCGTCACCCCTTTGCTCCACATTGAAAACAACTCCTAGCATCCATCCAGCCAACTGAGAGAAAAGCACACTGGATAGCCACCAAATGGTCACAGGAGTGGAAGGCAACCTCATCTCCGTTACGCAGCTACATCTCTTCACCAGATAAAAGCTGTCCAGGGTCTGACCTCCCCAGAAGATCATGGGTGAAGCTCAACAGACTTGGTACTAGAGTTGGGCGTTTCAATGCCAGCATGTGGAGCTGGGGGCTCCACCAGAGCCCAGCCTGTGAATGAGGAGCAGAACAACAGACAGCCAACCATGTCATCTCTGGGTGCCCGCTCTACCGCCCACCAAATGAAGCTCAGGACCTGGCAGACATTGACGCGGAGACAACAACCTGGCTGCTCAACACCCGGCTTGAGATCTAACTATTCCTTTGGTTTATTTATGTGTCATTCGCAAGAAGAAGAAGAAGAAGCCTATGTTAAGGAAGTTACTATCCCCGACTATGACAAGCCTATTATTATTGTAATTCTCCACAATCTCCTGGCATATTTGTCCATCTGATCCTGCTGAATATGTGGGCATCTACAGTACAGTCCCAACAAGGTGATAATCTCCTTACTTCACAGCTCCACTCATAAAGCTTCACCGATGGTCTCTCAATAATTTAATCTCAGGCTACTACTGTGATGTTCTCCCTAATCAACATCGCAGCTACCTCTCATCTTTATCCTCTACTTATCCCACCCACAGCACCCGAGTCATAGCCTAAGGTATAGACTGCATAGATCGAATCTGAAGAAGGTTCTCGGCCCGAAACGTCACCCATTCCTTCTCTCCAGAGATGCTGCCTGCCCCGCTGAGTTACTCCAGCTTTTTGTTGAGTTGGAAAAAGAAAGTGGTGAGATTTCTATTTTGTACTTAATATGTGTCACAAAACCATGGAGATAACATCAATGGAAACAGTTGTAGTCAGTTTGGATGAACAAAAAATAGTCTTCCTAATGCGAAACTGAAATAACAGTAATTAATTGTGGTTGAAGTTGGGGACACCTTTGTTAACCTAGCAGATACACCTTCTGCAATGCACATCTGTTGAGCCGACTATATATTTGCTCTAGATGCTGTAGCATATTACTAAAAGCCAGACAGCTTCTGCAGTTCACACTGAGGCAGTATCTCTGCCTCTCACTGACACAGGGAGCTGTAGAATGCTGCCACTCAGAATCCTTTCAATTTGACTTGTAAAAGTTGTCATCTCTCAGTCTCCTTGCATTAATACATAGTAATGTGGCAATGATATTACAGTATGACTGTGAAGCAGAGGAGAGTGTTATCTATATTGCGATCAGAAGGTCTCAGGTGCTTACAATATGTTCAGAGTGCAGCTCTTCTCACCTCATGGACCCACAGGTAATAAGAGTAACATGCAGCCACCATTATGGCACAGGCCTTGTTCTGACCCTGTCCTAATTACTGCTACATTTAAAACATCAGTTGCAACAATAATGATCAATTTCACATCGTAACAGAATCAACAGCAAACTCAATATTCAATAGGTGCACGATTAGGCCCTTCGAGCCAGCACCACCATTCACTGTGATCATGGCTGATCATCCACAATCAGTACCCCGTTCCTGCCTTCCCCCATATCCGCGGACTCCACTATCTTTAAGAGCTCTATCTCACTCTCTCTTGAAAGCATCCAGTGAATTGGACTCCACTGCCTTCTGAGGCAGAGAATTCCACAGATTCACAACTCTCTGGGTGAAAACGTCTTTCCTCATCTCCGTTCTAAAAGGCCAACCCCATATTCTTGAACTGTGGCCTCTGGTTCTGGACTTCCCCAACATCGGTAACATGTTTCCTACCTCTAGTGTGTCCAAACTCAGAGCAATATTTTTAGAATATTGGCATCACTGACGAGACTATTCTTTATTATCCATCTTTAGCAACCCTTGAGAAGGTGATGGTGTTGTCCCTTGCTGAACCACTGCAATCCTTTTGGTCAAGGCATTCCCACCATGATTTTGGGTTGGAAATTCCTTGCAATAATGCATGAAGAGCAGAACCGCTGCTGTTTTGATTCTCCGCCTCTTGGTGTTTGGAACAGGGGCGGCACAGTGGCGCAGCGGTAGAATTGCTGCCTTTCAGCGCCAGAGAAGCCAGGTTCGATCCTGACTATGGATGCTGTCTGTGTGGAGCTTGAACGTTCTCCCTGTGACCACATGGGTTTTCTCCGGGTGCTCTGGTTTCCTCCCACATCCCAAAGATGTGCATGTTTGTAGGTTAAATGGCCTCTGTAAATTGCAAATTGTCCCTAGTGTGTAGGACAATTCAAATGTACGGGATGATCACTGGTCGCCGAAGACCCAATGCACCGAGAGGCCTGTTTTCACACTGTATTTCTAAAGTCTACAGTCTAAACAATGGAAGATCTTCAGGTCAGGTTGCTGTATGACTTTGAAGGAAACGTGCAGGCATCGTGTTCCCATGCAACCGAAGCCCCTGTCTTTCCTTGCAGTAGAAGTCGTGGATTCTGAAAGTTACATTAAGGCAGGCCTTGAAGAAATGCTGTGGTACATGTAGTCGATGGTACATACTGCAGCCTCCGTGTACTGTTGTTGTTGTTTGTCCTGAAGAAGACCCATTAAGGGCCTGTCCCACCAGCATGCAACTCTATGCGATGAACGCAATCAAACTAGAAGCGGGGGCCGCGCGGAGGTCGGGTGATCCCCTGTACAGGGCCGTTCCCACCAGCATGCGGCAAGTGCAACCAAACCAGCAGTAGAGGCCGCGCGGAGGTCGGGTGAGTGGCGCAACGCGGCGCAAAGTGAGGCGAACTTGGAGCGAAGTCTAAGGTAAGTTTGCCAGGACAGAGAGGGGCACACAGAGAGGGGCACAGAGGCACACACACACACAGAGGGCCACAGAGCCATACACATAGAGGGTCACGGAGGCACCTACAGACAGGTTCACAGAGGCACGAGGTCGGGGCGGTGTGTAAACGTCGAGGCGACTGCGAGCCGACAAGCCGTTGCCGCGTGGAATTTTTGGACCTAGGCAGTTTTTCGGAGCCCCGCGCGGTGTCGGGGCGAACTCGGGACGAACTCCGCACAATTCCGCACGGCTCCGGCGATCGAAGTGGGACCGGCTCCGCGACGCCGGACGGCTCAAGCGAGCACGTTAGGTCGCGCTAATCGCATAGAGTTGCATGCTGGTGGGACAGGCCCTTTACTTCAGTGTTTTTGTGTGTGGGTCCGGAAGTGACTGGTGAGACCGATCTGGGCCTGGAAGGTTCGCCCGCATATGGGACACAGATGGGTGGGCGCTGCAGCAGAAGCCGAAGTGGCCCGAGCCCCGCGCGCGCGCACTCTGAGCTTCCGCGGTGCGCTCCTCCCCAGCTGCATGCGCTCCTGTGGTGATCCTGCTTTGCCCAGTTGGGCGGTATAGGTCCTGAAGTCATGACTTGCGCTTGACTTGGATTAAAGTGAGAGAGAGTTGCGCAAATCGTCAGCCTCACTCTCTGGTCCCGGCCTATCTACCTAGTCAAGACGGCTGGCAATAGGTCAGGATGCAGTGGATGGCCACCAGTATTCTACGTGAACATTGAGCCCTAATTGCGCTCCACGACATTTTGCTGGATCCACCTTCCTACCCGTTGGACTGCCAAATGGTGGTCTCCTCCGCGTATTCTGCCGGATCCAGTCTTCCCCTTTCCTGAATAAGGTAATAGCCACAAGGCAGTGGAGGTTTGCATTTGGTGTTTTCCTTCACCTCTCCAGGGTGCTATATGGAGGACGCCTGGAGGACGCCTGTGCGTGACTTTGTTTAACGTGGGGAGACTGGTGCACTGACAGCCACCCCACTTTCCTTGACAGATCTGGGTCGGGATCCGGTGGCACGGAGTCCAAGACAACCGGAGACCCTTTTCTGCTGCAGCCTTCATCCGCCTTCCCAGCCGTTGTGACGCTCCACTAAGGTCAGCCATCATCCTCCACCTGTTCCACCGTTGCGGTCTTGGTTGGATTGCTCTTTGTCAGAGACCTCCCCCTCGACCACACCGCCATGGGTGGCCCTACCAGGAGCACAGCTCCAGACGGCATCGCTGTCAGGACCTCAGGTCCACACAAGCTTCTCCACCACGACAAGGTGACAATCCACGGGGAAGAATGGTGGAGAGAATGTTGGGTGGGGTACCAATCAAGCAGGGAACTCTGTCCTGGACGGTATTATTGAATCCACATTCATCCAAGTGAGGGGAAGGTAGTCTATCACACACCTGACGTGCCTTGTTCAGATGAATTTCTGAACAATGGTGACCCCTAGGATGTTGAACTTATGGCATGTTAATGCCACTGGATGTGGAGAGAGTGTGGTTAGACTCGCTCTTATTGAGGGCAGATATTGCCCAGCTCTTCTGTGACATCAATGTTGCAATTCCAAAATGTTATTGACGTCTTGCTCCTCTTATAAAGAACCAATTTAGTTTAGTTTAGTTTAGTTTTGAGATACAGCAGGGAAACAGGCGCTTCGGCCCACTGAGTCTGCGCCGAACAGCGATCCCCGCACATTAACACAAGCCTATACACACTAGGGACAACTTTAAAATGTTACCAAAGCCAATTAACCTACAAACCTGTACGACTTTGGAGTGTATGAGAAACCACAGCACCTGGAAAAAACGACATGGTCACGGGGAGAACGTACAAACTCCGTACAGGCAGCACCTGTAGTTGTTTTACAGAAAGATTGAGATTAACTGGGCCCTTCAGCTTTAATGTCTCATTGTGGTGAAGAAGGTATATTAAAGATTTAGCGCAGGAACATTATTTTGGCTATGAGATTTGGATATATATATATATAAAACATGATTCTGAAATATATGTGAATATTTAGAAAAATAACATTAAATACTGAATGGTATGAATTGTGGTGACAATACAAACAGTCCTGTTGCATACAGCATCCAATGTGTGAATTTAAATTCAGGCCAAATATACCGAAATGGAGTACACTAATGAGAAACTGACAAGAATGATACTTTTACCAAGAGAACATGGTTAGAGCAGTGTTAGCACATGCTGTTGAAAAATAGGTCACACTTTATTTTAGCTGACGGTTGCCACAGAGTACTGTTTGTTCTACTTGATCTGATAAATTTAAATAGTAGAATTAAATTGGGGAAGCATCTCCATTGGGCAGAACACCAAACGCTCAAACAATCAAGCATGGGCAAGACTCTGGAACAAAATAGTAAGATTAAATGAGAATTTACCAGTTTGAAGTTTGATCTTTATTTTGTGAGGAGTTACGATGAGGGATTACGTGAAGACCCCGCCAGCATGCATGCGCGACATTCTTCAAAGCAGCGGTGTGAAGTCACAGATACCAGAGTTGACTAACATAGTAACATAAGAGCACTAGCATACCAGTTGACCTTTATAATAGAGGGTTTGGGAGCGGAGGGCACGTAATCCCTCATCGTAACTCCACAGAAAATAACGATCAAACTTCAAACTGGTAAGTTCTCATTTAATCTTACTATTTTACTTCGGAGTCACGTGAGTGTCTACGTGAAGATTTCAAAGCCCTGCGATTTCATGTCCTGGAACGAGTCAATGCTCACACACTGCCATGCTAGGAAATGGAGGATGTAACGTATTTCAGACATGAACTGTGCTGAAAAACAAAAAGGTATTTATTTCATGCCTAAAATAACAATGCCCCTATATTGGGGTAAATCATGAAACAGAACTTAACATTTTTCCCGCAAAAGTCTCGGGAGTGGCCATGGGTTTATTATAGAAGTGCTGAAAAGTCCGTTCATAACTCCAACCCGCTGTAGCAAGGATGTGGTCCATTGGAACTTCCATCATCCTAGCCGCTGATGTGGATGCAGCCCTGGTGGAGTGAGATTTTAAAATATTAGTGTCCACCCCCGCTGCACCCAATACCACCCTTAACCATCTGGAAATGGTTTGTACTGTTACCTTATGATGAGGGCATTTGCGGCTAATGAGTAAAGCCCTCTCTGTCCCCCTGAGACTTGCTGACCTCTATATATCGCAATATATATGTCACGATGCAGAGCCGACAATCTGCAGGATAGGCCAGAAATTCTAATTTTTGGCCAGTGGATCCGGGTCTATCCTGTTTAAGTAACCCCTGTATAAGGAAGGTTATCTTGCCATTAGTGATATACATGGCGTCCATACTTAGCTTATGTAAGGACTGGACCCGTGGTGGTGTTACAAGTGCCATTAACATAACCACTTTATAGGTTAATTTATCCAGAGTGAGTCCCGATAGAGGTGTCCATCCTCGAAGCATAGTCAACACTATGCCTATGTCCCATGTATGGGTGTATCTGGGCCTGGGGGGATTAGAATTAAATATACCCCTCATTAGTTTAGATACCAGTGGGTGTGATCCCACAACCAGGTGATCACACCCTCGCCCCAGATAATTGGATAGGGCTCTACGGGCACAATTAATGGCACTGTAGCTCAATCCCTCATCAAAATGAAGGGTAGCCAGGAACTCCAGCACTTCAGTGATGGTGGCTGTGTCATATGAAGTGTTCGTTCTGGTGCAGAACACTTCCCATTTCTTCACATATGTTAGATATTGTCTTCTGGTGGACTCCCTGCACGACGCTGTGATGACATTTATCGTCCTGTCGGAGAGTCCGTAGTCCAGAAATAGCCTGTTTAAAATCTGCAAACCAACAGGTTTATTTGGTCATGGCACGGATGACTTTCCCCTGTCACAGGGTGTACCAAAAGGCTCGGATGTTTGTTGATCCGAATGCAGGGTTCTGCGGCCATATTTTGTACTTTGGTTGGGTAGGCCAGTCGCGAACAACCAAAATACCCGTTGCGGAGTCTTGTTTGATTTTTTGTAGGACCCGACTGATGAGGCAGAAGGGAGGAAATGCATAGAAAAACAAATCCCCCCCAATGCAGCGAGAAAGTGTCCATCGCTGCTGCCCCAGGGTCTGGTTCCCAAGCAACATATGTTGGTAGTTGGTGATTTAATCTGGATGCAAAAAGGTCGATATCTGGTGTCCCATACTGTTCTATAAAATCGGCAAACACTTTCCGATCCAACATCTATTCGGTGTTGTCGTTGAAATTGCGTGACCTGGTGTCTGCCACTGTATTTAGCTTACCTGGAAGGTAAATGGCTGAGATCCAAATATTCCTTTCCAGACACCAGTGCCAGATATTATTAACCAATTCATCGCATGAAATCCACCCATATGATTAATATAGGCCACCACAGTGGTATTATCAATTTGTGATCGTACATGCAAATGGTGCATGTCAGAGCAGTAGGCCCGGAGTCCATGAAATGCTCCGAACATTTCTAGATAATTAATCCCTAGTGCTCCCAACAGGGTTAATTCTTGTGCACTCCATCTGCCACCACAACTAGTGGTGGTATTAGTTGCTCCCCAACCTTTTGCACTGGCATCAGTCTGTAATGTAACCGAGGGATTCATGATAGTGATGGGGTTAGAACAATGCTGAGTATTGTCTATCCACCAATTTAACTCTAATTTTGCTTTCCCTGGTTGTTCCATAGGCCTATCAAAATGGCCTACATGAGTTTTAAGAGCTAATATTTTTGCTCTTTGTAGATTTTGGTAATGGAGCGGTCCAAATTGTGCTGCTGGAAATGCAGTCACTAGTTTCCCAATTACTCTGGCTACTTGCCGCATGGATGGTTTTCTGATGCTAGTAAGGCTTTCACATGCTTCCGTCAAGTCTGCCACCTTGTTTGGTGGCAAGGTGATAGACATTTGAACAGAATCGATAGTGAACCCCAAATAATCCATGGTAATGGATGGTCTCAATTTTGATTTATCTGGATGTATGATAAATCCCAGCTTTTGAAAAATATGCTTTGTGGCTGTTACGGCCAATGTAGCCAACTCTAAATTTTCCCTTCCAATGAGAATATCATCAAGGTAGGCCATAACAATATGATTTTGTTTCCTCAAATATGCCAAAGCTGGTTTTAGCAATTTGGTAAACAGCCTAGGTGCCGATGATAACCCATTGGGTAAGGCCTTATACTGCCAAAGCTGTCCCATCCAGCAAATTTCAGATATTTATGATGATCCTTGTGTATTGGTACTGAATAGTATGCATCCTTTAGGTCGATGCAAGCCATGTAGTACCTGTCAGAGATGAGCTGTTTGGCTATGACAAACGTGTCCATTTTGAAATGGGCATACTGAACGGAAGTATTCAGTTCGGTCAAAGCTATAATGATGCGGCATCCGCCGTCTTTTTTGTTTTTGGTAAAAATGTTTGATACGAACTCTTGAGATTCTATGTTTGTCTTCTCAATTACCCCTTTTGCGTTTAATCTTAAAAGTTTAGCATGGCCTTCTGTTCTCTCTTTTTGTGTATAAACAAAGTATAAAGTATACTTTGTGTGTAAAGTATAAACCTCCGGCTAGGTGTATGCTGAACTGGGATGGGGAGTTCGTATACAAATTCAATTTTGTATCCCTGAATACTTCCGAGTATGTAAGGATCAGAGGTAAAAGTGCTCCACACATCATGACGAAACAAGTGCAACCATCCCCCAACCCATGATGAGTCTAGACATGCAATGTTTTCGAGGCAACCAGACCCACCTACCTCCAAGTTTACCGGCGGTTCTGTATTACTTTTCTCTGTCCTTGTTTCTTGTTCTGTTGTGTTGCTGCGGTGTGGGGTTGGCTCATTTTCCAAGAAAGTTGGGCTGGGCCTTGGTCTAAAAAAGACCATGGTGCAGATGGACCGGCCTTCGAGCTTTCACCACCAGATGGTCTCTCGTTGCAGCGGTGCCTGGTGGTTGTGTAGGGGTGCTGCCGCCGCTGATATGGGGTTTCGGAGGTGGTTGGCACCTTAATCATGCCGATTGCCTTGGCCTCCTCATCCAGATCTTTTACCTGTTTTGGAAGGTTGTCCCCAAACAGCAATGTTGGCGGCTGTGCACTGCTGGGCCTGCATAATCCTGCAACCTTGGGATTGAGTGAAGGCTTTATAATGCTCTTCCTGTAGCTATTAATTTCAAATAGCGTATTGCACTGGAGTGCTAGAGCATCATGCAGCTCTTCAGGCATTTCAACCCCATCAACTGTTCTGGCTACTGCTGTAATCCCAGCAGACAGTAGCTTGAGGATTCTTTGGAGTTTCACCTCCTGGCTCCTTATGGTCGGGCTCATGTTGCCCCAAATGGGGTTGTTGACATCAGGCACATTTAGAGAAATACAATTATCTGGCGCAAGGTATTTATCTGCCATATTGTTTATTGCCTGTTCCTGCAGCTGGTTTGTTGCCATGTAATTTATACTAGCTGCCACCTTAGGATGCAATGGCAGCCCTTTTTGGATAGGCATAGCGAATTTGTTGATCATACCCAGTAATTCTTCTTACGGCACCCTAACACAGGTGAGTCTTCAGCCATGTCCCCTTCTTCAGGGTCAGCCCAGTTCTGACCCCCAATGCTCCCCTGCGAAGAGGGTGAGACATTTGGCAGTCCTTGATAGGAAGCTGCCGTGGGTCTGCGAAGAGGCCCACTGTGACTCTGCCCCTGCATAAGCAGGTCACGCTGGAGCAATTGCTCCACCATTCGCTCCATGCGGGTAAGACGACCGCCGTCGCTATCAGCGAACGGGGTGTCCTCAGGTCTGGACCCAGCCGAGTCAGCGGACCTGTCCGACTTACGGGTGGTTTTGCCGCCGGACCGCGGCGCACCTGCGGTGCCTGGCGAGAAGTCGGGGGCTGCTGGATGTACCTGCAGCTCTGGAGAGTCGGCACGCTGCTGGCTGCTTTCCACAGCAGCGATGTTTGCCGCTGCTCTCCGCGATTTCCTGGACTTCATGGTTCTGTTTTTCCCTATAACACACAATGTACAGAGTCGCCACGAACTCTACCAGACTGGTAAGTACTTACCTCCGGCTTGTTTTTAACTTACGCTGGAGGAGCAACGCTCCTCCCGACGTTCGATTCAGCAATGCGTTCGACGATATGTCACGCATGCATGCTGGCGGGGTCTTCACGTAGCCACTCATGTGACTCTGAAGTAAAATAGACAAAGAGGTCACAAGTACAATCTCAAAGACCTGGCTGCAGGCCTTGCACATAAACTGCGCTGCGTATTTGTACAGGCAAAGATAAAGGTTCATCTCGCTGGAATAGGAAAGCAGCTTGCCGTGTTTGCTGGTGTCAATACTTTGCCTTCAGCAAGTTAAGGCGCACTGTATCACTTGAAGTGACTGACAGACTGAATACAGTGGTGCCGGAATCATGCTGGATTCTAATTGCACCCATGGTCATTAGAAATCCTATAAATATATCTGTGTACTGTATGTTTTGGAAGATAGATTTTATACGGTCATACCAGACAGAAAACCCCAGCAAGATTATCCTGATACTGGCTCTAATTCTGCAAAAGAAATGCATGTTCATCAAACTCACACATAAAATGGACTTAACCAGTCATACGTTTGACCTTTCCACAAATCCAAGTGGTTCAGAATTCTTAAACACTTAAAGCTTCTGAGGGAACACAACAGATAGTAATAAATGACCTTGGGTATCAACAATGCATTCTTTCAGTTACATTACAGTTGGTCTCGTGAACATCTTTCTTTTTTGTTCCAAGCATATTGGATATTTTCAAGAACTTTGAAGCCCTTACTTGCTGATATAAGTGCTAGATCAAAGCAACAGACAAAGGGAAGAACAAGATCACTGCAAGAGCCATAAATAATTGATTCCATTCTGTCAAAACTGGGCATTGATAAAATTACCATTATTCATCCATGCTTATTTTGTACATTGTCAGGTTTACCAATATATTTCTGTTCAAAGACCTGTCCTATTTTGGTATCCCTGATTTGGGATTTTCTTTCACCTTTTTACACAAGATATTTCGTCCTTGGTGTGAACGTCTCCAATCTCTCGCAAAATCTTACTCAACGTTGGAAGAAGAATAAAATTACTTGCTAAATTGTGAGCAGTAGCACTGAAAGCTTGTAAATTACAATGATTACGGGTTTAATTATCCCAAATTGGATGAGAGAGAATGACAAATGGCTGTGTCTTATTTTGGATTAAACTGGAACATGAATGGAGTCTGGCAGAAGGACGCTGAATACTGTGTTGAGGTTCGCTCTTGGCTTTCCATAGAACCTGTCTCACTGCTTATACTACCCTGATGTTTCCAGTCGAGTCAGAGTCATGTGGGAATGTAGTCATATAGCAGAGAAATAGATCCTTCTGCCCAACTGGTTCAAGATGCATTATCATCAGTCTGAAGAAGGGTCTCGACCCGAAACGTCACCCATTCGTTCTCTCCAGAGATGCTGCCTGTCCTGCTGAGTTCCCCCAGCTTTTTATGTCTATCTTTGGTTTGAACCAGCATCTGCAGTTCCTTCCTACACATGCATTATCTAAGCTGGTTCCATTTGGCCAATATCGTTCTAAACCCTTTTGATCCATGTACTTGTCTAAATGCGTTTCAAATGTTGTTATTGCACCTGCCTCAACTACTTCCACTGGCAGGTACAGCTTGTTCCATATACCCACCATCATCATCTGCAAACTCACTAATCGTACCTTGTCCTTTCTCATCCAAATTGTTGATATAGATAACAAAGAGTAATGTGCCCAGCACCAAGGCCTGAGGCATGCCACTAGCCGCAGTCTGAAAAAACTACCTACCACCACCAACCCCAGGCTAATTAATTGGAACAAAACTGCCTGCAAAATTTATCTCTGATCAAAGAAAATGTAAATATGTGACTCTTAAATTCAAGTAGAGCTGTCAATCTAATATATCAGTCTGAAGAAAGGTCTCGACCTGAAACGTCACCCATTCCTTCTCTCCAGAGATGCTGCCTGTCCCGCTGAGTTACTCCAGCATTTTGTGTCTACCTTCGATTTAAACCAGCATCTGCAATTTTTTCCTACACAATCTAAAATATTCCCTTGTTAAATACACAAAAACCTGGAGTAGCTCAATGGGTCAGGTAGCATCTCTGGAGGGAAGGAATGGGTGACGTTTCGGGTTGAGATCATTCTTTATCTTTGGAGAACATGGAGAAGATGCTTGCAATTATATGGAATATGTTCAACTTCCTAATGTAGACTGGACAAAGTTTACCTTCTTTCTTCTTTAAGTTCACTACGATAAATACCTTGCTGGACTCCTCCACACAATTGCGGCAGAAATCATCTCTAGGCTTCGTTCTTGCCGAGAGACCACAGGCATAATGACTGCAGCGGTCCAAGAAAGCTGCTCCCGTTCACCTTCTGAAAAGCAAGAAGGGATCAACAGAAATACTGGCCTTGTCAGTGATGCCAGCATTCTATAGAATAAATTTAAAAAAAAAGCATAACAGGCACAAAAGGATGTTAGATATGGAAGACACATTTCTTGTCCAGGATCAGTTATGAAAGGACATTCAGATTCAGATTGGTTTATGGTTATGTACACCAGGGTTCAATGCAATTCTTTGTTGCGATCAAGCCCATAGAGTAAACAGCATGCATGCTAATGATAGATGCAATGATAAATACAACAATGAATGCACAACAGCAGAAGGGGGTAAAGATTATACTGCAAAGCTACTACACTCAGTAAAGCAACATTTGGGAACTTGGGTCATTGTTAGGAGTTTTTACACAGTGATATAAGTAAAATGAAACTAGGAGCAGGAGTAAAGCTGGGAGTATCATGGAGTGAGACTTCACGGTCCATCATGGGTCCTCTCCACTATTGACGGGATCTATCAGCCAGCATCATCATGGACCCGCAACAGCCTGCTCACGCTCTCACTTCACTCCTGTCATCGGGAGAAGGTATAGGAGTCTGAAACCTGCATACAATTCTTCCCCTCCTCCCAACCCCATCACCCGATGCCTTCCCTTCTGCTGCCTCATCTACCTGCTCATCACCCACCTCCTCCTACTATGGGACCTGAACATTTCCTATGCAAGTCCCCCACCACTTCAATTCCTTTATACTCACCATCCCTCCCCCTGGTTTGATATTTCACTCTCACCTTTCTTTCTCAGACTGCACCATTTGCACCCTTTTCCCTCCAACCTTGATGACTATCCCGGCCCTTCTCTCCCCCGATTCATCGGGCAACCAAACTTCTCACCTGGATTCAGCTACCACTTGCCAGCCCTTGCCCCTCCCCTTCCTTCCTCCTCTATTTGTACCAGTATTCGTCCCCAGGCCGAAGTAGGGTCCTGTCAAGGAGCATCGCCATTCCATTTCCCCCTCAGCTGTTGCCTGATCCACCGGGTTCTTCCGGCAGTTCGCTTTTTGCCCAAGATTCAGGCACCCGCAGTCTCTTGTGTCTCCAAACAAAGTAAATGCCTCATTAAGCATCTGTAAAATGGGTAATGAGCCAGATATGAAGATAATTTCAGAAGTGAAGTGAAATCATTATTTCAAATCTCAGAACAGAGCATAGCATCAGAATAAAAATGAGGCAAAGCTACCAAGAAGTGGGGACTTCAGCATATCAACGGGTGTAGGGTTGACTGGATTATGACATGGGACTAGCACTCCTGGGACTCCCAGTCCTTGACCACACTTGTCTGCCACTGATATCGTTTTTTTTATGTTCGGATAATCCGTGTTTTATCTCTCTCCCCTGCATAGCTACGCATATATAGTCAGCACTGGCTCCAGGTGCTGTCTGTTTGGACCACGTGGGTTTTCTCTGAGATCTTCGGTTTCCTCCCACACTCCAATGACATACAGGTTGGTAGGTTAATTGGCTTGGTATAAGTGTAAATTGTAACTCTGGCAATGGAGGAGGCCCAGGACGTAAAAGTCAGTGTGGGAATGGGAGGGGGACGTAAAGTGCTGAGCAACCGGGAGATCAGGTAGGTTTAGGCGGAGCGAGCGGCGGTGTTCAGCGAAACGATCGCTGAGCCTGCGCTTGGTCTCGCCGAGTCCACTCCTGGAACAGCGGATACAGTAGATGAGGTTTGAGGAGGTGCAAGTGAACCTCTGCTTCACCTGAAAAAAACTGTTGGGGTCCTTGGATGGAGTTGAGGGGGGAGGTATAGGGACAGGTGCTGGGGAGGGGGTGGTTTGGGTGGGAAGGGACGAGTTGACCAGGGAGTTGTGGGGGAAACGGTCTCTGCGGAATGCAGAAATGGGTGGAGATGGGAAGATGCGGCTAATGGTGGGATCCTGTTGCAGCTGGCGAAAATGTCAGATGATTATGTGCTGTATACGATGGCTGAGGACGAGGGGGACTCTATCGTTGTGACGAATGGGGGGATGGGGAGCAAGAGTGGAGCTGCGGGATATTGAAGAGACCCTGCTGAGAGCCTCTTTAGGGAATGGGGGTTCCACTCTTCCATTATAGATAATGGAAGAGGGGAACCCCCATTCCCTAAAGAATGAGGACATCTCCATTGACCTGATATGGAACCTCGTCCTGCGCGCAGATGTGGCATAGACGGAGGAATTGGAAGCTGGGGATAGTCTTTACAAGAAGCAGGGTGGGAAGAAGTCTAGTTTAGATACCTATGGGAGTCAGTGGGTTTGTAATATATGACAGTCGATAGTCTGTCTCCTGTGAAGGAGACGGTGAGATCAAGAAAGGAGAGGGAGGTGTCGGGAGAGGTCCAATAAATTTGAGTGCCGGATGAAAATTGGTGGTGAAATTGGTGAAGTCCATGAGTTCTGCATGGGTGCAGGAGGTAGCACCAATGCAGTCGTCAATGTAGCGGAGATAGAGTTCGGGTATAACGCCAGTGTACGCCTTGAACAGGGATTGTCCTACAAAGAGGCAGGCATAGCTAGGGCCCATGCGAGTGCCCATAACTACACCTTGGATTTGGAGGAAGTGGTAGGAGTCAAAGGAGAATTTGTTAAGGGTAAGGCCCAGTTCTGCTAGGCAGAAGAGAGTTTTGGTAGACGGAAATTTGCTGGTTCTGTGTCGAGGAAGAAACGGAGGGCTTTAAGACCTTCCTGATGGGGGTTGGAGGTATAGAGTGACTGGACATCCATGGTAAAAATGAGGTAGTGGGGGCCTGGAAAACGGAAGTAATTGAAGAGACGAAGGGCGTGTGAGGTGCCTTGGATGTAGGTAGGGAGGGATTGGACCAGTGGGGGTAGGATGGAGTTGAGGTATGTGGAAATTAATTCAGTGGGACATGAACAAGCAGAAACAATGGGTCTGCCAGGGCAGTTCTTTTTGTGGAATTTGGGGAGAAGATAAAACCGGACCGCAACGATAAGGTTAGAGGCTTTGGAGGGCAGAGAGGCTGAAGCAATGAAATCAGAAATGGTGTGTGATATTAAGGCCTGGTGCTCCTCTGTGGGGTCATGGTCAAAGGATAAGTAGGAGGAGGTATCTGGGAGTTGTCGCCTGGCCTCCGCCCTGTAGAGGTCAGCGCGCCAGACTAGCGCGGCACCTCCCTTGTCGGCGGGTGTGATTGGTGGATACTGGTAAGTGTGGGGGGGGGGGGGTGGGAGGGTGATCAGCGGATGGTATTCTGGACAAAGCCAGAGGTGAAGAAACAAAATGCTGTGTGATATGGAGATAAGAAGAGAAGAGGCATGAAATATAAAGTTAGAGAAAGGCCCGGTTCGAGTGTTTTCCGTGAGGTCGGAGAGGTGCAGCAGCCAGAAGCAGTGAGAGTGAGCATTGGCTGGAAGTAGGTGAGTCAGAGGGAAAGAAGATTTAAAAAGAGCGCCAAAGGCCCAGGTTAGAGCAAATTAGCCCTAAAGTCATTGATTAGGTAACAGATAAGGAAGTGTAGTTTTAGTGGAGCAGCCTTGTTGAGGTGAAGTGCCTTGGTGAGTAGAGTGTGATTCTTTGGCTCGAGAGTGAGTAGAGTGTGAGTCTTTGGCTCGAGAGTCTTCGGCGAAGAGGCTGACAGGGAAACGACACTTGATTTGGAATTGGTGATTTTTTTTTGTCCACTGCAGGCAACCGGTACTGTGTGTTTCCTGCAGGATGTGCAAAGTCAGGGACACTGCTGATGATTCTGGAAACTACATCTGCAGAAATTGTGTCCATGTGCAGCTCCTGAATAAACATGTTGGGGAACTGGAGCAGCAGCTGGATGACCGCCGGGCCATCCGGGAAAATGAGAGTGACTTACAGTGAGGTTGTCACACCAAGGATACAGGAAGAGCAAAGGTGGGTGACTGTGAGGAAGAGGAGTAAACGTGGAGTGCTGGAGATCCCAGCCTACTGAAACCAGGTACACCCTCTTGGGAGCGGACGACACAACAAGATTGAGTGGTAGCCAGAGCTCTGATTCCAACCCTGGTGCTGAGGCTCAACAGGGAAGAGTGACGTCAGGCAGAGCCATAGTGGCGGGAGTCTCCATCATCAGAGGTGCGGACGGTAGATTCTGCTGCAGCAGGTGAGACTCCAGGATGCTGTGTTGCCTCCCTAATGCCAGGGTCCAGAAAGTCTCCGAGCGGCTGCACGGCATCCTCAGGAGTGAAGGGGAGCAGCTGGAGGTTGTTGTGCATGTTGGCATGAATGATATAGGGTCGGAAGAGGAAGGAGGTTCTGCAGCAAGAATTTACAGAATTGGGTAGAAGACTGAAAAGCAGGACCTGCAGGGTAGTGATGCCAGGATTGCTTCCAGTACCTCGTGCTAGTGAAGGTAAAAATAGGACAATAGGGGAAATAAATGTGTGGCTGAGGAGTTGGTGCAGGGGGCAGGGATTCAGATTTCTGGATAATTGTGATCTCTTCTGGGGCAGGGGTGACCTGTATAAAAGGGACGGGTTGCACCTAAACTGGAGTGGGTCCAACATCCTAGCAGGAAGGTTTGCTAATTCCACACCAGAGGGTTTCAACTAGATTGATAGGGGGTTGGGGGTTGGGATCTCATGCAGGACAGAGGCTAGAAGTTGGTATGGAGGATGGTGTGGGAAAAGATAGTGAACAGAATAGGCAGGTGAAAGGCAGAGAGTGAGGAAGGAGGGTTGGTTTAAACTGCACGTATTTTAACGCAAGGGGCCTGACAGGTAAGGCAGATGAGCTTAGGGCAAGGATAGGTACAAGCGACTGGGACGTTGTAGCCGTGACTGAAACCTGGTTAAGGGAGGGGCCGGACGGGCAGCTCAATGTTCCTGGAGCTGCAGGAGAGACAGGGGTGAGGGAAATGAGGAGGGGGCGTTGCACTATTGGTGAAAGAGGATGTCACGGCAGTGTTCAGAGGTGACATTACTATCTTCAATTGTCTTGGCCCCGCTCTGGGAGTAGAAGTGGGGGCGGATCCGGATCCGCAATGGCTGTGAGCCCCAGGCCCAGTTCGACGATCGTATGCCTGCTTCTGCTGCTGTTGAAGGTGAGACGTTGTGCCGCGCCAGCGTCTTGGGCCTGTCCCACTTTGGCCGTCAGTTACGTGCCATGCTGGTGGCACGTGAAGACTTTGTGCAGGACGAAGTCCACACTCCTCCACGTCACTCCACACTCTTCCACACCACACCATGCGCCCGTCGTGCGCTACCCACACGCTAGCAGGTTGCGTAAATGGCGCGCGAAAGACAGCCAAGTGGGACAGGCCCTTAAGCCTCTGGGTGGTGTTGTAGAGCAGAGGGATCTAGGAGTACAGGTGCACGGTTTCTTGAAGGTCGAGTTGCAGGTGGATAAGGTGGACAAAAAGGCCTTTGGCATTTTGGCCTTCATCAGTCAGAGTATTGAGTATAGAACTTGGGAGGTCATATTGCAGTTGTATAAAATGATGGTGAGACTGCGTTTAGAATATTGTGTTTAGTTCTGGGCACCATGTTATAGGAAAGATATTGTCAAGTTTGAAAGGGTTCAGAAAAGATTTACGAGAATGTTGCCAGGACGAGAGGGTGTGAGCTATAGGGAGAGGTTGAGTAGGCTGGGTCATTATTCCATGGAGCGCAGGGAGGATGAGGGGTGATCTTATAGAGGTGTATAAAATCATAAGAGGAATAGAAACTCTGTTTGGTCACACTGCTATAGGAAAGATGCCATTATGCTGGAAAGAGTGCCGAAAAGGGGAATAGATCGGGAAGATGCACAGTCTCTTGCCCAGAGTGGGTGAATCGAGGACCACAGGACACAGGTTCAAGGTGAAGGGGAAAAGATTTAATAGGAATCTGAGGGGTAACATTTTCAAACAAAGGGCGGTGGGTGTATGGAACAAGCTGCCAGAGGAGGTAGTTGAGGCTGAGACTATCCCAACATTTAAGAAACGGTTAAACAGGTAAATGGATAGGACAGGTTTGGAGGGATATGGACCAAGCGCAGGCAAGTGGGACTAGTGTAGCTGGGACATTGTTGGCTGGTGTGGGCAAGTTGGGCTTAAGGGCCTGTTTCCACACTGTATCACTCAATGATTCTATGACTCTATATAGGTGGATGGGGACCCGGGGAGGAGGGGGCCGGAATTGGGGGGGAAGGGTGGGGGTGAGATTGTGGCAAAAATTGGTCTGCATCCAGGGAACATATGGGGGGTGGGGGGGGGGAGGGGTTGGTGGGATTGGGTTGGGAGGGCCAGGTGTTCCTTGGTTTGTATCCAAAACCTAGAGAATTAAATGTATTCATACCATTGCGTTGTAGGCATCCAAGGCAGAATATGAGGTGCTGTTCCCCCAGTTTGGTTGTGTGCTCACTCTGGCAAGGGAGGAGGCCCAGGACTGTAAGGTCAGTGTGGGAATGGGAATGGGAAGGGGTTAAAATGGTTAGCAACTGGGAGATCCAGCAGGTCTTCAGCAGTCATTTTTCTTTCCCAGTCAAAGCTAATTACTGAATGGCAAAACAACAAAGGGAAAGTGAGCGCATTGACCACCTACTGGATAATTGACCGTTGTTGAGATGGGTGTGATAGCAGGAAACACTTTCAGTGGCGCAAATCTCCCATTTGTTGTTGCTGGTTGGGATGTAAAACATACACTTGATTTTTGCAAATAAAAGGCATGGTGATTGCTAAGTAGTCAAATGGTGATTGCTCCATCCTCTGTTGTTGGCATATTTACTTAATCAATTTGTATCTGGCTCTTGAGAAAAAAAGTATCATGGTTCTAATTATCGTGCGCTGCAGAGGACAGACTACCTCAGAGCATGCCAAAGATAGTCAACAAATCACCGTATCTAATCAGTGATTTGTGGAGACATTAATCAGGGCCTGCTCGTGACTGAGAAGAGCTTGCTGACAAAACTAATTTAATGCCACTTGGCAGATGTGGACCGATTGTTTCTGGATTGAGTTTCGCTCAGTCCTTTTGCTCAGTCCAGAGCTTCAGGGCAGTGCATTTCTGCCCACACTCTGCCAATTCTGGCCAATCAGTTAGTTCAGTTTATTGTCACGTGTACCGAGCTATTGGGAAAAGCTTTTTGTTGCGTACTAACCAGTCAGCAGAAAGACAATACAAGATTACAATCAATCCATTTACAGTATATAGATACATGATAAGGGAATAACATTTAGCGCAAAGTAAGAAAGTACGTTTCTTGGCCAAGTATTCACATACAAGGAATTTGCCTTCGTGCTTCGCCCACAAGTAACAACAAGCAGTGATAGTTACGAATGACTTTTCAATTAGGCAAGGCATGCTCAAACCAACTTTTCAATTAGGCAAAGCATTTTCAAACCAACTTTTCAATTAGGCAAGGCAACTTTAGCATTCTTAAACCAACTTTTCCATTAGGGAAGGCAACTTTAGCATTCTCAAACCAACTTTTCAATTAGGCAAGGCAACTTTAGCATTCACAAATCAACTTTTCAATTAGGCAAGGCATTCTCAAACCACCTTTTCAATTAGGCAAGGCAACTTTTGCATTCTCAAACCAACTTTTCAATTAGGCAAGGCAACTTTAGCATTCTCAAACCAACTTTTCAATTAGGCAAGGCAACTTTAGTATTCTCGAACCACCTTTTTAATTAGGCAAGGCAACTTTTGCATTCTCAAACCAACTTTTCAATTAGGCAAGGCAACTTTAGCATTCTCAAACCAACTTTTCAATTAGGAAAGGCATTCTCAAACCAACTTTTCAATTAGGCAAGCCATTCGCAAACCAACTTTTCAATTAGGCAAGGCATTCTCAAACCAACTTTTCAATTAGGCATGCAACTTTAGCATTCTCAAACCAACTTTTCAATTAGGCAAGGCAACTTTAGCATTCTCAAACCAAATTTTCAATTAGGCAAGGCAACTTTTGCATTCTCAAAACAACTTTACAATTAGGCAAGGCAACTTTTGCATTCTCAAACCAACTTTTCAATTAGGCAAGGCATTATCAAACCAACTTTTCAATTAGGCAAGGCCACTTTAGCATTCTCAAACCAACTTTTCAATTAGGCAAGGCAACTTTAGCATTCTCAAACCGAAGGCAATTTTAGCATTTTCAAACTAAAGGCAACATTAGCATTTTTAAACCAAAGGCAACTTTAGCATTTTCAAACCAAAGGCAACTTTAGCATTTTCAAACCAAAGGCAACTTTTGCATTTTCAAACCAAAGGCAAATTTGGATTTTCAAACCAAAACAGACTTTTGCATTTTCAAAACAAAACACACTTTTGCATTTTCAAACTACATTTTCAAACCACATTAAAGCCACCGGCAGGACACTAAAACCACTCAGTTTAGTAGACATGTGTTCAGTGTTATTCACTGCTCAGACTGAGAATTGCGACCTCTCGCTTCCCCATCTTGCAGAGAACTGAGGCACCTCCACACTTACGGGTTTTATAGTCCCTCCGGAAGGGGCGTGGCCTTCAGGAGAAAGAATCTCAACTTTTTTTAAACATTAATAAGTCTTTTATTTTTCATCGATGGGAAAAAATCCTCTTGTCCTGCCAAGTGGAGGGGGACTCTGAGTAAGTTGGCCAGAAATCACCGCCATAAGTGGCAGCGTTTGTTTTCTAAAATCAATGTACAGTGCAACAGGAAGTGGTCATGATGAGACTTTTAGTAATATAGATGTACTTCTGTAATGGAGAGTGTTCAATAGGCCAGATGATGCTAAAGGCAAGCTGGCAACTTAATTGGCAACTGCCAACTGGCTACAATGGGCATCGGAGCACATTCCTTTTATGCACTGCGGAGCAAAGCTCTGGAGAATCTGAAAGGAGTGGGAACGTAGACCAGGAGATTTATGAAGGATCAGGGAGGAACATGTTCAATCTAAATTCAGCCTAAGTGGAAAGTGGGAGTCGGGGAGCAGGGAGACAAAATGGCCAAATACAACCTGTCCCTGGCTGTTCATGCCATGGTGTGACATCACAGGACAGGAAGTGGATAACTGTGGGGTATTTCCTCCTAATCTATTTTATAAGAACACAAGCAAATAGGAGCAATAATAGGCCATGGTCCCTCAGGCTTGCCCCATCAACATGTTTGTTGCTGTTTTACCCTGGGTGTCAACTCCTTTGCTGTGCTCTCAATCTCTGACCTTTCAAGAATTATTCTATCTCCTCCTTAAATACTTCAAATGAACTAGACTCTGCAAAGACAGAGTAGTTCCTCAAATGTACAGAGGGATGTTGGGGTCCAAGTCCAGAGCTCTCTGAAAGTGGTGACACAACTAAATAGTGGTAAAGCAGGCATATGGTATGCGTGCATTGATTGGGGCAGTGAGTATGAGAGTGAGTAAGTCATGATGCAGCTTTATAGGATGTTGGCTGGGCCACATTTGGAGTATTCCATGCAGTTGTGGTTGCCCCTTTACAGAAAAGACCTGGAGGTTCTGGAGTGGGTGCCGAAGAGGTTTACCAGAATGTTTTCACTGATTCAACCATTCAATGTTACTTTATTGACACATGTACCAAGGTACAGTGAAATTCACTGTTTTTTGTGTACCATCCGTGAAAATCATACAGGAGTCGTCAGCTAGGCAGTACAGAAAGTCGCCGTGTTTCTGGTGATGATAAAGGTACAAAATGTCCGTCCAACAATCTTATCAAACCAGGCACGTGGCCACGGTTACCCCCCCCCCCCCCCCACCACCACGGGTTCCTGTGACAATAAGTTGAAATAAGTTGTCGTAAGTCACATATTTTGGCCACATTGGTTTAAAAGATGTAAAAGGGTAGACAACACCATCTGCCATTAATCTACTGGACATTGATCAATACATACTTTTCTGTATGCATTATATGGCACTCTGACTGACAATTAAAGTCAGCACCCATATCCTGCTGGATTTTTATATGGGCAGAGCTTATTTTTGGCGGTTGTTCAATAATAACAGAATGGTACAGGAATACTTCATTAACTGATAACGGAACGTTCATAGCCTGATACAGGGAACATTCGCATTCTGACAGGGAACGTTCACTCCTTGATTACTTCTTGATGCAGTGAACGTTCATTCTCTGTAACAGGGACGATTCACTCCCTGACACAGGCAACACTCACAACGTGTTGTTGGGAACATTCACTTGCTTACACAACCCGATAGGGAGAGGAATTACTAACTCGTACAGAGAACTTTTACAATCTGAAACAGTGAACATTCCATGACTGATAAGGGAACATTCATTACCTAACACAGGGAACCTTTACACTCTGACAGGTGAGCATACACTACCTGATACAGGGATCCATTTACATCAGTGACTCTACTTCCTGAGAAGATTACGGAGATTTGGCATGTCGAAGAGGATTCTCCTAAACATCTACAGGTGCACGGTAGCGAGCATTCTGACTGGTTGCATCGTGGGCTGGTTCGGCAACTTGAACGTCCAGGAGCGAAAAAGATTACAAAATGTTGTGACCACTGCCCAGTCCATCACCGGCTCTGACCTCCCACTGTCGAAGGGATCTATCGTAGTCGCTGCCTCAAAAAGGCAGCCAAAATCATCAAGGACCCACACCATCCTGGCCACACACTTATCTCACCACTGCCATCGGGAAGAAGGTACAGGAACCTGAAGACTGTAACGTCCAGGTTCAGGAACAGCTTCTTCCCCACAGCCATCATGCTATTAAACACAATGATTAAGCCATGAGCTCTGAACTGCAAAAGGCTATATTATTATTTGTTATTTGCACTGTATTTGTTATTTATTGAACTTTTTCTTTTTTTTTCCCAGTTATATACAATGTTCACATATTCACATATTCTGTTGTGCTGCAGCAAGTAAGAATTTCATTGTCCGGTCCGGGACATATGAGAATAAAACACTCTTGACTTGACTTGACTACCAAAGCAAATCATATTCACAAGCTGATGAGGGAACGTACACCAATGCGCACACACAGGCAACTTCACTGCATGATGAAGCAACGTTAGCTATCAATAATACAGGCAATGTTCACAATATGCTGCACAGTGAATATTCACAGCAGATCTGGAAACATTCATAACTGATCAGGCAGTATTCACAACTTGATGAAGGTGAACATACGCAGTCTATAGAAGGGTCTCAACCCGAAAACGTCACCTATTCCTTTTTTGGAGGTCAGGAGTGAGGTCAGGATTACACTCTAGCTGGTGAGAGGACGGTTCAGTTGCTGACAACAGCTGGGAAGAAACTGTCCCTGAATATGGAGCTATGCGTTTTCAAGCTTCTGTACGTCTTGCCTGAATATTCATCAACCAGTGACAGAGCCTTGAATAAGCTAATACATTGGGCTAATACATTTATATCTAAGCTAATACATTTATTGTCCATAAGGGAAGATTTCACCGAGTGATAAAGGAACATTAATGAACTCACGGTCTGGTGGAGTCTATACAGGCACATGGAAGGTTATTTACCTGGTAAACTAACTTTTTCATCTGAAATAAAATCATTGATATCTGACAGAGCAACATGCAGATAGACACAAAATGTTGGAGTAACTCAACGGCACCTGAGAAGGAATGGGTGATGTTTCGGGTCAAGACCCTTCTTCAGTCTGTAAATCCATTCCTTCTCTCCGGAGATTCTGCGTGGCCCGTTGAGTTACTCCAGCAATTCGGTTTCAACCAACATCTGCAGTTCCTTTCTACACAGGGCAACGCGCATATCCCTACACTCTGAAACTCTGTGTCTCCATGGTACAACACTCAGCATAAAGACCAGGTCATTGATGGACTGCCAGCCATTCTCTATTTGTATTTTAGTATTTTTGTGCAGTTACTAAAGTGCAGTAAACCTTTCATTCATACAGAAGTAATGAGCCCCAGTTTGAATTGAGTATTCCAGTTTGCTTTTGGGTTAGATTTAGGTCATCATTTCCCGATGCAGGGGAGTTCACGACCTGGTGTAGGGAACATTCACCCCCTAACACAGGGAGCAGTCATTCCCTTTTACAAGGAACAGTTACTGCCTGATGCAGCAAACTTTTACTACCTGATAGAGTGAACAGTCATTCACTGACACAGGGACCAGTCATTCCATCACACAGCGAATATTCATGCCCTGACAACAGGGAACATTCACAGAATGATACAGCGAACTGTCATCACCCTGATACAGGGAGCCTCTGCAATCACTGCAGATAAGGAAACAAACATGGTGTGATGCACTACCTGATTTTGAGAGGGTTTGCTATCTGATCCAGGGAGCATTTACTACTTAATACAGAGTAAATCACTACTGGTTAATGGTGCATTCTTCACCTGATACGGGAAATATTTGCCATCTAATATAGGGAACATCCATGACCCGAGAAAGGATCAGATATTGCCTGATTCAGAGAACAATGAGTATTTGACACAAGGAGCATTCCCAACCTGACACAAGGAAAACGCAGTCTGAAGTAGGCATGCTAACTAGTTGGTATGGAGAAAATCTACTGCATGATATTAACATTAGATAGAAGGGGCACTCAAGACTAAATTCAGAAAACATTCACCACTTAATTCACCACCCTTATCAAGGAGCATTCACCACTTGACAGTTGGAACAGTCAATACTTGAACCCTGGGGATGTTTATTCCCTGGTACAATAAACATTTTCACCATCTGATTCAGGAAACATTTTCACGACCAGATACGGGGGCATTCATTGCCAGATACAGGGGACAAATGACACTAGGAGCTTGACTACCTGGAATTGAAAGCACTAAATATCCACCCTATACAGTGACCACTAACAATCAGAGACATGGAACCTTATTAGGTAAACAGAGAACCTTGATACATGGAACAGTAGCTACTTGAGAGGGAGAGTTTAGATTATTAGATAGTAGGAAGATTAATGACATCAATGGTAGATTGATGCAGAATAGTAAGATTGAACGAGAACTTACCAGTTCGAAGGTTGATCTTTATTTTATGAGGAGTCGAAGTGAGGGATTTCGTGAAGAGCCCGCCGGCACACATGCTCGACATACTTCAAAGTAGCGGCGTGGAATCACAGAACCAACAATAGAAATGACTTCGCATAGTATGATTGAAGTGACTAGAATTACCAGATGAAGGTGATTGAGGGTTGGGCGAGGAGGGCACGAAATCCCTCACTTCGACTCCTCATAAAATAAAGATCAACCTTCGAACTGGTAAGTTCTCGTTCAATCTTACTATTTCATTTCGGAGTCACGTGAGTGACTTCGTGAAGACTTCAAAGCTTCTGTGATTACACGCCCTGGACCACGTCCATGCTGACACACCACTACCAGGGATGGATTGGAGGAACAAACTTGCTCAATAGTCCATACTGCAAAACAAGAGCATATTTATTAATACCAAATCAAAACCCCTCATACGGGGATATCTCCACGTTCTTGACCTGCATTCAGCACGGCTTCTGCGAACTGTAGAGGAGCAGCAACAGGCTTGTTATAAAAACGCTGGAACACAGCTTCATTAGCCCATCCTGCGGTGGCGAGAATTTGGTCCATGGACACCTCCATGACCCTCGCCGCTGACGTCGATGCAGCCCTGGTGGAATGAGACTTGAACACATTAGTGTCGATACCTGACTTACCCAAGACGACTCGAAGCCACCTGGATATCGTCTGGACTGTCACACCATGATGAGGTCTCTTATGAGTGACAAGCAGGTATCTCTCCATTCCTCTGATGCGTGCTGTCACCTTGACATAGTGGCGGATATGTGAGGCTAAACATAGCCTAGCATCTGCGGGGTATGCCGGGAACTTCAGCTGCAGCCCTGTGCACCCAGGTCTATGCTGCTTTAGTAGCTCGTCAATGAAAAAGACTACTTCTGTGGGGGTAGACGTCATTCTGTCGACACAAAGTTTGTGTAGTGTCTGTACCCTCTGAGCTGAAGTCAGCGCTAGTAACATCACCAGCTTCATGGTGAGTTGGTCCAGTTGGAGCCCTTCCATGGGTGACCACGTCCTGAGCAGGGTTAATACGTCCCTGACATCCCAGGTGATATTATAGCGTGGTGTAGGCGGATTCATATTGAATATACCCCGCATGAGTCTGGACACTAGCCTGTTGGATCCTACCTCCAAACTGAGGTAGAATGATAGCGCACTTCTGGCGCTGTTGATGGCACTGTAACTTAAGTGTTCATCATGGTGCAACCCCGCGAGGAATTCCAGGACGTCGGTTTATTGTCACGTCATCGTACGTGATGCGAGAGCGGCTGCAGTAGGCTTCCCACTTCTTAATATGCGAGCGGTATCTTCGCCTTATGGACTCTCGACACGACGCCCCGATGGTATCCATGGTCCGAGCCGAGAGGCCGTATTGGACTAACGGCCTGTTCAGAACCTGCAAGCCAACAAATTTAAATAGGCATGGCAGGGATGTGGCTCCCCTGAGACAGGGTGAGTAACCAGTTGTGGGCAACCCTTCAAAAGGACCCAAGGTTCGTTGAGCATGTCAAAGACCACCGGATACCAAGGCTGTGTGGGCCAGTCGGGTATAATAAGGATGCCCTTGGCAGCATCTGCCTGAATCTTTCGCAATACCCGACTGATGAGGCAAAACGGGGGGAAGGCATAGAAAAACCACTTCCCCCAGTCCAGTGAGAATGCATCTAGCGCTATTGCCCCAGGATCTGGTTCCCATGAAACGTAGGTTGGTAACTGATGGTTCAACCGTGACGCAAAGAGGTCAATGTCCGGTTTACCAAATTTGGCTGTGACTTTAGAAAAAATCTCAGGATGCAACATCCATTCAATATTGTCATTAAATTTGCGTGACCTGGTGTCCGCCACAGTATTAAGCTCACCTGGCAAATAGGTAGCTGAAATCCAAATGTCTCTTTGAACACACCAGAGCCAAATTGAGTTAGCCAATTTGTCACACGAAACTGACCTGGTACCACCCATATGGTTTAAATATGCTACTGCTGTGGTGTTGTCTATTTGGAGACGGACATGTGCTCCAACAAGCTTGGAACAATACGCACGAAGTCCGTGGAATGCTGCCAGCAACTCCAAATAGTTAATCCCTTGAGTTAACAACATCGTTGATTCAAGGGTGTCCCATCTGCCACCACAACTAGAGCAATTATTCGTGGCTCCCCAACCATTGGAGCTTGCATCAGTTTGCAAATATACCACCGGATTAGCCTCCCTAATAGGCTTGAATGAGCTGCTAATGTGACACACCCACCATTGCAACTCATTTATCGCTTCGGGCGGCAGCTGCATGGACCGATCATAATGACCAGCGTTCTGTTTCAACGCAGCAATTTTAGCTCTTTGCAAATTCTGATAATGCAAAGGTCCATATCGCGCTGCCGGAAACAAAGCTACCAGCTTCCCAATTATTGTAGCTAAGTGCCGAATCGATGGTATATTGGTGCGGATTAAATCTTGACACACCTGGGTAACCTCCTTAATCTTGTTAATTGGAATGGTAACCCTCATGCTTATAGAGTTCACCGTGAACCCTAGGTAATTAATCACCTGGGCAGGGTAGAACTTTGATTTCTCTGGATGGACAATAAACCCCAATTGTTGAAATATATTGACAGCAGCTGCAACACCCTGTTCAGCCAATTCCAGGGTGTGGCCCACAATTAAGATATTATCTAAATAGGCCATAACTATATGGTGTCGTTGTCTCAAATAAGCCATAATTGGTTTCACTAATTTAGTGAACAATCTAGGGGCTGTGGTGAGCCCATTAGGCAAAGCCTTGTACTGCCAGAGTTGCCCCATCCAGATGAATTTCAAAAACCTTCTGTCACATTTCTGGATGGATACGGAATAATATGCGTCTTTTAAATCGATGCATGCCATAAAGCAACCATGAGAAATCAATGATTTGGCTGTTTCAAACGTATCCATTTTAAAATGAGTATATGTTACAAAAGTATTCAAATGGGTTAGATCAATAATGACACGACAGCCTCCATCCTTCTTAGGTCTGGTGAATATGTTCGAAACAAATTCAACTGGCTCATGCACCACTCTCTCAATCACTCCTTTGTGCTCAAGACTTAACAGTTCCTTATAGCCGGCTGCCTGTTCTGCAGCAGATAATTTAAACGTTCGAGCGGGCATGTGCTGGGATGGAGGAATGTTGCCATTAATAAACTCAATTTTATGCCCCTGAATATTCTGCAACACATACTCGTCACCAGTAAAATTGCCCCATGCATCCAAAAACCACCGAAGGCGACCACCAACATGTGAAGTTAAACAGAGAGAAAAGAGAGAACCAGACCCCCTCACCTCCGTGGTTACCGGCGGTCCTTGACACGCGTGTGTGGACGTGGAGGTGCTGGGTTGGCTTGAGGGCGCGGCGTCTTCGTTTTCCACCAGGGTCTCTGCCGACCCTGTCCTAAAAAAGACCCCTGGTGCTGGGTCTGATGTTGCTGTCGTTGTGGAGCTTGAGGGTGGGTCCTCGTCGAGGTACTAGCAGACCCTCGTGACCGAATGTATGGAGATTTTGAGCCTGACGGTGTGGGGCACTCTGAGGGCGCATGATCCCCACCGTTTTGGCTTGCTCGTCAAGCTCTTTGACTCTCTTCGAGAGGTCCTCCCCAAAGAGCTGACGGGGCGGGGGCGGCGGCGGTGGTTTGCACAATCCTACAAACTTTGGATTGAACGCTGGGCGGATGCTGGTTTTGCGAAACCCGTTAATTTCGTGCTGGGTCGCGCACAGGAGGGCCAGGGCATCTTCCTGGTCCAAATTCAATTCGTCCCCGTCCACCGACCGCACAAAGACGGTAATACCGGCCGTGAGGAGCTTCAGGATCCGCTGCAATTTTACCTCCTGTTGACGGATAGCCGCACTGATGTTGCCCCATATCGGCGTATTGACCACAGGCACGTTGAGGGAGTTGCAATTGGATGGAGCCTTGTGACGGCTCATTGCCTGAATGAGGACTTCTTCCTGTAGTTGCTGGTTGTTAAGAAAGTCCACAGTGGCTGCCAGCTTCGTGTTTAAAGGAAGTCCAGATGAATGTGGGGCCGCAAATTTGGTCGCCACATCCAGAAGATCCTCCGCTGGTACCTCCACCGGAGGTGGTATGGAATCCACCAAAACCTCCTCCTCCTGCTGCTCCAGGCTGATGGTAGAGGCTGGTGACGACGCCCTGTGCCTGTGGCTGCCCTGCTGTTGTTGGCTTTGAAGCAGGAGCTCCAGCAGCCGCTCCATACGGTCAATACGCCCTTCACCCTGAACACTCAGGTGGTCGGAGTCCTCCGGCTCTGAAAAGAAAACCGGGCTCCTATCATCGGCCCGCACCTCATCGAGGCCCTGCCGGTGCCGGTAGTTGTCGCTAACAGCCGCCGAGGCGAAACTGCGCGATTCCCGCGCGGGCGTGTTCAACCGCCTCCGTTTAGCGGGAGCTGACGCCGCTGCCACTAAGGGCACTTGCGGCGTGGTGTCGGCACCAGCCGAAGCATGGCTACCTGAAGCCCGCGCAGGCTTGCCGGCTGCCCACATCGTGGACCTTGCCGACGCATGGTCTCGCCCACCCATCCATGGGGGGCTCGGCGACCGTGACGAGACCCGACTCAACCGACCCGTCCCGGCGTCGAGAGTCGGGGTGTGCCGACTGGACCTCACAGCCGCCCCGGGTCTCGCCCTGGAATCTGACCGCTCCTCCGTGTCAGGCAATGCCTTAGCCCTGGCAGGGTTAGGCTTCTGGGCTCCTGCCCTGCCCCTTCTCGGGGGGCTGAGTGGAACGGGCCGTGCAGCCGCACGCCCCCTGCTCGAGGTCGCCAGCGAGCCCGCTGACGACCTGACTGCCATGGCAGGGTCCTCCTGCTCTGGCGGCACACCACACTCCTCCTCGTCGAACTCCTCCGAGCTATGGTGTGCTGGCGGATCTGGACCTGTAATCACAGGGCTTACCCACATCTCTGCCTGAGTCCCGGCCTGCACTGCAGGTACTGCCGATGGTAAAGGCCCCGGAACTGTTGACCGGCGAACTCGTCCTGACGTCCTCCGGCCCTTCGAACTCCCATCCATGTCCTTGCTGCAAGACATAACCAACAACAAGGACCACCAACTAAAGGTGGAATACTCACCTCCGTGGCCCCTTATGAAGGGCTGGCGAGGAGCGCGCTCCACCGCCAGCCGTCGCAGCAACGCGTTACGACGATAATGTCGAGCATGCGCGCCGGCGGGCTCTTCACGAAGTCACTCACGTGACTCCGAAATGAAATTTAGGAGCACTGATTATTTGACATTAGGAGCATTAACTATCTCAAAAATTCATGTTCATATGTTCATACGTTATAGGGGCAGAATTAGCCGATCAAGTCTACTCTGCCATTCAATCATGGCTGATCTATCTTTCCCTCTCAACCCCATTCTCCTGCCTTCTCCCCATAACCCCTGACATACGTACCAATCAAGAATCAAGAACCTCCTGCTCTGGCGGCACACCACACTCCTCCTCGTCGAACTCCTCCGAGCTGTGGTGTGCTGGCGGATCTGGACCTGTAATCACAGGGCTTACCCACATCTCTGCCTGAGTCCCGGCCTGCACTGCAGGTACTGCCGATGGTAAAGGCCCCGGAACTGTTGACCGGCGAACTCGTCCTGACGTCCTCCGGCCCTTCGAACTCCCATCCATGTCCTTGCTGCAAGACATAACCAACAACAAGGACCACCAACTAAAGGTGGAATACTCACCTCCGTGGCCCCTTATGAAGGGCTGGCGAGGAGCGCGCTCCACCGCCAGCCGTCGCAGCAACGCGTTACGACGATAATGTCGAGCATGCGCGCCGGCGGGCTCTTCACGAAGTCACTCACGTGACTCTGAAATGAAATTTAGGAGCACTGATTATTTGACATTAGGAGCATTAACTATCTCAAAAATTCATGTTCATATGTTCATACGTTATAGGGGCAGAATTAGCCGATCAAGTCTACTCTGCCATTCAATCATGGCTGATCTATCTTTCCCTCTCAACCCCATTCTCCTGCCTTCTCCCCATAACCCCTTACATACGTACCAATCAAGAATCTATTAAGCTCTACCTCAAAGGCCTCCTCAGCCGTTTGTGGGAAAGAATTCCACAGATTCAACAAATTCCTCCTCATCTTCTTTCTAAAGGTGCGCCCTTTAATTCTGAGGCTATGGCCTCTGGCTCTAGACTCACACTAGTGGAAGCATCCCATCCACATCCACTCTATCCAGATCTCATTCTGGGAATAAAAACTCTGATACTGGGAGCGTGATGACATGACACAAAGCAATGGGCACTGACTATCTTCCACATGGAGATTGACAACTTCATTCAGGGAATGTCAAATGACAGATAGAGAAAGCATTACTTGTCAGAAATAGGAAGCAATGACGAGACGCACAGAGAACAGTGACTACCCGATAGAGGATTCAGCGAACCAATGTCTCAACACAAAAAGCAAGAACTTCTTTTTGTTGAAGCATTGACACATCGTACATTGACAACTTATCACAGGACACATTGAGGACACAAAGCATGGAGAATTTGCTGCGAGATACAGATGCAGTAACAAGCTGAACAAAGGGAGCGTTATCCATGTGATGGGGATGTATTGACTTCCTTACATAGAGCACAACAGCAACTTGATGCAGGCATTAACACACAGATACAAAGACATCATTGACTATCTGACTGGGTTCCTTTCATTCCTCATACTGTGAGGACTGACCACCTGATACAAGGTGCGTAGGTCACTAGACACAAGGAATATTGACTTTCTATTACAGGATGCATTGATTACTAGACATAAGGAGCAAACGTCTACCTGATACTGGAAGCATTGCTTACTTGACACAGGGAGTTGAGTTAGAGGAAAATGGTAATACCTACAACTTGACACAGGAACATCAACTTTGCTTCTTCTCATCCAAAGCAGTCCTATAGGACTGAAGACAACTTTCTTCCACTCCAGTTCTGAGCAGTGGAAAGTACACATACATAAAATTCTTCTGACAGTTGTACGCCAGCTTTCACACAGATAGGCCTGGGTCCAGTGGGTTAAAACCAAATCTAGACCTTGCCCTGACAGGCAGATATGGTACACTCGTATTGTACGTGGAGACGTGTGTGGACAGGACATCGAAGGACGAGAAGCCGAAGCCAAGATGCCAAACGTACATCGCGCTGAAAAGCCAAGATGCCGAACGTACATCGCGCCGAAAAGCCAAGATACCGAACGGACACGACGCAGATAGGACTCAAAGCCGAATGGACACAACGCCAAAAAAACACAAAGCTGAACGGACATGACACTGAAAGGACACGACGCTAAATGGACAAGACGCTGAACGGACATGACGTCGAAAAGCCGCCGAACGGACATGATGACGTCGAAAACCCATGACGCCGAACGGACATGACGTCACCGGGGACGGGATTGATCCGACACCTTGTCAGTCATCGACAAAGGTCAGCGATTGGTCAGACCCCCGCATCCGTCACATCACTGGCAGGGGGAGACGGGAGGTTGGTGGGGGGGGAGGAAGACGGGGGGGGAGGGGTAGCTTCAGCTTGCATTTGTAAAATGGTGGCAGTGACTCCAAGCTGCTTTGATTACCACAAGAGGCAGTGATGTGATGGACGCGGGGGTCTGGACCAATCGCTGACCTTTGTCGATGTCAGACAAGGTGTCGGACCAATCCCGTCCCCGGAGACGTACAAGGTACAACAATTTAACTATTTTAAAATGTAACAAGGTACAACAATTCTTGCAGCAAATATAGATTTTTAAAAAGTATTTCATACCTATTTATCATTTTGGTTTCATGTTCGTTTGCTGTCATAAATTTTTGACTTCATGTCCGTTCAACGCCATTTCCTATTGGCAGCATATCCTTTCAGCGCCATGTCCATTTGGCTTCATGTCCTTTCGACATTGTGTTTGTTCTGCATCTCGGCTTTTCGACGTGATGTCCATTTGGCATCTTGGCTTTGACTTCTTGGCTTCAACTTCTCATCCTTCGGTCCCGTCCGGGTACCACGTGGATATGTTCTTTGACCACAACATATTCCTCCATCTTCTTGCTTGTATCATCCTTAATCCGATTCCCTAACTCTTTCTGCCCCTCCCTCCCCCCCACCACACAGCCAGCCTCCCTATCTGTGTGATCCTTCACCTTGCTCCCATTCCCCATTCAAATCCCACACCCTTTACTCCACCCGTCAATCTTGGCTTCACACCATATGTGTGTCCCATGGAGCAAGGTGCTCACAAACCTTCAATATTCTTTGCTGTCCCTAAGCCCACAGATCCCCTGTCTCCTGCACTGTCCCCCAAAGCCGAAGGGCCAAAACAGATGTGCCCATGTAGGAATACACGATAACTGCATAAAATAAGGTAGATTGCCCAAATCATGATGAGCACAGCACAGAACCCACACTGGAGTGGTTTAGTAGGAATGCCCAAAGAAGAGGGCCTCAGCAGGAATGGGTAAGTAACTATGCCTAAACAAAGATGGTCTTGCAGATGGGACCTAGTAGAAGCATCCAAACAGGATTGTCCAAAGAGACGTACCTAAACACGTGCCCAAGCAGGAGTACCTGTAGAAGTACCAAGATGCAGTAATCAAGATGGAGTACCAAGATGGAGTACTCAAGATGGAGTACCCAAGATGGAGTACCCAAGATGGAATACTCATGATGGAGTACTCAAGATGGAGTACCCAAGATGGAATACTCAAGATGGAGTACTCAAGATGGAGTACCCAAGATGGAGTACTCAAGATGGAGTACCCAAGATGGAGTACCCAAGATGGAGTACCCAAGATGGAGTACTCAAGATGGAGTACCCAAGATGGACTACTCATGATGGAGTACCCAAGATGGAGTACCCAAGATGGAGTACTCAAGATGGAGTACCCAAGATGGAGTACCCAAGATGGAGTACCCAAGATGGAGTACCCAAGATGGACTACTCATGATGGAGTACCCAAGATGGAGTACCCAAGATGGAGTACCCAAGATGGAGTACTCAAGATGGAGTACCCAAGATGGAGTACTCAAGATGGAGTACTCAAGATGGAGTACTCAAGATGGAGTACCCAAGATGGAGTACCCAAGATGGAGTACTCAAGATGGAGTACCCAAGATGGAATACTCATGATGGAGTACCCAAGATGGAGTACTCAAGATGGAGTACTCAAGATGGAGTACCCAAGATGGAGTACCCAAGATGGAGTACCCAAGATGGAGTACTCAAGATGGAGTACCCAAGATGGAGTACCCAAGATGGAGTACTCAAGATGGAGTACCCAAGGTGGAATACTCATGATGGAGTACCCAAGATGGAGTACTCAAGATGGAGTACCCAAGATGGAGTACTCAAGATGGAGTACCCAAGATGGAGTACCCAAGATGGAGTACTCAAGATGGAGTACCCAAGATGGAGTACTCAAGATGGAGTACTCAAGATGGAGTACTCAAGATGGAGTACTCAAGATGGAGTACCCAAGATGGAGTACTCAAGATGGAGTACTCAAGATGGTGTACTCAAGATGGAGTACTCAAGATGGAGTACCCAAGATGGAGTACCCAAGATGGAGTACCCAAGATGGAGTAGTCACGATGGAGTACCAAAGATGGAGTACCAAAGATGGAGTACTCAAGATGGAATATCAAAGATGTGGTAATAAAGATGAAGTCCCATTGGAGTACTCAAGATGGAGTACTCAAGATGGAGTACCCAAACAGGAATACCTAAGTTGGAGTACCTGAGTTGGAGTACCTGAGTCGGAGTATCCAAGTTGGAGTCCTAAAATAGGAGTACCTGAGCTGGTGCACTCAAGTTGGAGCACCAAGTAGGAGTTCCAAGTAGAATTGCCCAAGTTGGACTACACAAGTTGTAGTACCCATATGGGGAATGCTTAACCAAAGTATCCTAACAGAAATATCCCCAACAGAATTGCCTAATCAGATGCCCAGGCAAGAGTACTCCAGCAAAAATGCCTAAACAGAGGTGCTTTGATGGGAGTGTCCAAACATCAGGGACGTTCCAAGGGCCCAATGAGGAATAATGTCTAATTGACACAAAGCTAACTGATAGCAGGATCATCGTCTCCCTGGCATAGAGAGTCATCAAATCTTACAGTATGGAAACAGGCCCTTCGGCCCTACTTGTCCATGCTGAGCAAGTGTTCACTAAAGTTAGTCCCATTTGCCTGCCTTTCATCTGTGTTCCTCTAAAGCTTTCCTATCCATGTGCGTTAAACCTGTTACAAACAGCACCAACTAACTTGACAAACTGAGACAGAGCATTGATTATCTGTAAATGGGAAAAGCAACTATCTGAAGTTGGGCAATGAATATCTGACAGAGGGAGTTATGTCTTCATCGTAATACAGGGAGAAGGAAGTGTTGACACTTGGTGCATTGATTATCCGATTGAGGAGCATTGACTACCTGACATATGGAGCAACATCCACCTAATAATGGGACCATTGAGTACCTGTTCAAGGAAGGCTTGACAACCTAAAGCAGGTGGAATAACCTAAGTGATACTGAGAGCATCGACGATCTGTAAATTAAACAGCAACTATTCCAGACAAGAAATGTTCATTATTTGATTCTTGAAGCATTGACTACCTGACAAAGGGATTGTTTGTTTACTTTTCGTCAATACGTTTTGTACCTGATATAGGCAGGATTCGCTTCCTGTTATTGGATGTTCTAACACCTAAACGCAGGGAGGATTGACAACCTGGGATCTCTTACTATCTGGTCCTGGAAGTACCAACTACATGATACAAAGAACTGCCCGATATTGGGAGCAGAGACAATCTGGAACAGTGAGCATTGAGTGAGTATTAAATATCTAACACAAGAAACCATGGCAATCTTATAGAGACCTCAATAATACCTGGAGGGAGCATTGGACTCATTATCTGTTTATTTTCACTTTATCAGTTTATTTATTCATGTGTGTATATATTTATATAACAGTATATAGACACACTGATCTGTTCTGTAGTCATGCCTACTATGTTCTGGTGTGCTGTCGTTGTCCTATCAGGGACACATGACAATGAACTCTCTTGAATCTTGAATCTTGACATCTAATACTGAGGTACCATGCACATGGAATGGTGTCACCCTGCCATTGGGAGCATTCTCTCCCTGCCACAAGGAGCCTTGACACCTGGAATTGGGAAGTAGGTAGCTACTTGGAGAATTTGCTAGCTGACTCCCAGGGGCAGTGACTGTATGATGAGGGAACATTGTTCACCCAGCACCAGGGGCTATGGCTACTTGGTTCCAAGATCAATGCCTACATTATACAGGGAGCATAGTCTACCTGATAGTCTTGCCATCAAAGGTAGGCGCAAAATGCTGGAGCAACTCAGCGGGTCAGGCAGCATCTCTGGAGAAAAGGAATAAGTGACGTTTTGGGTGGAGACCCTTCTTCACACCCCTGGCAGAGATGACATCGATATCTTCACATGTGCAACACTGGGTGATTCAACATAGCATGGATTTACAGCCTGAGACAAAATGCCTTGAATCACTCTGCGTGAGAAAGAACTGCAAATGCTGGTTTAAATCAAAGGTAGGCACAAAATGAACTACAAATGCTGGTTTAAATCAAAGGTATTCTTTTTCAGTCTGAAGAAGGGACTCGTCCCGAAACGTCGCCCATTCCTTCTCTCCACAGATGCTGCCCCACCCGCTGAGTTACTCCAGCAGTTTGTGCCTGCATTGAATCACTAGTTCTGCGAGCATTGATAAATAACGATCAGCTTAATATCATGAATTCTATGCACTGCCCGATGAGATTTCCAACTTTCCGATTGAGTGGCTTTAACTGAAAATATTGTAAGTGCCACTTGTCAAATATCAGCAGATCCAAACTGCAATTCCCGGGAGCGTTAACTGTCAAAAGATTACTAAACTAATAAAGATAGCGTTTCTGGTCACGTACTGAGATCATCATATGATAAAGGCATGGAATGCTAGCAGACAAAATGTAATTTGAATGCTACATGTATGAATTAGTATATCATTGTTGGGTTGAGGGAAGTTAGTAAACAGGCAGGCCAGGAATTAGAGTAGTCAGCCGAGGTGTACTAGGAAGCTCTGGAAGGAAAGCGTAAGCAGCAGCTTGAGTAGCATGGAGTTGATTAAGGGAGAAATTGGATGGTATTGAGTGATATTTATCAGGAGGAGAGGTCCTGGCTGCAGGAATAGTGGGATAAATAGGCCAATTGTTAAGTCAAGGAAAATGAAATTCTATTATTCCTACCCACTAGCAATGCAGGAAAATCATTTACCTCATTCATACAAATTCTCTTTCTCATTTTAGTCACAATATTTCACCCAACATGCAACAAACAGCCTCATTGCATGAATGAAATTAAATCAGAAGAATTCAATTCAAATCAGAAGTCGGCAGGTCTGAGATCATCATTATTATTTTTGGATTTTTTAAAACCATTTAATGTCATGCATTTTTTTTTTAAAACACCCATTTTGGAAAGATAATGTTGCCCTCACAAATTCAATGTTAGTTGTGTAAATTTGGCAATGAAATATAGGGGAGAATGTGCAGCCAAAAACACAGAGTGCTGTATGTAAGATACAAAGACTACTGATCCCAAATACAGGCAGTTGTGACTTCCGAACACAGGGAGTATTCATGGCTATATACAAGGATTGCTGACTGCCAAGTAAACTGCGCTCTTTGCCAAATGCTATGGGTACTGATGCTCAATGGAGTGATGGAAATGGTCGGTGGATTTTCCCATTTGTGCTGATTCTCTTCCAGTTTTGTATGTGAATTAGGAGCCCATTTTTTCATGTATTTTTCACACTGCATAGCAAATTGATAGCAGACTGTGTGCAGATGCAAGTGTTGTGTGGTTTCTGAATGTTACATCAACCATGGCAGCAACCCTGATTTGTAAATTGGGTCATGATGATCCAGGTATCGCCATACCTTTACCACATAGGGAAGTCCAATGTTTAACACCAGGATTGTCCACCTAGTACTCACCAGCCCCATTCTTCCACCCTCTCTGTCTAATGGAAGGCAATGACTGTTTGAAGGAGGGTCTCGACCTGAAACGTCACCTATACCTTTTCTCCCGAGATGCTGTCTGACCCGCTGAGTTACACCAGTTTTTTCTGTCTATCTTAGGTAAGGACTTGCTGGTTTGATCGGAAGTAGGCTTGAATGTGTTTTTTTGCTGCTGGACAGACGTTTTGGAAAATGGTACTGTTGAAGCTAGTGCAAGATTTCAGCTCCATTAAGGAATCCAGAACCTTGAGGAAAATTTGAGATGCAGAAATATGGAGCTGGATATAGTGGTTTACCAAGGAGAGGACCACAATGCTGGAGTAATTCAGCATTTTGGGCCTTTCCTTGTTAAATCACCATCTGCAGGAGAATATGAATCCATGTCAAGTCAGGCAGTGACCCTGGAGACCATGGATTCATGTTCACCAGACGAAATTGAGATGTTCTGTGTCAGCCCGGTTTAGCATATTCTCTGAAAGCTTTGTATTCACATCCAGAAACAGCTTGAGGCAGTGAGCAGCTCCCCTTTAAGAGGTGTCAGTTTGGTTTCAATCAGCAGTGGCTGTTTTCAACTCATGCTAGTCACTCATGAAACTGCAACCCCAGGATAAATCGTAATGGAAAGAGCCACACAATTGCTGCTGTCTGGATGCTGTAGAGGCAAGAGTGTTTATTTGGCATTTGCACCAGATAAGAAGGGGAGCAATGTAATTCTTACCTGCTGTAGCTTTACAGGCACATTAGAGGCAGCAACAACACCAATAAGCATACAGTAAATCATCAGTTATTCTAAAGTAAATCACGTGAATGAGGTACGAGCATAATTTTTATGCATGACCAGCACCAGGTCAAACTAGGAAGAATTTAGTTGCATCTTGCAATTCAAGGGCATGTCTTCCAGTGCTACCCGATTTTAATGTCATTCAATTTTCAGAAGCAGAGTAAAGCACACAGCCTCTACTATATAGCATGTTTAGCACTGTTAGTAACTGGCTGTTAGATACACTGAGTACTGACTGTTAAATGGCAAGTACGTTGTCAAGATGCAGTGATTTGTAAATACATGGAACACCAGCTGCAAACTATATGCAGTAACTGTGCCAAATATAGGGAACTTACCCTGTCAAAGGCAAGGTATCCGGACTATGAATAGGAGGGTCACTTTCTGCTGAGAAGATCAAGTATAAGCAGCAATAAACAGAAAATAGATCATCAACTGTGGATATTATGTGCATCTATTATGATGAGCTTTGCAGGAAAATAGTATTAATGTGCAAGTGCGATTGTGAATGAAGCCGTCAAGTGACTGTGCTTGCATCTTTTGAAGATGGGTACTGTGGAGAATAGCTGCGGCAACTGATAGGAAAGTCAGGGAAACAAGGACATTATAATTTTTACCAAGCAACATGTCATTTTGCTGAAAATTGAATCTTTCTTAGTACTTCTACTTGGGTGAAGATTTTGTCTGCAGCCTCCGACATCCTCTCGTTGTTGACAAGACCTAACTGCAGGGTTTGTCTTAATTGGTTTGTTTGAGTCCCCGGCTTGTTGCTGCCAGTGAAGTTGCTGACAAACTGTTTGTAGCTCTGCACCAATTTTCTGCTGGATGTGGATGAAAGGAAAATAACTCACGAAGTTTAAGTACTGAGCTCAATTTTAAGCCCATATGACTCAAATAAGTCATTTTGTAAAATTGCCTTTCATGGGTGAATTCAGTCGCACCAACCAAGGACGCAGAGAAGACTTCCTTCAGTGGAAAACCATACATTGCCAATCTTGAAAAATAATGAGAGGGATGTACTAATGCTCCATAACCTCTTCATACAACAACAAGGGAAATTAATGCATTCATAAAACTTGATCAAAAGCAAAACATATGAAAAGACTTCTCAAAGACTGAGAGATGTGTTACAATGTAGTCCAATTTGAGGTCGGAGGGCAAAATGAAGGTAAAAGTCACTGTTTTTATTGGAAAAATTGAATCCTGGTGCTAGACCGTGTTGTGAGGCTAAAAATGTGAGGTGTATTCAGGTGGGAAAGACAGACCGGACAGACAGCAATCTTGATGCTAAACAATACTGGTGCTATGACTAAAGAGGAAGACTTATATTTATTAAATGGCTTCCAAGACGCCCCAACATTTATTTATTTGGCCGGGGCAGAGATAAAGGAGGTACTTTTGAGGTGCATGCAAGCACAACTACCAAGCTGTATATAGTGAGCTCCCACATCTGTGATGTGAGGCTCTATTTATAATAAAGAATATCAAAAAAACATTGGAAACACCCAGTACCTGAGGCGACAAAGGGTGCAGAGAAGGTTTTACGAGAGTGTTGGCAGAACTTGAGGGCCTGAGCTACAGGCAGACTTTGTGCAGGTTAGGACTTCATTCCTTGTAGTGCAGAAGGCTAATGGGGTAAATTTTTAGAGGTGTATAAGATCATGAAAGGAATAGATTGGGTAAACAAACAAAGTCCCTTGCACAGAGTAGGGGAATCAAGAACCAGCGGACATAAATTTAAGGTGAGGGAGGAAAGGTTCAACAGGAACCTGAGGCATGGAAGGTATATGGAACAAGCCGCCAGAGGCGGTAGATGAGGCAGGTATTAGCATTATGTTTAAAAAGCATTTGGACAGGTACATGGATTGTATAGGTTTAGAGGGAAATGGGCTAAACACAGTAAGTTAGAACTAATGTAGATGTGACATGTTGGTCGGCATGGGCAAGATGGGCCAAAGGGCCTGTTTCCATGCTGTATGGCTATGACTTTCATTTCCTGTTTTTATTTCCGGATTCCAGTATAGGAAGTGGTAGCATTAAAGTATAAAGTATTATGGTTTTGGGTGAAAGTGTTTAATGATATTGGTTGAGAGACAAATAAAAGCCAGGATTCCAGAGAGAAGTTCCTTATGATTCTTCAGGAGATAATTTCATCTTTATTCCCACCTGGGGGGACCAGAGAGAGGTTCCGCTTTGATGATTCGTGTGAAGAATAAACATCTTATTACAATCATACATTCCCTTGATACCACACTGCATGAATCAACCTGGATTTTAGAATCCACTGCCCATCGATTCATAAGGGGGAAATGACACCAACTAATGCGGTTAAACTGAGTTATGATTTCCGTGGCACTTAAACAATTTTTATTGAACACCGTTAAGATTTAAATGCTTACCTATTTGCGTTGACTGAATTTGTTAAAGGAGGTTTTGGTCAGTCTTTGCTGTTTAGAAGTGAAGGCAGTGAAGAAAATGAATGAGATGTTGGCCTTCACAACAAGAAGAGTTGAGTATAGGAGCAAAGAGGTCCTTCTGCAGTTGTACAGGCTCCTAGTGAGACCGCACCTGGAGTATTGTGCGCAGTTTTGGTCCCCTAATTTGAGGAAGAACATTCTTGCTATTGAGGGAGTGCAGCGTAGGTTTACAAGGTTAATTCCCGGGATGGTGGGACTGTCCTATGTTGAGAGAATGGAGCGGTTGGGCTTGTACACTCTGGAGTTTAGTAGGATGAGATAGGATCTTATTGAAACATATAAGACTATTAAGGGTTTGGACATGCTACATGCATAAGGGTTTGGACATGCTAGACTGACGTCTTAGAGTTCATTTGCTATGGGTCTTTGATAAATAATTAAGTTATAGTCCCATTAACTGTGCCCAACGTGCTTCTCATCATAGTTGCTGCAGCAAGTGGACCCGCTTTCTCGGGTCTCACCCTCTGATGTCCAGTTATTAAGGATATCAATAACACAAGTTCTCCCAGACCCAAGTACATGGAAGTATGGGATATTGACATTGTGTTAACATTTATTCACCATGGGGCTCCAGCTATATCTCTATCTTTGGTCCGGCTCTCATAGGTAGTTAATCCCCTGGCGCTGCCCTCAGCGCACGGGTCCAGTCATTACATACCCCATGCACCTTCGGTTATGTGTGGTCACACATTTACAACATTACGTCAAGGTCATCTAGAGCCTTAGAGGCTCTGATAATAGCTATGTTTGTTACAACACCCACCCCTCTAAAAATCTCATAAGACGGTGTCAGTTCAGACCATCTCCAGGTGGTTATATGAAGTTTTGGCTTATACAGGAGTAGATACTAATTTCTAATCTCACTCCACCAGAGCTGCCTTTGGCTTTTCCATAAGACCACCGGTAACCATAGAGGTAGGTGGGTCTGGTTCTTCCGAAACATGGGGTAAGTGGACCATTTACAAGTTGGTAATATTTACACTTGTTTTAGTACAAATGAAAATGATAACATGTGATGGGTTATCAATACACAGTATACAAGGGTGCCAAGCATAGCTTGGAATTGGGGCCAGAGTTGTCTTGCAATAATTCAGCAAAATGCCGCTTCAGGGTTCACGTACTGTCTGACGGGCCTATGCAGCCATGGCTTCCCACAAATGTTGGGAATAATAATAATAGAACTTTATATGGGGTTCTAAACATAAAACGTTGCTGGTTCAGCCCGGGATCGGGGAACCAGTCTCTACTTCAATAATCAATTCATTGCTTTACAGAATCTGAGAAGACCGCTCCTGCAGCTCGGGGTGTCAGACTGATCCATGTATGTGCTCACTACATACCCCATGCACCTTCAGTTACGTGAGGTCACACATTTACAACATTACGTCAAGGTCATCTAGAGCCTTAAAGGCTCTGATAATAGCTATGTTTGTTACAAAATAAAACCTCATAAGACGGTGTCAGTTCAGACCATCTCCAGGTCGTCATACGAGGTTTTGGCTTATACCGGAGTAGATACTAATTTCTAATCTCACTCCACCAGAGCTGCTACAACATCAGCAGCAAGGGTTATGTGTGGTCCTCTGGACCACATCCTGTCAACTGCAGGATGGTCTAACAAATGAGGTATCCAACATTTTATTTTAACCCATTGCCATATCAGGGGTATTTGCCAACTCTATTTTAGATTCAATTTTATTAGGTATGTTACAAAACTTACCTTCAGCGGCGCTGCAGTTCTGTCACTGTCCGTGTGCGCGACTTTGGCGCCTTTGAGGGGGGGGGGGGGGGGGGGGGGTTAAAATGCGGTTTTCCCTTGCCATCCGGAATTATATTTTCTCGGAGTGCGAGCTTTTTCTGGAGATTCATTCCGACTGCCGGCAAGTGAAATATTTTTTTAAATAGCCCGACTATTTCAGAGCTGCATTAAAATTAAAATTAGCTCCTAATACCGTGAACGCCGACAATAGGGACGGATTTTATGTAGGTAAATGAAAGCTGTTTCTTTTTTCATATAAACTTGCTTGTTTAGATGACCTTAATCAACATTTCATGTTGCGAAACGGTGATTTAGTCCCCATATGAACCGGCAGTATTTTTCCTGCCGATATGGGGTTTAAATTCACTGCAACGTTCCAATCCATCGCGTTCCAGAAAATCCACTCGCAAGCTGATTTAAATGGCCATTAATTTACGGGCATTAAACACAAAATTCCTTCAATTTGGCCTATAAATTAATAACAATTAGAATTAAAAATCATGTTATATTGTGAATTCTTGTGTGAATGTTATTTGGACACTTAGGCTTTAAAACAAATGTTAATATTTTCTTAAGAAATGGATAGATGTTTAGATCTAGTAATTGAATTTTGTAATTAGCTACAATTGGGTAACTAACTTTAATTTAACTATTTAAATTAACTATGCTTTAATTTCAGGTCATCCAAGTAAGATTGTTTCATATTTGTTTCAGAATGCTTCAATCTATAATAACTGAAAATGTATTTCAGTTCTCCTAATTTTTAAGAAGTAATGGGCTTTTAACTGTCCTCGATCACAACTTTTGTGTTAAGTCAATGGAAAAGCAATAGGGAACAAGATGCTAATTTCCTAGTATGAAAATGGCCATAACGTTTTTAATACTGAAGATATGAATGTGAATTAGGTGTCAAATTAAACTTCTTTTTATGCTTTATCTGATGGGATAAATTGCAGACTTGATTTTTAAAATCTCAACATTTTGTAGCATTGCTAATTTTATAGTTTCCCCTCGGATGAGAGGGCTTTCTGTTATTATTATTTGTTCATTTATCAGCATCAGCATGTTTTAAATCTTACGTGACTCCGAAGTAAAATTGTAAGATTAAATGAGAACTTACCAGTTTGAAGTTTAATCTTTATTTTATGAGGAGTTACGATGAGCGATGACGTGCCCTCCGCTCCCAACCCTCGTATCATAAAGATCATCTGGTAGTTCTAGTCATCGCTAATCTTACTATGTTAGTTCAACAACTGTTATCTGTGATTTCAAACCGCCGCTTTGAAGATTGACGCGCATGCGGGCTGAAGGCTTTATTCACATAATCGCTCATCGTAAATCCTCATAAAATAAAGATCAAACTTCAAACTGGTAAGTTCTCGTTTAACCTTACTATTAAATGCCACAACTTTCTCCTCTTTTCAGAAGGTGACTTGGGAAGCAAAATATATTTCCAAATCTTCGCAGTCACTGTTTGAGGTACATCAGGAACACTTCATCAATATTTAACATCTGCAAGGCAATGGAAACTCTTGGCTGTGATAGAGGATAAGATCCTATTGATGTTCATAATCTAGTCACTGGTGGAAGTGGACATTGGGAAGGGAAATGTTGAAGCTGTATTTTGATATCCATCGAACCAATGGCATTAACATACACCATTAATGTCTCTGACTTGAGAAACTGGGACTACACTGCAGAGAGAGATGGAGATTCATTATAGCTCATTTCTTACTTCATTATTGATGGAAATAGGAAATTCCATTCCTGGAATTACCATTCCATTACCAGAATGCTGCCTGAATTAGTGAGCATTAGTTATAAGGCGAGTTTGGACAAACATGGATTTATTTTCTCTGTAGTGTCGGAGATTGAGGGGAGACCTGATACGTGTGTATAAGATGATGAGAGACATGGATAGGGTGGACAATCAGAACCTTTTTTTCCCAGGGTGAAAATGCCAAACACTGTAGAGCGTAGCTTTCAGGTGAGAAGGGCAAAATTTATCTCCTGTGCTGATACATGATCTATATCCCAACTATAGATCATGTGTGCTGCAAATCTTTTATACAGCCCTCCGCTCCCAGCCCTCATAGATTTCATCTGGTAGTTCTAGTCTTTGTTATCTTACCATTATACTTCAGCCACTATTAGCTGTGATTTCACACCGTTGCTTTGAAGAATGACGCACGAACGGCTGTACGGGGTTCTTCACGTAGTCACTCACGTGACTACGAAGTAAAATACTGGCATTTAACATGCTTTTAGAAAGGTACGTGGAATTGCTGGTCATTGCAGGGATATAGATCATGTATCGGCAGGGAACATTACTTTAACCTGACATCAGGATGAGCACAAATATTGTGGGCCGAAGGGCCTGCTCCTGTGCTGCACTGTTCTATGTTCTATGTGTGTAAAAAATAACTGCAGATGCTGGTTTAAATCGAAGGTAGACACAAAATGCTCAGCACTTCAACTCGCCCTCTGTCCTGGGCCCCCTCCATTGTCAGATCAAATTGGAGGAACAACACCTCATATTTCGCTTGGGTAGTTTACACCCCAGCGGTAAGAACATTGACTTCTCTAACTTCAGATAGCCCTTGCTTTCTCTCTTCATCCCCTTCCCCTTCCCAGTTCTCCCTCCAGTCTTACTGTCTCCACCTATATTCTATCTTTGTCCCGCCCCCTCCCCTGACATCAGTCCGAAGAAGGGTTTTGACCCGAATCGTCGCCCATTCCTTCTCTCCAGAGATGCTGCCTCACCCGCTGAGTTACTCCAGCTTTTTGTGTCTACGTTCTATGTTCTATATTTTCAAAAAGTGATTTATCTTAATAAACTGAAAAGGGAAATAAATTTATTGTACATCCCACTGCTGAGGACTTCTTACTTCTTCTTCTTTAGCCCTTTGCTCCTCTAGGGTGCATGGGCCATTGACAAATGTCCTCCACCTCACATGGTTGTTGGCATGCGAGATCTACCTAGTTGAGGCCACTCTCAGACATTTCTGTCAGGTCACCTCTTCTCCAGCTGTTCCTGGGGCAACCTCTTTTCCTTTTTCCTTGGGGGTTCCATTTCAGGGCTTGCCAGGTGATGTTTGTGGCAGGTTTCCTGAGGGTGTGCCCAATCCAACTCCATTTTCTCCTTTAAATTATTACAATGGGCTCCTGGCTTGTTCTTTTCCACGGGTCCACATTGCTTACTTTGTCTCTCCACCAGATGTTAAGTATTCTCCTAAGGCAGGTGTGAATGAATGTTTGCAGCCTGTTTGTGGTTATTTTTGTTATTCTCCATGTTTCAGATCCATACAGCATCACCTGTTTCACATTTGAGTTAAATATGCATATTTTGGTGTTGATTGAGATGTGCTTTGAGCTCCAGATCTTCCTGGGCATGTTAAACACAACCCTAGCCTTATTGATTCTACTTTCTATGTCTGCCTTATGCTGAGGACTTCAGCAGTTTAATATTATCCATGTAGATATGAAGAGTTGATTAAAAAGAATGTCATATTAGAAGACCCTGTCACCACTTTAAGGAGAGATCTAGGGCTGCATTTAAATCATCAGAATATCAGAGCTGACAAACTGAGGAAAGGGGAAGATTTGTTCATGGGTTTTTTTGGTCTGTGCTTGCCTGTTTTTTTTTTTGTTGAGGAATTCATGTTAAGTATTAAATGTTTAGGCAATTGCTGTGATTCAAACAGTGAAGAATAATTGCTGTTCAAAAAATAAAAACAATTCCAGTAATGTTCCTTTTGACTACCTTGAATAATATTAAAGCCTCATTTAATCCTGAAATTTAATTCTGAAATTTCCATAACATAGATACATAGATACATAGACAATAGGTGCAGGAGTAGGCCAGTGCCATCATTCAATTTGATCATGGCTCATCATCCACAATCAGTGCCCCATTCCTGTCTTTTCCCCATAATCCCTTGATTCTGCTGGGCCTAAGAGCTCTATCTAACTTTCTTTTGAAATCATCCAGTGAATCGGCCTCAACTGCCTTCTGAGGCAGAGAATTCGACAAATTCACAACTCTCTGTGTGAAAATGTTTTTCCTCATCTCAGTTCTAAATGGCCTACCCCTTATTCTTAAACTGTGGCCCCCCGTTCTAGACTCCCCCAACATTGGGAACATGTTTCCTGCATCTAGCATGTCCAATCCCATAATAATTGTGTATGTTTCTATAAGATCCCCTCTCATCCTTCTAAATTCCAGTGAATACAAGTCCAGTTGCACCATTCTTTCATCATATGACAAGAATGTCCTTCCTCAAATAACCTCTGCCTTCAGATTCAGTATGCTCCACAGAAAGGTTATAAAGGTCTCAAATGCAGTAAACTTGCAAAGGTGCAGATATCTGGATACAAACCTTTAATGAATTGCCAACCTGGTGACCCAAGATTGCATACATGCTAAACAACAAAACATAATTGCAATGGATGTGTAAGTGATATCACAATTGATTAATCTGATTAATTCCTCTCACGACCATACAGGCGACACCTGGCGACATGTCGCGGGTGTGGCGGGGTGTCACCAGGGGGTCCCCCGTATGGTTGTGAGAGGTCGCCAGGGGGTTGCCTGAACTACTTTAATTTGAATTTGAATTTGTGGATCCACCCGGTCTCTATCTATAACTATCTTAAACTTATTAGAACAGTGGTCGCTGGTCTCAAATGGCTCATAAGGTCATAGTTGATAGGAGCAGAATTCGGCTCATCAAGTCTATTCTGCCATTCAATCATGGCTGATCCATCTCTCCCTCCTAGCCCCATTCTCCTACCTTCTCCCCATAACCCCCGACACCTGAGCTCATCAAGAATCTATCTATCTCTGCTTTAAAAATATCCATTGACTTGGTCCCCACAGCCTTCTGTGGTAAAGAATTCCACCTTCTGACTAAATAACTTCCTCCTCATCTCTTTGCTAAAGGAACATCCTTTAATTCTATGTTCTCTAGCCTTAAACCCCTGTCTCACGGTGCGAGTTGTCCCACGAGGTACCCCGAGTTTTCACTCGCGGTAATCCCGTACAATCAACGTAGCGGAAACGTCGGAATTCGCGCGAGCAACTTAGCGACTCGTGGTGCTAACGGTAGGTACCCGTGAAACTTGTGAACTCGTGAAAAAAATCAAACATGTTTGATATTTTCCACGAGTCAAATGTAATGTTCAAGTTAAAAATTGAAACATTTAAACTCGTTGTCATAACGTAGTGGCCCGTGCGTTTACCTTATTGATTCGTGAGTCTACCGTGGCACCGTCAATGGAAACTTTTCATTCCCCAGGTGGGAATGGAGTTACCCGAGGCCAGACTCCAATAGTAGCAGCATTGAAAGTGACAGCAGAAGGCGGGAGCAGGAACCTTCATTTGAATTTACACTGAGGTTAAATGGATTGTCATCCATGATCATAAAAAGTCGCATATTGGATGTAGTGGGTTTATTTACGGGTGACTGTGGCTACCGATGACTGTGACTGTGATCCAGGAGGAGGGGGGGGGGGGGGCACACTATTCACTTTCCCACAAGCATTTACCAAGATTGTCTAATATTTTGTTGACCTCATGTACATGCTTTCAATATTCACTTTACACCACGTATTGTGACTTTGTCAAGACCCTTCTGGAAGTCCGTATTCAGGTTGTTAATGTTTGCCCTCAGCATTCATTGCTTTCAGAAAGATGCTTGCTACCGACAAACTCACCACGACAATGCACAACTACCCGATACAAACAACATTAGGTTTAGATTTATTACTTTCATGTGTAAAGTTATGTTTTGCATGCTATCCAGTCAAATCAGATAATACTATACATAAATAGAAATAAACTAAATTCAAGTACATAGATCGGGACAGAAACAAAATGCAGATCTTGTCGTTCTCAATATTTTAGCGCTGAATTCCAGAGACAAAGACCAATGGCCACAATGGGGTAGAGGAGAATCGAACGGTCCCCCAACTTATGGAAGGACCATTCAAAAGGCTGATAACAGAGGGAAAGAATGCATTCCTGATTCTACTGATGCGCGCTTTTAAGCTTCTGTTTCTTCTTCCGATGGGAGCGGGGAGAGGAAGGAATGGCCCTGGTAGGAAAGGTCTTTAGTTCAGATGGCTGCTTTCCCGAAGCAGCATGAAATCGACTTGTAGTCAATGGTGGGGAGTTTGATCTGTATGATGAGACGCAGAGATGTAGAGTGGGGGTAGAGTTGGGGAAGTACCACTAGTTCCCCACACATACAGCGTCTGCTCCTGTCCCTCTGCCCCTGTTCTGCCTGTGCTTCCTACACACCCTGGCTCTTCTGTACTGTTTTGTTTTCATTATTGCTTCATACTGCACAGAAACGGGCCCTTCAGGTTGGGAACTACAGTTAGTTTGGAAATTAGCAAGCAGACAAAAATGCTTCCATGTAGCCTTCCAGCAGTGACGAGGCACCATGATCTCATGATCAACCCAATCACCGGAGCCCAACTATGGGTTTAACTACCATAAAAATTGACAAACAATCGCTTCCTTTGATATTTGAACAACGAAACTCTATTAAACAATGTAACACACAACCTTTGTATTTTAGCTTGCAGTAACATAAATAAACTTAGTTATTCAAAACACCACAGGAAAATAACTTGATTACTGCAAGGGTGAAACACCTTTTCCCCATTGCTATGATTTTCTATTAAAAAAACTACGTTACTTCGCAAAGCAACAATCATGTTACAGCAGAATTACTGTCCTTGTTGAATGTGAGTGTCTCTGTCTCCATCTTCTCTTCAAGCCTTTAACCTATTCCTGTTGGGACCCAATACCCGTGCTCGTTCTTTCAGGCTGAGTTCGGCTTCCCAAACACTTTTCCACTCGCTGTGTGCGGCTCCCACGCTCCCGTCAAACTCACCTGCTTCTGATTCCCGCACTCCCTCCTTGATTTGGTTCCCGCACTTCCTAACCACCCCATCTAGCTGTGCTAAGTAGAAACATATAACTGCAGATGCTGGTTTATACCAAAGATAGACACAAAGTGCCCGAGTAACTCCATAGATCAGGCAGTATTTCTGGAGAAATGTTTTGGATCCGGACCCGTCTAACGAAACGACACCCACCCTTTTTCTCCACAGATGCTGCCTGACCCACGGAGTTACTCCGGCACGTTGTGTCTATCTTTTATCCAGTTGTGATGTTGCCTTCAAGTAATTTGTTTTCACTTGTACAACAACGTTCCTTGTTGATACGATATTCCCAATGTTGCTACCACTCATTGCACATGTCCGAATTTTTCAGCGCTCCTAAAGTGCAACACCTCAGACCTATCATCATTATATTTCACTTGCCCCTCCAAATATAACAAACCTTCGCCAGCTGGTCTTCTAACTACGTGATGTGCGTTTCTAACAAATCATAAGTATAACTGCTCTGGCACTGGAGGGTGCGCATTTTCCCTTTTATAGGTTATATAAATAGATGCAGCCGCGCTGAATTCTATCTTTAACTCAAAGCCGCAGGATGGAGATGTTTTCTTAAACATTGTTGCTTTATTAAAACATACCTTCATTCACGGTTGGCTCAAGTGTAACGGGAGGGGAACTTGGTAACTCTGGAGACAAACTCGGAACATCGCAGATTACCATACCCGTGGGAACTCGCCTCAAACACTTGCACATCAACTTGGAATATCGTACACAACCACGAGTCTGTCACTCTGGGTCACTCGTGTGTCAACTCGCACCGTGAGACAGGGCCTTTAGACTCTCCCACTAGTGGAAACATCCTCTCCACATCCACTCTATCCAAGCCTTTCACTATTCTGTACATTTCAATGAGGTCCCCCCTCATTCTTCTAAACTCCAGCGTATACAGGCCAAGTGCCGTCAAACACTCCTCATATGTAAACCTACTAATTCCTGGGAACATTCTTATAAACCACTTCTGGACCCTCTCCAGAGTCAGCACATCCTTCCTCAGATATGATGCCCAAACTTGCTCACAATACTCCAAATGCAGCCTAACTATTGCCATTTAAATCCTCAGCATTACATCCCTGTTTATGTAATCTAGCCCTCTTGAAATAAATGCTAGCATTGCGTTTGCTTTCTCACGTCCTCATCCACGAACACTTCATCAACCTGCCCCTCTCAATAGGGGCTAGTGACTAGATAGGGGCTACAGACTAGATCAAGCTTGTGGGGCCCTCTACATATCGTCTGAAGAAACTATCCTGAACACATTGGACAAATTCTGCCCCGTCTAAACCGTTTGCACTATGCCATTCCCAGTCATTATTGGTAAAGTTAAAACCCCCTATTATGACAACCTTATTTGTACTGGGGTACTGAGAATTCAATCTGATGTGCCAATTTCGATTGACACTATTTAGTTATTTGGATTACTAAATTCTGCTCATTATCTTTGGCACTCGGCAGCTAGAACACAGATTGCATATTTACCCACGCTGATTCTAACACAACACACCCAGGGAATCCAGAACCTGGATTATTTAGGTAATATGTAAAATTTCAATTTTAAATATTACCTAAAGTGGAAACTAATCCTGACCTTTCTGCCCACTGGATGAAGCTAAATAAAGCATGTCTACTGATATCTCTGCTGCCTATCCCATGAGAATGAAGGAGTAGGTTGGGCAGTTTGTCATATCTGTGTCATTCGTATACACTGAAGGTCAGAGGCAGGCATTTTATATGTTAAGCCAAGTTGCAATTCATAATGATATAGCATTAATATCACATGTAGATTTATAGGATCACTTAACTGTACAAAGGAGACCATTCAGCCCATTGCTTCATTGGCTAACTCTCATCTAACCCATTCCATTCCTCCAGTATTTCTCCACAATCCTGAAAATTAATTTATTGCATACACCAGTTCCACCTTCTTCTTAGGCCTTTGGCCATGGCTGCCCATGGGTATCTCCAGGGTGCTATTCCCTATAAGGAGGACGCCTGTGTGTGACTTTGTTTAACGTGGGTACACTGGTGCACCGACAGCCACCCGATGGTCATTGACACATCTCAGTCGGAATCTAGTGGCATGGAGTCCAAGACAACCGGAGACCCTTTTCTGCTGCAGCCTTCATCCGCCTTCCCAGCCGTTGAGACGCTCCACTAAGGTCAGCCATCGTCCTCTGCCTGTTCCACCGTTGAGGTCTTGGTTGGTTTGTTCTTTGTCCGAGACTTCCCCCTCGACCTTACCGCAATGGGTGGCCCTACCAGGAGCATAGCTCCAGACGGCATCGCTCTCAGGATCTCAGGTCCATGCAAGCTTCTCCACCAGTTCACTGCCATTCTGATAACCTTAATATTCTCTGCTTCCACAAACCTTGAGTGTGTTGAGCTCCAGGCTATAACAACCTTTGCTGCATAATGTTTTTGCTTATTGCTTGAAATCTGTGTGTCTTGGTGATTATATCATTTAGTTAACAGGAAAAGCTTCTCTCTTTCTAAACCGGTCATAATCTGTATACCTTTATCACCTTTCGCTCAATCTTTGCTCCAGCGAGAGAAACTCCAGTTTCGCCAGTGTGACTTGTAGCTGAAATCCCTCATCCATGGAAATATTCCAGTAAATCTTTTCTGCAGTCTTTCCAGTGACCAGTACTGAATGCAATACTCTGTTTATGGCCTGGTTAATGTTTGATAGGGTTTCCGTATAATCTCCTTACTTTTGCAATCTGTGTTTCTGTTTAGGACCCTAACATCTTTTCTACTTTACTAAACCATATCTGGCCACATAAAAAGATCTATTTATTTCAAAATAGACTTTATTCAAGTAATAAATATATACAATACATGAACTGTGCAAAAAATTTATCCGATATTCCCGGAGGCTATACAAACATTCAATACTGTTTACCCACATTGCTCAAATTTCACAAATTTATTCCCCCACCCCTGCTACTCATGTGGCCCACTGGTGTGGAATCCCTTCCCTTATTTTGAAGGGCATCTCCACCACACCCTGCCCCCCCATGTCCAGCGGCAAAAGGAACCTAAACTGTGGTCCTCCCCCACAGAGCCTTGCCGTTGGCTGCACCAAGCTTCAGTGCATCCCACGTGCCGAGGTGCCACATAAAGAAAAATTACAAAACGATAGACGAAATTTGATTTGGAAAAATCTCAGGAACTGTAGGTGTATTGTGTTATACAAAAGGCAACACTCCGTACAACCAGGCTGAAACAAACATGTTTCAAAATTGTATTTTATTTCCCCGTTGTTATGAATGCTTATGAAATCCAGCAGTAAAATCCTAATGTAAAATGTGTAAAGGACAGAGCATAATGTTATTGGTAAAAAAAAAAAAACAAGACAAACCAGAGAACAAACTGATGGGAAAAGGATGCAGGGACGCCCAATGGCCGCAGGACTGGGTAAAATGAGTATGTTGGAGTAGGCAGTGAAGGTACAGCAGGCAGTGCAGAAAGCTAATGGCATGTTGGCCTTCATAACAAGAGGAATTGAGTATAGGAGCAAAGAGGTCCTTCAGCAGTTGTACAGGGCCCTGATGAGACCACACCTGGAATATCGAGTGCAGTTTTGGTCTTCAAATTTGAGGAAGGACATTCTTGCTATTGAGGGAGTGCAGCGTAGGTTTACAAGGTTAATTCCCGGAATGGCGGGACTGTCATATGCTGACAGACTGGAACGGCTGGGCTTGTGCACTATGGAATTTAGAAGGATGAGAGGGGATCCTATTGAAACATGTAAGATTATTAAGGGATTGGACACACTAGAGGCAGGAAACATGTTCCTGATGTTGGGGGAGTCCAGAACCAGGGGCCACAGTTTAAGAATAAGGGGTAGGTCACTTAGAACGGAGATGAGGAAAACATTTTTCACCTAGTGAGATGTGAATCTGTGGAATTCTCTACCTCAGAAGGCAGTGGAGGCCAATTGACTAGATGCTTTCAAGAGAGAGTGAGATAGAGCTGTTAAAGATAGTGTAGTCAGGGGATATGGGGAGAAGGCAGGAACGGAGTACTGAATGTGGATGATCAGCCATGATCACAGTGAATGGTGGTACTGGCTCGAAGGACCGAATGGCCTACTCCTGCACCTATTGTCTGTTGTCTATAGTGTGTAAAAGAGAACGTGTCACTGGATGTTCCATTGGCAAGATAGCCCTAAATTACTTCTCAGAAATGTAAAAGTGGATAGGTACAGCAAGAGTATCAGAAGTGTTGTTATGACTACAGAATGTGGTCACCTTCTTGCACTATCAGAACGCAGGAAAAACAGATCAATTCCAAAGGACAGCGTAAAGATTCACTAGCAACGTGCTTTGTCAGTGATGAGGAGACCAGAGGTTAGTGCAGTAGTTGTCAGCTTTTAAAATTTAATGTCGATCTCCCATGCATTTCTTTTGTTACCTATTTACTTATTCAGATTCATACTTTGATTTTGAATTATGCTCCCCATTTTTGGCACACAGCTACAGATTGTTGATTTATCATCCTGATCCCAATTATAACGTCCCCAGAGAAATGCGAACATCTGGAAATGTAACTAAAATGCATATCAATGGGCTGAGTTAATTAAGGGTGTATCAGTTATGAAAAGCATTTGCGATGTTAAACAAAAAAAACCATAACAAATTCAGAGTTTGTATCTTGGATTTGATTGACACTCAGTCATTGGATATTTTACCCATAGCTGAACAGTAAGAGTATTAGACTAATAACGAATGGGATTAGAACCAATAATGCATTAATTAAAATGCAAACTAATAATGTCTTTATTAAATGAATGGGCATTTTTTCTGTGCATAACAAAACAATTTCGTAATTGAAAATTATATTTTGGTTCTTAATGTCTTTGATTTTACCAAAGTTGCTTTCAAATGAAAATCCATTTCCTGAACATTTTTATACCAATGTAATTGTTTTAATCTTTCACAAACTCTAAATTATGCATGGATATTTCCCACATTTATGCCAGTCTTCTGGGCAATCTGAGCACTTGCAATTTACATGGAGGAAAAATAGGTTTACAGAAGACTCCAACTATCTTACACTAAATTCAACTCAGGATCACCGTGGCAAAATGTGGTGTCAGAATGTTAGCCGTAGACTCCAGATCAACCTTCAACTTATATCGAATAAGCTCATTCCAAAACCTCTAGACGTTGACCTTGGGGCCTCCATAAGCCAACTGGCATCAGAACAAGTTCAATGCCAACTCGATGTTTTACTTTGCCAATTATATCACTGTTTTCTGCCAGATCAACAACAGTGAATAGACAAAGAGTACAGGAAAGAGATTAAGAATCTTGTATCATGGTGTCAGGAAGATAACCTAGCCCTTAACATCAGCTGGACAGAAGAGTTGGTTGTTGACCTGAGGACGCAAAGGAGGAATACAACACTATCCTCAACATTGGACCTGCTGCAGAGATGGTGGACAGCTTCAAGGCCAACCTAGTTCCTTCACACTGATGCAGTGCTCAAGAAAGTGCATTAGAGTGTTTATTTTCTTTGGCATCTGTGATGATTTGGCATGTCTGTGATGATTCTCTTGAACGCCTACAGATGCGCACTGGAAAGTCTTCTGCCGGGAAGCATCTCCGCCTGGTTTGGCAACTGCTATGCCCTCGACCACCTGAAACTGCTGAAAATGGTGATCACAGGCTTGCCGCTTTTTTCCATCCCAATCCATCGTCATGGTGCGTTATTATCAGGAAGGCTGGAAGTTTCGTCAGGGATGTCTGGCCATTTTTCTTTTTTTCTCTTCTGCCTTCTGGGAAAAGATACAGGAGTTTGAAAGCACAGAAATCCAGACTTAAGAACAGCTTCTTCCCCTTTGCTCTCAGACCAATTACCTCTTTCACACCTCTTTCAGTCTGAAGAAGGGTCTTGCCCCGATACACCACCTATTCCTTCTCTCCAGAGATGCTGCCTGTCCCGCTGAGTTACTCCAGCATTTAGCGTCTACCTCTTTGACTCCCCCTTTTCTGGAGAATCCACGACAGACACTTCAGCTTAATTTTATCTTGTTTACTTATTCCGTTATTGCACTCTAATAATTGTTTGAATTGCTTAGGAAAATTTGCAGCAGAATCTTGTACGTTTTGCACTTGGCTTTGTATTTACTGCTGTATTTACCATTACTGTGTGTACACTATTTACTCTGGGAGCTTCATGTGACCAAGAAATGTACCCTGGTGTACATCACTGATCCATATCTGAATCTCAAGTTATATTCAGAATAGAAATCAATCCCACTGCATTAATTAGAATACATGGATATGAATAACATTTAAAAAGTAAAGTGGAAGTGCAAGGAAAATCAAAGTTGACAGATACCTGCGGGGATGCTTTGATATGTCACTGATACTGTTATATGAAAGTTATGATGGTAAAACACTCTGACAGGCAGAACCACCTGAAAGCCCGTAGAAAATGTGAAAGACACATTTCATATTTATAATGTTTAATTGAGGAGGTTATTTTCGGTTGCACTTTTATCTTCTCTGAGAAACAAAAAAAGCCAGTTTTTCTTCAATATTTTAAAATGGCTCTTCAGCAAATTGTAACCTCTTTGTTGGAGAACGTCAGGTGCTCCACTGAATCCAAAGTGTATCTTAGCTGGGACTAGGTTTTAAAGAAAGCAGCTAGTCTCACATATCATCGCTGAACTGAAAGGGGCCTGTTTCTTCTTATCTTCCATGTCTGTGGTGGAATCCAGAGCAATAGTTCTCAGCACATGAGGATCTGAGGCACAACACTCTCAACCTGCAGGCCAATCCTCACCCTTCAGCACACCGTGGAGAACCACTTCACTCTGCTCCAATTCACTTCTAGTGGATAACTGCATGTTCTTTTCAGGATTGGCCCGGGCTCCGTTTCAGCATCTGTAGCAAAGCAATAATAAATAATAAATTTAAAAAGATGCAGATTTCAGATGGAAACAATCACATTACTAATGCAAAATCTGCCGAGATGTGTCGTGTTTGGCTTTAGTAAGTGATTGTTGTTGCTGGAATGTTCTACTGCGCACTGATAAAGCCTTTTTTTAAACAGTTAACATCTTTGGTTATTTAATATTGGATGGCAAGGCTAGGTTGTCATTGTCACCAGTGGGTGAAGCCAGGTTATTAAAGGCTGTTTGCTCTGCTTCATCAGTGCATTCAAATGTGAAATATACCATATGGTGGATCCTCATCCATAATTTCATGCTTCCTATATATAGCAGCATCTTTCTAGATAAGAGATTCTGCAATGTCTGTGTTCAATATTGTTTTGAAAATGTTGTAGGTACAATACTTTTCATATATTGCCTCTAAAATATGTTATCACAATGTCCAACGCAAATGCATCCCCCATCTGCTGGTGATATTGAATTCAGTACACACAAGTATGTACATTCTTTGAGGGACTGATCGGCCTGATGCCGTAAAGCTATTCCCTGAAGATGGAGAGACCAGAACCTGGGGCCATAGTTTCAGAAAGAGGAGAGCATTTGCCAGTTTGAAGAGCACAAATCGTCGGGAATTCACAACCTCAGAACCTTGAGGGTGGCTAGAGCTGAATATATAGAATATATATAGTTAAGGCTGAAATCAATGGATTTTAGTACAGTGAATGGACGGAAGGATTATGGGTATTGGGTGCGAAAATCGAGCTGAGATACAGGATCAGCCTTAGTATTATTGAACGATGAAGCAGGCTAGAGGTTGTTTGGCCGACTGCTGCTTCCACTTCTTAAGTTCTTATGCTCCATGAATAAATCTATTCTGCTTCCAAAAGAGATACAGGGCTGAAAATATATCAATTCCAGAAATCAGAGCCTCAACATGGCTTATTTCAGTGCTATGCCTTTGAAAGTGTCTCTAAAAGGAGCAACATTTTTACTTCTGGGTTATTTTGCATCATTCCTGAAATTTGAACAGCCATTTCTCAGTGCCTGCATGCCTATTGTGAGTTCTGTGTAAGTTGCCCATTGAATTGCATTTTCCTCTGTCCCATGCTCCTTGTGGAGGCAATGCATGACATTGTTCTGGGAACAACTATTACTGAGCAGTCCCAGGGCACCAAGTTTTTTTCTGATGCAGAGCCAGACTGAGACATAATTCAGTTATACCCCATATTGGGCTTTTATTCTTTACCTCCCATCTCGTCATGCTGTGCCGCAGTGCATCCCGTGCTTGACGAGATGGGAGGAAAATAATAAAAGCTAAATATGGGGTATAACTGAATTATGTCTCATTCTGGCTCTGCATCAGAAAAAAGACTCTGCCAGTCTCACACACTGATTCCGCTCCCATCGGTACAAATTGACAGCAACACTTCCTTCTCAAAAACCATCAGCACAGGAGCAACTCAAGGGTGTGAGTGGGAGAGACATTAAGGTACTTTCAAATTTCTAGAAAAACTATGCACATTCATTATTAATATTCAAAGTCATGCTCAGGAAAGTATAGTGGGTGATGCTGGGCATTAGTGGTCGGGAAAAAACAGATGATAGAGGCTTGACAGCTCCAAATCAAGCCAACCTGACACTTGTAGCCATACTCTATGTGTAGGAAAGAACTGCAGATGCTGGTTTAAATTGAAGACAGACACAAAATACTGGAGTAACTCAGCGGGACATGCAGCACCTCTGGAGCGAAGGAATGAATGGGTGACGTTTCTGGTCGAGACCTTTCTTCAGACTTGTAGTCATATCCTATCCCGCATGAGTCATGTCACCAAACTCTACAAGAGTCATAAAAGGTAGACCCAATCAGTGTAATTGTTTTATTTTCTACATTACATTAAAAAAACAATTTTGTTTCATGCAAACCAGAATGGAGTATTCCGATTTGAAGAACTTGTTCTTCAAAGTACAAGACAAGTTGAAACCTGGTTTCAAAGTTGTAAGAGGTTTTTGACATGGGATTACTAAGAGTCATGATTTTCAGCATCGGTTTAAGAAAGAAATGGGCTGATAACAATGCAGCCATGACAATGCTCCTCTACTGCTGCTTGAACAGCTAATGAACCATTACTCCAGTGAAGCCATTGGAAAGTTCAGGAACTGAGTTCTCAAGTGCGCAATTGCCATAGAAACTGGCTCAATGTCAACAGAGAGAAATAAAAATTCTCAATCAATCTGTGCACATTCAGGTGAATTTGACTGTAGACCTGCCAAAGGTAACTTTTTTTAGATGAGGAATATGGTGTTGAAATAAGCAAAGGGGAAGCCAAGTATGGGACTGTGCGACAGAAACTGCATGTCTAATGCTCAGAGGACTGGGAGGGAATGTGTAATACATTGCATAATGAAAGACAAGTAAAATATTAGTTTCTGCTAACTGTATGGGATATGGCTGGACAAGAAGGATTGCAATAATTATAAAAAATATATGTGTAAAATTACTCTACTGACACTTATACTTATGTTAATCTGTGCAAAAATGATAATAGGAATTCAGAAGTGAAAATGACAGGGTTATGCAAATGATATTTATAATATTATTATAGGCCAGAGAATTTAAATTTGATGTAGACAAGAATCCTTTAGGTTGTCCACGAATGTCCCACAGTGGCTCTGGTAGAAAGCAAAAACAACTCCTGTGTTAAGCTGGGAGTTTCTCCAGTCCAGGAGAACCTGCTCCTCAGGTTGAACGGGAGGTCCTGTACATTTGGGCAGTGTAGAAGTATGAAAACGCACGCCTCCAGATTTGGTGACTGTTTCTTCCCAGCTGTTATCAGGCCATTGTACCATCCTACCGCAACCAGAGAGCAGTCCTGAACTACCGTCTACCTCATTGGGGACCCCCGGACTATCTTAGATCGGACTTTGCTGGCTTTACTTTGCTCTAAACGTTATTGCCTTGTCATGTATCTGAACACTGCGATTGGCTCGATTGTAATCATGTTTTGTCTTGCCGCTGGTTGGTTAGCACAAGAACAAATGCTTTTCACTGTGCCTTGGTACATGTGACAATAAACTAAACTAAACTAAACTCAACTAATCGAACCAAACCAGGTGGTGGAATCATCTCTCAAATGATGGCTGTCAGATGGGTACGAAGTGCTCCACCACCCTTCTGCCTCATGGCATAAGGCTCTGACTCATACATGGGTAGAGTCATATAAACATACGTCATGTATAAACATCATGATAATTAAAAATACACATGGATTCATCCTAGAATTAAAGATACTTATTCCACAATTCATGTGAAATGAAGGCTGTGGAGGCTGACAATGGATATTTTTAAGGAAGAGATAGATAGATTCTCGATTGGTACGGGTGTCAGAGGTTATGGGGAGAAGGCAGAAGAATTGGGTTGAGGGGGAGAATGAGATCAGCCATGATTGAATGGTGGAGTACACCTGATGGGCCAAATTGCCTAATTCTTCTATCACTTGTGATCTTATGAACAATGCTCCACCTGATTTTGTATTGATTGAGAAACCCTTCTTTGAATTGATTACCGTGCTTTAACATCATTCCTTACGTTATGAAACCAATACTGTCCCACTTCCACCAAGATTGTAATATCCTGTAAATTTTAAGTGAGATCTGAAGAGACACGGAGCTGCACTGGCAAACTTTGTACTAAACCGAGGAGCATGAATCTGGTCCTTGGACCTTGGACCTTGGACCTTGACGCTCATTACCATTCTACCATGCTGTCACATTTGCATAAGCAACCCAGTCATTGAAAATAATTCATGTCAGGCCTCTAGCTGTCTAGATTTGTGCATCGAGTTGATCTGGCAACAAAGGGGGCTGTTTTATTGATTGGCGAGACCAGACGCTGACTAGGCAACTGCTTTGCTGAGCACCTGTACTCCATCCACAGTGGCCATCTTGAGCTCCTGGTTGCACACCATTCACGCACTGATCTGTCCGTGTTCTGCCTTTAGCATTGTCAAAGTAAGGCCGTACTACCCATCATATTTGGCCTGGGTAGTCTTCAACCCAATGATAAAAACATTGAATTTTCCACTTTCCGGTAAACTGTACATCCTGAGATCCATTGTCCTTCTTTCTGATGCACCAAGTTTCTCTCCACCTGCTCCTCACTCTTTCCAACCTGGTTCCATCTGCACATCACACACACACTGAGCGCAAAGGGTGTTTTATTCCCACCATCACAGGGTCAATCTACCATCACTCCCTGATTCCACTCATCATCCTCCTTAGTGATCAGATTTCAGGTTCAGTAGCGCTTTTTGTCTCCACGTATCACTGACCACCTTCACTCTCCCCTCCCCCTATCTGGCTCCAAATGCCCCCCCCCCCCCCCCCCCCCCCCCCATTACCTGCTTCCATCTCTCGTCTCACCCCTCACTCTCACCTCTTTATACTGCCTATCTTTGCTCCACATTATCAGTCTTGATGCCAGGTCCAGTCTGGAACTGTCACCTATCTCTCTGCCTGCACAGATACTGTCTGGCCCATTGAATTCTTCCAGCTGTGAGCTTTTTGGTGGGTTTTGTTCCATTGATGATACAGTTGGGGAAGTGATGCAGCTCATTCTGGCTCAACAGAAAAGACATGAACAAAACTGCTATTTACCAAAGCTTATGTCTTATTGCTGGCTGTGACATTTGTTAAGGAATCCCACGGTTAATCTGCTTATCATTGATTAATTTCTGCAAGGGATGCAAATAAGATCACCAGCCACCGACCAATTTTGGTTACCCCTTTGTCCCAATCCCATTTTGGGGCATAATCACCCCTGGCTACTTTCTTTTAAATACCTTTATTTATTAGCGGTACTGTAAGTTACATCAGTGTACATCCCTTGTATTATATTACAGTCATTGTTGTAATGACTGTAATGACTGTAATCACCATGGCTACTTTCTCCACCATCTTTATTCCCTATATGATCAAGTCGCTCCTCAGAGTTGGGAATCATGTGAAAAGTAACCAAACTGACCAGTTGTTGGTGTGGGATTCAAATCCTTAAAACTAGCTGGGTCAGACATTCAATCTGAGCTCCCGTATGGTGATACTATGGTAAAAAATAAGTTCTAATGATCTAAATGCAAGTCCATTGATTGGTGATTGAATATTTAATGCAGCTGTCCAGGCAGAGAGAAACAATAGAGATGCAGACTGCATTGAGCCTGATTTTACTGACCCTACTTAATATGTAGGAGTGGACTTCAAAGCTTCCCCTACACTCATTATCTTGGGGTGGAAGATTGCAACCTTCACGTGGTCCGCCCTGTTTCGACTAATGCAATCAACAAGCCATGCACAAACGGAAGATCAAGTAGAACAAGTTGTCCAACAACTTTAGGCTGTGCACGCCACATGAAAGAAGAACTCATTATCTTTTGAAGTGACTTGTGGTGGCCCTTCCACTTGTATCCAATCCGTTGAGCGAAGACAAGTTTTTGCAAGGTTACAGCGGAGGAATAATTATCCAGCCCCCATCAGCAAGCTAGAGGAGCAATAACATTGCCATGGTGAATAGCAGCGAAAAACCTTAACAGCAACCAGTGAGGACCAAAGACAACGGAAGCCTTTTGAGAACCAACCAAGGTAGCAAATATGGTAGCAGCACCAACCAAGCTAGGAGACAAACCTTCATTGAGAGAAGAGATTCCTGGATTTCACGAGTCCAGTGGTTGCATGAAATGTATAAAGCATCTCGTTAAAACACCCTGAAAGAGATATTGGTCGGCATGCTCAGAAGCTGCAGGATGCAAAACTTCACACCTCTTCACAGCCTTGCTGTTTTATGAGATTAAAAAGCAATTAAAACATCACCCATCCTTTTCCTCCAGATGTTCACTGATTATCGAGTCGTAGGGAAATGTACCACAGAAATAAATCCTTCGGCCCATTTATTTCATGCTTACTCAACACTTTGTGCCTATCACCAGCATATGTAATTCTATCTAACAAAACACAGTCTATGATCTAATTATTTAAACAACCAGTATAATTTATACTTCAAGAGTTTATTTTTGCTTAACAGCTTTGACCTGCAAATGTTTCAGCTGTGAACATGTTTAGCAGAGATTATTTTTGGCTAGTAGATATTTTACATGCATTCCACAATCCCTTATCCCACACCTAAGCCCTTTGAGCACTTACCTACATCCATCAGTTCTCCATCTGTTCATGATGCACTACAAGAAAGTAGAGACGAGTTTGTGGAGCTGTATTTGTGGAGCAGAAGGGAGAAAGACATGCACTATGCCGGATGAAAGGCCCAATTCTGACTGGAATCCAGCACCCCTAATCATTTTGGACATGATTGCTTTACGTGAGGACTGAGATGAGGAAAACATTCTTTACACAGAGAGTGGTGAGTCTCTGGAATTCTCTGCCACAGAAGGTAGTTGAGGCCAGTTCATTGGCTATATTTAAGAGGGCGTTAGATGTGGCACTTGTGGCTAAAGGGATCAGGGGATATGGAGAGAAGGCAGGTACGGGATACTGAGTTGGATCATCAGCCATGATCACATTGAATGGCGGTGCAGGCTCGAAGGGCCGAATGGCCTACTCCTGCACCTATTTTTCTATGTTTCTATGTTTCTATGTGAGACAGGGATGAACGCGGAAAGCTAGAAATCCACATTGTGGGGACTCAATATCCCTGGCCTCGATCCTCACTGTCTCGACATTGAAGGAGTAGACAAAACACTTCTTACAGGATCAAGTAAATCGCCATTTCTGCTTGGGAACCTGATGAAATCACAGTGGGGAAACTTGGATAATATTGGAGGAAATTTACTTTTACTCTCAGTGGATACTGAAGAGGACAGAAGATCATTATGTTCACTGATTATAGAGTTGTAGAGAAATGCAGCACAGAAACAGATCCTTTGGCCCTCCAAGTCCATGCTGACCATGAGCCACCCAATGACACTAATCCTGCATTAATGGTATTTTTTTAATTTTCCCTACCTTCTCATCAGTTCCCAACAGTTTCTCCCACTGATAAATGATTCAAAAATAAAAGGCAATTTACAGTATCTTGGAAAATTTACCAAACTGAACATTTTGTAATGTGCATAGAAATTGGAATGCCAAAAAAATAACCACATATTTACAAGGAGAACATGCAAACTCCACACAGATAGCACGCACGGTCAGGATGAACTCGGGTCTCTGACACCGTGAGACAGTGGCTCTCCTAATGGCTCCACAGTGGCTCTCCTAATGGCTCCAGCAAGTGCTCCAATTGATAGTACAGCTTAATTTCTTAGTAATCCTCTGTAACTCAATAAGAACTCACCCTGACTTCTTGTTAATTCTGATTAATCCATTTTTGGACTTGTTTCTCAAAAATGAGCTAATAGTTTTCGGTCTTAAGGGACTGTCCCACTTGGGCGACCTAATTGGCTAGTTTAGAAGAGTTTCAAAAAAATGACGTGTTGAAGACATCCTTCGACTATGTAGAAGACCTCCTTCGACCTCCTTCGACTATGTTGACGACATGCTTCGACTAGCTACGACTAGCTATGACTAACTTCGGGAAAATTGGACACTGAATAGTGGATAGTGGAGAGTGAAGACGACCTCCTTCGATCTCCTTCGACCTCCCTTCGACTATGATGAAGACTATCCCCGACTGTCTTCGACTACCCTCGATTACCTACGACTAACATGCCGAGCTACTACAACTAAACCTACAAGTCAAAAAAGTACCGATTTGTTCCATGGCGACCTTTTTTTACTCGCGGGCATTTTTAACATATTGAGAAAAATGGCGCAACCTAGCTGAGGCCTCGAGTACGCGGAGACCACTCTCGAGCATGAAGGAGAGTTACGAAGACCTCCTACGACCTCGTGTCGACCATGCTGCGAGTATGAGTCAAGGGCAAACTCGCCAGAACTCGCGGATATGGTCGCCCAAGTGGGACAGGCCCTTAAGTTCCACAGTGACATTATTTGTGGATCGAACTTTGCTAAAGTAAGGGGAGTCAAGAACATGATGGCATGCTGGCTGGTCAATTAAGGAGACTATTATGAAAATAAATTACATGAATGTACATTTTGAAACACATGAGATTAAAATCAAAATGGCTTTTGCAAAAGACAATTATATCTTGCAGCTTCACTGGGTTATTTGTGAAGGTGGTGCAGATAAGATCAATGAAACAAGAATTTAAAAAAAAAATCCCTTCACAGGAATTCACTCAAGCAACGTACAGTAAAAGGCTGTGGCGTGTGGAATTCAAGGGAAAATAGTAAATTGTTTATGTGAGTGAACTGAAGCATGGAATAGGAATAAATGGAAAATTTATTTCACTGGAATGCACAAGCTGGTGAAATCCACCTGAGAATTATTTTCCCCCCCTCCCCCATTTTTTTAACAGCTATTGTCGACAATCCAAATCAGAGTGAGTGTGATCTGGTTTTTATGCTCAATACTGACTGTCATTTGTAGGAGACACAGGTTGCCAAAATCAATTTGACATGCCTGGTTGTCAGGTTCTGATTGAAAAATGTCACTTAATGTACATAATTATAAATTAATGTGTATTGATCTGAATGTTATTAGATGATGTATGTTGCTTTGATAGGCTTAATACAGAGAAGGAATTTAAGGATGCAGAATAGAAAATTGCATGCAGCAAATTTGTGAAATCCAGCTGGTTAGTAATAACTGCAATAACTTAGCAATATGGGTAAATTGCATGTACATTTATGAACTGAGCTTTAGACAGGGGATAGAATGGGAAAGTAAGATGGTAAAAAAGACACAAAGTGCTGTGGTAACTCAGTGGGTCAGGCAGCATCTCTGTAGGACATGAGTAGGTGATGTTCCCGGTCGGGACCTGCCTGATCCATGGATCCACTTGAACCCTCTGGAAGGTCCTGACCTGAAACATCAGCTTTCCGTGTCCTCCAGAGATGCTGCCTGACACGTCGAATAATGCCAGCACTTTGTGTTTTTTGTTTGCAAACCAGCATCTGTAGATTATATGACCATAAGATAGAGGAGCAGAATTAGGCCACATACCATTGAGTCTACTCCACCATTCATTCATTCATGCCTGATCTATTTTTCCCTCTCAACCCCATTCTCCTGCCTTCTCCATTTAACCTTTGATGTCCTTAGACATAGAAACATAGAAACATAGAAAAATAGGTGCAGGAGTAGGCCATTCGGCCCTTCGAGCCTGCACCGCCATTCAATATGATCATGGCTGATCATCCGACTCAGTATCCCGTACCTGCCTTCTCTCCATACCCCCTGATCCCTTTAGCCACAAGAGCCACATCCAACTCCCTCTTGAATATAGCCAATGAACTGGCCTCAGGTCCTTACCCCTGTCCCACTTAGGAAACCTGAACGGAAACCTCTGGAGACTTTACGCCCCACCCAAGGCTTCCGTGTGGTTCCCGGAGGTTCCTGGAGGTTTTTGTCCTCCGGCAACCACCTTTAACAAGCATCGCAACCGGCTTCGACTAAAAAATGACCGATTTTTAAAACAGAAACCACGTTCGCCCATTATGGAGACTGACAAAAACCTCCGGGAACCTCCAGGAACCTCCGGGAACCGCACGGAAACCTTGGGTGGGGTGCAAAGTCTCCAGGGGTTTCCGTTCATATTTCCTAAGTGGGACAGGAGCATAACTAATTAGAACCTATCAATTTCCACTTTAAAAATACCCATTATCTTGGCCTCACAGTCATCTTTGACAATGAATTTCAGACTCACCACCGTGGTCTCAGTGTTGTCTACTCCTGTACTTGTTGAGCAGGGAGGAAATCTTTCATTATGATGTGAGTCAGTCAATTGATTTGATGTAGAAATGGTAATCTGTTGTAAACATGTAGGAATACAAGGTGTATCAGGAACTTCCAGCAGTTATTAAAGGATTTGTGCTGGGTCTAAACATTATCCTGCATTTCAACACAAAGAAATAGCTACAGTAAAACATGCCTCCGAACAGCTCCCTCTAATGAGATGTATTTGGAGATGCTGCTGCGAAAGTCCATTCTAAGGCAATAGGTTTTCCAGGAGCTAAGACATACCACCAATTAAAAGCTGCAACAGTGTAGGTCTGCTGGAGATATTGCAGATATAAAAGTGTGAAGCAATAGCTCATTCTCGCACCAAATTTACAAGAATGGGAGACTTTTGATAGATTGTTACCATACATGTTGTGTATATTTAGCATCTTTGGTGGTTTTGTAGACAGTTAAGATGGTTATCAAAAATTATAGCAGCTGAGCAAATGGGTTTAGGGATGGTTCATGGAGATTACATGTAGGTACTAGGTGTTGTATTTTGGGATGTCAAACCATGACAGGAGCTACACAGTGAATGGCAGGATCCTGTAGAGCAGAGGGATCCAAGTGGCATCACAGGTAGATAATGTTGTAAAGAAACCTTTAGGTATATTGATTTTCATCAGTCAGGCTTTTGAGTATAGAAGTTGGGACATTATGTGCAGTTATTCAGTTGTACAAATGTTGGTATGGCCATATTTGGAATAATGTGTCAGTTCTGGTCACCCAGCTATAGGAAGGATGTTATTAAGATGGAAAGCATGCTGGGAAGGATTATGAGGATATTGCCAGGATTTGAGGGGCTAAGGTTCTTGGTCAGGCTAGGACTTTATTCATTGGAGTGGTGGGGCTGTGGGGTGATCTTATAGAGGTGTACAAAATCATGAGGGTGATAGAAAGAGTGAATGCACAATCTTTTACCCAAGGTAAGGGAATCAAAAAACAGAAGTTTAAGGTGAGAGAGGCAAGATTTAATAAAAACCTGAGGGGCATGTTTTTCAAAAATTGAAAATGGAACAAGCAGCTAGTGGAGGTAATTGATGCAGGTACTATAACAACATTTAAAAGACACTTGAACAGATGCATGGATGAGAGAGGTTTAGATGGATATGGGCCAAACGCAGGTAAATGGGACTAACGTAGTCATCTTGGTTCATCTTGGGGCATCTTGTCGGCATGGATGAGTTGGGCTGAAGGGCCTATTTCTGTAGTCTATGACTATGACTATCTCTCTGACCATGACTTTAGTTTTGCAATGATTGTTAATAAGGTCGCGTAATAACATTTCCGCACACGTCTGGGACAACAAAGCACTTTAAACCTCTATTAAAACACAAAGTACTTGCTCTATAACACCAAGATAAGTGCTCAACCAAGAAAACCAAGCCCAGAGCCAAAGTAGTATCTAAACTGCTTATACACACTTATTCTATAGGACAATAACTAACTCCATATGCAATAGTAAGCTACCTACATGTCAACAAGCTCATAAAATCTGTTTGTGCAGATGCCGGTATATCATTGGGGTTATCAAGTGGGCACCTCCCTCCACTGGTGTTTCATTAAGTTTAGGCCCAAGACACCTCGGGAAGGCACAACAATTCGTTCCGGTGTCCCAGAACCACCTCTCTCAATTGCTGCTCCCACCACCTATGCAGCCAGTGTCTACTAAATTGGAGAATACTCAGTACTCTGGCAATTGCGATGCATTCAAAAGAAATTTGGAAGAATGCTTTATTTTCGGAGGTCATCACCTTTCTAATGGGTGCAGCCTGGTGTCCATTTCACGTGTGAGCACAGTGCCAAAGCAAATGGCTTAGCTCTCACTAATTGGCAGGAGGGAGCTACCAATGGTCCACAAACCTGTGTTTATCAACAGGATGACAGGGGGGAGAGTCAACAGGTTCATAATGTCAGAAGGTCATGTGATAGGAGCAGAATTAGACCATTTGGCCCAACATGTCTTCTCCGCCATTCAATCATGGCTGATCTACCTCTCCCTCTCAACCCTATTCTTCTCCCTTCTCCCCATAACCTTTGACACCCTTAGGGGCCTGACCCATTGCGGCAACCTAATTGGCGAGTTTTAGAGAGTTCGAAAAAGTGTCATGTTGAAGACCTCCTTCGAAGATCTACCTCTCCCTCCTAACCCCATTCTTCTGCCTTCTCCCCTTACACCCCTGGCAGGCTCAGGTTCCTGGGTGTGCACATTTCTGATGATCTGTTGTGGGGCCAACGAATAATAACCCTCCAGCCCTCTCAAACCCCATCTCCTGACAAAAACAGACCACAAGCTGATACCAAACCTGCCATCACAAAGAAAGCTCGCCAACACGTCTATTTCCTCAGAAATTTCGGAAGATTCAGCATATGGCTGAATCCTTGAGTGAACCTCTATAAATGGAAAACAGAGAGCGTACTGACAGGCAGCATATTGGGCTGCCTCAGTAAATCAAACAGCCAACAACAAAGGAGGCTGCAGAAAGTTGTGGAGAATGCCCGGCCCATCATGGAAATTGTTTAGGAAAGAAACATAGAAAAATAGGTGCAGGAGTAGGCCATTCGGCCCTTCGAGCCTGCACCGCCATTCAATGTGACTATGGCAGATCATCCAACTCAGTATCCCGTACCTGCCTTCTCTCCATACCCCCTGATCCCTTTAGCCACAAGTGCCACATCTAACGCCCTCTTAAATATAGCCAATGAACTGGCCTCAACTACCTTCTGTGGCAGAGAATTCCAGAGACTCACCACTCTCTGTGTAAAGAATGTTTTCCTCATCTCGGTCCTAAAGGAATTCCCCCTTATCCTTAGACTGTGACTCCTACCCTTTGCCTCCTGTCTGCTAACCAGTTCTCTATCCACATCAATACTGAACCCCCAATACCGTGTGCTTTAAGTTTGTATGCTAATCTCTTATGCGGGACCTTGTCGAAAGCCTTCTGAAAGTCTAGATATAACACATCCACTGGTTCTCCCTTATCCACTCTACTAGTTACATCCTCGAAAAATTCTATCAGATTTGTCAGACATGATTTACCTTTCGTAAATCCATGCTGATTTTGTCCAATGATTTCACCACTTTCCAAATGCGCTGCTATCCCATCTTTAATAACTGACTCTAGCAGTTTCCCCACTACCGATGTTAGACTAACTGGTCTGTAATTCCCCGCTTTCTCTCTCCCTCCTATTTTAAAAAGTGGGATTACATTAGCTACCCTCCAATCCTCAGGAACTACTCCAGAATCTAAGGAATTTTGAAAAATTATCACTAATGCATCCACTATTTCTGTGGCTACCTCCTTGAGTACTCTGGGATGCAGACTATCTGGCCCTGGGGATTTATCGGCCTTCAAGCCGTTCAATTTACCCAACACCACCTCCCGGCTAACCTGGATTTCACTCAGTTCCTCCATCTTATTTGACCCCCGTTCCACTGCTATTTCCGGCAGATTATTTATGTCTCCCTTAGTGAAGACAAAGTAGTTATTCAATTGGTCTGCCATGTCCTTGTTCCCCATGATCAATTCACCTGTTTCTGACTGCAAGGGACCAACATTTGTTTTAACTAGTCTCTTTCTCTTCACATATCTATAAAAACTTTTGCAGTCAGTTTTTATGTTCCCTGCCAGTTTCCTTTCATAATCTATTTTCCCTTTCCTAATTAAGCCCTTTGTCCTCCTCTGCTGGATTCTGAATTTCTCCCAGTCCTCCAGTAGGCTGCTTTTTCTGGCAAATTTGTATGCCTCATCTTTTGTTTTTATACTATCCCTGATTTCCCTTGTTATCCATGGATGTACCACCTTCCCCGATTTATTCTTTTGCCAAACTGGTATGAACAATTTTTGTACTTCATCCATGCAGTCTTTAAATACCTTCCATTGCACATCCACTGTCAACCCTTTAAGAATCACCTGCCAGTCTATCTTGGCCAATTCACATCTCATACCTTCAAAGTTTCCTTTGTTCAAGTTCAGAACCCTTGTTTCTGACTTAATTTTGTCACTCTCCATCCTAATGAAGAACTCAACCATATTATGGTCACTCTTGCCCAAGGGGCCATGCACAACAAGACTGCTAACTAACCCTTCCTCATTACTCAATACCCAGTCTAGAATAGCCTGCCCTCGTTGGTTCCTCCACATGTTGGTTGAGAAAACTATCCCGCATACATTCCAAGAAATCCTCTTCCTCAGCACCCCTGCCAATTTGATTCACCCAATCTACATGCAGATTGAAGTCACCCATTATAACCGTGTTATCCTTGTTGCACGCATTTCTAATTTCCTGTTTGATGCCATCCCCAACTCCAATACTACTGTTAGGTGGCCTGTACACAGCTCCCACTAGCGTTTTCTGCCCCTTAGAGTTTCGCAGCTCTACCCATATCAATTCCACATCCTCCACGCTAATGTCCTTCCTTTCTATTGCATTAATCTCCTCTCTCACCAGCAACGCTACCCCACCTCCTTTTCCTTTTCATCTATCCCTCCTGAATTTTGAATATCCCTGGATGTTCAGCTCCCAGCCTTGGTCACCGTGGAGCCATGTCTCCGTGATCCCAACTATAGCATAGTCATTAATCGCTATCTGCACCTTCAACTCATCCACCTTATTACGAATGCTCCTCGCATTGAGACACAAAGTCTTCAGGCTTGTTTTTACAACACTCTTACTCCTTATACAATTATGTTGACAAGTGGCCCCCTTCCCATCGATCCCTATTACACTTGGCCATACTCTCCTATCCCTTTGTGAGCTTTCTTTCCCGTTAATTCTGGGGGTCATTAACCATCCCTTTACTCTCTTTCCCTTTAACTCCGTCCTCGACTATCCCATTTGACACCCACCCCCCTTATTCAGTTTAAAACCATCCGTGTAGCAGTGGCAAACCTGCCGGCCAGAATGCTGGTCTACCACCTGTTAAGATGCAATCCGTTCCTTTTGTACAGTTCCCCCTTATTCCAAAACAGATCCCAGTGATCTAAGAATCTAAATCCCTGCCCCCTGCACCAGTTCCTCAGCCACACATTCAGGTCCCGTATCTCCCTGTTCCTGCTCTCGCCAGCACGAGGAACTGGAAGCAAACCGGAGGTAACAACCCTGGAAGTCCTGCTTTTCAGCATTTTTCCAAGCTCTCTGAAGTCCCACTGCAAAATATTCATCCCCTTCTTTCCAACATCATTTGTGCCAACATGGACAACCACTTCCGGCTGTTCACCTTCGCCCTTGAGGATTGTCTGCACTCTGTCCATGACATCCTGGATCCTGGCACCAGGAAGGCAGCACACCATCCTCGAATCCCGTCTGTTGCCGCAAAAACCCCTGTCCATACCTCTCACAATGGAGTCTCCAACTACAATGGCGTTGCCCGACTTTGGCCTCTTTGGTTTTGGCTCAACAGCCCTTTTTGTTTTGCAAGCCAGTCCGCCGCTCAGTGAGATACCGTCTTCTGTCCCGGCAGCTTCCATGTGGGTGAACCTGTTCACAAGAAGTACAACACCCTGGGACCTTTGCATTCCATGTTTTCCTCCCTTTCTCACCGTCAACCACCTTCTCTCTTCTAGTGCCTTCGGTGTAACAATCTTACTGTAGGACTTGTCGAGGAACGACTCAGTTTCTCGGATGAACCTGAGGTCATCCACTTGCTTCTCCAGTTCCCCAACACGGTCTTTCAGGAGCTGTACCTGGATGCACTTCTCACATTTGTAGCAGCCAGAGGCACCAGCAGTGTCCTTGACCTCCCACATACTGCAAGCATCACACTGCATCAGCTTGCTTGACATCTCCTTCTTTTGCCTCGGTCTCTCCCTATCCAATGTTTTGCGCAGCCTCCTCTCTGAAGACTCTCGATCCGAAGCCTCACACTTTACTCACAGGGCACTTTCCTCACAAGGCCGCTCCCTCACTGCCGCTCCGCAAGAGCTGCCTTGCTAAGAACTGACTGTTAAATTGCCTAATTTACAAACCAAATTCCTCAGTTTTCAACTGTTTTCCCCCTCTGACTCACTGAGAACTCTCCTCCCACTCGGGCTGGAGCCAATCAGTGCTTTCTCCTGCTTCTCTTTGTTGCTGTTGCTTCAAAATCCACGGGAACACTGAGTAAAGTCTGCCTGTGCTTTGTCTCTCCTTTTCAACTGTTTTCCCCCTCTGACTCACTGAGAACTCTCCTCCCACTCGGGCTAGAGCCAATCAGTGCTTTCTCCTGCTTCTCTTTGTTGCTGTTGCTTCAAAATCCACAGGAACACTGAGTAAAGTCTGCCTGTGCTTTGTCTCTCCTTTTCAACTGTTTTCCCCCTCTGACTCACTGACAACTCTCCTCCCACTTGGGCTAGAGCCAATCAGTGCTTTCTCCTGCTTTTCTTTGTTGCTGTTGCTTCAAAATTCACGGGAACACGGGAAAGAACTGCAGATGCTGGTTTAAACCGAAGATAGACACAAAAAGCTGGAGTAACTGCGGGTCAGAGGAAGGAACTGCAGATGCTGGTTAAGGGCCTCGACCTGAAATGTCACATACGATGAGCGCTTGTGATGCATATGATAAGTGTTTGGCAGCACTGGGCCACTACTCGCTGAAGTTTAGAAGGTTGAGGGGGAACCTCATTGAAAATTACAGAATAATGAAAGGCATAGATAGAGTGGATGTGGAAAGCATGTTTCCACTGATGAGAGAGTCTAGGGCCAGAGGTCCTAGTCTCAGAATTAAAAGGCGCTTGTTTAGAAAGGTGGTGAGGAGGAACTCCTTTAGTCAGAGGGTAGTTAATCTGTGGAACTCATTGCCACAGAGGGCTGTGGAGGTCAAGTCAGTGGATAAATTTAAGGCAGAGAGGGTTATGGGGAGTAGGCCGAAAAATGGGATTAGGAGGCAGAGATCAGCCATGATTGTATGGTGGAGTAGACTCGATGGGCCGAATGGCCAGATTTTACCCCTATGACGTGAACTTGTGAGCTTGTCACGTATTCCTTTTCTCCAGAGAAGCTGAGTTATGCCAGCTTTTTGTGTCTACCATCAAGGGGTCTACAGAAAACACTGCCTCAAGCAGGCAGCTAGTATAATTAACGACCCACATCATCCTAGTCACACTCACATTTCACTGCTACCATCGGGAAGAAGTAAAAGAAACCTGAGAACCAATGCCTCCAGGTTCAGGATCAGCTTCTTCCTCCCAACCATTAGGTCCTTAGACCCCAGTGCCCAGTAACCATACCTCAGCACCAAACTACTAACAACTCTGTGTAAGTTTTGCACCACGATTTTTTTGACTTGCACTATTATGGTCTGACTACCTGTATAACTGATAATAGGGTATTATTGTTTATGCTATATTGATTTTATGTGTTGTTGCATTAAAAAGCTTGCAAAAACTGAACAGGTTGAAGTTTCTCCAATAATATGGTGGGTGATGTAAAGGCTACATGTTCCATCTAGTATAACAAACATGTCACTAGGACTTTTCCCCCTATGCATAAAGTCATGTCTGCCATGACATTATACATACCATTAACAAAGTGGACTGATATCTTGGACCATTTAAATGTATTCTGCCTGCAGTCCATTGATTAATGTACCTTTAAAATCAAGACATATATGATGGATTGCTTTTTTGTTTTACATAATATCAATAGCTTATTGTATTTTGAACACTGCTGTTGCTTCAGTAATGTGGGCGCTGGTTAAGGCTAAACACAATTCCAAGCTTAATATGGTCTATTGTTTTGCATTGTGAAAGTGATTCTGTGGCAATATTGAATAATAGTCCAACAAAGCCAGTGTTGATGGGCACTGCACTGTGCCCATCAACATACTAAAACTTTATTACATAGTAGCTGCAAGACCAGCTGGAAACCAAAAGCAACAACTGTGATTTGATCCCCCCCATCTGTGTTTGCAACAACATTATTTTGTAAATTCCCAAAGAGAGATAGAATTTGGAACATGTTGTTGGAATTAGCAAAGTACAGACCAGAGCATAACATTGGGCGACCAAGTCCCGATGAAGGATTTTCCACCTGAAATGTAGACTCCGTTTCTCTAACCACAGATGTGGACTGACTTGTTGAGTATTTCCAGCATTTTCGACTTTTATATTTGTTTAGTTTCAGCTTAGCTTAGAGATACAGCGTGGAAACAGGCCCTTCGGCCCACCGAGTCCACGCTGACCAGCAACCTCCGCACACTAACATTATCACTGGGGCAATTTACTATTTTACCAAAGCTAGTTTCACCTACAAACCTCTCCATCTTTGGAGTGTGGGAGGAAACTCCCACAGAGTTGACGTGGATAAGCTTTTCCCATTGAGGGTAGGAAAGATTCAAACAAGAGGGCATGACATGAGAATTAGGGGACAGAAGTTTAGGGGTAACATGAGGGGGAACTTCTTTACTCAGAGAGTGGTGGCTGTGTGGAATGATCTTCCTGCAGAAGTGGTGGAGACAGGATCGATTTTAACATTTAAAAGTAAAGTGGATAGGTATATGGACGGGAAGGAAATGGAGGGGTATGATCTGAGTGCTGGTAGATGGGACTAGGGGAAAATAAATGGTCGGCACGGACTGGAAGGGCCGAGAAGGCCTGTTTATGTGCTCTAATTGTTATATGGTTATATGGTTATAAACTGGATCACTCAGAGAAAACCCTTCTCCCGCTCCCGGCAAAGGGGTAGGCGGCCTAGCGTGACGGCCGCCGAGCTCCTCTGCATGACCTGCTCGGAGCCGACCACCGAAGCGGAGAGGTTGTATTCGCCGCCGCTGAACCCACCAGCTGCTGCAGGAGCTGCGAGCGTAGCAGCCTCCTGCCCACAGCAAGGCCGACACACGCCCGACGGCCCTGGGAGCAGAGAGAGAGTACCCTGCCACTCTCCCGCTCCCGACAACGGACCCGAGCCCAGCCTTGCACCGTGAACACGGCTCCAGGCCCTGCACTGCACTCGGCCCCACCACTCCAGGCCCTGCACCAGCCTCACCTCACCCGCACCGCACCGGGCCTCACCGCTCCAGACCTGGCATTGCAACAGGCCTCGCCACGGCTCCACACCCTGCTCTGCACCGCGCCTGGCCCCGTCGGCCGATGCCCAGGGCATAGCCACCCAATAGGTCGGGCTTACCTGGGGCGCCTGCCGAAGACACCCTTCTGCTCCTCACCGGTCTTGAATCGCTGGTGACCGCCGCCTCAGCCAGCCGGAAAAATGGCCGCCGCGGCCTCCTACAACAAGCGGCCGACCTGACTACAAAAATGGCCACCGCGGCCGGTCGGAAGAAAAGCTCGAACTTACCGTCCACAGCGCCACTTTCCTGCTGGATGCCGTCCCTACACCCTGATCACCGGCAACTGCGCCACCGTCAGAGCGGCTGCCGTCACTGCAGCCTCACCACCGTCCACAGCGCCACCTCCTTGCCGGATGCTGTCACTGCAGCCTCACTGCCGTCCACAGCGCCACCTTCCAGCTGGATGCAGTTCCTGCAGCCTGACGACCGGCAACATTCAGGCCTGAGGCTGTCACTGCAACACAGCTGTCACTGCAACACTGCAACACTATGAACACTGGACAATTTGAACTTTGGACACTGATTGCACTGTAATTTCTCTTTTTACTGTTCATTTTTGTGTTCACTGCATTTCCACGCTCGGTTCAGGAATTAGTTTGTTTATTTTATTTAGTTTTTTTTCCCCTCATCGTTGCTGGGGGCCGTATTTCACAGGACACTCTCCCTTAGCTGGTCCAGGAGATGCGACCGTGTCTCTTCCGTCCGGCGGCTTCTGCATCGGTCTCCTCGCACCCCTCGGTACCTCAGGATCGCCCATGCAGAGCGTCACTGCGCCCGTGGAGAGCTCCTTCCCAACCCACGCCAGGGGTGTCCCTGACCCCTTCCATCCGGCGGCTTCTGCATCGGTCCCTTCGCACCCCTCCATATCTTGGGATCGCCCACGCAGAGCGTCACTGCGCCCGTGGAGCCCTCCGTCCCGAACCACGCCCGGAGTGTCCCAGACCCACATGCAGGAAGCGTCCTCGATCACGCTATTCCTTCCTCCGGTTCTGGGGGGGGGGGTCCTTTGGCGTCAGCCTAAACACGGGCCACTTATGCTCGAACACTCGTCAGGAGATACGAGGGTGGGCACGTGACATCATGGGCTAGAGGGAGTGTCCTGGTACTTAAGGTTCCTCACCTCGAGACCTAAAGGAGTCAACAGGTAGCTGAGCCCGAGAGTACAACCTCGCTCAGCCACAACAACATTGTAATATGGTTAGCGCACCAACTTAACGTGTCACCACTGAATAAACAACACTTTGAACCTGCCTGACGTCTCACCTTTATTCACCACATTTGGTGCTGCTACAATGGCAGGTTTTGCCTCAGCTTGTGGCCTGTTTTGTCACGAGGCAGGGTTGGGGGTTATTGTTGGTTGGTGGAGGTCTTGAAGGGCGAAACAGGTTTGGCTGATAAGCAGGGATGACTGTCTCCTACTGTCCATCGATAGTGCTGGAAATCCATTTGTCCTTCTCCCCAGAAGCCGAGTCACTTGTTAGCTGCTGGGCTCCTGACACATGGATAACCCAACTCACCAGAACTAAAGTCGGATGACAGATACACAATGAGGCTCACTCCTTGAAGATCCGTCTCCAAGGGGTTAATGGGAATGCTGATCACCATTTCAACACTTTAAATGGTGGTGGCACAGTGGTGCAGCAGTAGAGTTGCCGCCTTACAGTGCCAGAGACCCGGGTTTGGTCCTCCCTGCGGGTGCTGTCTGTATGGAGTTTGTACATTCTCCCTGTGACCGCCTAGTTGTCTCCGGTTGATCCGGTTTCCTCCCTCACCCAAAGATGTACAGGTTTGTAGGTTAATTGTTTTCAGTAAAAATTATAAATGATCCCTCGTGTGTAGGATAGTGCTTGAGTTTGGGGTGATCATTTGTCGGCGCCGACTCAGTGGGCCGAAGGGCCTGTTTCTGTGGTGTATCTCTCTGAAGCATAAAGTCTAAATATGGAACTGGAATGGGCATGGGGTTGTGATTAAGATTTGTTGAAAAGTTTTGGTGACAAACTGAGGGATTGACGTTTCCTGATGCATTTAGAGAACCTAGGATCAAGGCGGCTGATAAACGGTTGATTAAACAAGTTAAAGATTGGATTATTGATCTTTTACAGGAGGATGTTATAAGTGGCTTTATACAATTGCACAAAAGGTGGCATTTAGCACGTTTTCCATTAACTGTGCCAGTCTACAAATAATAATCCAAGCACCACCTCTAATGCCGTAAATAGCCTCAGAATTGAAGCTGGGCTAAATAGGTGTGGACTGCAATAGGTGAAGTATTGCCAGTGCGTAATTACAGAACAAACTGTGCAGGGATTCATTATCTGCTTGATGCCACAAGAGATTGGATTGTGCATCTCCAACTGAAATCAGTCAAACCAATAGGGAACTACAAGCTTGGAATTTGTGAAAAAAAAAATAACAGTTGATTGTTCCAAAGTTGCTGAATAGTGATGTTTGTTTCAGCCAAACTACAAAAGAAGAAGAAAATAGTCATTTCCACTGTTATCCATGCTATTAAAACCAACACTATGGTTGTATGGAGACCACCTGGACCAGAAGGGTCCCAACCCAAAACATCACCCTTCACAGAGTTCCACCTATCCCTTTTCTCCAGACAATAAACTGACCTTGACATTGACCTTGAAACCTTGGATATGTCAGATTTTTCCTCTAAAGTCAACCATGCATTCTACCCATTAGTTCCATAACCATTTCTCTGAACTTCTTCAAATCCATTATCATCCTTACATAAGGAGACCAATATTGTACGTGCACTCCAGATGTGTCTCACCAATTCCCTACATAACCTAAGCATAACTTGTCTACTGGAGGAACCTCAGCGGGTCAGGCAGCCCCTATGGAGGGAATGGACTATCAGTCCGAAGATTGGTCCTGACCATAAATGTCATCTGTCTATTCTCTCCAGAGATGCAAACTGATCACCAAGTTACTCCAGCATTTTGTGCTTTGCTCAAGATTCCACATTTACAGTTTCTTGTGTCTCCATAGCCTCTCTTCTATTACACTCAATTTCCCATGCAATAGATGATAACAGTTGGTTTGCTCTTGCAATCATCTTCCTTATCATCATCTAGCCTCTTGCAAATCATGTACTAGGAAAGCCAGGCCTCTTCCTTCCAACTCCCAATTGACGACTATTTCTTGGATGTTATTTGTATCCTCTGTAGTGAGTTCCAGTTAAATTAGTTGTGAATAATGACTTTCAGTTTCATTCATTTCAACAGTTTATGAAACAAAATTATATTAAGTGCATGTTTACTTCACTATGCCATGCAGTGTTGAATAATGCAACTGTGAGATCAGTTAGAATTGTCACAGGAGCACTGAAAAACAGGTATTCCGATGGATCTCAAGTTGAACATTGATTAGCAAACTATTGAAAGACATCACAATCCATAATGTGCAAAGGCGATTCATATATTTCCTGTCTTTCAGTAATGCATTATTCTCTCAATACTACATCTAGTTAGAATTTTAAAAAAAATGCACATTCATTACGATGACATTAGAACTGATATTCTATCAGTGTTTAGTGGATTCATAGCAAATAAGTCACGTTCACCAGTGTTAAAGCAAAATTAATAGCTTTTTTATATCAGAATAACTTTTCAAATGTCCAGCACTGGAAATTAAATCAACAACCCATAATCCAATGAAGTGCTTATTTATGCAGCAAGATCATGTTCTAGTCATTATGATCATGCGTTCATTAATTTTTATATGAAAAGGACAGTTTATTTTTCTTAATTTACACTTGCAGCATTAATATAGGAATATGTAAATATTGTTCATCGAATGTAAAAACCTTAATAACTAACTTATTTACAAATGTTCTCAATGTCTCACGTGATACATGTCCCCCCTCAACTCTGAAAACCCTCTGTTCCTGCATCCACACAATTTAAATAATGATGAGCTTGGTACTTATATAATCGTGGCATCGTGACATGCTTTTTCTCCATGCTTTAATATTTCATTTTTTGTTGATGCATGCAATGATGGGAAAAATATAATGGTGACAATTTTGATACACAGACCCTGCTTCTGTATCGAAACGGTTCCATTTTTACAGATTCCCGTAAGTTGATTTTGTCGGTACATCGGAAAATATACAGAAATCTCTGGCTACCTCCACAGGATTCCAATGAAAGGCATCTAAAGCACATAAGTATGATAACAAAGAACAGTAGAGGGAGAGAGGAAGATAGCTCTGCTATTTGTAGGAACAAGCGTATACAAGCATGATGGACTTTTTAATTTAATAACATTACAGTAGCTTGTTCATATGTAGGAGTGTTTGTGTCAGATGTTCATATCCCTGAGACAGTTTGTATGGAAAGCTGATTTTCATTTGCAGCAGTAATATAGGAATATGTAAATATTGTTAATCGAATGTAAAAATTACTAATTTTTTCTCAAATGATCCATGTTCCCTCTTAACTCTGAGAAATCACTGTTTCTGTTCCTGCATGAGACTCAACAAAAATTGGTAAAACCAAATAATAGCAAATATTAATTGGACCCTGGGATGTTTTTGCAAATAGATATGTCAAATGATTATGATATGCAACATCATGAACAACATCAATTAATTCATTCATTATCGTTGAAAACATTAGCGATGCAGTGGTGCAGGTTTCCAATGGGAACGGTGACAGACACACCACACATCTCTGTCCTCCAGTTCCTGTGGACTTCCGCCACTGGAAGTATAGGATTTTGGTGTGTGTGCTTTATCATCATTCCTCACAATGCTATGTCTGACAGTGAACGCAACTTCTACTGAAGTGTGGATGGCCGTTGGCTCGCTAGGAACTCATCCGCCCTTTGACAGGTCTTGTTTTTGGTCCTGCTGGGGGTCCACAGCCCCCTCCTCACTTGGCAAACCAGGTGGGGGAGACGGTTTAGTCGCCGACTATCCGACCATGGAGCAGGTAGCACAGGATTACATGGTGCCCGTGGCGGGGGGGACTTCCCCCGACCTGACCTGATACATCAAAACCTGGATTTAATGATTCTTGAAGCATCAATTCAAAATGGCTACATGAAACTTTGCAGCACTCCTCAGATTAAATAAAAAAATAACTGGTCAACTGCTAAAGATGCTGAACAATTCTACTGTTGTCAGAGAAGCAATGTCCTAACTAAATAGGTACATCTCTCTTCACCATAAAGCTTCAAGTAGGATTTTTGAGAAAATAAATATTCTAAGTGAAACAGGTAGTATTTGGACATTTCCCCCACATCAATTGCTCTGTCCTATCACCCTTGAGATGGAATAAGACAATATTTCCTTCAGACATCCAAAATGGACTGACAGCATTTTCTGTGTAGGATTCGACCCAGAAACATAACACATTCCTTCTCTCCAGAGATGCTGCCTGGCCCACTGAGTAACTCCAGCACTTTGTGTCTATCTTCGGTGACAAGATTTTCTCTTTGCCTTAGACCTCAGCTGGAAGGCTCTTCTTGGACACTAACACATAATCATGATCACAATAATAATTTATTAGCCAAGTATGTTTGGCAACATACGAGGAATTTGATTTGCCGCACAGTCATACCATTAAAAAGCACCAGAACATACAAAATACTTTTTAACATGAACATCTACTGCAGTGACTCCTCCACATTCCTCACTGTGATGGAAGGTGAAAAAAAGTTCTATCTCTTCCCTTCCTTTTCCTCCAGCAGTCGGGGGCCTCTAACCTTCCGTTGATGGGATGATCTTACTCCCGTAGCTGGCGGCGGGCCTCCTCGTCGGAGCTCCTGCGTCGGGGGGGTGAATCTCAGCTCCCCCGCGCCGGGCGATCTAACCCGGGTCAGGGCTAGTCGAACGTCGTGCGACTTTTGGAGATTCCCGACGCCGGTCTCAACCCGAGACTGCGAGCTCCTTGATGTTAAACTCTGCAGGCTGCAGTTGGAGTGTCGATCCCAGGCAAGTAATCGGCTCCGATGGTAAGTCCACGTCCCCGCGGTGGGGCTCAAAGTCGGTTCCGAGCAAGGCCTCCAGCTCCACGATGTTAGGCGCAAAGCGACCGGAGAAATGATCTGGAAAACAATCGCATCTCTGGCAAGGTAAGAGATCCAAAAATGTTTCCCCCGATCCCACCGCCCACCCCCCACATAAAACAAACCAGAGAACATTAACACATAATTTTAAAGCACACTACAAATAACAGATAGACTGTTGGCGAAGCTGCCATCGCGGTAGTTAATATCTAGTTGGGAAGTCAACAACATACCACTATATTTGGCCCTTCACAGCAACAGAAATTGGCAAAAACCAAATAACAGCAAATATTATTTGGACCCTGGGATGCTTTTGACATACAGAAAGTTTTTTGTAATTACAAATTTACTTTTAAAGGTTTTAACTCTATCTGGTAAATTGGATTAAATGTTCCTTCTGCCTATTGTGAATACATTCTGAATAAGTTATGAACCTGCTTTGTTCTTAATTAATTGTAATCTAATTTTTTCCCAATGTGGAAAATTAAATAAACATTATTTAGCTGGGGATTTTTATGACCTTTCTACTTGAGTTTACAACTGATTCTCAGTGTTACTATCTGAATGACACAAAATTTGAAGCATTGGCTTGATTACCACTGTTATGCTGCAGTCAATATTTACAAATCAGGACTCAAAAGGGAGGAGGGTGGGGCAACATTCAGTTCAATACCACTTGTTTATCTGGCACTTTGCATCTATAGATCGTATCTCTCTCTAGCTACATAAGCCAGAGCAGGAGGTCATCAGATACCAATAGCTAGCCTCCAATGCTCATCTGGGAAGTGTGCTAACCAAAAATCCTCAAAGGGAATTTTATTCTGGTGGTGAAATTTCTCTGGCCATTTGCCAGGGTACAGAGGGACTCCTCCCTACTCCCACTTCTCAGCATTCATACCGGCTCCATGGAGAAACAAGCTGATTCTGTGCTAAAGAAATGCAAGAAACAGCCTTTTGATATTTGAAATTTTGTATCTGAATTTAAATTAGGTTTAGTTTAGAGATACAGTGTGGGAACAGGCTCTTTGATCTACCAAGTCCACGCCAATCTATGTTCTGTCAGTTCTATGTTATCCCACTGTCCGATCCCACACACTAGGGGCAATTTACAAAAGCCAATTAACCTACAAACCTGGATGCCTTTGGAATTTGGGAGGGAACCATGTATCACAGGGAGAACGTACAAACTCCGCACAGACAGCACCTATTGTCGGGATTAAACCAAGGTCTCTGGCACTGTGAGGCAGCAGCTCTACCGCTGCACGTCTGTGCTGCGCTTAGCTCAATCTGACACATAGTGCCTTCTTTTTCCCAAATGGGTACAAACCTCTGATCTCTTTATGGGTTAGGAAACATTATAGGAGCATAGGTCAGTAGTTCAGATATCATGTTCAAAAACACATTTTTATCTTGTCCATGAAAAGCTATAAAGCCTGTCTCCTTTCTAATGTCATACCATGTAGCATGCTGTTGAATTCTTTACTCTTTGCCAGGAAAGGCTTGGATGGGTTTTTTTTAATGGAAATGTTGGACAAATAATGGACCAGTTTGATATTGAAATAAAGTAAATTCAGATCTCCCATTTATTTTTTACCATATTAAGTTGACAGTGCAAATATTAACATATGATACATTTATGAATTCATACTGGGAATGTGCAATATTAAACAACATAACATAATTTAATTCTTGCTTTTGCATTTGCTTTACCTTGAGATGAGCAGAAATACAATTACTAATTCCAATTATTATAAAACTAGCTGTGAAGATATAAATATATTTTAATAGTACTATGAATGGGATTTTTTCTCAATGCCATGATGTTAGGAGCCTATTAATATTCCTATAACCTTTAATTTAAATAAATTGGGCTACCTTCCATCTTAATCACATTAAAATTTCATGGTTAAATGAAATAGTTGGCATATGAACATTAGTGCAGATATTAATCTTATCATTATCGTAATATGATAGTGAGAATGGAAATGGCACAAATACAATAGTGGCAGAGAACAGAAAAGCCAGTGTAAAAAGAACCATTGGGTGCCTTTCCAGGAAATAGTTGGAGAGAAATCTATTAGTATGAATCTGAAAAACAGACTTTTATGAAAGAGGGTTATCCATTTAATAAAATTTTCATTTCAAACCTGTACTTTGCAGAGTATCAAATGGATACTTCCTCTTGGTTCTTTTAAAGATTTTTTACCGTGCCTAGGGAGACAGGCTAAGTACTGTATTGAATAATTTGCTGGCTTTTAAGTGTAGAAGGAAAAGTTGTCATTAATGGAATTGTCAAGATGGTCAGGATCTTGATTCATCAAAAATAAATCATGCTTGCACTATTTCAATAATACTGACAATGCAATAATTGTAACGCATTGTGTCATTTAAAAATGTATATAATGAATGGATGAATGAGGGAGTGAAAAACTACATCTGTTGTGATTTTCGTGAGGCGATTCTTGCATATTCGTTAATTTATTTAAGAATCTTAAAAATAACTTTTCTAAATTCTCACTTGGAGATAAATATTGACAAATTTCTAATAGTAGGATAAAGAGTATAGTTTTTTAATATTTATTCTTTGCAAAGGCATAGACATTTTACTTCAGAGTCACGTGAGTGACTACGTGAAGACCCACGATCGCCCGCAGTGCGCGTCATTACGAAGCACGCATTTGACGTAGCACCGGACTGGCAGGCACGTCGCTCCTGCCAGCGGTAAGTTTAAACTCCAGGTAAGTATTTTTATGTGTTTTTGATGTCCTGCAGGAACCTTTTTTCCACAGAGGTTCCTGCCGGTTGCTTCGCGGATGCCGACGAGGGAACCAGCTGCGGGCTGTGGGGAAACCCCGGTCCTACCGCGGAAGCGGGTAGCTGGAGAATGTCGGGCTCGCGGAGTTCAGTCACTGACAAAACGGTCAGTAACTTCTGAACGCTGGGTTCCCGGGGAGGGGAATTCCAGCAGAAGTGCGGTTCTTAGACCACAGTGGCCCAGGATATGGGGTTGAAGCCGAACAGAACAGTCAGCCCGGGTGCCGTGGGGGGGGGGGGGGGGAGTTCACCTTGGTAAGGCACACAGACGCTAGGGTTCCCCGGGGAAGGAATACCTAGCAGCAATGTAGTGTCCAGACCGCAGTAGTCCCTAGGATAGGGGGTAAACTGACCAATATGGTCAGCCCTGTTGCCGGGAGGGTTCCCCTCCAGGTAATGTAAAAAATGTATGTGGGCCAGGATGGAGCCCTTATGGAGAGGTGGCTCCATCTAGATACACTCCAACTACAGGAGTTGTGACAGTGACGGGCATATGGGAGAGGCTGAGCCAGCAGCACCTATTGCACAGGGCTGCTTTATGCGATGCCGAGTCGATGGCAATGCCGGGCATATGGGTGAGCCTGAGCCAGCAGCACCTTTGCACAGGGCTGCTTTATGGGATGCCGAGTCGATGGCAGTGCCGGCCTATGGGAGAGGCCATGGCAGCCGCACCATGTAACAGGGCTGCTTTATGTTGAGGCCGAAGCTATAGCAGCACTGGCATATGAGAGAACCACGCTAGCAGCATCTTGTAGCAGGGCTGCTTAATGTAGGCAGCAACATCTGTAGAAGGGCTGCATAATGTTTCCCTCATGGAAAGGTGAGCTTCCTGGGGCAGTTTGTTCTGACACTGAAGTTCTACAACTTAGGGACCATTTACAAGTGGGTAAGATTTACACTTGGTTGAACAATACAAATTATTAAGACATTTTTATCGATTTAGAGGCATCCAACCATGCAAAATTGGCCAATGCTAGCATTCTAAGCAGGCTGGAATTGGGCCAGAATGTGTTAAGGCAGGCACAGTACTTTGGCCAGGGTTGCCTTTGAGATAGGTTCAAAAAGATGGGAAACATTTTCTTTTGAGACAGGTCAGAATTATGGCCAGAGTTGTTTTAGACAAATTAGATTTAGCAGACAAGCTCATTATTATGGTCAGGTTTGTTTTACAAGACAGGCTCGGGAATCGGGCCAGAGTTGCCATTCAAGGCAGACGCGAAGGATGACAGGCGTGGCCTGTTCATTATGAAATATGGCTGATTAACAACTGGGTTCATAGGGTGTGCCCATTTACAGTGATCATTGGAGATATTTGGAGGAGGCATTGCTGTGATGAGGCAATATAATAGTATGATGACAATAAAGCATTCAAAGAAGACTAGTCAGAGTTCCAAAACATTTGTTATGTCTGGATGATAATTTTAACGCTGTATTTTGATAAAAATCCCCTGTTTCAGTCTCGAACCATGTTTGAGAAATTGGGCTCCTCTATTCAATTAAAATTAAGTTGTTATCAAATAGACTTGTTGGAGGTTAACACGTTTTTGCTATTATCAGCTGAAGCTGCCAAAGTCACAATTATGGATAGACATTATTCAGCATTGTTCCAGTAGTTTAATCAGTAAATATCTCATTATATTGTAAAATGATGCTAAAAGCCTAAGAATGGGAAATTACGAAAATCATCTCTAGTTTGGAGGTGGAGGAGATTTGCATGAGTCACCAATTCTTCATTTATTGATATCAAATATCTATAGACGCTACGGGCATTTTGTGGGTTAAGAGTAATTGAGCGAATATGCATATCTGCATGCTCAACTTCATGTTGACACGTTATGATGGTGACATATGTTAGTCACGTGGGTGCAATTAAGTAAAGAATCCTGTTATGGTTACATAATCTCGTTTGCCACTGGAGTAACATCAAGTATAGGTCAATGACAACACAGAATGGGTGTTGAATCACACCATATTTATGAAATTCTGGTTCAATGGAACACCGAATATAGATGTTTGTTTTCATGCTTACTCACCGGTTGCAAAATATGTGACATAATAGTGATGAAAGATACATTCTCACTACAAGGAGAAGGAAGGTCTTTTATGTCTTCCTCCATTTTGCTTCATTAGTCGGGGCTCCTAATAAAGTCATTAAGAGCGCGTTTAGGTTTCCTATTGTGTGATTGGCCTATGCAACTTTGATTCCCGGTTGTCGGGAATAGTAATACAACCTTACATGGTTATTTTGAACACAACTTTGCTGGTTCAGCCTGTGGCTTGAGAAATCAGCCGTTGCATGTTAAAATCAAATCATGTTCTGCAGATTCAATAGACTGTTCTACGGCTTGGGTTGTTACATCAGTCCTTGTACGTGTTCAGAGTGCTGGGATAACACCAAAAAGCTAGACTTTTCTTTTCCAGGAGATGTAAAGCGTTTGTTGAATGTTCATGTTACATTGAATACGGTACAGATTACTGATTTTTTGGAGTTCATTTTAAATTATCTTTGTCAATAATTGAGTTGTACAGCCATTAACTGTGCCAACGTGCCTTCTCATTGTATTGGCGGCAGCAAACAAGACCCGCTCTGTCAGGTTCACCCTGGATATTAAGTTTGTAAGGATATCTTTAACACAATGTCTCCTAGGACAAGTACAATGCAGTATGGGATGTTACCATTGTGTGAACATTATTTTCAACAAGGGGGGGTCCAGCTACATCCTTAGTTTCGCCGGATCTCATAAGGTAGTTATCCTCCTGGCGCTGGTTTAGCGCAACAGGTTTACTCACTACATAGTTGCGACGGAACAGGATGGTTACATCTATAAATAATAATATATAATATTTATGCTTATAATTCACTTAAGCAGTGCAGAAGGGGTGTCAGATCTCAAAATAGTTAAAGGCATACCCAGGGACCTTTGGTAAAGTGAGGACACACATATATAACAATACGTTAAGGTCACTGAGAGTCTTTGAGGCTCTGAACTAGCAATGTTGTTAGTCACAAACACTTATAAGAACGTGTCTGTTCAGGTCACTTCCAGAGGATAAAATGGACTTTGATTTATGTAGGAGTAGATACTGATTCTAGATCTCACTCCATCAGGGCTGCTATAACATCAGCAGCAAGGGTCCATGTCCTAACGCTTGCAGCATGGTCAAGCGAACAAATTTTCAAACATTTATAATAACCCATTACTGGACCAGGGGTATTTTGTCAACCCTATTTTCGTTTTGATTATAGTTTCCATCCGAGTGAGAGGTGGGACTATTATTATTACTTCATTTTATAGTATCAGCATGTTTAAATCTATGTCATGACTGTATGTATCAATCGATACAGTGAGACACCAGGATTTGAATCTGCAGCATGAAATCAAAGGGCTTTGAACCCTTCACGGAATCACTCATGTGACTCCGAAGTAAAATAGTAAGATTTAATGAGAACTTACCAGTTTGAAGTTTGATCTTTATTTTATGAGGAGTTACGGTGAGGGACTACATGCCCTCTGCTCCCAGCCCTCATAAAGATAATCTGGTAGTTCTAGTCTTCTCTATTCTCACCATGTTACTTCAATTGTTGTTATCTGTGATTTCACACCGCTGCTTTGAAGATTGACGCACACTGCGGGCGATCGGGATTCTTCATGTAGTCCCTCATTGTAACTCCTCATAAAATAAAGATCAAATTTCAAACTGGTAAGTTCTCGTTTAATCTTACTATTAATGCTAACACAAACATACATTGTGTTTCCCTATTTCCCCTTGGACCTTGCAGACAGACATTAGGAGTTAACACATCATAATAGAATGCGGAGCCACATATAATAGTAAGATTAAATGAGAACTTACCAGTTTGAAGTTTGATCTTTATTTTATGAGTAGTTACGATGAGGGATTACGCTAAGAAGCCCTGCCAGGCTCATGCGCGTCATACTTTAAAGCAGCGGTGTGAAATCACAGTAACTACAGTCGAAGTGATATAGTAAGACTCAGAAGACTAGAACTACCAGATGATCTTTGCGATTATGAGTGTCATGAGCGGAGGGCACGTAATCCCTCATCGTAACTCCTCATAAAATAAAGATCAAACTTTGAACTGGTAAGTTCTTGTTTAATCTTACTATTTTACTTCGGAGTCATGTGAGTGACTATGTGAAGATTTCAAAGCTCTGTGATTTCATGCCGTAGATCCAATTCCATATGAACAAATAATGTATTGAACATTGCTTAAATTATACAATGAACATTTTAATAATAAAAATACAGTAATAACCCCTCTATCCCAAGGGGAAATTACCAATGAAAATTACAAATGAAATCAGACAGAACCCAAAACAGCATGCCCAAAACCTTGCACTGCCAGGACAGGTTTGTCATAGAACTTTGAAAACATTGATTCACTAGATCATCCTGTGGCCCCGAGGATTTGATCTATAGAGGCAGGTCCTGTGCCTTCGCTGCGGATGTTGACACCGCCCTGGTGGAGTGAGATTTAAACACATCAATGTCTACTCCAGCACAATCCAAAACCTGTTTCAACCACCTAGAAATAGTTTATACTGACACCTTTTTATGAGTTTTTTTGTGGTTGATGAGCATCGCTGTTTCAGAGCCTCTGAGACTCTTGGTTACCTCGATATATTGACTGAAGCAGGTGTTTCCCTAGCCGACCTACGCTCACTAACCGCGGTGCCGCGGGAAAGTATATTGCTCCGAACGGCAGCAGCCTTTTTTGTTATTTTCTCCATTTTGAGTTCTCTCCTGCTGGCTCCAGAAACCAGCCATACGGAGTTTAAATAACCGCAGAAAGTTGTTTAAAACCACTTACCTGCTGGTTTATTACTTACAGCTGGTGGAGCTGCGCCAGGCACGTGCCGTGAGTAATTACTCTTGGTAGGCACTCAGTCCGCTTTAAAAAAAATGCAAACCGCGCATGCGCAGATTGTTCTCCCCGTTAAATAAATAAATAAATAAAAACAGTGACTTATCACAAAGTGCTGAATCTTCACTGCCTCACCGCTGCCGCAGCTCTCCGGGTGCGAAGCCACGGACTGTAGCTGGGGATAGAAGCAGCTCGGAGAGTGGCCACCGCTGAACTGGCCGGCACTTCAGCGCCTTCTGCCGGCCCGCTCACCTTTGGCAGTGCTCTCTGTCTGAACACCTGTCACCTGCCGTTCGCCGACTTCACTCATGTCAGCGGCTTCCTGCAAATCCTTAAATTCCCACAGCCGAGTAACCTCAATCGCGCTGTTGGAATTTAAGGACATGAGTGAGGCCAGCGAGCGGCAGGAGAGAGGTTTTTAGATGGAGAGCTGCCAGAGGTGGGCGGGTGGTTCTGGAGCTAAGGTGGCGGCTGGTTCCGCTGTCCGGCCCAGCGGCCGCTCGAGCTACTCTCTCTCTCTCCCCCCCCCCCGGCCTCAGAGCAGTGTCATTTCATGCCCCCTTGCAAGGAGCATCGCAAGTGGATGCCCATGACCCCTCATTCATAACATTTGTGCCCTCCCCGCAACGTTACCCCGGGCCAGACTCCCCACACGCTGTGAAAGGAGCTCTCTCCCCACTCCAACTCCCACACCCCGGCAAATACGGTATTAAAAAAAATAAATCACAAAATGTACTTACCATATCATTGGGACACGACAAACCATGGTTGAAAACCCCGCCAATAAACTTGCGCTGCGCATGCGCGGTAGACTGATGCGCATGCGCAGTATGATGCTGCGCATGCGCAGTGCTACAAAGGCAGGATTTCTGCTGCCTTCAGCCTCGATTAAAATTGACGGCTTCAGGCAGCGCTGACGGCACGGGGGCTGCACAGAGCTTCCCGTGTCACAAGCGCCGCGGGTGAAAGGCACAGGGAATTATGCCTACCTAAGAGATCAGTCTCTTACATAGGCATAATTCTCCCATGCCTTTACTATTTATATTTAATAATTCCCATTTCATAATTTTAGTCAGGGTAGGCAGTGCCTACCTTGCCTACCCTGACGGCACGTGCCTGAGCAGCGCTCTCCAGCCCGTCGGTGCGCCATGCGTCGGACGTAATGACGCGCATACGCCTGGCGAGGCTTCTTCACGTAGTCACTCACGTGACTACGAAGTAAAATCCAGGTAAGGGTGGTAGATTCCTCCCTGAAATACGTCGGAGGTAGCTGAGCTGAGATTTACAATTCAGGTTGGCCATTATCTTATTGAATGGTGCACCAGATTTGAAGTGGCTCCTGCTGTTCTTATTTCTGTACCTTTGTAATTATTCTGAGAATAGTTTGTGTGACAAGAACATGAATTGTAGGCACTTAAGAACCTTCAAATGCCAAAGGGGCCCATTGTCGTTAAAAGTATGCAGCAAAAAATACGTAATAGAACATCTGAGAAATCATATATCATCTATTCATCATCGTCTTGATAAGCATTGAACATATCCACTCCGCTCACTGGATAGCCTTATTAATCTACATAGTCATGTAGATTTTGCAAATAAAAACTGTTAATTGGTCGGTGAGAACAATTGGTCTGGAACTGACATAGTTCTCTGTGTCTCTTCATTGTTGATTTTCCTTGAAAATCCAGGATGCTATTTTGATCATTCAGTCAAGTGCTGGTAACGATGAGTTTTCTAAAGGAAAAACGAGACATTCAAAGATCTGGTGATGGATGGTGTAGATTTAATGGGGGAAATATTGGCTTGTTATCGCTGTCTGCTGTCATTATCCTGTGGAACTGACACCAACTCCAGTGATCATATGCAGATCAAAGCAAACGTTTGGAAGTTGCTGTTGGCAATGTTCCACTTGCCACTGTACAGCAGTCCGATGTCGGAATCCTTTTGGGGATTATTGCAAACATTCACATATGTACATTCCAGATTCACCAAAGATTCATGCACCAGGCCAGATCTTCTTTCCCCCCTTTAAAAGAAAGGAAACAAAAGCAACAGGCGCAGGTAACAGTTAAAAAGCCCGTTATATGTTTTAAATGATATTTCAATGATAGATTCAAAAATAACCTGTTGCAATTTTCCGTGTGATATTTTATAAGCATCTGGTTGATTGTAACATTCTTTTCATGTATTTTGAAGTGCTGTTGTGACATTGAATGTGTTAAATTGCCTCATTCTCGTGATTTAATTTCCCATTTTTTCTACGTACCACTGTTAAGCAAAGACAGATTGTGTTAATACTGAATTGTAACCTTTTCTCTGTTTTCTTTTTCCTTTACCCTCTTCAATTCTGCCGTAGTATTTCACTCCCCTGACAAGGGTTGTTTTCCACATTGACAGAACATTGCTGTGCTACAATTTGAGTGTTCTCAATAGGAGCAATGATTTAAAATTTGATTTTCAATCAATAAGTCTGCAGAGAATGGAGTTATTAATACAATATATCCAGGAATAAAAACATGGTTGAATATATTGATTGATTGTTATATGTGATCTCTATATAATTAATAGTTTAAGATTCTATTGGTCATTTCCATCTGAGCTTAATCCTTGATCAATGTTTTGATGAGAACCAATGACTAAACTGTTGTATGAAGTAATTATGACCTAAGGTTTATCGAGCTTTACCACAAATATAATGATGCACTTTATACCTAGGGGGATAGCTTTGCTGATCTCATTCATTCAGTTTGCAGGTAAGATTCTGAACTTCCATTTATTTACCATTTTTATTCTATATCTTGCGCCCTGCCTGCCCTTCCTGGATAGGAGAAAATACATTAACTTTTGTCTACTCTTGAGAAAATGTCACCATTGTGAAATGCCAAATATCAAGTCAAGTCAAGTCAAGAGAGTTTATTGCCATGATTCCCAGATAGGACAATGACATTCTTGCTTGCTGCAGCACAACAAACAAAAATACAGAACGGTTCAGTTCAATATACACATAAATAAGCAGATAAAGTGCAATAGGCTGTTACAGTTCAGAGTCTGTTTGTTGGCGAGTTTAATACCCTGATGGCTGTGGGGAAGTGGCTGTTCCTGAACCTAGATGTAACAGATTTCAGGCTCCTGTACCTTCTGCCCGATGGCAGCAGAAAGATGAGTGCGTGGCCAGGATGGTGTGGGTCCTTGATAATGTTTGCTGCCTTTTTGAGGCAGCGACTGTTTCTCTCTCCACAGTTGCTACCAAACCTCCTGGGTTTTTCCGAGCTCATCTGCTATTTTCCAACATTTCGAGCACCCAAAGGATATTTATCTTAATATTTCTCTGAATTCATCGCTCTTTCTTTCGCGCCAAGCCGTCGTATTTCAACTGTGTGTTTAATTCCTAGCGAGATCCATTTTTAAACATGATTTCCAGCGACTGGAATGTTTTGCAAAGCAGAGCAGTACTCCATCTCAAGTGGGTGGGAGGAGAGTTAAATGTCAACCTTTATTTCAAACCTGCATATCTGTCGTACTTGCAGTGAATGGAATCTGAAATAATTACTGAAGGAAAGTTCTTAGCTCTAACCCAGCTCACCCTCTAGGTGGGAATGGGTTTTGTACCAATAATAGGCGGAAATGTGAATTTAATAAAACTAAAATAATTCACAGAATTGAGGTTCAATATGTGCTGGCTACAATCAAGTAGTGGGTTGAGATTGTCTCGGCTAATTTTACTTTGGATGCTTCCAGTCAGCAGAACTGTAATCCCATGATCCCATGAGTCCACAAATCCTACCGTTTGATAGGAAAATATTATTGGTTAAATCCCCACGCACACAATATCAAATATTGAAAGCATTGTTGCACCTTATTAAAAATATACGAGCAAACATATTCACACTTATGTTCACAAATGCTATTTGAAAATCCCTGTTTCTGATATGAGGAACTTCAGTCGGCACTGTCAGATGAGGTGGCGTGAGGTGTGAGGGGGTTGTTGATTAGGAATTTTATAAAAACACTGATGTTTGCAAGAAGTGGCCATTCAAACCTCAGGGCCTGTGCCATTTATTAATTTAAACAAATCTGTTCCCATCCATTCTTGCTAAGATGTAAAGACATTATGGGGCAGCTGGTAGAGTTGCTGCCTCACAGCACCAGAGACCCAGGATTCAATCTTGAACATGGGTGCTATATGTGTGGAGTGTGCACCTTCTCCCTGTGACCGCATATGTTTCTTCCAGGTTATACAGTTTCCTCCCACATCCCAAAGATGTGCGGGTCCGTACAGGGGCCGTGGAACGATTTTGAAAGTGGGGACACTGAGCGATCACTGATCACCCCCTCGGGGGTACCCGGTGAGGCCGCGGAGCGACCGAACGAACGGGGGGAGGGTGGCACAATTATTATTTTTTGTTGCTGCTCGACCTCCAAAAACTGGAGGATAATACAGGCCATCCCCCAACTCAAAAGGTTTCCGCGCACGGCTAGTCGTGGTTTTGCCGCGCTCACTGTGCACTTGTTCTGAGATTCTGGATGTCGGAGGTCATAAGAAGAAGAGAAAAATACACCTACGGGCCAGATAATTTCAGGTTATGAAGCATGTCTCGCCAAAAAAGTGGAGAGGCTGCAGCCCCCCCACAGCCCCCCCAGTTCCGCGGCCCATGGGTTAATTGGCCTCTGTAAATAGCCCCAAGTGTGTAGGGCGTGGACACATAGAAGTGGGATAACATAGAAGTAGAGAGAATGGATGATCGGTGATCAGCATGGACTCAATGGGCTGAAGGGTCTGTTTCCAAGTTGTATCTCTGGGCTTAATTAAACATTACATGAAGGCTGATCAGAACTTAGAACCACCTTCTACACAATTTGATGCAATGCAACAGTATAGTTGTCTGCCTGGCCAGGTTTCAGTAGTTCAGCTGCAAAACAGCATTACAACTCAGACTTGGTTGATTCTTGGTGCACAATGCATTGAGGCAGCGCATTTCAAGTAATTGCACCTTGATTTATATGTTCCTTTATTCAGGATGGGGCCAATGATATATAATGACTGGAATCAAATGAGGAGCAGGAGGGAAATTGTGTGAGGTCACAGCACCATCCCTACCCCACAGGGCTGAAGGAATGCTGGGCTGTTCAGAGATATGACGGAAATCCTGTGTGAAAATTGCACTCAGACCTGACTTTTTTGAAGCAATCTCACTGCCCACATATGCTTGCAGGGAACTAAATGAAGATTCTCATGAACCAGTGCTCGCAAAAGCATTTTTTTTAAACATTTTTTTTTTCCTTCAATGTTAAAAGGTGTCCCTTAACAAGTTTAACCTGGTTTCTGGCAAGTGAATTAATGGAGCTGAAAATGAGTTGAACAGTAACGATTTATATTTTACATTCTCTGTGGAAATCCATTGATGTTAAACGTGATCCGTTTCCATTCTGTAGGCTGTGCATTGGCAGAGTCTAGTGTAGGATGTGCAGACCCTGCCAAAAATGAGGTGGGAGGTGCTTGATGGGATGGGCGTGTGGGTAATATGAAAGATATTTACATTCCTTTAGTTTTAGTCTAGTTTCAAGATACATTGCGGAAACGGGCCCTTCAGCCCACCGAGTCCGCACCAACCAGCAATTCCCAAACACTAACACTATCCTACACACACTAGGGACAATTTTACATTGATACCAAGCCAATTAACCTACAAACCCATATGTCTTTGGAGTGTGGGAGGAAACTGAAGATCTCGGAGAAAACCCACGCAGGTCATGGAGAGAACGTACAAACACCGCACAGACAAGCAACCGTCGTCAGGATCGAACCCGAGTCTCTGTCGCTGTAAGGCAGTAACCACCATTCCTTCTGCCATTTTGGTTGGGGTTGTACATGCTTCTAACAAAGAGAGCCAAGGGGCCCTGCACCTTTCCATATGCTCAATCTCTATTGTGATTCATCTGGGCCAAGTATCACCGTAGGAGAAGTCAAAGGTCAAGAGTGTTACATTGCCCTGAAACAGAACAATGAAATTCTTACTTGCAGCAGCACAGCAGACATGTAACTGTAGTACTTTGTTAAACCTATAATAAACAACAACAAATAGTTCCGTGTATATATATGAATAAACAAACAGACAAATAAATAGACACTAAATAGTGTAGAAATGATGTCCCCAAGTCTATATAGTTTGGGGTGTATTTTGGAGGTTGTTGTGTTTAATAGCTTGATGGTTGTAGGGAAGAAACTGCTCCTGAACCTGAACGTTGCAGTTCTTAGGCTCCTATACCTTCTTCCAGATGGCAGGAGTGAAATTAGAGTGCGGCCATGTTGGTATGGGTCTCTGATGATGCTGGCTGTCATCTTGAGGCAGCTGCTCTTGTAGATCCCTTCAATGGTAGGCAGGTAGGGAGGTCAGTCCCCATGATGGACTGGGCAGAGTTCGCCACTTTTTGCAATCTTCTTCATTCCTGGGCATTTGCGTTGCCGAACGAGGCCAGGATGCAACCAGTGAATATGTGCTCTCACTGTACACCTGTGGAAGTTCAAGAGAGTTTTTGTTGACATACCAATCTTCTTTTAAAAAAAAAAAATATATATATATTTGTATTTAATAGAGGTAAATACATCAGTGTACATCGCATATATATTGTTACAATCATTGTACCCCATAATGTTATGGCTTTTAAAGAAAAAGAATAGAAACAGAGAGAGTGAAGTAGGTGAAAAGAGTTGTGAAAGTGAAAGAGCGTGCCAAAGGGGAGAAAAAAAACCCTTGGTCAAGAGTTAGAGAAAGGGGATTTAGGGATAGACCCTAGAAAAGAAAAAGAAAAGAGAGAGAGAGAAAAAAAAAGAAAAGCCAGTTACTATATTATATACATCACACAAAAGGAATTTACCAACTCGATAGTTTTTCATCCCCCCTTACTCAAGGTATTCTTGCACCCTATTTTTGGAGTAATTCTATAAATGCAGACCACGTCTGATAGAAGTGATCTGATTTCCCTGCCAGGCGGAGTCTCATATCTTCCAGATGTAACGTATCAAACATAGTTGAAATCCACATATTTACTGTTTGTATAGGGGCATATTTCCAGAATTTGAAGATTAGCTTTTTTCCTATTATTAAGCCGTAATCAAATAGATTCTTTTGAAACACATTTAATTCCAAACTACCTTCTGTTATTCTGAAAATAATCCACTCTGGCTTTAGTGTCATTTTTATTTTAAACAGTTTTGTGAAGATTTCAAAGATTCCATTCCAAAACCTTTGAATTTTTGTACAAAAGACAAATGAGTGCACTATAGTAGCTTCTTGAGACTGGCATTTATCACAAATTGGTGAGACGTCGGGGAAAAATGTATTTAATTTCGTTTTAGAGTAGTATAATCTGTGTAAGATTTTAAATTGTATTAAAGTGTGTCTTACGTTAATCTCCTCAATCTTCTAAAGAGGTAGAGGCATTGATGTGCTTTCTCTATGATTGCATCAATGTGCTGGGTCCATGACTGCAAACAATGTAGCCCACTCATTAGAGTTGACTGACTTTGGCTCTGCAGATGTTGGGGCAGGAGAGGATGCAGATGTTGATTATGTACGGGATCGCTGATTGGCATAGACTCGATGGGCTGAAGGGCCCGTTTACGCGCTTTATCTTTAAACTAAACTAAGCTCTATGCTCAAACCATGTGAAGCAGGTTTCCGACATTGTCAGACCCATATGCAACTCACTGAAAGGAGCTCATTTTAAATTCTTCTTATACTGTATTGCTCGAGAGACTCACTCTTTTGGGGTTCCCCACTGCAGAACAACCTTCCTCAGCATGGAATTTGAATCCAGGCTAAAATCCAGGCCATTGGCTCTTTGACATACTATTTGATCTTTCCCCCTCGGGGGACCTAATAAGATACGGAATGTGCATGATTAGTATTGGTAAAGTATCGCATTAACATTCCGCAGGGGTGAAATAGATGAGATCTTTTACAAAAATGCTGTTAAATGTGCAGTTGTAGGGGTGACCAGGCATGAGTCAGGGAAGAACATCTAAAAGGAGCATGACCTGAAATTGAGAATGTTGTTCTTTCTCTTATGAAGAAAAAACTCAGCGTGTGCTAAAACGAAGAAGGAAAAAAATCAATTCAGTGAGATTTGGTGAAAACAGAAAAAAAAACTTTAACTATGTTGATTGTGGGTATTATCTGAACAATATCTTTCAACACATTTTTTGCAAACTAATGATAATAGCAAAGCACTGTCCTCTGTGCAATTATAACAGGATGATTAATTATTTAAACATTTTAAACTTAAAAAAGGTTTAAACTAAATTTCTTGCACAAACAAAAGAAAGGGTTGCGCATTAAACTACATAGTTGATGGTGAACTATTTTAGTTGGTTCTAATTAACCATATAACCATATAACCATATAACAATTACAGCACGGAAACACGCCTTCTCGGCCCTTTCAGTCCGTGCCGACCAATCCAGTTCGTGCTGACCAGATCGTGTCGACTAATTCTTTGAGTAAAACTGTATGAAACGCCACAAATTGCAAATATTTTTCAGTGCAACATGCATTGCCGTCAGTTTAATGCTACTCGATAGTTTTCCAGAAATCTGACGAGTTACTTCTGGTTCCAAACCTTACTGCCCTGATGATAGATTTTTAGTATCAGACACATACATAATAACATTAATCCCCCTCCTTTGGAGTGTTGTCGGAACAGATCAGTCCACTTGATTCTGGAGTTCATCCACCCTTGGATGCTGTTATTCTAATCAGTTGCTTTCTCTGATATAAGGAACCATCCTGAGCAGATCCCAGCCTCCTGCATCTTCATCCCATTGGTCCTGGCCCATCGCACAGCGACATTAGAAGGATGAGAAGGGATCTTATAGAAACATAAGATTATTAAGAATTTGGACACGGTAGAGGCAGGAAATATGTTCCCGATGTTGGGGTAGTCTAGAACCAGGGGACACAGTTTATGGATAAGGGGTAAGCCATTTAGAACTGAGATGAGGAAACACTTTTTCTCACAGAGTGGTGAGTTTGTGGAATTCTCTGCCTCAGAGGGCGGTGGAGGCATGTTCTCTGGATACTTTCAAGAGAGAGCTAGATAGGGCTTATACAGATAGCAGAGCCTTTAGTGGAGTCTAGCGGATATGAGGAGAAGGCAGGAACGGGGTACTGATTGTGGATGATCAGCCATGATCACCTTGAATGGTGGTGCTAGCTTGAAGGGCCGAATGGCCTACTCCTGCACATATTGTCTATTGTCTATTGACATGTAAGCTCATTTTAGTTGCATCTTACATAGGTAAATAACAAAGAAAGAGTTATCAACATAGGTAGCAAGGTGAAAATTAAAAGTGGCAGGCAGAAATATCCAGGGCAAAAATCAAAAAGGGTAACCAAGGCTGGGAGCTGAACATCCAGGGATATTCAATATTCAGGAGGGATAGACAGAAAGGAAAAGGAGGTGGAGTAACGTTACTGGTTAGAGGGGAGATTAGTGCAATAGAAAGGAAGGAAATTAGCTTGGAGGATGTGGAATCGATATGGGTAGAGCAGCGAAACACTAAGGGGCAGAAAACGCTAGTGGGAGTTGTGTACAGGCCACCTAACAGTAGTAGTGGAGTTGGGGATGGCATCAAACAAGAAATTAGAAATGCGTGCAACAAGGGTAAAACAGTTATAATGGGTGACTTCAATCTACATATAGATTGGGTGAATCAAATTGGCAGGGGTGCTGAGGAAGAGGATTTCTTGGAATGTATGCGGGATAGTTTTCTAAACCAACATGTAGAGGAACCAACGAGAGAGCAGGCTATTCTAGACTGGGTACTGAGTAATGAGGAAGGGTAAGTTAGCAGTCTTGGTGTGCGTGGCCCATGGGCAAGAGTGACCATAATATGGTTGAGTTCATTAGGATGGAGAGTGACATTGTTAATTCAGAAACAAGGGTTCTGAACTTAAAGAAAGGTAACTTTGAGGGTATGAGACTTGAATTGGCCAAGATAGACTGGCAAGTGATTCTTAAAGGGTTGACAGTGGATATGCAATGGAAGGTATTTAAAGACTGCATGGATGAACTACAACAATTGTTCATCCCAGTTTGGCAAAAGAATAAATCAGGGAAGGTAGTGCATCCGTGGATAACAAGGGAAATCAGGGATAATATCAAAACTAAACATGAAGCATACAAATTAGCCAGAAATGTAGATCGCTTGCAGTCAGAAACTGGTGAATTGATCATGGGGAACAAGGACATGGCAGACCAATTGAATAACTACTTTGGTTCTGTCTTCACAAAGGAAGACAAATAATCTGCCGGAAATAGCAGGGGACCGGCAGTCAAATGTGATGGAAGAACTGAGTGAAATCCAAGTTAGCTGGGAAGTGGTCTTTGGTAAATTGAATGGATTAAAGGACGATAAATCCCCAGGGCCAGATAGGCTGCATCCCAGAGTAATTAAGGAAGTAGCCCCAGAAATAGTGGATGCATTAGTGATAATTTTTCAAAACTCTTTAGATTCTGGAGTAGTTCCTGAGGATTGGAGGGTAGCTAATGTAACCCCACTTTTTAAAAAGGGAGGGAGAGAGAAAACGTGGAATTACAGAACAATTAGTCTAACATCGGTAGTGGGGAAACTGCTAGAGTCAATTATTAAAGATGGGATAGCAGCACATTTGGAAAGTGGTGAAACCATTGGACAAAGTCAGCATGGATTTATGAAAGGTAAATCATGTCTGACGAATCTTATAGAATTTTTTGAGGATGTAACTAGTAGAGTGGATAAGGGAGAACCTGTGGATGTGTTATATCTGGACTTTCAGAAGGCTTTCGACAAGGTCCCACACAAGAGATTAGCATACAAACATAAAGCACACGGTATTGGGGGTTCATTATTGATGTGGATAGAGAACTTGCTGGCAGACAGGAAGCAAAGAGTAGGAGTAAACGGGTCATGTTCAGAATGGCAGGCAGTGACTAGTGGGGTACCGCAAGGCTCAGTGCTGGGACCCCAGCTATTTACAATATATATTAATGATCTGGATGAGGGAATTAAATGCAACATATCTAAGTTTGTGGATGACACGAAGCTGGGGGGCAGTGTTAGCTGTGAGTAGGATGCTAGGAGGCTGCAAGGTGACTTGGATAGGTTGGGTGAGTGGGCAAATGCATGTTGCAGTTTCAGCAAAAATAGGAGGGTAGATCATTATCTGAATGGTGGCCAATTCGGAAAAGGGGAGATGCAACGAGACCTGGGTGTCATGGTACACCAGTCATTGAAAGTAGGCATGCAGGTGCAGCAGGCAGTGAAGAAAGCAAATAGAAACATAGAAACATAGAAAATAGGTGCAGGAGTAGGCCATTCGGCCCTTCGAGCCTGCACCGCCATTCAATGTGATCATGGCTGATCATCCAACTCAGTATCCCGTACCTACTCAGTATCCCGTATGCTAACATAAATGGTATGTTAGCATTCATAGCTAAAGGATTTGAGTATAGGAGCAGGGAGGTTCTACTGCAGTTGTACAGGGCTTTGGAGAGACCACACCTGGAGTATTGTGTACAGTTTTGGTTTCCTAATCTGAGAAAGACATTCTTGCCATAGAGGAGGTACGGAGAAGGTTCACCAGACTGATTCCTGGGATGGCAGGACTTCCATATGAAGAAAGATTGGATAGACTCGGCTTGTACTCGCTGGAATTTAGGAGATTGAGGGGGGATCTTATAGAGGCTTACAAAATTCTTAAGGGGTTGGACAGGCTAGATGCAGGAAGATTGTTGGGGAACTCCAGAACAAGGGGTCACAGTTTATGGATAAGGGTGAAGTCTTTTAGGACCGAGATGAGAAGATCTTTTTTCACACAGAGAGTGGTGAGTCTGTGGAATTCTCTGCCACAGAAGGTAGTTGAGGCCAGTTCATTGGCCATAGTTAAGAGGGAGCTAGATGTGGCCCTTGTGGCTAAAGGGATCAGGGGGTATGGAGAGAAGGCAGGTACAGGATACTGTTGGATGATCAGCCATGATCATATTGAATGGCGGTGCAGGCTCGAAGGGCTGAATGGCCTACTCCTGCACCTATTTTCTATGATTCTATGATTCTATAACCTTAGATAAGGCACAAAAAACTGGAGAAACTCAGCGGGATAGGCAACATCTCTGGAGAGAAGGAATGGGTGAAGTTTTGGGTGGAGACCGTTCTTCAGACATAACATAACCTTGCTAGGCAGTGCATGAGGGGATCAAGACCATGTGCAGGCAGATGGGATGAGTTTCATTTGGCATCATGTTCAATCCATTTATCACGGGCCAACCAGTCTGTTCCTGCGCTGTGTGTAGCGAGTTACTGCAGTTGCTGGTTTAAAATGAAGACGGTCACAGAAAGCTGGAGTAACTCAGCGGGTCGGGCAGCATCTCTGGAGAAAAGGAACAGGTGACGTTGTGCTGCATTGTTTTGGACTCTATGTTGAATAAAGACAGTGCATTCCCAATAAACAGCAGCAAATGTGCAGTACTGTATCAAAACATTTGCCATAGCATGTTTTTAAATTCATATCAATACGTTTACAATATACTATATATGTGCAGGAAGTAATATAAATCATCAACTATTAATATTGACAAAGCTATGAAATTGGTTGCAGTTTACATTAATATGTAGTTTTCAATACAACCAACTATAAATTCACTTGATCTCTTGCATTTTTGTTCATTGAATTTTCACTGCAAACAGCAATATCTCTGAAAAATCCATTCCAGGCATTGATAATTCCAGTTGTCACTTCTCCAAATAGGCTTTGTAAATCTGCAACTGGTTGAAGTTCAACGTAGTTGCCTTCACAATATGGATGGGTAGACAGAGAGAACCTGTCTTCTCTGAAAGTAACTATCAAATATTAGAGGGCATAGCTTTAAAGTAAGAGGTGCAAGGCTTAAAGAAGATTTGTGGGAAGATCAGAGAGTGGTGGGCGTCTGGGGCATGCTGCCAGGGGTAGTGGTAGAGGCAGGTACAATGGAGGCTTTTGCATAGGCTTTTGGATATGCACATAGATACGCAGGGAATGGAAGGATATAGATTATGTGCAGGCAGATAGAAGTTTGTCTTGCTATCATGTTCGACACACTCTTGTAGTGCTGGTTTTGTGTTTTGTTTTATATTTAGTTTTAGTTTTAAAGCCCTGTCCCACTGTACGAGTTTTCAAGAGCTCTCCCGAGAACTCTTGAATGAACTTGTACAGTGGGACAGGGCTTTTTGAGATACAGCGCGGAAACAGGCCCTTTGGCACAATGAGTCCGCACTGACCAGCGATCCCCGCACATTAACGCTGTCCTACACTGGGGCGGAAATCGCTATCAAAACATGGGAGGGGGGTGCAATATCTTGGTGGCCTCGCGCACGTGCGCACACACACAAGTGAGGCATCAGAGGCTTAAGGGGTATGCACTGTGGACGGTATCACTGGGAGCTGACCTGTTGAAGAAGGAACTGCATATGCTGGAAAAATTGAAGGCAGATAAAACTGCTGGAGAAACTCACCGGGTGAGACATCATCTATGGAGCGTCTGAAGAAGGGTCTCGACCCAAAACGTCACCTATTCCTTCGCTCCATAGACGCTGCCTCACCCACTGTGTTTCTCCAGCATTTTTATCTACCTTCGGGAGCTGACCTGGTTGGTGATCGACTCTGAGCTCCAGCAACACCAGCTTCATCCACCCCGAATCGTGGGGCTTGATTCGGCACGTTTGCGGGCCCTTTCATCGCCTGCCACGGCTTAAATCCGGCCGCGGGATCTTCCATCCCCCATCCTTCCAGCCTTCCATTCAACACCTCGATCGCCTTGACACAGCAATTTGAACGCAGGGCGGTGGAAGATCCCACGGCCGATTTTAAGCCTCGCCGAGCGATGAAAGGTCCCGCGAACGCGTCGATTCAAGCCCTGCTCTACGATCTTTGCTCCACCAGGACATCTCCCTCCTCCACTCACCGCGCTCTATCCTCAGTCCCTCTCCCCTACTTCCGCCTCTGACCGACACCTCCCTCCTCCAATCATCGCGCTGAATCATCATTCCCCCCCCACCACCCCACTGCCTGCCGACCGACGTCTCTCTCGTCCAATCGGCGCCCTCGATCATCAGTCCCACCCCCACTGTCTCGCGGAACGTGGAGATTTTTAATAGATTTTTTTTATCATCAAATTTCAAAATCCGGAGTACAATACATGAGGGGGATTGTCCCCCCCACCTCTCAAAACATGGTGGGTGGGAAGGGGGGGGGCGTCCCCCCCCGTCCCCCCCGGGATTTCCGCCCACACCAGGGACACCAACACCAAGCCAATTAACCTACATACCTGTATGTCTTTGGAGTGTGGGAGGAAACTGAAGATCTCGTAGAAACCCACGTGGTCACGGCGTGAACGTACAAACTCCATACAGACAGCACCCGTAATCAGGAACAAACCCGGGTCTCCAGCGCTGTAAGCGATGTAAGGGAGCAACTCTACCGCTGCACCACCATGGCCACCCTACCCATGTTCTATGCTCTAAGTTCAGAACCATTATCATTTATTTCTGACCCCCATCTCCATGATGACTAGTGTGCATTCAATTACCATCTCTTCTTCATCATTCCAAAGATTTTCAACTTTGCCATGATTATTTTCAGGCTGTCTTACCACATACTGACAGCCACATGCCGGGCCAACACTGCTAAGATCATCCATCTGTGGTATCTCTCACAGGAGCCTCTTGAACCGACTCCAAGTTGCAATATAGACCTCTCACAAAACATATGGCTTATTCAGGCCATTCAGCAAGTCAGAGTCGCATTAACACTACTCTCATCCACGCAACACAAACAGGCTCATCTTTCACCTCAGTTTCACCTGTGCCAGTCTCAATATCTTTGAATATCTGCTGAAGGTTCTGGACCCGAAACATTACCCGTTCCTTCTCTCCAGAGATGCTGCTTGTCCCGCTGAGTTACTCCGGCATTTTGTGTCTACCTTCGATTTAAACCAGCATCTGCAGTTCTTTCCTACACATTTCATCTGCTCCACTGCAAAATCTCCACAAGGTGTGTCTACTTTGAAGAAGTTCTCCTCCTCTCTCTGATGAGAGTTCAGCAACATCCTCTCTCACTGCTCCCCCTCTGTGATTACTCCTGCCCTCGGACGAGTCTGAAGAAGGGTCTTGGCCCAAAACCTCACCCATTCCTTCTCTCCAGAGGTGCTGACTGTCCCACTGAGTTACTCCAGCATTTTATGTCTATCCTCAATATCTTCAAACCTAGTTTGTGGACTCTTGTTATAACGTTTTCTTCAAACATCTGGAGCCCACTGTATCTCACAGTTCGAATAGATTAGTTTAGATTTCTCCGAGCGGATTTAAACTGAGGTTAGTGAACGTTCCCATTATTCTGAATAACCAACAATCCTATTTAAGTGATGCTTTTTACATGGGCTGCTTACACTGGACTATCTTTTGTTTGCCTCCGTCTCAGAATCTTTCAGAGACCGTATCAGATAGTATGAAGATGGGTCTTGACCCAAAACCTCACCCATTCCTTCTCTCTAGAGATGTTGCCTGTCCTGCTGAGTTACTCCAGCATTTTGTATCCACCTTTAGTGTAAACCAGCATCTGCAGTTCCTTCCTACACATGTTGGATAGTACTTTTTGAAACAAGTTTAGAGAAATAAAACTGATTGGAAGTACAGCAGACACAGCCGAGTTGCTAATTTCATTGATTGTTACACAGTCGTTTATCTAATGGAATTAAAGGCTTCAGATGCATTTAGTTGTATATAATATTGCTCACTTTCAATAAAATGACAGCTATGAAATATGTAAACAGTAATCTTATCTAGGCAAGCAAAGAATAAAGCAATGAAACAATGTCATTGGAAAATCTAATTTAAGCTTGAACAGAGAACCCAGCTGAGATAGATGCAAAGGGAGGTTAAGCAAACACTAGCATTTGCCTGGCCATTCACTGGTGATTATGATTGATCCTGCATCTCATTTTCCTGTCCCATCTCCGCATCTCTTCATGCTTTCAGGAAATCTATTTATTTCACCCATTGACAAAGAGTCTCCGCAAGAGAAAATTCCACAGATTTATAATGCCATAAATAAAAATATTTCCCCCCTTCTGAGTTTAATGGAGGCACACTTGACTGTGAGTGAGTGATGTCCTCTCCAGTGATCAGTCTATCATCAGGACATGTCTGAAGGTTTAACCCATTATACTTTTCAGAACCCTGTTTCAAACTGAGAAACCAATCTTAAGGGCCTGTCCTACAAGCATGCAACTCTATGCGATTAGCGTGACCTAACGTGGTCGCTTGAGCTGTCCGGTGTCGCGGGGCCGGTCCCACTGCGATCGCCGGAGCCGTGCAGAATTGTGTGGAGTTCGTCCCGACATCGCGCGGGGCTCCGAAAAACTGACTATGTTCAAAAATTCCACGCGGCAACGGCTTGTCGGCTTGCAGGCGCCTCGACGCATTACATACCGCCCCGACATCATGCCTCCGTGAACCTATCTGTAGGTGCCTCCGTGACCCTCTATGTGTGTGGCTCCGTGGCCCTCTGTATGTGTGTGCCTCTGTGCCCCTCTCTGTGTGCCCCTCTCTGTCCTGGCGAACTTACCTTAGACTTCGCTCCAAGTTTGCCTCACTTTGCGCCGCGTTGCGCCACTCACCCGACCTCCGCGCAGCCCCTGCTACCGGTTTGGTCGCGCTTGCCGCATGCAGGCGCATGCTGGTGGGAACGGCCCTGTACAGGGGATCACCCGACCTCCGCGCGGCCCCCGCTTCTAGATTTTTTTTTTTTTTAATAATATTTTTATTAGAAGTAAGCATTTCACAATGATAAAACAAATTTACAAATACCAACTTAATTCGGTAATTATACAAATATCACATTGATTATTATTATCTTCTGTTTTTTAGAAATAGAGAGAAAAAGAAAAAAGAATAGGTTTTAAACCAACAAAGGTTGTGATTAAATAATAATTTTGATTATATATAAAAAAAAGGGAAAGAAAAAAAAAGAGAAAAAACCACCAATTAATATATATCTATTTAATATATATATATATATTTTTTTAAATAGTAAAAAGTATTATATATATATAAAAGAGAAACAACAAAATATATTGTAAATAAAACTATTACAAATGATAATATCATCGTATTGTAGAGACATGTATACAAATCCCAGTTTAAAAATAAGTTATTTTCATCAAATCCTGTCAGGTACCCATTGAGTTGTGATGCCAAGAACAGCTATCCCTTCAAATATTGTATATATGGAGACCATATTTGTTCAAAGATTTCATATTTGTCCATTAGGACAAATCTAATTCTTTCCAAATACAATGTCTCCGACATCTCTGCTGTCCACATTTTAATTGTGGGGGATAATGTTCCCTTCCAAAATTTCAATATAATTTTTTTCCCTATTATCAAACAGTAATCAAAGAAATTTCTTTGATTTACTGTTAATGCCAAATTTGAGTCCGGAATTCCTAATATTATTAACTTTGGATCTGGATCCAGTTTAACTCTAAGAACTTCAGAAATAACTCTAAAGATTTCTATCCAATAATAACTAAGTTTTGAACACGTTACAAAACTATGTGTTAAATTGGCTTCTAAATTCTGACACTTATCACAAATAGAAGAAACGTTAGGAAAAATTCTATTTAATTTGGCTTTCGTATAATGTAATCTATATAATACTTTAAATTGTATCAATGTATGCCTAGCATTTAACGAACAACGATGTATACGTTGTAAACTTTCTTCCCAAGTTTCTTTCGTTATAGATAAACCTATTTCATTTTCCCATGCTTGTCGATATATTTCTGTTGTTGGATTCTCCCTATCCAAAATAATATTGTATATATAAACTATTAATTTTTCTGTATTTGGGTCTTTATTAAACAGTTCATCTAATAATCCTGGTTCTTTATTGTTATAATCTTGTGTGTTTGACTTAATATAATCTCTAATTTGTAAATACCTAAACAAATTATGTGATGGCAAACCATAGATATCTTGTAACTCCGGAAATGAAAGAAATTTTCCATTTCTGTAGAGGTGTTCTATCCTTTTAATTCCTAAATCATCCCAATGTCTAAACCCCTATCTAATATAGAGGGTTTAAATAAAGGGTTATTCATAATTGGTAGGTTAAGTGACAAATTATCTAAATGTAAAGTCTTAACTATTTGTTTCCAAATACGTCTATTGCTATAAATTATAGGGTTGTCCCTGTAAATTTTTTTTGTACTTCCCTTGGCGCAAAAAGAATCGAACCTACATTAAAACCCCGCTTCTAGTTTGATCGCATTCATCGCATAGAGTTGCATGCTTGTAGGACAGGCTCTTTACTCAATTGCTGCTCACAGTACAGCCCCCTCACTTTAGAGTTCAATCTAGTAAATGTATGCTATCATAATTTAATGAGCTTAGTTTAGTTTAAGGGCGAGGTAGACACAAAATGCTTGAATAACTGAATGGAACAGGCAACTTCTATGGAGAGAAGGATGGGTGATTTTTTGGTCAAGACCCTTCTTCAGGCATTTAGTTTAGTTTGGTTTAGAAGATGCTACCACTGGTTCCAGTTCGTCTTTAAATGCATCCATCTCAATTACCCTTCTTATTTAAAACAAGACCTATTACCATGCACACCCTCATATTCACTAAGACATAATCAGCAAACCTTTTTCATTCCAAGTTCATTTTTATGTCCCAATACTATGAAATAATATATAATGTAATAATGTTGATAGTATGTATTAATGTATGATGTATGTTAGGTGGTTTATGGTATTATGCATCAACATTATGCTGTAACACATAACTTAATATTATTGGATATGTAAAGTCAATTAACAATTGTTATAAACTATAACAAGTGGGGATGGAGCGGTTTTGGGATTGGTGTGTGGGTAGGTGGGTCAATGAGAGCCTCTATGTATGTTATGTCTTGTGCTGTATGTTCTATGTTGGACCCCCTCGAAAACGAGATGACTGTCCATCTCAAGGGGTTATCCATGAATAAACTTGTATATGGAGATAGAACAACAGAAACTAGCACCATCCTACACACAAGGGACAATTTTCAATCTTTACCAAAACAAATTAACCAACAAACCTGTACGTCTTTGGAATGTGGGAGGAAACCAAAGTACCCGGAGAAACCCCATGTGGTCAACAGTACAAACTCCGTGCAAGCAGCACCCATAGTCAGGATCGAACCTGGGTCTCTGGGGCTGTAAGGCAGCAACTCTACCCCTGCGCACCAAGTCACCTTAGCTGACTGGTATATCTTCTTTTCTGTTATTTCACTGCAATGCAATCCTTGCAGCCAAATGTAATATTAAGGCAATACTTCAAAATATGCCGACGTTTAAATTACGGGCAGATTTCCTGGGATTACACTGAACTGGTTTTAGGGGCGAGTAACTTCCCAAATTGTGTATATCATTCTGGTGGCCACAACCAAAGTTGGTGGCACGTATTACAAAGCACAATGCTGCTATATATAGATAAAGAGAAGCTATTTTCAATTTTAACGAAATGGCCAAGGTGACCCATATTACCAATTTGCAGGAACGTTGCAAAACCATATTGCAATGTTAGATTATATTGTGGAAGTCAAAGTTTAGGATTAAGGATTATTTGAAAGGCATCGGGTAGGAGAATCTGCTGAAGTGCAGAGCTGCAGAATTCAGTTCATGCTTCCTAATGACATAGTCACACATGCTGGGAGTAAATCTAACCAGAGGTTCATCTTTGATAGAAAATAACTGCATTACGGCACTGAATAAATGAGGGCACCAAATCTTGTGGGAGGAAAGGTATGAGGTGACCTAGTTTAGGACAGGCTGTAGATCATGTCTGAAGAAGATATTTAAAGTCCACTATAGTCACTCATCAACCTCACGTTATCAGTGACAGAAACCTATCCTTCCTTCGTTTGTTTCCATTATTGTTTTAAGCAAAATTCCTTAGATCCAGGGATTTCAGATGACCAGTATTGCTTTCAATTGGGACCTTTATACCGCAGGTATAATGAACTGCAATTGTGCTACTTAATGGAAATAAGCAGACACTACAGTAATTGCTGACACCAATTTCTATAGTTTATTTCATTCTATTAATTCATGTTCTGTCGGCATGCATCCACTAACAGGCTCCTCCCGTTTATGTTATTGAACCTGTTTCTTGCAGTGCATTCAGCCATGAGAAACTATTCTGTGTGGGGCTGGAGACCTAGTGAATGAAATGAATGAGTGAATGAAACTATAACCCTTGGCAGAGGGGTTGGGCTAAACGGGGAATTAAAAGAGACTAGAAATGTGAAGTGCGAACCCAACACAACTAAACACCTCAGGGTTTAATGAAGACATGATTGGTAAGATGAAAAAACGTTCTAATCATCAGTCCATCATTCAGACAAGCATTGCAGTCTTAAGATTCGATCATGAGACAATTTCCAATTTACTTCAAAAGGCTCATGAGTTCTAGGAGAAGAATTAGGCCATTGGGCCCATTAAGTCTACTCCGCGATTCAATCATGGCTGATCTATCTTTCCCTCTCAACCCCATTTTCCTGCCTTTGCCCCATATTGCCTGAGACCCTTAAGTCCCACTTACACAATTTTTTTCAGCGACTGCCTGAACTCATCAGAGTCACAGCAGGTCGTCGAACATTTTCAATGTTGAAAATCCAGCAGCGACCAGAAAAATATACGATTCTTTGGGCAACTACTCACAACCATACAGGCGTCACCCCGCAACATGTCGCATAAGTGGGACAGGCCCCTTACTAATCAGTCATAAAACATCCCACTAGTGGAATCATCTTCTTCACATTCACTCAATCTAGGATTTGTTGGTGGGTTTGAATATATGGTGTATTCAGAGTTTAGGAACCTAACTAGTGAATAGGAGAACGCATTAAGGAGGTGTTCCATCGCCATTAAGGATCAGTGCTTCGGATGGCAAATATTTGGGAGAGTCCTCATAAAAATTGACATGTTTTAGAAGCTTTCAAACGCACACTGAGAAGCATTAGTCTGTGAGTTTTCGGGAGGGCATTTGATCAAGGAATACTGTCATGAAAAGCAACATCGTCATGCTGTGGAGGAAGTGCAGAAAATGGGATATATTTCTGAAATGTCCGAGGTTATTAGATGAATGCTCTTTCACACATTTCCTTTAAGTGTCACGCAGTGGAATAATAAATACTCCAGAGAACCCACAATTGAAAGGGAATGCAGGAGCGAAGGCCCCCCGATAAGTTTCGAGGGAGTGTGGGAAAAAGAACCAGGTAAGTTTTAAGGGAATTTGCGGGAAGGAACTGCAGATGCTGGTTTAAACCGACGATAGACACAAAAAGCTGGAGTAACTCAGCGGGACAGGCAGCATGCCCGGAGAGATGTTTCGGATCGAGTCTGAAGAAAGGTCTCGACCCGAAAGGTCACCAGAGATGTTGCCTGTCCTGGCTGAGTTACTCCAGCTCTTTGTGTCCATCTTAAGTTTTAAGGGAATGCAGCCAGCAGGACGAAGTGAATTAGAAATGAATGCAGGAGCCAGAGCACCAGGTGAGTGGAAGGGAATGTGGGAACTGGGACCTTGGTCAGCGGATGGGGAAAGCGGGATCTAGAGTCTCGGTGAGCATTAGGGAGCAAAGCAAACATTACTGGTCTTGGGAAGGCACAAAATGGTGGAGTAACTCAGCGGGTTGGGCGGCATCTCTGAGAACACGTCACACTGCTTTTTTTCCACGAGCAGTGGCTCTACTCAATAACCAAAAGTCTGTAGACTCCTTTTGCTCTGGTATTTTATTTAATTCACATTTTTTAAATGTTTTAATCTTAATGTTTTATTATTTTATGTTTTATTCTTAATGGTTTACTGTATGTCATGTTGTTTCTAGCGAGCGGAGCACCAAGGCAAATTCCTTGTATGTGTACATACTGGGCCAATAATCTTATTCGTTCATTCATTCAGAGATCTTTCAGATTGGGACCCTGAGCAGACTGTAGAAGGGTGGCACTCGAAACGTCAGCTATGCTTGTTCTCCAGGGATGCTGCCTGACCCACTGAGGTACTCCAGATTTTTGTGCCTTTCCTTGGTAAACCAGCATCTGCGGTTCCTGATTTCTACATTGCCTGGTCATGGTAATCAATGGAGCCTGGTCAAGGTTGGGGTGCTGCTCTTGTCCATTTGCCTCTACGTACTATTACCAGAGCCAGATATCAAATCATCTGGATTAGTCGGAGAGCAAATATCGGAACTTTGTGCTGGTGCACAATCCTACACCCTGTGTTTTGTTCACGTATCTGTATTAACTCCTGTTCCAGGCACAATGGTTCTGGAATGCAGAAAGAACAGATATGAACAAGTTGGGGAAGAATATTCTTCTTGACGATGTTCAGACCTCCTGTTCAGTTATCGATTGAAAAGAACCAGGCGTGTCAGGTCCTTTCTCATTCAGTGACACAAAACACGGCACAGTACGGCACAGGAACAGGCCCTTCGGCCCATAATGTCTGTGGTGAACATAAGCCAAGATATACTAGTCCCATCTGTCAGAACATGACCCATATCCTTCCATTCCTTGCATAAACATATCACTATTTAGAGGCATCTTAAATACCACTGTCACATCTGACCGCACCACCACCGCAGTCCAGGCACACTTCACCCTCTGTGTATAAAAACTTGCCCCGCACAAATCCTTTCAATTTTGCCCATCTCACCTTCAAACCATGCCCTCCAGTCTTTGATATTTCCAGGGTTACACAAAAAGCTGGAGAAACTCAGCGGGTGCAGCAGCATCTAAGGAGCGAAGGAGATAGGCGACGTTTCGGGTCGAGACCCTTCTTCAGACTGGTCAGGGATCAGGGAAACGAGAGATATAGACAGTGATGTGGAGAGATAAAGAACAATGAATGAAAGATATGCAAAAAAGTATTGATGATAAAGGAAACAGGCCATTGTAAGCTGTTTGTGGTGTGAAAATGAGAAGCTAGTGCGACTGGGGTGGGGGGGGGGGGGGAGATGGAGAAGGAATGTCAGGGCCCGAGGGCTGAGGGAGAGGTGGGGAGGGGAGGGGTTAGTCTGGGTTAACAGAATTGAGAAAATTCAATGTTTAAGCCAGAGGATGCAGACTCCCCAAGCGGAATATGAGGTGTTGTTCCTCCAACTTGCGGTGTTGCTCACTCTGGCCGTGGAGGAGGCCCAGGACCGAGAGGTCGGATACGGAATGGGAGGGGGAGTTGAAGTGCTGAGCCACCGGGAGGTCGGGTTGTTTATTGCGGACCGAGCGGAGGTGTTCGGCGAAACGATCGCCCAGCCTCCGCTTGGTCTCACCGATGTAGATCAGCTGGCATCTGGCATCTGGCATTTGATATTTCCATCCTGGTAAAAAAAAGTTATCATTTCTACCCTATCTATGCCTCTCAGAATTGTATATTGTGTTTATTGTGTTTCCATCAGAAACGTGGATATTGTTTACTTCCGTTGCCACTTTTTCTGCTTCTGTGGTATGATTCTAGTGGTAGGTTAAAATCGATGCTTCGAAATTCATACCCACAGGTAGCACTGAATGCACAATACATTATGTATGGAATAGATTTCAGAGGCAGAGAACAGCAAATGAACAGATGCTATAACGTAGTGGATTTAACACTACTGAATATAGACAAATTGGGTATATTTCTCAGTAATGTTGGTATTACCATCACAGGATTGTTGATGATCATATTGCATTTAGAGGCCCTGAAAATGTGGAGTCTTTGCCACTTCCAGAGTCCTTGTTGAATCCTACATCTAAAACATCTCTCCTACAGCCATGTCCAGCCAGTCTACAGCGGTAGAGAATAGTAACATTGAACGACAACTTACCAGTTCGAAGGTTGATCTTTATTTTACGAGGAGTCGAAGTGAGGGATTTCGTGAAGAGCCCACCGGCGCGCATGCTCGACATACTTCAAAGTAGCGGCGTGGAATCACAGAAACCAACAATAGAAATGACTTCGCATAGTAAGATTGAAGTGACTAGGATTACCAGATGAAGGTGATTGAGGGTTGGGCGAGGAGGGCACGAAATCCCTCACTTCGACGCCTCATAAAATAAAGATCAACCTTCGAACTGGTAAGTTCTCGTTCAATCTTACTATTTCATTTCGGAGTCACGTGAGTGACTTCGTGAAGACTTCAAAGCTTCTGTGATTACATGCCCTGGACCACGTCCATGCTGACACACCACTACCAGGGATGGATGGGAGGAACAAACTTGCTCAATAGTTCATACTGCAAAACAAGAGCATATTTATGAATAACAAATCAAAAACCCCTCATGCGGGGACATCTCCACGTTCTTGACCTGCATTCCGCACGGCTTCTGCGAACTGTAGAGGAGCAGCAACAGGCTTGTTATAAAAACGCTGGAACACAGCTTCATTAGCCCATCCTGCTGTGGCGAGAATTTGGTGCATGGGCACCTCCATGACCCTCGCCGCTGACGTCGATGCAGCCCTGGTGGAATGAGACTTGAACACATTAGTGTCGATACCTGACTTACCCAAGACGACTCGAAGCCACCTGGATATCGTCTGGACTGTCACTCGATGATGAGGTCTCTTATGAGTGACAAGCAGGTATCTCTCCATTCCTCTGATGCGTGCCGTCACCTTGACATAGTGGCAGATATGTGAGGCTAAACATAGCCTAGCATCTGCGGGGTATGCCGGGAACTTCAGCTGCAGCCCTGTGCACCCATGTCTATGCTGCTTTAGTAGCTCGTCAATGAAAAAGACTACTTCTGTAGGGGTAGAAGTTATTCTGTCGACACGAAGTTTGTGTAGTGTCTGTACCCTCTGAGCTGAAGTCAGCGCTAGTAACATCACCAGCTTCATGGTGAGTTGGTCCAGTTGGAGCCCTTCCATGGGAGACCACGTCCTGAGCAGGGTTAATACGTCCCTGACATCCCAGGTGATATTATAGCGTGGTGTAGGCGGATTCATATTGAATATAACCCGCATGAGTCTGGACACTAGCCTGTTGGATCCTACCCCAATATTGAGGTAGAATGATAGCGCACTTCTGGCGCTGTTGATGGCACTGTAACTTAAGTGTTCATCATGGTGCAACCCCGCGAGGAATTCCAGGACGTCGGTTATTGTCACGTCATCGTACGTGATGCGAGAGCGGCTGCAGTAGGCTTCCCACTTCTTAATATGCGAGCGGTATCTTCGCCTTGTGGACTCTCGACACGACGCCCCGATGGTATCCATGGTCCGAGCCGAGAGGCCGTATTGGACTAACGGCCTGTTCAGAACCTGCAAGCCAACAAATTTAAATAGCCATGGCAGGGATGTGGCTCCCCTGAGACAGGGTGAGTAACCAATTGTGGGCAACCCTTCAAAAGGACCCAAGGTTCATTGAGCATGTCAAAGACCACCGGATACCAAGGCTGTGTGGGCCAGTCGGGTATAATAAGGATGCCCTTGGCAGCATCTGCCTGAATCTTTCGCAATACCCGACCGATGAGGCAAAACGGGGGGAAGGCATAGAAAAACCAATTCCCCCAGTCCAGCGAGAATGCATCTAGCGCTATTGCCCCAGGATCTGGTTCCCATGAAACGTAGGTTGGTACCTGATGGTTCAACCGTGACGCAAAAAGGTCAATGTCCGGTTTACCAAATTTGGCTATGACTTTAGAAAAAAATCTCAGGATGCAACATCCATTCAATATTGTCATTAAATTTGCGTGACCTGGTGTCCGCCACAGTATTAAGCTCACCTGGCAAATAGGTAGCTGAAATCCAAATGTCTCTTTGAACACACCAGAGCCAAATTGAGTTAGCCAATTTGTCACACGAAACTGACCTGGTACCACCCATATGGTTTAAGTATGCCACTGCTGTGGTGTTGTCTATTTGGAGACGGACATGTGCTCCAACAAGCTTGGAACAATACGCACGAAGTCCGTGGAATGCTGCCAGCAACTCCAAATAGTTAATCCCTTGAGTCAACAACATCGTTGATTCAAGGGTGTCCCATCTGCCCCCACAACTAGAGCAATTATCCGTGGCTCCCCAGCCATTGGAGCTTGCATCAGTCTGCAAATATACCACCGGATTAGCCTCCCTGATAGGCTTGAATGAGCTGCTAATGTGACACACCCACCATTGCAACTCATTTATCGCTTCGGGCGGCAGCTGCATGGACCGATCATAATGACCAGCGTTCTGTTTTAACGCAGCAATTTTAGCTCTTTGCAAATTCTGATTATGCAAAGGTCCATATCGCGCTGCCGGAAACAAAGCTACAAGCTTCCCAATTATTGTAGCTGAATGCCGAATCGATGGTATATTGGTGCGGATTAAATCTAGACACACCTGGGTAACCTCCTCAATCTTGTTAATTGGAATGGTAACCCTCATGCTCATAGAGTTCACCGTGAACCCTAGGTAATTAATCACCTGGGCAGGGCAGAACTTTGATTTCTCTGGATGGACAATAAACCCTAATTGTTGAAATATATTGACAGCAGCTGCAACACCCTGTTCAGCCAATTCCAGGGTGTGGCCCACAATTAAGATATCATCTAAGTAGGCCATAACTATATGGTGTTGTTGTCTCAAATAAGCCATAATTGGTTTCACTAATTTAGTGAACAATCTAGGGGCTGTGGTGAGCCCATTAGGCAAAGCCTTGTACTGCCAGAGTTGCCCCATCCAGATGAATTTCAAAAACCTTCTGTCGTATTTCTGGATGGATACTGAATAATATGCGTCTTTCAAATCGATGCATGCCATAAAGCAACCATGAGAAATCAATGATTTGGCTGTTTCAAACGTATCCATTTTAAAATGAGTATATGTTACAAAAGTATTCAAACGGGTTAGATCAATAATGACACGACAACCTCCATCCTTCTTAGGTCCGGTGAATATATTTGAAACAAATTCAACTGGCTCATGCACCGCTCTCTCAATCACTCCCTTCTGCTCAAGACTTAAAAGTTCCTTGTAGCCTGCTGCCTGTTCTGCAGCAGATAATTTAAACGTTCGAGCGGGCATGTGCTGGGATGGAGGAATGTCGCCATTAATAAACTCAATTTTATGCCCCTGAATATTCTGCAACACATACTCGTCACCAGTAAAATTACCCCATGCACCCAAAAACAACCGAAGGCGACCACCAACATGTGAAGTTAGACAAAGAGAAAAGAGAGAACCAGACCCCCTCACCTCCGTGGTTACCGGCGGTCCTTGACACGCGTGGGTGGACGTGGAGGTGCTGGGTTGGCTTGAGGGCGCGGCGTCTTCGTTTTCCACCAGGGTCTCTGCCGACCCTGTCCTAAAAAAGACCCCTGGTGCTGGGTCTGATGTTGCTGTCGTTGTGGAGCTTGAGGGTGGGTCCTCGTCGAGGTACTAGCAGACCCTCGTGATCGAATGTATGGAGACTTTGAGCCTGACGGTGCGGGGGCACTCTGAGAGCGCATGATCCCCACCGTTTTGGCTTGTTCGTCAAGCTCTTTGACTCTCTTCGAGAGGTCCTCCCCAAAGAGCTGACGGGGCGGGGGCGGTGGTTTGCACAACCCTGCAAACTTCGGATTGAGCGCTGGGCGGATGCTGGTTTTGCGAAACCCGTTGATTTCGTGCTGGGTCGCGCACAGGAGGGCCAGAGCATCTTCCTGGTCCAAATTCAGTTCGTCCCCGTCCACCGACCGCGCAAAGGCGGTAATACCGGCCGTGAGGAGCTTCAAGATCCGCTGCAATTTTACCTCTTGTTGACGGATAGCCGCACTGATGTTGCCCCATATCGGCGTATTGACCACAGGCACGTTGAGGGAGTTGCAATTGGATGGAGCCTTGTGACGGCTCATTGCCTGAATGAGGACTTCTTCCTGTAGTTGCTGGTTGTTAAGAAAGTCCACAGTGGCTGCCAGCTTTGCGTTTAAAGGAAGTCCAGATGAATGTGGAGCCGCAAATTTGGTCGCCACATCCAGAAGATCCTCCGCTGGCACCTCCAACGGAGATGGTATGGGATCCACCAAAACCTCCTCCTCCTGCTGCTCCAGGCTGATGGTAGAGGCTGGTGACGACGCCCTGTGCCTGTTGCTGCCCTGCTGTTGTTGACTTTGAAGCAGGAGCTCCAGCAGCCGCTCCATACGGTCAATACGCCCTTCACCCTGAACACTCAGGTGGTCGGAGTCCTCCGGCTCTGAAAAGAAAACCGGGCTCCTGTCATCGGCCCGCACCTCGTCGAGGCCCTGCCGGTGCCGGTAGTTGTCGCTAACAGCCGCCGAGGCGAAACTGCGCGATTCCTGCGCGGGCGTGTTCAACCGCCTCTGTTTAGCGGGAGCTGAAGCCGCTGCCACTAAGGGCACTTGCGGCGAGGTGTCGGCACCAGCCGAAGCATGGCTGCCTGGGGCCCGCGCAGTCTTGCCGGCTGCCCACATCGTAGACGTTGCCGACGCATGGTCTCGCCCACCCATCCATGGGGGGCTCGGCGACCGTGACAAGACCCGACTCGACCGACCCGTCCCGGCATCGAGAGTCGGGGTGTGCCGGCTGGACCTCACAGCCGCCCCGGGTCTCGCCCTGGAACCTGACCGCTCCTCCGTGTCAGGCAATGCCTTAGCCCTGGTAGGGTTAGGCTTCTGGGCTCCTGCCCTTCCCCTACTCGGAGGGCTGAGTGGAACAGGCCGTGCAGCCGCACGCACCCTGCTCGAGGTCGCCAGCGAGCCCGCTGATGACCTGACTGCCATGGCAGGGTCCCCCTGCTCTGGCGGCACACCACACTCCTCCTCGTCGAACTCCTCCGAGCTGTGGTGTGCTGGCGGATCTGGACCTGTTATCACAGGGCTTACCCACATCTCCGCCTGAGTCCCGGCCTGCGTTGCAGATACTGCCGATGGTAAAGGCCCCGGAACTGTTGACCGGCGAACTCGTCCTGACGTCCTCCGGCCCTTGGAACTCCCATCCATGTCCTTGCTGCAAGACATAACCAACAACAAGGACCACCAACTAAAGGTAGGATACTTACCTCCGTGGCCCCTTATGAAGGGCTGGCGAGGAGCGCGCTCCACCGCCAGCCGTCGCAGCAACGCGGTACGACGATATGTCGAGCATGCGCGCCGGCGGGCTCTTCACGAAGTCACTCACGTGACTCCGAAATGAAATCAGAAAGGCCAGATATTCCACTCTGTTGTGTGGGAAGAAGTTTTTAATAATTATGTGATATAAAATTGCCACTTCAGGATCTCATTTAATGGTATTAAACTTAGAAATGGGCTAAACTAATTAAATTAATTTGGACTAAAAAATAAGTTGCGAGTATTATTGTATGAATATTTAATATCTTTGCAAAGATGCCTTTAGTTGCTATTACAATGAACCATTAAACGTTTATGAATTAATGGGGTAATTCTGCTATGAAACGCTATCAAAGACATTTTACAAAATCGTATTTAAATTTCACAAAATCACACAATGGCACAAGACTGAAGGATGTTATTCAGTTTAGTTTAGTTTATTGTCACGTGTACCGAGGTACAGTGAAAAGCTTTTGTTGCGTGCTAACCAGTCAGCGGAAAGACCATACATGATTACAATCGTGCAATTTGCAGTGTATACTGTAGACACATGATAAGGGAATAACATTCAGTGCAAGGTAAAGCCAGTAAAGTCCGATCAAAGATAGTCTGAGTGTCACCAATGAGGTAGATAGTAGTTCAGCACTGCTCTCTGGTTCTGGTAGGATTAGTTCAGTTGCCTGATAACAGCTGGGAAGAAACTGTCCCTGAATCTGGATGTGTGCATTTTCACACTTCTGTACCTTTTGCCCGGTGGGAGTGGGGAGAAGAGGGACTGGCCAGGGTGCAACTTGTCCTTGATTATGCTGCTGGCCTTGCCGAGGCAGCATGAGCTGTAAATGGAGTCAATGGAAGGGAGGTTGGTTTGTGTCATGACCTGCGTGGGTTTCCTCCGTGAAGTTCGCTTTCCTCCCGCACTCCAAAGATGTACAGGTTCATAGGTTAATTGGCTTAGTATATATGTAAAAATTGTCCCTATTGTCCACAGATAGTGTTAATGTGTGGGGATTGCGGGTTGGTGTGGACTCAGTGGGCCGAAAGGCCTGTTTCCACACTGTTTCTCCAAACTAATATAAACTAAACACCTAAAAATTGACATCTTTAAATACGCTCATATCTTGTTTAGCCCTTTGAAGACCTTTGGTGAATCTGTTTTCAATGAGTTCTACTATCCTTTTGTCAGATGATTCTCCAATGCTTGAGGTAGTTTTTCCTCATCTTACACCTGCCTCCACTACCAAACCTGCAATAGTTATTAGTTGACAGTGTAAGGTTATGGGTCTAAATTAATAATTTAATGGTTTAATTCCACTAAAACATGGGATAAAAGAAATGCCCAGCAATGTGCAATTTATGCTTCTTTTAAGATTAGAAATGCCCATTACTTTCCAATCTATTCTTCCCGTTCTTCTCCGCCACGTGCTAATCCTTTGTGTCTCGGTTGAACACTTTATTTCAAATGATAATGGTGGGGTTGTGGTGCTATCTCAGACCAATGTATATTGTAGCAATGTTACAAAATTTTGAGATTTTAAAAATCAAGTCTGCAATTTATCCCATCAGATAAAGCATAAAAATAAGTTTAATTTGACACCTAATTCACTTTCATATCTTCAGTATTAAGAAAGTTATGACCATTTTCATTCTCGGAAATTAGCATCTTGTTCCCCATTGCCTTCCAATTGACTTAACTCAAAAGCTGTGATCTAGAATAGTCAAAAGCCCATAACTTTCTTAAAAATTAAGAGAACTCAATGAAATTTTCAGTTATTTTAGATTGAAGCATTCTGAAACAAATATGAAACAATCTTACTTGGATGACCTGAAATTAAAGCATATAATTAGTCAGTTATCTAATTGTAGCTAATTACAAAATTCAATGAGTAGATCTAAACATCTATCCATTTCTTAAGAAAAGATAAAAAAAATTAAATTGCCTAAGTGTCCAAATAACATTCACACAATAATCCACAATATAACATAATTTTTAATTGAGTTCATAGGCCAAATGGAAGGAATTTAGTGTTAATGCCTGTAAATTAATGGCCATTTAAATCAACGAGCGAGTGGGTTTTAGTGGAATGCGGTGTATTAGAATGTTACGGTTTGCAGTGAAGTCAGTATGAAAAATACAGCTGGTTCATACATTTTTTTTGTCCCCTTTTCGCAACATGAAAATGTGATTAAAGCCTTCCTAAAAACCAAGATTTTATGTAAAAATAAACTGTGTAGCTTCTTTTATCGCCTACCTTAGGTCCGTTCCGCTGTCACCATTCAGAGATTTAGAAGATGATTTTTAAACTACTCTAGTTAATAAATAATCTAGCGTAGTTTAAAAATACCTTTATGAATGAAATGTCGGAGTGATTTCTCTTTAGCGACGAAATCGCCCGACATGGATCGATTTGGACTGCCTAGAAAAAATCGGCATTTTAAACCCGCCCCCCTCTGAAAGGCGCCAAAGTCGCGCACACGGGGAGCGGCAGAACTGCAGCGCTGCTAAAGGTAGGTATTGTAACATACCTATATATTGGGTAGCTTTTTGGAGGAATGCAATTGAGGATTAATAATCAATCCTTTGTGTTGTGGAAAAACAGGCTTTTGCCATTGCAAGCTGGGTGGATTTGAAGAGAGTGATGCTTATCTCCTGATCCACAGAGTGTTTGTGCAATGACATTTAGATGGCAGAAGGAGTTTAATCTGGCAAGTATAAGGTGTTGCTCTTTGGGAGGTTTGGGAGGTGTTGCTCTTTCAGAAGAACCTACAATCCTGCTTTGATTGCACTGAAAGGAATGTATTCAAGGAAGCAACCACAAGCTTCGATGAGTATACATACACTGTATCATCATATGCCAACTTTTGTGAGGACAGTTGTATTCCAACTAGGACCCAGACCTGGTTCAACAATGGCAAGCTTTGGTTTACTGCAGAACTCAGACAGCTCTGACAGTCTAAAGAGGAAGCCAACAGGAGCGGGGATGCAGACCTTTACAGGCAGGCAAAGTACAAGATGAGAAATGGAATCAGAGCTGCCAAGGAAAGGTACTCTGAGAAGTTGAGGAGCAGGTTCACAGCTAGTGACTCTTCTTCAGTTTGGAAGGGCCTGCAAGAAATCACCAGCTACAAGAGGAAAGCCCCCTGCTCCTTGGACAATCGTCAGCTGACCAACGACCTGAATGAGTTCTACTGCATGTTTGACAAACCCTGATACCCCCTCCCCAACCAACACAGCTAGACTCCAGTCTGAAAAGACTGGACCCTTCTACACCCACCTCTCCCCAATCACCACTTCACACCTTCCAAGGGCCAGGAAGCGAGCGGGTAAGATCATCTCTGACCCCTCTCACCCTGGCCACAAACTCTTTGAATCACTTCCCTCAGGAAGATGACTCCAGACTGTCAAAGCTGTCACAGCCAGACATAAAAACAGCTTTTCTCCACGAGTTGTAGCTCTACTCAATAATCAAAAATCTGTAGCCTCCTTTAGCTCAGGTATTTTATTTAATTCACATGTTTAATTGATAATGATTTATTTTTAATGTTTTATGTGCCATTCCTAACTGTCACTGTGTGTCATGTTGTGACTTGCGGGTGGAGCACCAAGGCAAATTCCTTGTATGTGAATACTTGGCCAATAAACTTATTCATTCATTCAAATGTATGGGAAAGTATACATAGAAACATAGAAACATAGAAATTAGGTGCAGGAGTAAGCCATTCGGCCCTTCGTGCCTGCACCGCAATTCAATATGATCATGGCTGATCATCCAACTCAGTATCCCGTACCTGCCTTCTCTCCATACCCTCTGATCCCCTTAGCCACAAGGGCCACATCTAACTCCCTCTTAAATATAACCAATTAACTGGCCTCAACTACCCTCTGTGGCAGAGAGTTCCACAGACTCACCACTCTCTGTGTGAAAAAAGTCCTTCTCATCTCGGTCTTGATTTGATTTGATTTGATTTGATTTTATTATTTGTCATTCGACCCTCAGAGAGGCTAGAACGAAACTCCGTTTCTACATGCCATACATAAATCATAAAAAAAAATAAAAAAAAATACACAGACAATTCAATTCACACAAACATCCATCACAGTGAATCTCATCCTCACTGTGATGGAAGGCAAAGTCTTCTCTCTCCCCCGCACCATCTCACTCCCGAGGTCGAAGCTGCAGGCGGGCGGTGTTAAGTTCCACGGCCTTTGAGGTAGCGCCGGGCGATGTACGGCCCCGCTCTAGGCCCAAAGGTCACAGTTGGAGCCCCCGGCGGGCGCTGGAATGTCTTAAAGGATGAGTTGTTAAAGGATATACAGTTAATTGCAGGACTCTGACGGGCACTGATGTGCAGAGGAGTCTTGAGGCCCACGTTTAAAGCACCTTGAAAGTTTAATTTAGTTTAGTTTATTATTGTCACATCTACTGAGGTACAGTGAAGACCTTTTTTAATGCGTGTTATCCAGTCAGCAAAAAGTCTATACTGTACATGATTACACACAAGCCGTCCACAGTGTATAGATATGGGATAAATGAAATAACATGCAGATAAAGCCCAGTAAAGTACGATCAAAGATGATGTCGCCTAACCTTGCTTTGCAGTCAGTTATAGCATTCAGGCTTTGCCACAGTCTACGGATGTTCGAATGAGATCGCCAGTGGTGGAGCTCCATCCAGCACGGCCTTGGCGGCTTTCGGTAAGGAAGCGGCTTTTCCAGGCATCCCAAGCGACTGAGAGGTTCTACAGACGCTGGAGCACCATCACCCGGCGAGAGGGCCTGAAACATCGGGCCTCCGTGAAGGCGACGGCGGAGGCCTCATTAGGCCCGATTATGGGTGGACATCGGGATGGGGACTGGACTTTGTGCCTTCGCCCACAGCGGGAACCATTGTGGGGGGATGTTTTTTTTTAAATGTTAAACTTCTTCTTTAATGCTATGTTGTATCTTTATTAGTGTGCTGCAAGGACATCTGAATTTCCCCTGAAAAGGAGATTAATAAAGTATTTATCTATCTCTATCTATCTATCTATCTATCTATCTATCTATCTATCTATCTATCTATCTATCTATCTATCTATCTATCTATCTATCTATCTATCTATCTATCTATCTATCTATCTATCTATCTATCTTCAGATTCAGAAAACTTTATTGTCTGTCACAACAGAAAATCTTCTTTGACGTGGCTCAGCGTACAACAAGACAATATACAACAGTCATCATACAACACAGCCTTCTGCGGGCACACTCAGTGTGTATAGGTCTTAAAAACAAGTATAAAGATTAGAAACTGTAAAAATAGACAAGATAAAAGTTGAAAGTTGTGGATACGTGTAAAGTGACAGTGCGTCAGGGTTAATTTGTCCATTGATCATGTATTATTTAAACTATTTATGGCAATGGGTATGAATGAGTTTTTGTGGATGTTTTTCTTGGATAGGGGGACTTTATATCGGCGGCCTGATGGCAGAAGTTGGAAGGACTTGTGCAGGGGGTGGGTAGGATCCTGTGTAATGAGGTTGGCTTTCCTTTTACTGCCTGGGTGTGAAGTACTGACAATTGAATTTGAGTTTTGCCAGTTATTTTGCTTGCTTGATTGATGATCCGGGAAAGCGTGCGTCTGTCTGTCTGTCTGTCTGTCTGTCTGTCTGTCTGTCTGTCTGTCTGTCTGTCTGTCTGTCTGTCTGTCTGTCTGTCTGTCTGTCTGTCTGTCTGTCTGTCTGTCTGTCTGTCTTGTACTGGGATTCAAGTTTGTCCCGGTATTTTCCCTCTGCATTCTTGTAGATTTGTGAAGTTCTTAGCAAGCTTTCTTGTACTGTTCGGGATCGTTGATTTGATTGCAGCAGTCTTCGCCTTTACTTGGGAATGTAACTCATGGTTCATCCATGGTTTCCGGTTAGGGCACACGCGGATTGTCTTTGTCGGCATACTGTCTTCCACGCACTAGCTGATGAGGTCAGTCACGGCAGTGGTGTACTCATTCAGGTTGGTTACGGAATCCGTGAATATGGACCAGTCGACTGACTCAAAGCAGTCACGTAAGATGTCATTGTGTCCTTTGACCAGCATTGAATAACTCTGTGTCCCGGATCTTCTAGCTTCAGTTTCTGTTGGCAGGAAGGGAGCAGAAGCACAGTGAAGTGATCAGATTTCCTGAAATGCGGCCAAAGAATTTAGCAGCAGGCCTTTTTTATGGATGTGTAGCTGTGGTTGAGGGTGTTCTGGCCCCTGGTGGGACTAGGGACAACATAAAGTTGAAACTCAAGATAGAATGGTAAAGGAAAGCATGGAATGCTTGCTTTCATCGGTTGTGGCAATGTGTTTAAGACTCTGGAACTCATGAAGCTTTCTAGGTTGCATTTGAAGTATTGTATGCAATCCTGGTTTCGCCATTACAGGAACGAAGTGGGGGACTTTGCAGAAAGTGCAGAAGATATTTACCTGGATGCTGCCTGGATAACAGAGTGTTTATTAGATACAAGAGGAGGTTGGAAAAAACCTGGATTGTTATCACTGGAACATTTATTTTTATTACCAAAAAATGTATTCAATTATTAAAAAATAATATTTACACTACAATAAAACAAGCCAGACCCCACCACCATAATACAATACAAACATATATCCATAATAAACTGCTCTACAACTATGTTACAATCCTTATTGAGGATGCATACAACCCCCTGCAGTGCCCAGCGGTCCCGGAAATCCCCCAGGGTGCCCGTGGACAGGGCTTAGTCCCTTTCTAACCCCACCCTGGTGCAGACGTACCCCCGGAAAAGGGGCAGGCAGCCGGCTTGGGTAGAGCCCTCTTCCGCCTGCCGCCTTGGCTCGCGGATGGCAAGCTTGGCCAGGCCCAGGTGCAACCCAACCAGGACATCCTCAGCTCTACCCTCTCCCCTACGCACAGGGTGTCCAAAGAAGAGGATGGTGGGTGAAAAATGCAGCCAGAAGGCAAGGAGCAGCCCCTTGAGGAATTGAAACAGTGGCTGCAGCCTCACACTCTCCATACCGCTGGAACATTGGAGGTTGCGGGAGGCACTGATAGAAATATATAAAACCAGGCAGTGTCGTGAGCCGGCAGCCTTCCCAGCAACTGTTAGTCCTTTCGACTTTTTTTTGTTTTTAGTTTGTCTATAAGTGTGTTTTAGTGTGTTTTAGTGTAGGGGGTGAGGGCGGGGAAGGGGGAAATTTTTTAGTCAATTACCTCGGTGGAATGAGTCTTTTCTCCTAGTTGCATTTTCGTCCTCCCTCGCGGCCTAACAGCTTGGATTGGTGCGGCCTCTCCCAGAGTCGGGCCGAGAGCTTCAGCAGCGGGCGCAGCGTGGACTTTCCAGTGCAGAGCCGGGTGATCCCTTGCCCGGGGTTGCCAGAAGAAGTTGTCCGATCACTGGCCTGCGGGCTATAACATCCTGAAGCCGTGGTCTGCAGCGCTTCTAGCCGCGTTGACTTTCCATCGTTCCATCGTGGAGTCTGGGATCCTTTGCTGGGGATCGCCGGAGAAGTGCTCCGACCCCCGGCCTGCGGCCTATAACATCGTGAAGCCCCGGTCTCTGGTAGAAAGAGGCCGTTTCGGGACCTCCAAGCTGCGGAGTGTTCGTCCGTCCCGATGTTGCAGTTTCGAGCATCCCGACGAGAGGGCCAGTACATCGGGCCGTCCATAGCGGAGACTGCGGAGGGTTTATGGCCCTGACATGGGTGAACAAAGGAGGAGGACTTTATTGCCTTCCACCACAGTGCAGAATGTTGATTCCACTCTGGTGGATGTTCATGTTGTACTCTATTGTGTATTGTGCTCTTTTTGATTGTGTGGCTGCATGGTGAGTCAAAGTCCATTGTACCTTAATTGGTGCATGTGGCAACAAATGTGAACTTGAACATGAACCTGAAACTTATGCGAGGCAAAGGCAGACTAGACAGTCAGAATCTTTTTCCCAGAGTGGAAATGTCAAATACTAGAGGGAATAGCTTTAAGGTGAGAGGGGGAAGGTTTAAATGAGATGTGCAGGCAGTTTTTACACAGAGAGTGGTGGGTGCCTGGAATATATTGCCAAGTTTGGTGGTGGAAGCAGATATGAAAGTGGAAGTTCAGAAGCTTTTAGATATTCATCATCGCTGTAAACAATAGCGACGCAGTGGTGCTGGTTTCCGATGGGAAAGGTGACGGACGCACCACACATCCCTGTCCTCCAGTTCCTGCGGACTTCCGCCGCTGCAAGTATAGGATTTTGGTGTGTGTGATTTATCATCCCTGGAGAGAAGGATCGCAACTTCTACTGAAGTTAGATAGGTACATGGATATGCAAGGAATGGAGAAATATGGATCATATGCAGGCAGAAGAGATTAGTCTAATAGAAGGGATTAGTTGAATTTGGCATCATGTTCATTGCAGACAATGTGGGCTGAACAGCCTGTTCCTGTACCAGACTGTTCTATCTATTGAAAATAAGTGATACAAGGGTGAAGTTAGAAAGTAGAGTATTGAACAAAAAATTGAAGTTTCCTGAGCAAGAGGGCAATGGCTGAAAAATGCTGTTCTTTAAAGAGGCTGGAAGTGGTTTTGTCTGAAGTCTTTGAGGCTTCAGAGCAAACAAATACAACTGCCTCCGTGAATAAACTATCTTTGGATGTTTTGCAATGGAAACAATGTCGTCCTTTCCACGACATGTGGCTTTGTTTGAGGCAAAGTGTGTCATGTAAAAGAACATGACATTCAGCCATTTCAGAGAGATTGAAAAACAGAACATGAAGCCCGAAAGCCTTTCTGATCTAAGTTGTGTTGATCTCCTCCCCCAAGTATTAATAGAGTTTTTTTCTGATCTGTACATTACATGACATAAGGTACCGTGCTTATTTGAAACATGGATGCTGTGATAAAGAGGTTTTTTTTGTACTAAAATGTGTGATGATGCAAATCATCTTACTCCTGCCTTCATTACCAAACCTGCATTAGTTATTAGTTCACAGTGTAAGGTTATGGCTCTAAATGAATAGTTTAATGGTTTAATTCCACTAAAGCATGGGATAAAACAAGATTCAAGATTCCAGAGGGTTTATTGTCATTAAAGCCGTATACACAGTACACAGTGCAATGAGATAGCGCTTCCCCCAAGCAACCTCGGTGCTATATAGAACACAATTGGACAACATGCTACATATATAGATATACTACACTATACACGTGGTGCAAAACCTCCCTTACTAAAGTGCAACAAAGTAAATAGAAAATGTACAAAACAGCAATGCAGGACAGTAGACAACAGTGCAACAGAATGCAATGTACACAAACCAAGTGTGCCCAAAGTGCAGTGCAGAGTTTATGTAGCAGCCGAGATTGGGGGGGGGGGGGGGGGGGGCTGGGGGGTGGGAGGGTGTATATTCAGATCAGTCCCTGAGCATTGAGGAGTCGGATGGCCTGGGGGAAGAAGCTGTTGCATAGTCTGGATGTGAGGGACTGTATGCTTTGGTACCTTCTGCCAGATGGGAGGGGGGGGAGGAGTTTATGTGAGGGATGGGTGGGGTCCTCCGCAATGCTGGTTGCTTTGCAGATGCAGCGTGTGGTGTGGATGCCTGAGCTGGGGGGCGGGGGAGAGACTCTGGTGATCTTTTCAGCTGTCCTCACTACTCGCTGCAGGTTCTTGCGGCCCGTGCTGGTGCAGTTTCCAAACCAGGCAGTGATGTAGCTACAAATGTCCAGCAATGTGCAATTTATGCCTCTTTTAAGATTTGAAATGCCCATTACTTTCCAATCTATTCTTCACGTTCTTATTCGCCACGTGCTAATCCTTTGCATGTAGGTTGAACTCTTTATTTCATTGTATGATAATGGTGGGGTTGTGTTGCTATCTCAGATCAATGTATATTGGGTAGTTTACTGGAGGAATGCAATTGAAGATTAATAATCAATCTTTCGTGTTGTGGAAAAACAGGCTTTATCCATTGCAAGCTGGGAGGGTTTGAAGAGAATGATACTTATCTCCTGATCCACAGAGTGCTTATGCAATGACATTTGGATGGCAGAAGGAGTCAGGGCCGGCCTTAAGCCAATTGGACCGATTGCTCCCAATTGGGACCCGCGCCTAAGGGGGCCCCGCGCTAATGTACCGTATTTCGTACGGAAATACGAATTTGCTTTGTTAAATAAAGATTTTTTAAATGAACATGACATTCAGCTACTTCAGAGAGATTGAAATACAGAACATTAAGCCAGAAAGCCTTTCTGATCAGAGTTGTGTTGATCTCCTGCCCCCAAGTATTAATAGAGATTTTTCTGAATCTTACATTACATGACATAAGGTATCGTGCTTATTTGAAACATGGATGCCGTGATAAAGAGGTTTGTTTGTACTAAAACGTGTGATGATGCAAATCAGATTCTGTGACTCAAGCAGTTATTCTCATGGACAATGGAAACGAAAAAAGCTTTCAAAAATAGATAACCTAATTAACAACATGATAATACTCTGAACAGAACAGAATGGCTGGAGCATAAACAGTAGACAATAGAGAATTAGCATCTTAAATATGTTGTGGTTGTTAATGACGCTAGGTCTCTTTTGTGCTGATAACTACGCAACAAACAATTCACATTAAATTACGGGTTAATATTGAAAGCCACAATGAATCCTTGCTTAGCACTTGGCTGCAGAATATAATGAGGCCAGTGTGATAGGTTCAACCATTTTTGCCTGCTTCAACAATGACCCTTCCTCGATTATAATGTCAAAGCGGATACATTTGCTGATGATGACATTATGTTCAATTCCATTTGTAGCTCCTCAGTTAATGAAGCAGTCTGTGCTCGCTGCTGTAAGTTGAAGGCAGCATTTAAGTGTGGGGTTACCTACTGTAAGTAATGGTTAAGCCATCTCCGTGAAGAGACAGCTCCAATGAGAGAAAATCTACTAACCTCCTCTTGAGACTGTTGAATCTCCGGCCATAAACGTTGTGAGTGTCACCATTTGCCATGAATTGGTTCAAGAGCAATCCCCTCCCTGTCTTTCCAAAGTTGTTCCATCACATAAACAGCTTAAATAAGGAGGGCAATGGAATACTTGGCTTGGGAACAATGCCACCCAGGAACGCAAGGAATTGCAGCGAATTGCGGACGCAGCCCAGGCCATCCCACAATACAACCTCCCTCCTACTGATTCCATTTATACCTCATGCTGCCTCGGCAAGGCCAGCAGCGTAATCAAGGACGAGTCGCACCTTGGTCACTCCCTCTTCTCCCCTCTCCCATCAGGCAAAAGGTATAGAAGTGTGAAGACGTACAACTTCTGAAGAAGGGTTTCGGCCCGAAACGTTTCCTATTTCCTTCGCTCCAGTGGTGCTGCCTTACCCGCTGAGTTACTCCAGCATTTTGTGTCTACTCCAGATTCAGGGACAGTTTCTTCTCAGCTGTAATCAGGCAACTGAATCATCCTACCGTTACCAGAGAGCAGTGCTGAACTACTAACTACCTCTTTGATGTCCCTGGAACTATCCTTGACCAGACTTTGCTGGTTTTACCTTGCATCAAATGTTATTCCCTTATCATGTATCTCTACACTGTAAATAGATTGATTGTAATTATGTATTGTCTTTCTGCTGACTGGTTAGCACGCAACAAAAAGCTTTGCACTGTTCCACATGACAATAAACCAAACTGAACTCAACTCAACTTTGTATTTGCCAGGATGAATGCAACACCATCAGCCCTTGTGACCGTGCAGAGCAAGGTTGTCCACTTATTAGACATCCCACTTCAAGCAGTCACTGTTTCCACCATCAGTGCATGGTGGCTGAAAGGTGTAGGAGCTACAATTGGTACTCACTTGCTTGCTATGGCTTATTTGACAGAAACTCCCAAACCTGTGAACTCTTCGGTGAGAAGGGCAAAAGCAGCAGGTACCTGTATATTTTCTTCCAGCTTTTTAAACAATCTGACATAAATTTATCATTATTCCTTTCGTTGCCATCGATCCAATATCTTAGAAGTCACCATTTAACAATGTTGAAGTGTCCTGGATGGCATTGATCCCAAGCCAAGCATCTTCAGTATACCGCCTGTAATACTCAAAAAGGACATTTATTCTCACTTTGTCGAGGACAATTTGAATGGTCATTATATGATGGCAGTGACTATGTCCTGTAAGTAAGTTAGTCATAGACTCATGGAGTTGCACAACATGGAAACATGCCCTTCGGCCCAGCTGATCTATGCTGACCAAAATAGCTCCCTGAACTAGCCCCATTTGCTTGCAATTGGCCCCTATCCCTGTAAGCCTTTATATCCGTGAACCTGTCTACATATCTTTTAAACATTGTAATTGTACCTGCCTCTACAGCTTGCTCTGGATGCTCGGCCCATATACTCACCACAATATGTGTGAAAATGTTGCCCATCAGGTCCTTTTGAAATCATTCCCCTCTCTCTTTAAATCTAGTTTTAGACTTCCCTACCCTGAGACAATGACCGTGAACATTCAGGTTGTTTCTGCCCCTCATGATTGTATATACATCGATAAGATCACCCATCAACCTCTTATGCTTGAGGGAAAAATGTCACAGCCTATTAATTGTTCCTTATAACTTAAGTCCTCCAGCCCTGGTAACATCCCCGTGAATATTGTCTGCACGCCTTCTAATCTTCCCCCCAGTCTGGTTTCAGTAAAAACACTGAATCAAGCACTTGAAACAACTAAATTTTACTTTAACAAAAGCGCGTTAGAATTCAACTACTGTACCTATCCCACCGCGGGTTCGATCCTCGTGTCTGCTTGTTCAAGCCCTCTAGCCCTTGCTTAGACAGAGACACTCCAGAAGGTCACGCAGTCCCAAGTGCTCTCCCAGAACCTCGTGGTAGTGGACTTTTATATGTCCCGGGACCTCAAGGGGCCGAACCACATGGGGATGGTCTCTTAATAACCTAATTACAGATATCAATTAACCCCATACATAACAGACTTTTCCCTAACCCAATAATTCAACAGCTCAGTACATTGTATTCAAAACGGACTTCGTAAGGAAGCCAACTTAGAAACATTTACCCTGATCTGCAGGAAACCCAGACAGGGCTCAATACCTCATCCAATCAACACTCGGCAAAGTCAAACCCTGCAACATTATTTACAATTATTTACAAGGTGTATGTCTGGTTTGCAGCTATCAAATGTCTGGTTTGCAGCTACCATTCTATGCATTTTGCACCTGATTGACAGGGCTGGCAGATGTTCTTATTCTTTGTTTGCAGCTTGTATCTAGGCTCTGGACACACTTGCACCTCTTCGCAGCGTGTCCCAGCTCTGCAGAGAGCAATTCCAAATTGACCAAATCTCCCAGCTGCCCTGAAGCTTTTATCCCATTTTGAAGTCCTAGCCTCTCCAGTTTGGCCAGGTTTAACACCTTTACAATGTAATGATCGCCTTCGTAAAGCTGGGCTACCAGAACTGTTCACAATACTCCAAGTGCGGTCTCACCAATGACCTGTACAGTTGTAACATGACCAACAAGGCACACTGTTGTCTTTTTTTTTAAATCACAGATTTCATGTACAAAATTCTTTTGATGGTATGAGTATGGTTCTCCTTTATCAAAGCTGCTCCAAACAAGCATTACACTACAGACTTACAAAATTCTTAAGGGGTTGGACAGGCTAGATGCAGGAAGATTGGTCCCGATGTTGGGGAAGTCCAGAACAAGGGGTCACAGTTTAAGGATAAGGGGGAAGTCTTTTAGGACCGAGATGAGAAAATCATTTTTCACACAGAGAGTGGTGAATCTGTGGAATTTCATTTCGGAGTCACGTGAGTGACTTCGTGAAGAGCCCGCCGGCGCGCATGCTCGACATATCGTCGTAACGCGTTGCTGCGACGGCTGGCGGTGGAGTGCGCTCCTCGCCAGCCCTTCATAAGGGGCCACGGAGGTGAGTATTCTACCTTTAGTTGGTGGTCCTTGTTGTCTGATTATGTCTTGCAGCAAGGACATGGATGGGAGTTCGAAGGGCCGGAGGACGTCAGGACGAGTTCGCCGGTCAACAGTTCCGGGGCCTTTACCATCGGCAATACCTGCAGCGCAGGCCGGGACTCAGGCGGAGATGTGGGTAAGCCCTGTGATTACAGGTCCAGGTCCGCCAGCACACCACAGCTCGGAGGAGTTCGACGAGGAGGAGTGTGGTGTGCCGCCAGAGCAGGGGGACCCTGCCATGGCAGTCAGGTCGTCAGCGGGCTCGCTGGCGACCTCGAGCAGGGCACGTGCCATTGCACGGTCTGTTCCACTCAGCCCTCCGAGAAGGGGGAGGGCAGGAGCCCAGAAGCCTAACCCTGTTAGGGCTAAGGCATTGCCTATCGCGGAGGAGCGGTCAGGTTCCAGGGCGAGACCCGGGGCGGCTGTGAGTACCAGCCGGCACACCCCGACTCTCGACGCCGGGACGGGTCGGTCGAGTCGGGTCTCGTCACGGTCGCCGAGCCGCCCATGGATGGGTGGGCGAGACCATGCGTCGGCAACGTCCACGATGTGGGCAGCCGGCAAGACTGCACGGGCCCCAGGCAGCCATGCTTCGGCTGGTGCCGACACCTCGCCGCAAGTGCCCTTAGTGGCAGCGGCTTCAGCTCTCGCTAAACGGAGGCGATTGAACACGCCCGCGCAGGAATCGCGCAGTTTCGCCTCGGCGGCTGTTAGCGACAACTACCGGCACCGGCAGGGCCTCGACGAGGTGCGGGCCGATGACAGGAGCCCGGTTTTCTTTTCAGAGCCGGAGGACTCCGACCACCTGAGTGTTCAGGGTGAAGGGCGTATTGACCGTATGGAGCGGCTGCTGGAGCTCCTGCTTCAACGTCAACAACAGCAGGGCAGCAACAGGCACAGGGCGTCTTCACCAACATCTACTATCAGCCTGGAGCAGCAGGAGGAGGAGGTTCTGGTGGATCCCGTACCAACTCCGTTGGAGGTGCCAGCGGAAGAACTCTTGGATGTGGCGACCAAATTTGCGGCCCAACATACGGCTGGTCTTCCTCTAAATACAAAGCTGGCAGCCACAGTGGACTTTCTTAATAATCAGGTGCTGCAGGAAGAAGTCCTCATCCAGGCTATGAGCCGGCACAAGGCTCCATCAAACTGCAACTCCCTCAACGTGCCTGTGGTCAATACGCCAATATGGGGCAACATCAGTGCGGCTATCCGTCAACAGGAGCTAAAATTGCAGCGGATCCTGAAACTCCTCACGGCCGGTATTACCGCCTTTGCGCGGTCGGTGGACGGGGACGAACTGAATTTGGACCAGGAAGATGCTCTGGCCTTATTGTGCGCGACCCAGCACGAAATCAACGGGTTTCGCAAAAACAGCATCCGCCCAGCACTCAACCCGAAGTTTGCAGGATTGTGCAAACCACCGCCGCCGCCCCGTCAGCTCTTTGGTGAGGACCTCTCGAAGAGAGTCAAAGAGCTTGACGAACAAGCCAAAACGGTGGGGATCATGCGCTCTCAGAGTGCCCCCACACCGTCAGGCTCAAAAGCTCCATACATTCGCTCACGAGGGTCGGCCGGTGCCTCGACGAGGACTCGCCCTCTAGCTCCACAACGACAACAGCACCAGAACCAGCACCAAGGGTCTTTTTTAGGACAGGGTCGGCAGAGACCTTTGTGGAAATCGAAGACGCCGCGCCCTCAAGCCAACCCAGCACCTCCACGGCCACCCACACGTGTCAAGGACCGCCGGTAACCACGGAGGTGAGGGGGTCTGGTTCTCTTTTTTCTCTCTGTTTAACTTCCCATGTTGGTGGTCGTTTACGGTTGTTTTTGGATGCATGGGGTAATTTTACTGGTGATGAGTATGTGTTGCGGAATATTCGGGGGGCATAAAATTGAGTTTATTAATGGCGACATTCCTCCATCCCAGCACATGCCTGGTCGTACGTTCAAATTGTCTGCTGCAGAACAGGCAGCAGGTTACAAGGAAATTTTAAGTTTGGAACAGAAGGGTGTGATTGAGAAAACAGTGCATGAGCCAATTGAATTTGTTTCGAACATATTTACTAGACCTAAGAAGGATGGAGGCTGTCGTGTCATTATTGATCTAACCCATTTGAATACGTTTGTAACATATACTCATTTTAAAATGGATACGTTTAAAACAGCCAAATCATTGATTTCTCATGGCTGCTTTATGGCATGCATTGATTTGAGGGATGCATATTATTCAGTATCCATCCAGAAAGATGATAGAAGGTTTTTGAAATTTATCTGGATGGGGCAACTTTGGCAGTATAAGGCTTTGCCTAATGGGCTTACTACAGCCCCTAGATTGTTCACTAAATTGGTGAAGCCAATCATGGCTTATTTGAGACAACGACATCATATAGTTATGGCCTATTTAGATGATGTCTTTATTGTGGGCCACACCCTGCAATTGGCTGAACAGGGTGTTGCAGCTGCTGTCAATATATTTCAACAATTAGGATTCATTGTCCATCCAGAGAAATCGAAGTTCTGCCCTGCCCAGGTAATTAATTACCTAGGGTTCACGGTGAACTCAATGAGCATGAGGATAACTATACCAATTAACAAAATTGAGGAAGTCACTAAGGTGTGCAGAGATTTAATTGGCACCAATATACCATCGATTCGGCATACAGCCACAGTAATTGGCAAGTTAGTGGCTTTGTTTCCGGCAGCACGATATGGACCTTTGCATTATCAGAATTTGCAAAGAGCTAAAATTACTGCGTTAAAACGGAACGCTGGTCATTACGATCGATCTATGCAGCTGCCGTCCGAAGCGATAACTGAGTTGCAATGGTGGGTGTGTCACATTAGCAACTCATTTAAGCCTGTCAGGGTGGCTAATCCGGTGGTATATTTACAGACTGATGCAAGCTCCAATGGCTGGGGAGCTACTGATAATTGCTCTAGTTGTGGGGGTAGATGGGACACCCTTGAGGCATCGATGTTGTTGACTCAAGGGATTAACTATTTGGAGTTGCTGGCAGCATTCCACGGACTTCGTGCATATTGTTCCAAGCTTGTTGGAGCACACGTCCGTCTCCAAATAGACAACACCACAGCTGTGGCATATTTAAACCATATGGGTGGTACCAGGTCAGTTTCGTGTGACAAATTGGCTAACTCAATTTGGCTCTGGTGTATTCAAAGAGACATTTGGATTTCAGCTACCTATTTGCCAGGTGAGCTTAATACTGTGGCGGACAACAGGTCACGCAAATTTAATGACAACATTGAATGGATGTTGCATCCTGAGATTTTTTCTAAAGTCACAGCCAAATTTGGTAAACCGGACATTGACCTTTTTGTGTCACGGTTGAACCATCAGGTACCAGCCTACGTTTCATGGGAACCAGATCCTGGGGCAATAGCGCTAGATGCATTCTCGCTGGACTGGGGGAATTGGTTTTTCTATGCCTTCCCCCCGTTTTGCCTCATCAGTCGGGTATTGCGAAAGATTCAGGCAGATGCTGCCAAGGGCATCCTTATTATACCCGACTGGCCCACACAGCCTTGGTATCCAGTGGTCTTTGACATGCTCAACGAACCTTGGGTCCTTTTGAAGGGTTGCCCACAATTGGTTACTCACCCTGTGTCAGGGGAGCCACATCCCTGCCATGGCTATTTAAATTTGTTGGCTTGCAGGTTCTGAACAGGCCGTTAGTCCAATACGGCCTCTCGGCTCGGACCATGGATACCATCGGGGCGTCGTGTCGAGAGTCCACAAGGCGAAGATACCGCTCGCATATTAAGAAGTGGGAAGCCTACTGCAGCCGCTCTCGCATCACGTACGATGACGTGACAATAACCGACGTCCTGGAATTCCTCGCGGGGTTGCACCATGATGAACACTTAAGTTACAGTGCCATCAACAGCGCCAGAAGTGCGCTATCATTCTACCTCAAGATTGGGGTAGGATCCAACAGGCTAGTGTCCAGACTCATGCGGGGTATATTCAATATGAATCCGCCTACACCACGCTATAATATCACCTGGGATGTCAGGGACGTATTAACCCTGCTCAGGACGTGGTCTCCCATGGAAGGGCTCCAACTGGACCAACTCACCATGAAGCTGGTGATGTTACTAGCGCTGACTTCAGCTCAGAGGGTACAGACACTACACAAACTGCGTGTCGACAGAATGACAGCTACCCCTACAGAAGTAGTCTTTTTCGTTGACGAGCTACTAAAGCAGCATAGACCTGGGTGCACAGGGCTGCAGCTGAAGTTCCCGGCATACCCCGCAGATGCTAGGCTATGTTTAGTCTCACATATCCGCCACTATGTCAAAGTGACGGCACGCATCAGAGGAATGGAGAGATACCTGCTTGTCACTCATAAGAGACCTCATCATCAAGTGACAGTCCAGACGATATCCAGGTGGCTTCGAGTCGTCTTGGGTAAGTCAGGTATCGACATTAATGTGTTCAAGTCTCATTCCACCAGGGCTGCATCGACGTCAGCGGCGAGGGTCATGGAGGTGCCCATGGACCAAATTCTCTCCACAGCAGGATGGGCTAATGAAGCTGTGTTCCAGCGTTTTTATAACAAGCCTGTTGCTGCTCCTCTACAGTTCGCAGAAGCCGTGCTGAATGCAGGTCAAGAACGTGGAGATGTCCCCGCATGAGGGGTTTTGATTTGTTATTAATAAATATGCTCTTGTTTTGCAGTATGAACTATTGAGCAAGTTTGTTCCTCCCATCCATCCCTGGTAGTGGTGTGTCAGCATGGACGTGGTCCAGGGCGTGTAATCACAGAAGCTTTGAAGTCTTCACGAAGTCACTCACGTGACTCCGAAATGAAATAGTAAGATTGAACGAGAACTTACCAGTTCGAAGGTTGATCTTTATTTTATGAGGAGTCGAAGTGAGGGATTTTGTGCCCTCCTCGCCCAACCCTCAATCACCTTCATCTGGTAATCTTAGTCAATTCAATCATACTATGCGAAGTCATTTCTTTTGTTGGTTTCTGTGATTCCACGCCGCTACTTTGAAGTATGTCGAGCATGCGCGCCGGCGGGCTCTTCACGAAATCCCTCACTTCGACTCCTCATAAAATAAAGATCAACCTTCGAACTGGTAAGTTCTCGTTCAATCTTACTATTCTCTGCCACAGAAGGTAGTTGAGGCCAGTTCATTGGCTATATTTATGATGGAGTTAGATGTGGCCCTTGTGGCTAAAGGGATCAGGGGGTATGGAGAGAAGGCAGGTACAGGATACTGAGTTGGATGATCAGCCGTGTTCATATTGAATCGCGGTGCAGGCTCGAAGAGTCGAATGGCCTACTCCTGCACCTATTTTCTAGGTTTCCATGTTTACATGGGGAAAACAAAATTTTTTTCAAGGTAATAAGTGATAGAGAATTAATGAAGATACAAATAATCCGTAAGCACAAAAATGTATGTTATGTTTTTATATAGTCAAACATTTTTCAAGAATCATTGACTATGAAGTCCACTGAACATTTGATGTAGAAATAACTTTGTGGTTGTTTGCAATAAACACATGATGTAGTACCATGTATACATAATATTTTACTTGCCAAATTCATTTCCATTGAATCCACTCAAAGGGAAGTTATGCTCTATATCAAGAAGTAGATGGGAAGAAAAGGAGTCCGGTCTCTCTGTTCTGAAACAAAATGTATTCTTTAATGATTTTGCATTCAACTGAAAAAAACCTGAATCTTATTACTATCTCTATATGGTATCTTGTTATTCTCACCGTCATTAAGATGCTTATGTTATGTATGATACATTAATTTTACAGGCTATTTGTTCTCAGTTCGATTTGTAGTGGAATGAAAAAAACATTGTGGAAAAACAATGAATGCTGAGCACTTCATGTTTGCCCAATTTTAGTCAAATTCTTTACCTATGAAAATAATTTACAATAGATGGGGCCATCAAACATTCTGCCTGTACGGTAGGATCAAGAAAAAAACAAGTAGAGATTTTTCAAATGTTTTTGTAAGAGTGCGCTTTTTTCAAAGCATTAGCCTGTCAAGGAATCTTAGCAAGCATTTCCCTTTCAAAGCTCTGCTGGAAATGAAGGCATCATTCAAAGTTCATGGCCAGAATCGCTTACCATCGCATGTCATCAACCTGCAGAATGCTTTTTAATGATGCATTCCGGCTTTCACTCCCAATCTAACAGTAAGAAGTGATGTTAAATTTGGTCAAGTACTTTCCTAAAATGCTAAGCAGTGGTGAGTACAAGGAAGCAGTTATGACTGACTATAAATCTGACAACTAATGGTGACATTAGTAAAGTAATGCAGAGTTCATTTTGAGCGGAAGGACATTGAGCTGAAAATTTATAGCATGGTTTCAGATCTTCAACTGAGCACTAAGGAATTACAACACTCATTGTATAAATTATTCCATATGATGACAAGCGTGAGAGATTGATTGATATCAGCATTTATCATACAGCATCTCACATTAGAGTGTTACTGACAGGAAGACACTTAGCTTTGGCTTTGGTTCCAGAATTTTAATACACTTCATCTTTGTTGGAAACACATTAGGGGTGGAGCTAATGGAAAATAAAATTGGGAGTGGTGATTAAATGGGAGCTGCCACTGAGACTCATCCCAGTTCCTAGTGAAGACTAATTTTATTTCTTTACCGAAAGTCTTATTTCATTACAGGCATTCCTTCAGCAAGCAACTAGATTTGTGCACTTTTGCTGGATGGAAGTTATTTTGCTGGGCTGGTGATTGATGATATCATTCAATGCTGTTGAACTAAACCAATTCTTATTTTCACTATTCCACTGAAAAAAAAATATCGGCGAACTAATTGGTTATCCAAGAAATTGTGCATTGTCAATCAAAAACAACACCATTAAATATACATTTAATTAAAGATAGACAAAAAAAAATGCTGGAATAACTCAATGGGTCAGGCAGAATCTTTGTAGAAATTGGATGGGTAACATTTCGGGTCGGGACCCTTCTTCAGACCCACCCCGAAAAGTCACCTGTTCATTTTCTCCAGAAATTCTGCCTGACCCACGACGTTATTCCAGAATTTTGTGTCTATCTTTAGTATAAACCAGCATCTGTAGTTTCTTTTTAATATGTTTAATTTATTTATTTTTGGGTGAAATATTGGATCTTAGATTGTAATGTTTTCAAAGATGTTCTGGGAGAATAGATCTAAAAACAGATAAAGCGTAAAACGTTGAACATCGCTGCATAGGAACAGCCCCTTCGGCCCACAATGTCTGTGCTGAACATAATGCCATGACCAATTCATATCTGCCTCTACATAATCCATATTTCTCTTTTCCCTGGTTATCCATGTGCCCGTACACAAGTCTCTTAAATGCCACAATCGCATCTGCCTCCACTACCACCCCGAGCAGCGAGCTCCAGGCACTCACAATCTCTGTGTAAAATAAATGCCCACACATCTCCTTTAAACTTTGTCCTTCTCACATTAAAAATGAGATAGATATCATGCTGTATAATATTTTCTGGAAATAAAAACAATATTTCTCACACGATATATATATATTTTTGGCGAATCCAAATGTAACTCATTCAAATAGATGAACATTGACATACATGGTGGTGCTGCAGCAGAGTTGCTGCCTTACAGCGCCAAAGACCCAGGTTCGATCCTGACTATGTGCTAGTGTACGGGGATCACTGGTCGGCACGGACTCGGTGAGACGAAGGGCCTGTTTCTGTGCTGTATCACTAAACTGAACTAATGAATCTTTATTCAACGTCTGGATATTGGATAGATCATAGAGTCAAAAAGTTATACAGCATAGAAGCTGGCCAGATTCTTCTGAACCTTTTCTACCCATGTACCTGTCCAAATGTCAAATTTCAATATTTGAATTATATTTCTTCTGGCAGCTTATTCCTTTTACCTACAAGGAAAAGTTGCCATTCAGCTCCATTTTAAGTCTTGTCTCTCTCATCTTAAACCTACGCCCTCGAGTTTTAGACTCTCGTGTCTGAGAAAAGACTGTGACTAGTTCAGTTTTGTTTATTGTCACGTGTACCGAGGTACAGTGAAAAGCTTTTGTTGCGTGCTAACCAGTCAACGGAAAGACAATACATGATTACAATCGGGCCGTTCACATTTATTTATACCAATAAATGATAAGGCAATAACGTTGAGTGTAAATACAGCCAATAAAGTCAGATCAAAAATGGTCCAAGGATTACCTGTGAGGTAGTTCAGCACTGCTCTCTGGTTGTCGTATGATGATTCAGTTGCCTGATAACAGCTGGGTAGAAACTGTCCCTGAATCTGGAGGTGTGCGTCTTCACACCTCTATACCTTTTGCCTATTGGGAGAGGGGAGTGGCCAGGGTCCGACTCATCCTTGATTATGCTGCTTGCCTTGCCGAGACAGTGTGAGGTATAAATGGAGTCAATGGAAGGGAGGTTGGTCTGGGCTGCGTCCACAATTCGCTGCAATTTCTTGCAATTTCTTGGATGGAGCTGTTCCCAAACCAAGCTGTGATGCATCCCAATAAAATGCTCTCTACAGCACATCTGTAGACGTTGGTGAGAGTTGTTGGCGGCATGCTGAACTTCCTAAGCCTTCTAAGGAAGTAGAGGCATTGGCGTGCTCTTCATCTTATCTATGCCCTAATTGATTTATATACCACTGGAAGGTCACACTTCATCCTCCTGAGCTTCAGGGGAAAAGTCCCAGCCTAAGAGCCACTCCTTATCATACTGGTGAATCAGTACTGCAATCACCTGCCACATCCAGCGTTTCATATGTTGGAGTAGAACTTGCTGCGTTTTTTTTAATCAAGATTTAATCCCCAAAATTACATCCACTTTGAATCCACATTTCCAATAACTATTAACATTCTCTCTCTCTCTCTCTCTGTTAATCATAATGACCGAGCAGGATGTAAAATCAGGTGAAAAGAAGCAGAGGAATCAATGAACATATTCAGGCCCAGAGGACCATCCACATCATGTGTTAAGTTAGGTATGAGAATTACAGCTTCAAACCTCAGAATATCATTACCCATGTACATTGCACAGTGTGTTGATGAACATGCAGCAGTGGAAGCTATTCAACCTTTTAGTTTAGTTGTAGTTGAGTTTATTATTGTCACATGAGTCATATAACTGCTGAGGTAACCTGACTGTTAGATGCTGGTGCATCTGACTGTAGGCTCTGTACTGGACTTGCCATTCCACCCAGAGGTGGAGCAGTGACTCCCTAAAGAGGGGGGCATGGTGCACATCACATCTGGCCTTCGCCTGTACACCTGGGATGGCTGATAGAGGAAACGTGAAAAATATAAGCACCTCGGCTAATTGTATTCCAATCACTTTATTTGTTAAGTGTCTGAACCCAGTCTGAAGAAGGGTCTCAACCCAAATCGTCACCAGTTCCTTTTCCCCAGAGATGCTTTCTGACTCGTTGAACAACTGGTTTATCAAAGGGTGATAGTTGTACGGAGTGAACTGAGGAGGCAGTTGAGGCAGGTACTACAGAAAATATAGAAAACTTAGAAAATAAGCGCAGGAGGAGGCCACTCGGCCCTTCGAGCCAGCACCGCCATTCATTCTGATCATGGCTGATCGTCCCCAATCAATAACCTGTGCCTGCCTTCTCCCCATATCCCTTGACTCCACTAGCCCCTGGAACTCAATCTAACTCTCTCTCAAATCCATCCAGTGACTTGGCCTCCACTGCCCTCTGTGGCAGGGAATTCCATAAATTCACAACTCTCTGGGTGAAAAAGTTTTTTCTCACCTCATTCGTAAAAGCGTAGTCTTTTCAATCTTTCCTCATATGACAGTCCCGCCATCCCAGGGATCAATCTCATGAACCTACGCTGCACTGCCTCAATCACAAGGATGTCCTTCCTCAAATTAGGAGACCAAAACTGCACACAATACTCCAGATGTGGTCTCACCAGAGCCCTATAGAACTGCAGAAGACCTCTTTACAATAACAGCATTTCAAAGACATTTGGATAGGTACATGGATAGGAAAGATTTAGAGGGATAGGCGCCTGGGCAATGGAACTAACCTGGATGGGGCATCTTGGTCGCATGGATGTGTTGGGCCGAAGGGTCTGTTTCCATGCTGTATGACTCTATGAAACCCACGGAGTACTGCGAATTCCCTCTTCAGACGCTGCCTGAGCCACTGGAACAAGGCTGAGTGAAACGGGGTCATAACTAGTTAATCAGAGAGTTCTCAAGGACAGGTTTCAGATGGCCTCCATGTGGAAGATATTGCCATCATCAGTGGCATGCCCATGAATCCCACAGATTCACCATCTGTTCTGAGCCTGCCATTATGTCAAGCACGTCTTTCATTGCCTCTGCCTCTGTGCCCGTTTCCCTAGGACTGAATCTGGTGCCTCCCCAACACCCCCTCCCTGAGTGACGACACATATTGTCGTCTACATTACTCCTCCTCCTGACCTCTACTTGCCACCTTCTACTCTCACTCATCCTTCTCCTCTCTAACTGTTCCCATTCTTCTTCTTTCATGTGGCGTGCACAGCCTAAAGTTGTCGGACAACATGTTCTATGGTTCAAACGTTACAATATTCACAGCCAGGTACATGGTCCACCTCACAATTCAAAACTATTGGCAAGGGTGATACAGTAGTGCAGCTGGACAAGCTGCTTCCTCACAACGCCAGAGATCCAAATTCAAACGTGATGTCAATTACAGTCTGCATGGAGTTTGCATGTTCTCAATGTGCTCCTGTGGTTTCTCACAGGTGCTCCAATGACCATCACATCTCCAACGTGTGCAGGATAATTGCCCACTGTAGTGCGATGGTGAGTGTCAGAGTCAGGGAGAAAAGTTAAAATAGCTCTAATATAGGATTAGTGTAACGGAATGGTTGCCAGTCACGACTAAATGGTCTGCAGGGAGTGTTTCTGTGCTCTGTCAGTCTTTGACACTAAGGATCTTCAGAATTACTATTGTAAATTGGCATTGAATGAACATTGTTGCTCCTCAAAGGATTGCTCCCAGATCTGGCTCAGCAGGGCGTCTGGAAATTCCCTGCACTGTGAGCAGAATTGGTTCTGAAATTCCCAAGTTTGAGGATTCTAAGTACATTCATATCAGTATTGAGTGTGTGTGTGTGTGTGTGTGAGGGAGAGGGAGGGAGTAGGAGACAGAGAGGGACAGAGTGAGAGGGTCGGAGCTAGAGGGACAGAGAGAGAGGGACAGGCAGAGAGGAACAGAGACAAAGTGAGAGAGAGTGAGCATGAAGGAACAGTGCCAGTGATTGGGAGGTTGATGTTGTAGCACTAGCTCTTAGCACTGCACCAACCATTTCTAAGCTTCACTTGATCCAGTGGACACACACTCGGTGTAAAATGAGGACACATGGGCAGCTTGTGTACTGCAGCACTATTTCGGCAGGAAGAAAAATAAAAGGACAGCTTCAGCTCAGACAGCTTTCACAGAAAGCCTGGGGATGTATTGCAAGGCATGTGGATCATTGACATCACACAATGAGGGGATGGAGATGATCTTCAAGACCAGTAAGTAACATGCTAGAAGGGAAGACAAGTGTTGAGAATGCACAAGTATTCAACACTGCCGCGAGGAAACAAAGGAAAGTTTCCCGCGGATTCAGTTAACAAAAGTGAATGTACAGGCAAATTGAGAAGGAAGCTCTTGCAATTATCTTCCCTGTGATCGAAATTCCATCAGCTCCTGCTGGGATAAGTCTTTGTTCTTATTACAGATCACACACTTTGTTATTATCACAGATCACACACCGTTACAAGTAATTCTGGTCCAAAATAGCAACAAGAGCAGCTTTCAGGCAGCGAAGGTGAAAAGTTATTCCAATGATATTACAGTACATTGATAGAATATCTTTCATCAAAACAGGATATAATTGCTGACGTTCCATCTGTATCACAGGATGAACCATCTAATTTCACTAATAAAATACAATATTACCTCGACAGTTGTTGGATAATAATTTTCTGGTGACAAGATTGATCAGGTGACAAGGCAGGATGTATCCTGCAGCAAGTCTGTAAGCATGGTCCAGGAAAGGGGACCAACCTGAAGACTTAAGACTTGAGATCCAACTGAAGAATTACAGCCACTCTGTAATAGATGTTCAGGGTCCTGACCTGAAACGTCATGTGTCCATTCCCTCTCCAGACGCTGCCTGAGCTACTGGAACAAGGCTGAGTGAAACGGGGTCATAACTAGTTAATCAGAGAGTTCTCAAGGACAGGTTTCAGATGGCCTCCATGTGGAAGATATTGCCATCATCAGTGGCATGCCCATGAATCCCACAGATTCACCACCTGTTCTGAGCCTGCCATTATGTCAAGCACGTCTTTCATTGCCTCTGCCTCTGTGCCCGTTTCCCTAGGACTGAATCTGGTGCCTCCCCAACACCCCCTCCCTGAGTGACGACACATATTGTCGTCTACAATACTCCTCCTCCTGACCTCTACTTGCCACCTTCTACTCTCACTCATCCTTCTCCTCTCTAACTGTTCCCATTCTTCTTCTTCCATGTGGCGTGCACAGCCTAAAGTTGTCGGACAACTTGTTCTATTTGATCTTCTGTTTGTGCACGTTGAGTTGATTGCATTAGTCGAAACAGGGCGGATCACGTGAAGGTTGCAATCTTCCACCCCAACTGCTCCCATAACATTGCACGACAGGATCAGGCTGAAGAAGGGTCACAACCAAAAACATCTGCCCATGTCCCTCCACAGATGCTGCCTGACCCATTGAGTTCCTCCAGCACCTTGTTTTTGCTCAGGATTCCAGCATCTGCAGTCTATTGCTATTTGCACTATTCTTGTGATGCATTTGCATGTGATCTTCATTTTTGATTTTCCTCCTTGGTTAAGATAACATGGTGGCTCAGCGGTAGAGTTGTTGCCTTACAGTGCCACAAACCCGGGTTCCATCCTGACTATGGGTGCAGCATGCACAGAGTTTGTGCTTTCTCCCTATGACCTGCGTGGGTTTTCTCCGGGTGCCCCGGTTTCCTCCCACACTCCAATAATGTACAGGTTTGTAGGGTGATTGGCTTTGGTAATTTGCATGTCACATACAAATATGACAGTAAACTTGTTCTCAAAATGGATTGAGGCCGGACACCCATAAGGACAACTGCCATTGAAGTGGCTCATCACTGCACATAAAATATTAGCAGAATCCAACCATGGATCAATATTTACTAAGGCTTTATTTGAGAATTTTAAGTGATGTGACAACATCGATCTTGAACTTATTCTGCTTCCAGTGAAGCAACAAGAAAATCCTTTGTATGTTAAATGAGGCCTTAAAGAAACGTGTGTTTTGAGGTTTCTCCAGTTTCATGATCGTTCCTAGGTTGGATAACTTCCTGCTTAAATATTCTATGACTCCACACTCAATCACAGATTCAACCCCAGCAGAGCCATCAATGCATCATCACTTGCGCATGTGATTGTGTCCGGAACAGTCATGACGTCAAGGTGACAATTAAGGCAAATGGTGATGATACATTGTGACAGTGTAGACTCAGTGAAAGTGTCATAGTAACCAAATCAGTGAGCAACGAGACCTCCTTGAAGTGTTCTTTCCGAAGTCTTGCTGTTCTTGCTTTTGTGGGAGTGAAGCGTAGGTTCACCAGGTTAATTCCCGGGATGGCGGTACTGACATATGATGAACCAATGGATCGACTGGACTTATATTCACTGGAATTTAGAAGGATGAGAGGTTATCTTATAGAAACTTAAAATTATTAAGGGATTGGACGGACTAGATGCAGGGAAAATGTTCGCAGTGTTGGGGGAGTCCAGAACAACGGGTCACAACTTATGAATAAGGAATTTTGATGAGGAAAACCCTTTTCACACGGAGAGTTGTGAATCCGTGGAATTCTCTGCACAGAAGACAGTGGAGGCCAATCCACTGGATGTTTTCAAGAGAGAGTTGGATATAACTCTTAGAGCTAACAGAATCAGGGATATGGGGAGAAAGTAGGAACGGGCTACTGATTTTGGATGATCAGCCATGATCATATTGAACGGCGGTGCTGGCTCAAAGGGACAAATGGCCTACTCCTGCACCTATTTGCTATGTTTCTTTGTTTCTAAGTCAGGAGAGGTATATGGTAAAAGTTGGAAATAAGAACTGAAGTGTTCATGCTGGTAGGATAATCACAGCAAGAGGCATACCTGAAGCCAATGACATGATTTAAAGTTTAGGGACTATAGAGTTCAGAGAGCTACAGCGTAGAAACAGGTCCTTTGGCCCACCGAGACTGCGCCTCCCAGCGATCTGCACATTAACACTATTCTACACACACACACCAGGGATAATTTCTCATTTTTACCTAAGCCAATTGACCTACAAACCTATACATCTTTGGAGTATGGGAAACCGGAGCTCCTGGAGAAAACGCACGCATGTCATGGGGAGAATGTACAAACACCATGCACACAGCACCGGTAGTCAGGAACGAACACAATGATTTTTGGCGCTGTAAGGCAGCAACTCCATCGGTGCACCACTGTGTTATCTTAACAAAGCAGGAAAATCAAAAATGTGGGTTCACATACAAATGGATGCTAACGATTTTAGAAAGATTTTGAATTTCTTTGCAAAGTGGCCTAATCTTTGCTCGAAACAAAAATCATTTTAATTAAACCATTTATGACCTGATTTTCACCATGCATTTACAGAAAGAGCGGATATTAAAATGGATTCCTGCTGGGTTCCTGACATGTTTGCTCTCTGCATTTTAATTATTAGGATTTTAATGTGAGGTGTCCATTATAGGAGGAGGCAGCTGTATTTATATTCACGTGTCACAGTACGTTGACGTTGTACGTTGTATATTTTCAGCCTGATGCGATTTTAATTGTAACAGCAGAGCAACTCACTGCCGTGTCGACCAGAGGAACCTAGTGGCAGGAAGGACCTGGACAATAAAAGGCTCAGCTAAATATAAATTATTCCATTTAATTGTTTCCTTCAAGATCAAAACAAGCAGATGTGGTGTTTGCTAGTAATTATTGGATCTTCTCAAATGTAGTTTCCATCCCCTAAACAATGTAGCTGGGAAGGGACGTGTAGGAAAGAACTGCAGATGCTGGTTTACACCGAAGATTGACACAACATGCTGGAGTAACTCAACAGGTCAGGCAGCATCTCTGGAGAAAAGGAATAGGTGACGTATTAGATCCGAACCCTTCTTCAGACTGAAAGATAATCTTTCTGAAAGATTCTCTATCTTTCAGTTTGAGGAAGGGTTCTGACCCGAAACATCACCTGTACCCTTCCTCCAGATATGCTGCCTGACTGGCTGAGTTACTCCAGACTGTTGTGTCAGACTGAGAGTCAGAAGAGAGGCAGGAATTTTTATCAGTGATCGTTCTGTTTTCTGTTCCAGATGCCTGCATCTACAGTGTCTTCTGCCCCTCTCCCCTGAATCTCCATCTGAAGAGGTGTCACCTGTTCCCTTTAGGAAAATAGGTGCAGGAGTAGGCCATTCGAACCAGCACAGCCATTCAATATGATCATGGCTGATCAGCTAAAATCAGTACCCCGTTCCTGCTTTTTTCCCGTATCCCTTGATTCCTTTAACCCTAAGAGCTAAATCTAACTCTCTCTTGAAAACATGCAGTGAATTGGCCTCCACTCTCCTCTGTGGCGGATAATTCCACAGATTCATAACTTTCTGGGTGAAAAGGTTTTTCCACATCTCAGTCCTAAATGGCCTACCCCTTATTCTTAAACTGTGACCCTTGGTTCTGGACTCCCCCCAAAGTACCTCCAAAGTACTTGTTTTCCAAGGTACCTGTGAATCTCTTACTGATTCCGGGCTTTTAACTTCCGGATGCTTTCATATGTCCCGTCTGGGTTGGTCAAACCGAGTGATGCTCGGAGGAGAATGGTAGAGACGGAAGCAGCAAGTAGGGGGCGAAAATGTGACACGGAGAAAAGACGCATCTCCTCCCAAAACGGTTTCCCCCTATTTCCTCCCACCACCCCCCACGTAAAACATACTAAGAAATATTGAAACGTACATCTAGACGCACTAAAAATAACAAAAAGGGTGAAAGGACTACGAGCTGCTAGCGAGGCAGCCACTGCGGTGGCACCACCCGATGGTTTCACTAAAATAGTAAGATTAAATGAGAACTTACCAGTTTGAAGTTTGATCTTTATATTATGAGGTGTTACTGTGAGGGACTATGTGAAGATGAACCCCGATCGCCCGCAGTGCGCGATAATCTTCAAAGCAGTGGTGTGAAATCACAGATAACAATAATTGAAGTAACATAGTAAGAATAGAGATGACTAGAACTACCAGATGATCCTTATGAGGGTTGGAAGCGGAGGGCACGTAGTCCCTCACCGTAACTCCTCATAAAATAAAGATCAAATTTCAAACTGGTAAGTACTCGTTTAATCTTACTATTTTATTTCGGAGTCACGTGAGTGACTACGTGAAGATTTCAAAGCTCTGTGATTTTATGCCATGAGAAATGAGTCTACACAGCCACAACTGCTTCATTGACAAATGAGGGAAAAAATATTCATAATACATAGATTTAAACATGCTGATGCTATTAAATGAAGTAACAATAATAGTCCCACCTCTCACTCTGATGGAAACTATAATCAAAAAGAAAATAGAGTTGACAACTACCCCTGGTCTAGTAATGGGTTATTAGAAATGTTTGAAAAATTGTTCGCTTGACCATGTTGCAAGCATTAAGACGTGGTCCAACGGAATGTAAGACCCTTGCTGCTGATGTTATAGCAGCCCTGATGGAGTGAGATCTAGAATCAGTATCTACTCCTACATAAATCAATATCTATTTTATCCTCTGGAAACAACCTGAACAGATACGTTCTTATAAGATTTTGTGACTAACAACATAGCTACAGTGGCTTGCAAAAGTTTTCATACCCCATGAACTTTTCCACATTTTGTCACATTACAACCATAAACGTAAATGTATTTTATTGGGATTTTATGTGACAGACCAACACAAAGTGGCGCATAATTGTGAAGTGGAAGGAAAATGATACATGGTTTTCAAATCTTTTTACAAATAAAAAACTGAAAAGTGTGGCGTGCAAAAGTATTCAGCCCCCTATACTCAGATACCCCTAAATAAAATCCAGTGCAAACAATTGCCTTCAGAAGTTACCTAATTAGTAAATAGAGTCCACTTGTGTGTAATCTAATCTCAGTATCAATACAGCTGTTCTGTGAAGGCCTCAGGGGTTTGTTAGAGAACATTAGTGAAAAAACAGCATCATGAAGCCCAAGGAACATACCAGACAGGTCAGGGATAAAGTTGTGGAGAAGTTTAAAGCTGCGTTAGGTTATAAAAAAATATCCAAAGCTTTGAACATCTCATGGAGCACTGTTCAATCCATCATCCGAAAATGGAAAGATTATAGGCACAACTGCAAACCTACCAAGACATGGCCGTCCACCTAAATTGACAGGCTGGGCAAGGAGAGCATTGATCAGAGAAGCAGCCAAGAGGCCCATGGTAACTCTGGAGGAGCTGCAGAAATCCACAGCTCAGGTGGGAGAATCTGTCCACAGGACAACTATTAGTCGTGCATTCCACAAATCGGGCCTTTATGGAAGATTGGCAAGATGAAAGCCGTTGTTGAAACAAAGCCATAAGAAGTCCCATTTGCAGTTTGCCACAAGCCATGTGGGGGACACAGCAAACATGTGGAGGAAGGTGCTCTGGTCTGATGAGACCAAAATTGAAGTTTTTGGCCTAAATGCAAAACGCTATGTGTGGCAGAAAACTAACACTGCACATCACCCTGAACACACCATCCCCACTGTGAAACATGGTGGTGGCAGAATCATGCTGTGGGGATGCTTTTCTTCAGCAGGGACAGGGAAGCTGGTCAGAGTTGATGGGAAGATGGATGGAGCCAAATACAGGGCAATCTTGGAAGAAAACCTGTTGGAGTCTGCAAAAGACTTGAGACTGGGGCGGAGGTTCACCTTCCAGCAGGACAACGACCCTAAACATACAGCCAGAGCTACAATGGAATGGTTTAGATCAAAGCATATTCATGTGTTAGAATGGCCCAGTCAAAGTTCAGATCTAAATCCAATTGAGGATCTCTGGCAAGACTCGAAAATTGCTGATCACAGATGCTCTCCATCCAATCTGACTGAGCTTGAGCTATATTGCAAAGAAGAATGGGCAAAAATTTCAGTCTCTAGATGTGCAAAGCTGGTAGAGATATACCCCAAAAGACTTGCAGCTGTAATTGCAGCAAAAGTTGGTTCTACAAAGTATTGACTCAGGGGGGCAGAATACTTTTGCATGCCACACTTTTTAGATTTTTATTTGTAATAAAATTTGGAAACCATGTATCATTTTCCTTCTACTTCACAATTATGCACCACTTTGTGTTGGTCTATCACATAAAATCCCAATAAAATACATTGTGGTTGTAACGTGACAAAATGTGGAAAAGTTCAAGGGGTATGAAAACGTTTGCAAGCCACTGTAGTTCAGAGCCTCGAATGCTCTCAGTGACCTTAACATATTGTTATATATGTGTGTCCTCACTTTACCAAAGGTCGCTGGGTATGCCTTTAACTATTTTGAGATCTGACTCCCCTTCTGCTTTGCTTAAGTTAATTATAAGTATAAATATTATATATTATCATTTACAGACGTAACCATCCTGTTCTGTCGCAACTATGTAGCGACTAAACCTGTTGCACTAAACCAGCACCAGGAGGATCTTATGAGATCCTTATGAGATCCTTATGAGGACCTTATGAGATCCGGCGAAACTAAGGATGTAGCTGGACCACCCTGCTCAAAATAGTGTTAACACAATGTTAACATCCCATACTGCATTGTACTTGTCCTAGGAGACATTGTGTTAAAGATATGCTTACAAACTTGATATCCAGGGTGAACCCGACAGAGCGGGTCCTGTTTGCTGCCGCCAATACAATGAGAAGGCACGTTGGCACAGTTAATGGCCGTACAACTCAATTATTGACAAAAGATTATTTAAAATGAACTCCTAAACATCAGTAATATGTACTGTTTTCAATGTAACATGAGCATTCAACAAACGCTTTCCATCTCCTGGTAAAGAAAAGTCCTGTTTTTTGGTGCTATCCCAGCACTCTGAACACATACAAGGACTGATGTAACAACCCAAGCCGTAGAGCAGTCTATTGAATTTGCAGAACATAATTTGATTTTAACATTCAATGGCTGATTTCTCAAGCCACAGGCTAAACCAGGAAAGTTACGTTTAAAATAACCATGTAAGGTTGTATTACTATTCCCGACAACCGGAAATCAAAGTTGCATAGGCCAATCACACAATAGGAAACCTAAACGGGCACTTAATGACTTTATTTGAAGCCCCGACTAATGAAGCAAAATGGAGGAAGACATAAAAGACCTTCCTTCTCCTTGTAGCGAGAATGTATCTTTCGCCACTGTTATGCCACATATTTTGCAACCTGTGAATAAGCATGAAAACAAACATATCTATATTCGGTGTTCCATTGAACCAGTATTTCATAAATACGGTGTGATTCAACACCCATTCTGTGTTGTCATTGACCCATACTTGATGTTACTCCAGTGGCAAATGTAATTATGTAACCATAACTGGATTCTTTACTTAATTGCACCCACGTGACTAACATATGCCACCATCATAATGTGTCAACATGAAGTTGAGCATGCAGATATGCATATTCACTCAATTACTCTTAACCCACAGAACGCCCGTAAGGTCTATAGATATTTGATGCCAATAAATGAAGAATTGGTAACTCATGCAAAACTCATCCACTTCCAACTAAACATGATATTCGCAATTTCACATTCTTAGGGCCATTAGCAACATTTTGCAATATAATGAGATATTTACTGATTAAACTACTGGAACAATGCTGAATACTGTCTATCCATCATTGTGACGTTGACAGCTTCAGCTGATAATAGCAAAAATGTGTTAACTATGACTTATATGGCACTTTAGAGTTCTCCATTTAGCATGATTTCAATTCTCCCACTTGCACAGCTGAACCACATCTATTATATTGCCATTTAGTCTTAATGAATAAACTGCTGCTTTGTAGCGACAAGGCTGTTACAGGCTTCTATTGACTCCAATCTGTTACCTGGGGCAGAGTCATAAGCCAATTGATAGCTCAATGTAAATCCCAATGACCAACAAGTCTATTTGATAACAACGTAAACATGGTTTGAGACTGAAACAGTGGATTTTTATCAAAATACAGCGTTAAAATTATCATCCAGACATAACAAATGTTTTGGAACTCTGACTAGTCCTCTTTGAATGCTTTATTGTCATCATACTATTATATTGCCTCATCACAGCAATGCCTCCTCCAAATATCTCCAATGATCACTGTAAATGGGCACACCCTATGAATCCAGTTGTTAATCGGCCATATTTCATAACGGCAGCTCTGGCCTGATTCCCGAGCCTGTCTTGCAACACATAATAATGAGCCTGTCTGCTAATTCTAATCTGTCTAAAACAACTCTGGCCATAATTCTGACCTGTCTCGAAAGACAATTATGCCCATATTTTTTTACCTATCTCGAAGGCAACCCTGGCCAAAGTACTGTACCTGCCTTAACACAATTGTGGCCCAATTACAGCCTGCTTAGAATGTTAGCATTGTCCAATTTAACATGGTTATATGCCTCTAAATCGATGAAAATATCTTAATCATTTGTATTGTTCAACCAAGTGTAAATCTTACCCACTTGTAAATGGTCCCTGAGTTGTAGACCTGATTGAGTGCGTGGAACCTCGGGCCAGCTTTCATGCTGCCACCAGCTTCAGTGAACCGCTTACCTTCATCCTCCAGGATTTGCCTGTTCACTAGGTCTTACCTGAAGAGCAGATTTGGCGCCTGGCTCTAATGTAGTGTTCGTTGCATATGTGTTGGGATGGCAAACCTTGCTGTCAGTAATTATCTCTGACACGTGCCCTTCATCCCTTTGGGTATGTTCCACGGCTATACCATCAGACTCGGCATGCACTCCTCCTCCATGAGGAAGACATTAAACAACCCTACTACAAGGCGCTGCTGGCGCGTTCTCTCCAATTGGCCGACGCTGCCATGGACCCGGCGTCAGAATAATACTGACCCGTCGGCTTTCATGTCTTGGGGTATGCTGCTCTGCAACACCTCCAACTTCAGTGTCAGAACAAACTGCCCTGGGAAGCTCACCTCTTCCATGAGGGAAACATTATGCAGCCCTTCTACAGATGTTGCTGCCTACATTAAGCAGCCCTGCTACAACGTGCTGCTAGCGTGGTTCTCCCATACGCCAGTGCTGCTATAGCTTCGGCCTCAACATAAAGCAGCCCTGTTACATGGTGCGCCTGCCGTGGCCTCTCCCATAGGCCGGCGCTGCCATAGACTCGGCATCCCATAAAGCAGCCCTGTGCAAAGATGCTGCTGGCTCGGGCTCACCCATATGCCCGGCATTGCCATAGACTCGGCATCCCATAAAGCAGCCCTGTGCAAAGGTGCTGCTGGCTCGGGCTCACCCATATGCCCGGCACTGTCACAACTCCTGTAGTTGGAGTGTATCTAGATGGAGCCTCCTCTTCATTAGGCCTACATCCTGGCCCAACTAATTTTTTTTACAAAAAAAGAACCCTCCCGGCAACAGGGCTGACCATATTGGTCAGTTTACCCCTTATCCTAGGAACTACTGTGGTCTGGACACCACATTTCTGCTAGGTATTCCCTCCCTGGGGAACCCTAGCGTCTGTGTGCCTTACCAAGGGGAATTCCCCCCCCCCTCCCCCCGGGCACCCGGGCTGACTGTCGTGGTCGGCTTCAGCCCCATATCCTGGGCCACTGTGGTCTAAGAACTGTACTTCTGCTGAAATTCCCCTCCCCGGGAACCCAGCGTTCAGAAGTTACTGACCGTTTTGTCAGAGACTGAACTCCGCGAGCCTGACATTCTCCAGCTACCCGCTTCCTTGGTAGGACCGGGGTTTCCCCACAGACCGCAGCTGGTTTCCTCGTTGGCATCCGCGAAGCAACCGGCAGGAACCTCTGTGGAAAAAAGGTTCCTGCAGGACATCAAAAACAGGTAACAATACTTACCTGGAGTTTAAACTTACCGCTGGCAGGAGCGACGTGCCTGCCAGTCCGGTGCTTCGCAAATGCGTGCGTCATAATGACGCGCACTGCGGGCGATCGGGGTGCTTCTTCACGTAGTCACTCACGTGACTCCAAAGTAAAATTACTTGTTTATCTATTAATAATTAATATATCTCTCATCTGCACAATAATACCTCTGAGTGCAACCTCCTGACCTCAGGAATTAACTGGAGGAGTTTTCTTTGTATTACTTCCAGAGCTACAATAAAGGACACCAGGTGCTGGAGTGTCTCAGCAGGTCTTGCACTATCCCTGCCGAGCATGGACAGATGACGTTCTGGGTTGAGAATCTGTCCAGTCTGAAGAAGGGTCTGAAGAAGAGTGGCACGGTGGCACTGCGTTGGAGTTGCTGCCTCACAGCGCCAGAGACGGTTTCGATCCTGACTACAGGTGCTGAATGTACGGAGTTTGTACGTTCTCCCCGTGACTTGCGTGGGTTTTCTCCAGGATCTCTGGTTTCCTCCCACACTCCAAAGGCGTACAGGTCTGTAGGTTAATTGGCTTGGTATAATTGTAAATTGTCCCGAGTGTGTGTAGGATAATGTTAATGTGCGGGGATTGCTGGTTGGTGCGGATTCAGTGGGTCGAAGGGCCTGTTTACGTGCTGTATCTCTAAACTAAACTTATGTATTAACCAATATCTGCAGTTATTTATTTCTCCAATGCCCCTACTTAAGTATGTAGACCAAATTATTCCCAACATTTCAAATACAATCTCACTAACATCCTGTGCATTTAGAACAAGGTTTTTTTTTGTACTCTGCAAAAAAGGCCAACATTCCATTTGGTTTCCCAACGTCTACTGTATATGCGTGCTAACTTCCTGTTTCATGTACAGCGACACATTAATCTCTCTGTTGTAGTGTTTTGTCTCTCTCTATGTAATCAATATGATACTTCTTTATTCTTCCTCCCAAAGTGGCTAACCTTGTTTCTCCGCTTCAATTGCCCAGTAGCTCCAAGATCAACTATACTGACTCTGAAAGATTTGTGGGGCTGGCTGCGCGATGAAGAGGAAGGTAAACGGCTGTCACAGAGCATGGTAAGTCCTTTAGAGAGCGTGGGAGGGGGGGGGGGGGAAGAAGGGGAGAGAAGGACAGAGAAGGGGAAGAGAAGGGGGGAGAAGGGGACGAGAAGGGGAGAGAAGTGGGGGGAGAAGGAGTGGAGACAGTTTTAAGAAGTTTAATAAAGTTCGTGGGCATTTTACCTTCCGGCAGATCTCTAGGTTGTGAAACTCCACTGAGCCAATCAAAATGGCTGGTCAGCGAAGGAGATTGCCTTCGACTGCCTATAAGTAAATAGCGACCCCACTCCAATGGCTTTGACCAAACGGCAACCTATTTTAGTTGTGGCCGGTTTTGATTTTGTTGAAATAATCGAAGGAACATAGAAGAAGCCTCAACCACACAGAAACCACTTTCGACCATTAGGGAGAGTGACCAAAATCTCCGGAAACCTCAGGAAAACCTTGGGTGGGGCGTAAGGTCCAGAGGTTTCCGTTCAGGTTTCCTAAGTTGGACAGGGGCATAAGGCTGGAAGCTTTGCCAAGGATGCCTGCCATCATGAACATTCCTCTCTCTCTCTTATATCTTCTGAGAGCTGGAAAAGAGATGGGGGTGGGGGTGGGGTGGGGTGGTGGGGGGTACAAGGCCTGGCAGGTGACAGGTAAATACAGGTGAGGGAGGGTTTGATCGGTAGATGGATGGAGGAAGGCTAGGATTGAAAAAGAGACAAGAGGTTGTCAGATAAGGAGCGAAAAGAAGTGAAATGAAAAGTCAGAGGGGTACAGGAGGAAGGGGACAGTGGGGGGGGGGAAAGATAGTGAGAGATATAAGCATTCACAGGGTGGGGCTGCATAGGATAGGAGTTGGGGGGGGGGGAGGAGGGAAAAGGGAGAAGGGAGTTACCTACAATTGGAGAATTCAATGTTTATTCCATTGGGTTTGTAAGCTACACAAGCAGAATATGGTGTGTTGTTCCTCCATTTTGTAACTGCTGGTGTTGTAAATTTCATTATGTTAGTTATTTTAGTTTGGAGATACAGCGTGGAAACAGGCCCTTTGGCCCACTGGGTCCGCACCGACCAGCAATCCCAGCACAATAACACTATCCTACACACATTAGGGACAATTTACTCATACCCAGCCAACTAACCTAAAATCCTGTACGTCTTTGGAATGTGGGAGGATTCCGACGACGTGGTCACGGGGAGAACGTACAAACTTTGTACAGACGGCACCCGTAGTCGGGATCGAACCGGTGTCTTTGGCACTGCAAGCCCTGTAAGGCAGCAAGTCTACCGCTGCCCCACCGTGCCACCATTCTTTCAATCATTATTGATTAGTTTAATCCAAATCTGATGACGAACCTGTAGCAGCATGTAAAGGCTCCACGATGATGTGATGGATCAGAGTTTCATGTGCAGTTCAGACTCAATTGCACAAACTTCCAAAAATGGATAAGCTCAGCTCGCAACTCAAATATTGTTAGCTATTGTCCTCATGTAGATGATAAAGTCCAGTTTCCCCCATTGGCGATCCTATTGTGCATGTCTTCTGTTTGCTCTTTCACTGAACTGTATCAGGAAGACTGTGAAACTATTCCAGGAAAATTGAGAAACCAATCCAGGAAAACTGAGAAACCATTAGGTACGAGATTGAAGTCGAAAGCCTGCCTCGCTTTCTTCTTCCCGCCTCCCCCCCCACCCTCACATCAGTCTGAAGAAGAGTTTGACCCGAAACGTTGCCTATTTCCTACGCTCCATAGATGCTGCTTCACCCGCTGAGTTTCTCCAGCATTTCTGTCTACTTTCGATTTTCCAGCATCTGCAGTTCCTTCTTAAACTCTTAATCACTTTTGCTCTAACTGAGCAGTTAATACGTTGAAGATAATCAGCCTCTCCCGAGGCTTTTACTCACTTGAAGCATAATGAAGAACAGGTTGGACTTGCTTCCCAATGCATTACCAATTGAACCACCCACCTGTTCTCAAGGCCATGTAGTCCCACACGTCACAGTGTTTCATTAAATGAGAAATAATGCCCAATTTAGCTGGTTCCTGATCTGTGAAATGCGGCAAATGTGATTTCTCCAGTTTATTTTCAAAGCAACGAAAGCTGCACTGGGTTTACCATGGATTTAGAGTCCATTTGCCTCAGAAGCCTCTTGTGCATTGAATTAACTTTAAATTTCTTTCTGTTAGTTTTTTTCCACTGTTTGCTCACAGTGAACCAAGTTTCATGAGCCCAGGAGCCAGCTTTGACGTTGTTACTCTTCCAAGATGGTACCATCAGCATCCTCCTGCCAACACATGGTGCCTGCCAATGGTTTTGGAGAACTAAATGAGTTTTAATCAAGAGAGGAATGCCAAGGAAAGTATCCCTTTTTCCCAATCCCCTTCTCTATTTGAGGAGCGGGAATGTTGCTCTTCCAGACAGTCAGTGTAGGTTCAATGGTTCGATAGCCTCTTTCTGTGCTGTGTTATTCTATCATTCTTTCAGTTGCAGAGTCTCATCCATTAGAAGTCAAACATCTTGGAATATCACTCATAGTCGTAGATTTGCACATGATAAAAAGGCCACTTTGGTCCATCATATCCATGCCAACCTTTTACCTATCCACACTAATCCCATTTGCCCATATTAGATTCATATCCCTCAACGTCTTGTCTATTTAAGTATCTGTCTGAACACTACTGAAATATAGTAAATGTATCTAATTGCAAGACCTGTGGATGCCTGGAATTTGCTGCTGAGATGCAATAGCAGCATTTAAGAGGCTTTTAGCGAGAGACATGAATAGGTAGGGTGTAGAAGAATAAAGGGGCTGTCCCACTTGGGTGACTTAATCGGCGAGTTAAGAAGAGTGTCTTCGACCGTCAAGCTCGAGGGCACTCGCCTGGAAAGCCTCGAGCTGGATCGACTGTCTGAGTTGAAACCTGCAGGATCAATCGACCGACCGACACACACACACACATTGCAAAGGCGGGTGCCATGGAAAGCGGGGGAGCACTGTCTGAAATTCACACCCACGATGACAAGGAAGGTAAAACGGCTGCACAGTAACAGCAAGTCCTTTAGAGGGCGCGGGAAGGGGGGGGGGGGGGGGGGGTGGGTGGGGGGAGAAGGGGAGAGAGGGGAGAGAGGGGGACAGAAGGGGAGAGAACAGGGGGAGAAGAGGGGGAGAAGGGGGGGGAGAAGGAGTGGAGACACTTTTAAGAAGTATAAGGGGTCACATTATAAGGTATAAGGGCAAGTATACGGGCTCCAGACGGGCTCCAGGCTATACAAGTATAAGGGCTCCAGAACAAGGGGTCACAGTTCCAGAACAAGGGGTCACAGTCTAAGGATAAGGGGGAATTCCTTTAGGACTGAAATGAGGAAAACATTCTTTACAAAGAGAGTGGTGAGTCTCTGGAATTCTCTGCCACAGAAGGTAGTTGAGGCCAGTTCATTGGCTATATTTAAGAGGGCGTTAGATGTGGCACTTGTGGCTAAAGGGATCAGGGGGTATGGAGAGAAGGCAGGTACGGGATACTGAGTTGGATGATCAGCCATGATCACATTGAATGGCGGTGCAGGCTCGAAGGGCCGAATGGCTTACTCCTGCACCTATTTTCTATGTTTCTATGTAATAAAGTTTAGCGGGCATTTTACCTACCGGTCGGTTTTCCCTGGTCCTGAAAACTCCAATGAGCCAATCAAAATGCCCGGTCAGTGAAGGAGATTGCCTACGGCTGCCCTCGAATGCCTGTAACTAAATAGCGACCTCACTCCACTGCACTACGAGTTCAAAAGAACCATGCCGACCAAATTTTACCCGCGGAAAATTTTCAACATGCTGAAAAATTATCTGCGACCTAGCTGAGGCCACGAGTATTCAGGAACTTCCCTCGAGCATGAAGGAGAGTTCCATAGGACCACATAGGACCTCCTAGGACCTTGTGTCAACCATGCTGCGAGTTTGAAGGTCGGACACTCTTCTAAACTCGCAGATTAGGTTGCCCAAGTGGGACAGCCCCTTAAGGGTCAGATGCAGGCAGGTGGAATTAGCCTGGCATCAGGTTCAGCACAGACATTGTGAGCTGAAGGGCATGTTCCTGGGCTGTACTTATCTGTGCTAGATGTTGTATGTTTAAACCTACCTCTCAGAATCCTTTTAAAATGCCTTCCACTCGACTTAAACCTACGCCCTCTCATTTTAGACCACTCTATCGTTGGAAAAAGCGATTCTGACAACCTACTTTATCTCTGGTTCTCACTATCTTATGTTATTATAACATTCTTTTTCACTCCAGGGAAATGGATGGAGTCTATCCAAACTCTTCACATAACTAAACTCTTCAAATCCAGGCAATATCCTGGTGAATTTCTTCTGCATTAAGCCATCACAATCACATCCCTTATATAGTACCGTGGCCAGAACCATACGCAATAATTACTCCTCAAAACACCAGTGTCATATCAATTGTTGTCAGTTATTTTCTGTTGGCAATAGTTTCTATATCCTAATGCAATCAAATGGTTGCATATCGATAATAGTCTATGAATTTAAATGTTCAGCTAATCGATGCAGTTGAACAAAAAAAGTTTAGCAGAACTATTTCAAAACATGAGGCAAATACCAGAAAGTAAGCCATTCTGTACACACTCCATCTAATTCAACAAAGCCATGCTGACAGCTCTAAAGTAGCTATAGCATGCCTGAGTAAATGCGTACATTAGAGGCTGCTTTGTTAAATCATTAGGATTTCATTGTACTGCTATGTCACCACTATGTGTGTAAATTTGTTCAGTGTTGGGCCTTTGTCAGCATGAGTGAAAGGCCAACTCAACATCACAATGCACTTTAGATGTTGATCACTTCAGACTCCTCGAGCATCTGGTGAGGGAGTTGACCATGTGTAAATATTCACAGGATCACGCCCCTCCAATTCCATGCCACGTGTCATGGTTATTTATCCCCATCAACAGCAGCCCTGCTGATCATTGTGAGATTGTATTGCTGAACCAGTTCAGGCCCAGCGTTGAATCTTGCCCGCTGGATGCTCACGCTTAGTCAGCTGCGTGACCAATACTTCATCATTGTCACATTTGCATGGCACAGTGACAGTCCTGTTGCATAGCTCACAAATGCACGAGTTGCCATATTTTGGCACCATTTACAACAAGTCCACAATCTCGATGTACTGGAGTGGCTCCCGATCCAGGTAAGCCGCAGGCTGCTGCAGGGCCTACTTTGTCTTCCTCGACTAGCTCGGCCCGACAACCGACGTCCCCCTCCTCGCCCAGCTGCCTCTCAGTTCTGGGGGCATCTCCTGCAGCCGACCTTGAAGGTGCTGAAGCAATACTTCCCTCTCCTACCGGCCCACTCCTCGCGTCCGTCGTTGCCAGCGGCTCCCTCCTCCTCCACTCTCAGGTATTCGGGACTGAGCTCAGCACCTTCCGTGCTTCCCCCCTGCAGGCCGCGGCCCGCAGGGTTCAGCTCTGTGTTTGTGCGAGTCGGGCCTACTGCCAAACATGTTCAGCTCCATCGCAGAAAAGGACTAGTCTTTGCAAATCATGAAGACACATTATCAGTGCCAGAAAAGCTTCACTAAAGGGCCTGCCACACTTTCCCGAGTCCTCTGCCAAGTTGAAAGGACCTGAAACAAAAATCTAGATTTTTGTGATCTACGAACTCCTTCTCCTGACTATCTTTTTACACGTGGACTCTTTTGTCATGCTGGAAAAAACATCCCAACTTACCTGATGCCCCGAGTACTTACGGCTGGCATAACGAGCCACTACAATATATCTACAGACTCGCTAGGGACTCCTATGGACTCGCTACGGACAATCTCCGAGTTTGAATCAAGGGGAAAACACCAGAGAATTTGTGAGTAACTCGGGAAAGTGGGACAGGCCCTTTACCAGCTAGTTTTTCCATGGGTGAAGCAGATCTTTCTGTCTTGGAGTTCTAGTTCCTGACTGCTTGTGATCCATTCCAGGTAATGTACATCCTCATGCACGTCAATTGGGAAACACTCAGGATAGGGGAAACTGAATCGGAAATTACTTCATCTTTCGGGTGAGCACTCCACTGATGTGAAGCTGTCAGCAACCGAAGGAAGTTTCAGACATCATTATTGAGAAACAGCTTAACAGCTGACATTATTATTGGGCACCAGGATGCTTCACTGAGCAATGTGACCAGGTTTTGCAGCAGAGCGATTCAACCTTCAAGATCACAACTGAAGTAACAAACAGGGTGTAGAAATAAAGTACTGGAGTAGGCGAATCAGGCAGCATCTCTGGAGAAAGGGGATGGGTGATATTTTGGGTCAGAACCATTCTTCAGACTGAGAGGGGGGTAACTCTGGTTGAGCAACTTCTAATCTTGTGTGTGGACTCGATAAGAAGAAGAACTGGTCTAGATCACTCCACATCTATTTACATCTGAGGAAGGTTTCCGACTTGAAACGTCACCCATTACTTTTCTTCAGAGATGCTGCCTGCCCCCCCCCCTGAGTTACTCCAGCACTTTGTGTCTATCTTTGGTAGATACCGACATCTGCAGTTCCTTCCTACATAACTAACTTGGTGGTAGAAAATAATCAGCATTGGAATCAAGAGCATCTGCAACGTTTCCAGAAAGATTTTAAGGGGAGAAACATTGTTGTAAAATGAAGTACGAGGATAAGACGTTCTGAAACTATAAATGAAAACAGGGTGGGCTTGGTTTCGTGTGATTGTGAATAATTGCGTACATAATTAGGCAGCATGACTCATGGTTGTCTCGTTGGTTCAACCAAATATTTCCCTTCGTCCATCAAATACAGATTTAATTTATTTTTGGGTGGCAAAAAGAGAGAGCAGATGGTGCGTGGGTTCCACGACCTCACATTCAGGCCTGGGCTGCCAAGTGAAAACTTAGACTGGAACGGCTATTGGAATGGCCTGACATGCATCAAACTGAGGGAAATGTTCTCTTCCTCCCAGTTAGCTCCCATGACTCAGCTACTCAGTCTTTGGTTGATGCCGTCAGAGGAAGATGAACTGAGAGTAATGTGTGCTTTACACTTCACTATCGCTTCTCGTCATGTATATTGCTTGCTGTCAGAAAATCCAGCATTAGTGATGATGGTCCCCTAGCCCTTTAAAGGGGAATGGGTCTCTGTCTGGATTGGGGTTGGGTTTAGTTTAGTTTAGTTTAGTTTAGTTTAGTTTAGTTTAGTTTAGAGATACAGTGCGGAGACAGTCCCTTCGGCCCATGCCCACACCGACCAGCGATCCCCGCACATTAACACCATCCTATACTAGGGACGATTTTTAGTTATACAAAGGCAATTAAACTACAAATCTGTATGTCTTTAGAATGTGGGAGGAAACCAAAGTTGTCAGAGAAAACCCATGCAGGGATGGAGAGAACGTACAAACTCCGTACAGACAGCACCCGTAGTCGGGATGGAACCCGTGTCTCTGGCATTGCAAGCGCTGTAAGGCAGCAACTCTACTGTTGCACCACCGTGCCGCCCACTGATAAGAGAATACCTACTCTGGCCAGGCTGGGGTGGCAAAGGAAAAGCCGTTCCATGGTAAGTATGGTGGTGTCTGACCACCAACACTCAAATCATCCTGCTGCTTTATGAACTGTAAACTGAATTGCATCAAGAAACCAACAACACCAGAGCAAAGCATGTGGTGAACAAAACCCAGAACTGTTCAATAAACAGAGGACAACTTGTCCAAAACGTCCTGTTGCAATAACCCACTATAGGTATACGTGTAATTATGACAAACAAATGCACAAGGTTTATATTGTTTCAAATTTATTTATATTAGAGTCATAGAGTGATACAGCGTGGAAACAGGCCCTTCGGCCCAACTTGCCCGCACCGGCCAACATGTCCCAGCTACACTAGTCCCACCTGCCTGTCTTTGGTCCATATCCCTCCTAACCTGTCCTATCCATATACCTGTCTAACTGTTTCTTAAATGTTGGGATAGTCCCAGCCTCAACTACCTCCTCTGGCAGCTTGTTCCATGCACCCACCACCCTTTGTGTGAAAAAGTTACCCCTCAGTTTCCTATTAAATCTTTTTCCCTTCACCTTAAACCTATGTCCCCTTGTCCTTCATTCACCTGCTCTGGGCAAGAGACTGTGCATTTGCCTGATCTATTCCTCTCATGATTTTATACACCTCTATAAGATCTGTACCTTGTTGTGTTTTATAACTATTGGCAGACCAATATCCCTCCTGGGATAAATAAAGTTCTCTTGTATGGTATAGTATCGTATCATTAATAGTTATCTCCATATTGGTGGTCCAGTGATGAATCTAGTGATGAACATATGTTTGGCAATTTCAAGCTTAGACTGAGGCCTTTACCAGGTATCATTGTCATATTTCATGAAATCCAACATATTTTTGCCGATCATAGTACACACTGCTAGAAAACTCAAATTCCCAAAGCGCTAAATCCTGAACATTTTTGCTTTGGATGCTCCCACCGTAGACATAAGCACAATGTAGCTCCACTTATCTATTTGTTTACATCATTCTAAAAACAGTGAAATAACTTAATTTACCTTCACATAAAAAGTTAACCATAACATATTGCACAGTCTCTGGACTCAGACTGCAAAAATTGGCATTGTATCATTCAAATCTTTCAGATAATCACAAAATATATAATTTACAGTGTAAATAGAAGCACATAGCATCCCAGCGATTTGTATTTTCACAGTGCAGCCTATATTTATTTAATCTTTCTCAGATTCATTTACACATGACTACATGGTTTTAATGTGTATGAAAGAACTGCAGATGCTGGTTTAAATCGAAAGTAGACACAAAATGCTGGAGTAACTCAGCGGGACAGGCAGCAACTCTGGAGAGAAGGAATGGGTGACGTTTCAGGTCTGAAGAAGGGTCTCGACCCGAAACGTCACCTATTCCTTCTCTCCAGAGGTTCTGCCTGTCCCGCTGAGTTACTCCAGCATTTTGTGTCTACATGGTTTTAATCACCAGTTTCAATATATTCTTAGCACCTTCTTCTTGAATGGAGCTAAATTATCTCTCATGTGTAGGAAAGAACTGCAGATGCTGGTTTAAACCAAAGGTAGACTCAAAATGCTGGAGTAACTCGACAGGACAGGTTTTTTTATGGAGAGAGGAAATGGGTGACGTTTGAAGAAGGGTCTTGACCCGAGAAGTCATCCATTAATTTTATCCAGAGATGCCTGTCCTGCTGAGTTACTACAGCATTTAGTGTCTACCTTCGATTATCTTTCATGTGTAGGAAGGAACTGCAGATGCTGGTTTAAACTGAAGATAGACACAAAATGCTGGAGTAACTCTGAAGAAGGATCTCGACCTGAAACATCATCCAATCCTTCTATCTAGAGATGCCTGTCCTGTTGAGCTTTTTGTGTCTGTCTTGCCTCAGCATTTGACACAACGTTTTGCAAAAAGAGCATTAAGTCCAAAGTTTGCAGACTGCCTAATCTCAGGCATTTTCCAGACTGCAAACCTGGACCCACCCCACTCACTCTTGTCTTTTATCAGTTGCATTCAGTCTTTGCATCGATGCCAAGAGCTACTTTGGAAAATTAAACTGTTAGAAGTTGCCATGACAGCGATCAAGTATTTGGCCTCCTTAACGCTACGAAGAGGATATCCAAACTGGATGTGAAGGTGGTTGGCAGTAGGTTGACGTGAAGTGTTGTGAATTTTGTAGACCGACCTCGGTAGTCAGAGGAGTCCCTGGGCCATGATGTGGTTAGTCCTTCGGTGGCTCCAGAAACTATTTTTAAAGCACCACCCACCACATACCTACCCTCTGCCTTTCAAATATACTCCATCACATCAGTCCAGTGATGTCCATGACTCATTTTCCAAGCATTGTACCCACCTCCCATTTATCCATCCACTGTTCTCACCCATCGCAATCCTCACACTATCTTGTTCTTCAGTTTCACAGACACCTTTGGTGAGTACTCTGCAACAATGGGTGAACAGCCCACCTTCACTTACAAGTTGTGGGTTGCACGGTAGGTGGTGCAGCGGTAGAGTTGCTGCCTTACAGTGCTTGCAGCGCTAGAGAACCAGGTTCGATCCTGCCTACGGGTGCTGTCTGTACAGCGTTTGTACATTCTCTCCGTGATCTGCGTGGGTTTTCTCTGACCTCTTCAGTTTCCTCCCACACTCCAAAGATGTACAGGTTTGTAGGTTAATTGACTTGGTATATATGTAAATTATCCCTATTGTGCGTAGGATAGTGTTAATATGCGGGGATCGCTGGTCGGTACGGACTCGGTGGGCCGAAGGGCCTGTTTCCAAGCTGTATCTCTAAACTAAACTAAGTTTGTTTTCTTTTTGGAAGAGGATGTGAAATGTTCGGGAGAGGAGATAAACGGAACATCTGGAGATGTGGAAGATTTACATCTCCCTCACCAGGTGTTAAGTTGGCAGCTAAGTTAAAAACAAATTGAAGTGCTCTCACTAATGGTTACTAAGGACATCTTACATTGGGTTGAGGAACAAATGATGAATGTTCATTAATGTTGCCTATTGAGGTTTGAAATAACAATTGATGATAATTCAGTTAATGGATTGCTTTAGTTCCTCAAGATTTGGGCAGGAGTTTGTGTTGTGCTTGGTGGCAAATCATTAATTGCATCAGCAAGGGTAACTGATATTAGAAATGGGCAATGTTGGTACTCAAAATAAAATCATTACTTCCCCTCTTCCTCCTCCCAATCAGTCATAGAGTCATACAGCATGGAAACAAGTTCTTCAGCCCAACTTGCCCACACTAACCAACATGTCCCGTCTACACTAGTCCCATCTGCCTGCATTTGGCCCATATCCCTCTGAACCGGTCCTATCCATGTACCTGCCTTATTGTTTCTTAAATGTTGTAATAGTACCTGCCTCAACTACCTCCTCAACTACCTCCTCCGGCAGCTCATTCCAAACACCAACCACCCTTTGTGTACAAAATGTTACTCTTTATGGGCCTGTCCCACTTAGGCGACTTTTTAGACTGCAGGAGACTATGCAGTCGCCACATGGTCGCCACGTGTTTGTGGATGTTTGCCTGGGAGTCGCCTTCATGGTCGTGAGGAGTTCCTGCATTCTGGGAATTAGTTGCGGTCTCATTAACATGTTGAAAAATTAGCGCCGACTAGATTAAAGCTGCCATGGAGAGTAGCGCGAATTCTCGTGCCGTAGGTGGGTCGCCAGGAGGTCAAAATGGCATGCCAGGAGGTCAAAGGTTTTCAGAGGTTCGTGTAGGTTGTAGCCGGTGTTGACTGGTGAATTTCATTGGCTCATTGGGAACAAATTAGCAGTAGTTTTCAGAACCAAGGATAACCGATCAGTAATGTTAAATGTCCGCCGAGCTTCACAGTCGTGTATCACTGGCTTCTTAAAAGTTGTCTCCACTCCTTCTCCCCCCTTCTCCCCACTCTCCCAACCCCCTCTCCCTCCCCTCTCCCCCCCCACCTATCCCCCCCCCTCCCCCACTCTTTTAAAGGACTTACCGTATACTGTGCTTTAGCCGTCTTTTTACAGTGTCTGTTTCACCTTGACTTTGCAACATGTGAATTTTTTTAGACAGCGCCTCCTCCTCTTGCCCTGTCCCCCGCCTGCATAGCGGGCTGGTGAAGGAAGCGATGTGTTTGTGTGTGTGTGTGTTTGTGTGTTCCACCCTGACAGTCGCCGTTCCAGTTACTAGCTTTTTAAGCGACTGCCGGCAACTTGACAGTCACCGGCGGTCCGCTGAAAAATCGCCTAAGTGGGACAGGCCTATTAGGATCCTATTAATTCTTTCCTCCTTCACCTTAAACTTATGCCCTCTTGTTCTTGATTCCCCTATGATATCCTCCCACTCTGATAGTTAAAATTCCCCTCTTTACTGCATGTTTAAAAGATAACACAAAAATTCCTCTTCCATTAAAGGTATTTATTTCCAAGAATAATGAGCCTGATACAATTGTTACCTTTATGTTTCCATTGCACTGGTAGTGATCACACCAGGATTCATCGAAGCTAAATATTCTGGTTACTGAAATTCATAGAAACCATCTCTAGGAGTGACAGTAAATGTAAAGTCAATAATTACTGGCTTTGTAAATATCAGTCATTCGGTTAAGGTCAAATTACGTAAAACCATCTTGTGAATTGCTGAAGGTTAGTTCCAGTAACAGTAAACCAAAAAAAAACATCAAGGAAGGAAAGAATACTATAAATCTGTGTGATATTTAGAGTTATAATTTTTACATCAGTTTCAAAAGGCAATTCAGTGTAGCTGCAAATTTGAATTACATAAGGTTCAATTGTAGAGAAACTGATTCATGTTATGCTGCATGCTGCTTCGTGTGGGAATGATAATAAATGAAGGTTGCTGTGGGTGAAGAGCTAGCTCATTTCCTGACTACAATCCTTTTCTGTTAATTCCACCCATGGGGATCATGACAGAAGCCTCCTCGTGGCGATCCCCGGAAACAACGACACGATGCACTCTGTGCCGCATCTGACGGTCAATTCTGTCAACATGTCGGACGGCGACAGAAGTCGACAACGAGTTACACGTCGTCTGACACACGAGCGAACAGATTCCACCCATTGCTCCATTCTTGGTTCACTGTAGCTGTTCCATTACCGATTGGCTGTATTTAAACTGTCTGCATAACTCATTATCACCTAGTCCACAGCCAACAATGGATCTGAAATAAGGGCTCCACCTTTCCTTGATCATAGTTACTTTTTGCATCTCTTTCATTATTTTTTCTACATCTCTCTAGATCACCATCTATATCTCTCACTTCCCTTTCCCCTCAGTCTGAAGAAGGGTCTTGACCCAAATCGTTGTAGTGGATCCTGCTGTTGCCTTGGGGTAGTCGAACCCTTCGATTGGCTACCTCAGACATGTGACCATGGGGAGGGGTTATTGCGCGCTTTTCTGGGCAAGCCCACTCATTCTGTTCACCACCGTTGTAGTAGTGATACTGTTATTTAGCTGTCTTAAGACCATTGTTGTTTTCGTTTTAATTTTCATAATAAATAATAAAGTATTTTGGAAATCAACCTACCGTTTCAACTCCGCTAAACCGATGACCAGGACCACCCCCCCCCCCCCCCCCCCCCCAGAACCCGAGGTATGGAACCGAACATGTGGTCAGCATAGGCGGGGTGGGCCTAACACTGAGGACCAGCGAAACAAGGCTGGGATCAGGTAACGGGGCGGAAAGAACAGGAATTATGGGGCTGGGGGAAACAGGCATGCACGGTGCAGGCGGAACGGCCGACGGACGACCTCTACGACGGGGCAAGGCGAGCACCACTGGGCTGTCCACGTCCATGTGGGCGGGCTTGAGACGGCCGATGGAGATGAACTCCTCCCGGCCTCCCACGTCCACAGTGAAAGTGGCGACGCCGGAACGCAACACCCTGAATGGCCCTTCCCGTCACCTGTTCCTTTTCTTCAGAGATGCTGCATGACCCGCTGAGTTACTCCAGATTTGTATGTCTATCCGAAGTTTAAACTTGCATCTTCAGCTCCTTCCCACACATAGCACAAGGATTAGTTGTCGATAAACGTTATTCAGAAAGACAAAAGGCACGTCTCCATTGGACATTTCCTCCACTTACAAATAAAGTCTTGCTGGACACAACGGCTTTCCACTTTCACTAAAAGCCACCATTTAGTGAATTCCCTTTTGAAGTATTGTGGATGCCATCTGCTTCATGGCGCACCTTTCACTATAGAACTGTGGCTCCCTTCAGCTTTAATTGAGCGCTCCCAGCTGAGACAGGCATAATGTGACAGTGGTTGACAATAGTGTGGGCCACAGATAGATGCGACTCAGGCATTGCCTCAGGGAAATCCCACCCATATCTTTGATGCAATGGTTGGTAAATGTCATTCTGTGGGTGTGATTGGCAATTTGACTGCCCACAGGTTTATTATCCCACAACAACACAAAACAATACTCCCAGCCACTGCAAGCACAGAATGTTCTAGAATTTATTTAAAGAAATACACACATAATGATCAAATTTCAGTCAGTAAGAATGTCATTGTTGTGTTGATGGTACATATGACAATTAAATATGCTTCACTCTAGGAAGAAAGGTGCCAAACAAAATTGTCCCTTGAAGCAACTGACAAAAGAATTATGTGCAATTTTTATAGCAATTTTAGCAGTTCCGTTACATCTTTTCTGCCATTATATTAATATTCAAACAATCAATGCTGACATTTTTGTAATGGCATAATTATTTTGGAACTGATATGATCGGAGCAGCAATTGCCTCAGACGACTGCTGAGCCTAAGGATGTGTAGGAGCCCAATTAATGTATACCAACAAAGTGACATAATTGCTGAGGCACCGCGGCTAGGACTGTAACTGCAGCTTGCGCTCATCGTTAGGCACATATGCTGCATTAACCTCACATTGCATCTGCTGACGTTGATGCTGTCGGCAGCAGCAATACCACGAGGTAAGTGAAGCATGACGAATGCCATTGCACAAGGTGGCTTCCTCCCATCTCCTCGACCCGAATCATCACCTGTCCATGTTCTCCAGGGATGCCTCCTGACCTGCTGAGTTACTCCACCACTTTGTGTCCATTTGCGCATTAGCCAGCACCTAAGTAATGGGTGACGTTTCAGATCTGAAGAAGGGCCACCCATCCGCTTTCTCCAGAGATGCTGCCTGACCCGCGGGGTGACTCCAGCACTTTGTGTCTACTCTCCACATCAATATGCATTTTAGGATTTTGTGAAGAAAGATATGTTTGAGAACTTCGATCACCTTCGGAGTCATGGCTTCCCTGATTACACCGCAAAAAAGTCTCCTCCCAATATTTAGGGCTAACGGAATCAAGGGGTATGGGGAGAAAGCAAGAACGGGGTACTGATTTTGGCTGATATCCATGATCATATTGAATGGCGGTGTTTACTCGAAGGGCCGAATAGCCTGCACCTATTTTCTATGTTTCTATGTGACAACTAATCCTTGTATTATGTATTGGAAGGAACTGCAGGTTGCTGGTTTAAATTGAAGATAGACCCAAAAAGCTGGAGTAACTCAGCGGGTCAGGCAGCATCTCTGGAGAGAAGGAATGGGTGCCGTTTCGTGTCGAGACCCTTCTTCAGACTGAGAGTCAGGGGAGAGGGAAACGAGAGATAGAGACATCACCATGAACTCCACAGACATCTCTCACTCATCACTTGTCTTGCCAGATGACACAAACTTTGCACTTTTTTTGTCTGGCAAAACAAATTGTCAGTAAATAACACAATTGGCAGTGCGTGACGTTTAACTGATCGGGGATGTGGCTGCAAATAATGACCTGCCCTTTCTGCTTGGATTGCTGCAGCCTTAACATGTTGCAGAATATATCAGTTAAAAAGGGTTGTTTCTGGCACTGCGAGATGGTGATGGCGGGTGGGCATGGTAGTGAGAGGGACTTTTAAACTCCAAAATGTAAAGAGTTAGAAGCAGATGATAATTTAGCTGCTCGGTGATCTACAGTATCTCTACACTGCCGACTGCACTTCAGTTTTAGGATCCATGGTGACACAACCACGAGAAGGCTCTGTGCAGGACAGTTAAGTAAGTTAAAAAAGGCTCCGAGTTAATCTGCAATGTAAGTCTACACTCTGTATCATCCCCTTTGCTCTATCTTTGTATTTGATTGCAGTTGTGTATGGTATATCTGATCTGTTTGGAGGGTTATCTGTTACAATAATAATAAACTGAAACCTAAACCTAGTCTTAGAATGAGCATCTTCTAGGCATCAAGATCCCCCAGTACTGTGGTGCGTGAGCAACAAGTCCCGGCAGAAGCTAACTCACCTCTCAGAGCTGCTTGTGAACCAAGAGTGGGTTCACCTTAGCTTTCCCCATAAGAACAGTTTCCTTCGGGCAGACTCCTGATGGGCACCCGAAAAAGGGACCACATCACCCCGTTCCTGGCCTCTCTCCATTGGCTCCCTGAGTGGTTCTGAATAAATTTCAAGATCCTCCTTTATGTCTACAAAGCCCTCGATGGGCTTTCCCCCACCTACATTAAAAGTCTTCTCACCCACTACACCACCTCCAGGTCCCTCAGATCGGCCGACTTGGGGTTCCTGAATGTCCCGCAGTCTAGGCATAAGCTCAGGGGTGACCGCGCCTTTGTGGTTGCAGTTCCTAGACTGTGGAACAGCTTCCCCCTCCCCATCAGAACTGCCCCCTCCATCGACAAATGAGTCGAGACTAAAACCTTATCTCTACTACCAAGGCTTTCTTGACATCCTCTGAGCGAGGGCTATATGTATGTAGTGATGTTTGTATTTAATCTATGAACCACTGTTGTTCGTTATACTATTCTTATACCAATGTAAAGCACTTTGGCCAAAGAGAGTTGTTTTTTAAATGTGCTATATAAATAAAAGTGACTTGACTTGACTTGACTTGACTTCTAAGGATGTAGAGACATTTGGTGTGTTTTCTTGGCCATTGCTTGTACTCCACCTCATCATTATGGTGATGTCGTCTGCCAATTTGTAAATTGAATTGGATTTGTACTTGGCTGCGCATTCTTTATTTCATTTTTTTTTAATCAAAAAATGTATTCAATTATTAAAAGTAATATTTACAATGCAATAAAACAAAACAGAACCCACCACCACAATACAAGACAAACAACTATACTAAATAAACCACTATACAACTATGTTACAATCCTTGTCCAGGATGCATTCAACCCTTCCGCGGTGCCCTTCGGTCCCGGAAATCCCCCAGGGTGCCAGTGGACAGGGCGTAGTCCGTCTCCAGTACCATCCGGGCACGAACGTAACCCCGGAAGAACCCCTGGCTGCGCATTCTTGGATATACAAGGAGTAAAGAAGGGGGCTGAGAACGCATCTTTTGCGGAGCACCAGTGTCAAGGATTATCTTAAAGGATGACGTGTCCCCTATCCTCACTGATTGGGGTCTGTAGGTCATGAAGTCGAGGATCCAGTTGCACAGTTGCACGCAGATTCCAAGTCCCGCCAGTTTGTTGATGGGACACTACAGTGAAATCCCAGGTTAAAATAATCATTTTTCAATTGAATACATTGGAAACACAAATAGACACAAAATGCTGGAGTTACTCAGCAGGACAGGCAGCATCTCTGGAGAGATGGAATGGGTGACGTTTCGGGTCGAGACAACTTCTTCCTCTTTTTTAATTCATAGAGGATCCTAATCCCCAAAACACATGGATTTGTAGTTTATCTGGCCTCTGTAAATTGTCCTGAGTGTGTAGGGACTAGTTGCAAAAAAGGGATAACTTAGAACTAGTGTGAACTGGTGAATGATAGTGAATGGTCTGGGTAAGTCGAAAGACACATTTCCGTGCTGTACTTTTCAATCCAATTTAATACAAATCAACTGCCATTAATATACAAACAAAATCTCTGGTACTTGAAGCTTGTGCTTCGCCATTTAATTATCAGTCACTTCTCAACAAATTAACAGCAATAATTGCGTGGAACAAAATATTAAGTCGTAATCTTCTGTTAAAAGAATCGAGTTACTGACTATCAACACCCGTGCAGGTAGTGTATCCTAGTTTAAACGAAGGCTGCTGTCTCTTCTGTTAGCATCGGTTTTAACTCATCCTGTACTGTCAATGAAAACAAACCAAAATTAATGCTCCAATATTGGCAATCGACCACGCTTGTGTGCGAAGGAATGTTAATGGTAAAAATGAAAGAGAAATGGCAGATAATATTGAAAGATATGTTAATGATATTAAGGCTCAGAGAGGCCTGACATGATGAAAAAAATTAAGATTGAAAAGTTGGCAATGTTTTAACATTGCTTAGGTTTGGTAGGACTTGGGCTGATCCATACTTACAGGAATTGGTCTGTGAATCCATCTATCGTGGTGTAAAGTGACAGTACAGCAATTCAGGGTTTTCATCTGTTTCACCGGATAGCAATTCAAAATTGTATCAATGGGTTTAATTCTCCAATGAACATGTGGGTCCACCTTTTTGGACCATTCTGCCTCCTGTACGATCAAATCCCTTAAAATAACAGGAGAGAAAATGAAGTTGAATAATACAAACTATAACAAAAATCCAATGATACGTAATACAATTAGAATTTGGAAACAAATAAAATATAATTTAAAATTAAGAAATTTATCTCTTATCTCTAATAGTTAATAACCCTTTGTTTAAACCCTCAATTATAGATAAATCATTTATACAATGGGAAAGAGTATGAATTAAAATGCTTGGAGACTGGTATGAAACTGAAAAATTACTATCATTCAAACAATTACAACTAAAGTACAAACTGGGAAGCAATCAATATTTAAAAATTTTTCAAATATGTGACTATCTGAAAAAATATGTACAAGATTATTACTGCCATTAGATCTACTGGATGAAGCAATGAAGACAAAGGCTGAATCAGCAAATTTAATATCATATATATATAATATTATTTTAAATGTAGAAATACCAACAACTGAAGGTATTAGAAGAGACTGGGAACAAGAATTAGCTATTACAATTTCAAAAGAGAAGTGGGATGAACATTTATTAAATGTGCACAAATGTTCAATTAACGTAAGACACACTCTAATCCAATTTAAAACTTTACATAGATTATACTATTAAAAAACCAAAATAAGTAAACTTTTTCCCAACGTATCACCTATCTGTGATAAATGCCACTCAAGAAGCTACTATAGCGCATTCATTTGTTTTTTTGTATAAAAATTGAAATATTTTGGACTGAAATCTTTGAAATCTTTACAAAATTAGTTAAAATAAAACTGATACCAAAAGCAGAATGGATTATCTTTGGAACAACGGAAGGTAGCCCTGAATTAAATGTGTTTCAAAATAACCTATTTGAATATGGGTTAATAACTAGAAAAAAGCTTATTTTTAAATTTTGGAAAAACGCTCCTATACCAACAATAAATATGTGGATTTCAACTATATTTGAAACACTGCATCTGGAAGATATGAGACTCTGTCTGGCAGGAAAATCAGATCACTTTTATAAGACGTGGTCTGCATTTATAGACTTACTACAAGGATAGGGTGCAATAGTACTTTAAAAAGGTACCGGCATCAGGTCTTGGTAAAGGGGGATGAAAAATTGTCGAGTTGGTAAATTCCTGTTGCATGATGTTTATAATAAAGCAACTGTCTTTTCCTTTTTTCTTCTTTATCTTTTTTCTTTTCTAGGGTCTATCTCTTAATTTCCTTTCTCCAATTCCTCGACTAAGGGTTCTCTTTTCTTTTCCTTAGTCACGCTTCTTCACTTTCACAATTCTCTCTCACATTCCCTATTTTCTCCATTTCTATCCTTTTTTAATAGCTTTAAAAAACGAAGGGATACAATAAATGTAATAATATATACGGGATGTACATTGATGTAATTTACTGGGCCTCTAATATATTAAAAAAATAATAAAAAATAACAGGAGAGAAGGGCACTGAACCTAAGGTTAGGTGTTTATTGTGCATAACGTATCCCGACATTGAACAACAGGTAAATACAACTAGGATACAAAGTGCTGGAGTAACTCAGTGGGTCAGGCAGCATCTATGGAGAACTTAGATAGGTGACGTTTCGGGTCAAGACTTTTCATCAGACTGATTGTAAGGGGGTGGGGGAATGGGGGAGGGAAGAAAGCTGGGAGAGAAGAGAGGGAGGACAAAGCCGGACAAGTTTAGTTTAGTTTAGAGGTACAGCGCAGAAACAGGCCCTTCAGCCCACCAAGTCCACACCAACCAGCGATCCATATATACCAGACCAATTAACATACAAACTTGTACTTCTTTGAAGTGTGGGAGGAAGCTGAAGATCACAAAGAAAACCCAGGCAAATGATGGGAAGACAACACCAGTAGTCAGGATCGAACCAGGGCCTCTGGCAGCAACTCTACTGCTGCACCACCATGCACCATGCCGCTCCAAAGTAATGTGGACACCAGTGGGGGGGGGGGGGGGGGGGGGTTAATAGGTAGATGGTTGGAACAGAGGCCAGGGATCACTTCTACAAATAAATTCAGCTGTTAATGAGCAATTATAGGCAGAATTGTGAGCACGTTATAAACAATGATGCGAGTGAGAATGCTGCAGCACAAACACTAGAGGTGGTAACATCCCACAAATCCTCCGGCTGCAGTTATCTTGGCAACACCGCAATGTTGAAAAGACAAATAAATGTGTGGAGTCTGCAGGAAAAATGTTTCTGATGTTGGAGGAGTCCAGAACCAGGGGGTCACTGTTTAAGAATAAGACCAGGCCATTTAGGACTGAGGTGAGGAAAATCTTTTTCGCCCAGAGAGTTGTGAATCTGTGGAACTCTCTGCAACAGAAGGCAGTAGACGCTAATTCACTGGATGTTTTCAAGAGAGAGATAGATTTAGCTCTTGGGGCTAATGGAATCAAGGTACATGGGGAAAAATAAGCCACTGATGCTTCTTTTGTTTCCACAAGGAAAGATGTAGATTGGTTATTTCATACTAGCCAATTATAGTGCTTGTTAGTAGTGACTCCGCCCAGTTTGTGCTTTATATTATCTAGAGCATGCCTACGCTAGTTGGTATGAGTAGCAGCTGGGAAATGTAGTGTCCGCAGATCCTTGCTGTGTGGATTTAATAAACATGTGTTCGTGTCACCTCATTACAACGGGGTACTGATTTTAGACAATCAGCCATGATCATATTGAATGGCAGTGCTGGCTCGAAGGGCCGAATGGCCTACCCTGCGCCTATGTTTCTGTTTCTATGATAACATATTGGCAAAGGCAGAGGAGAGTTTATAAAGAGAGTTCACAACAGCCAAAAGTCTGTAGCCTCCTTGTGCTCTGGTATTTTATTTCAATCTTCACATGTTTAAATTATAATGCTTTATTTGTAATTGTCTACTGTATATCGTGTTGTTATTTATGAGCAAAGCACCAAGGCAAATTCCTTGTATGTATACAAACTTGGCTCATAAAATGCATTCAATTCAATTCAGAGCTGGAACAGTACATTAGATTTCTAATTATGAACATTAGACAACTAGACAAATGAAGACTCATTGGATCACTGATTTTGATTTCAGGATTTGCTTAGGTTTAGGTTAATTATTGTCACGTGTAACAAGGTACAGTGAAAATCTTTGATTTGCATGGACAATCATGCATCAGTTCCTTAGTAAAAGTCTAATATCCTCAAACAGAGGTAAATAGAACAGTGCCCTAGTTTACACTGCCCTGAGCTGGTTCATCTCCTACCTCAAAGGTAGGAGTTTCTCTACAAACACAGGCAACTCTTTCTCCTCCCCAGCTAGTCTCTGCTGTGGGGTTCCACAAGGTTCCATCCTTGGCCCCATTCTCTTCTCCCTGTATATGCTCCCCTTAGGCCAAGTCATTGAAAGGCACGGCATTTCCTTCCATTGCTACGCAGACGATACACAACTGTATCTCCCCCGGAAGCCCAAAAAACAATCAAATCTGCTTAACCTTACCCGCTGCCTCGAGGATATAAAGTGCTGGATGGCCCAGAACTTCCTCCAACTAAACGAAAGTAAGTCTGGGGTCATCCTTGTCGGCCCCACGAACTCAATCAAAATGATAGCTGGCAGCCTTGGAAGCCTTACCCCACTACTAAAACCTCACGTCAAAAACCTTGGCGTGATATTTGACTCAGCACTGAAGTCTGACAAACAAGTCAATGCCGTGGTAAAAGCTAGCTTCTTTCAGCTTCGGACGATAGCTAAAATAAAACAATTCCTCCAGTTTGATGACCTCGAAAAGATCATCCATACATTTACCTCCTCCCACCTAGATTACTGCAACTCCCTTTACACTGACATCAGCCAATCTTCCCTGTCGCACCTGCAACTGGTCCAAAACGCCGCAGCGAGACTCCTGACGGACACCCGAAAAAGGGACCACATCACCCCGATCCTGGCCTCTCTCCACTGGCTCCCTGAGCGGTTCCGAATAAGTTTCAAGACCCTCCTCTTTGTCTACAAAGCCCTTAACGGGCTTGCACCCACCTACATTAAAAATCTGCTTACCCACTACACCACCTCCAGGTCCCTCAGATCGGCCGACTTGGGGTTACTGAATGTCCCGCGGTCTAGGCATAAGCTCAGGGGCAACCGCGCCTTTGCGGTTGCAACTCCTAGACTGTGGAACAGCATCCCTCTTCCCATCAGAACTGCCCCCTCCATCGACTCTTTTAAGTCAAGACTTAAAACTCATCTTTACTCTTAAGCCTTTCTTGATGTCCTCTGAGGGAGGGCTATATGTATGTATTTATGTATGTACTTAATCTATGAACCGCTGTTGTACAACGTTAGTATCTCCACCAATGTAAAGCACTTTGGGCAACGAGAGTTGTTTTTTAAATGTGCTGTAGAAACTTCTCTACATCGGCGAGACCAAGCGCAAGCTCTGCGATTATTTCGCTGAACACCTCCGCTCAGTCCATCTTAACCTATCTGGTCTCCTGATTGCCCCCCCTCCCATTCCCAATATGACCTTTCTGTCCTGGGCCTCCTCCATTGTCAGAGGCCGGCCCAGCGCAAATTGGTGGAACAGCACCTCATATTTCACGGGTAGTTTACATGCCAGCGGTATGAACATTGACTTCAATAACTTCAGATAGCCCTTGCTTTCCCTCTCTCCATCCCCTCCCCCTTCCCAGTATTCCCATCAGTCTTACTGTCTCCGACTACATTCTATCTTTGTCCAGCCCCTTCCCCTGACATCAGTCTGAAGAAGGGTCTCGACCTGAAACGTCACCCTTGCCTTCTCTCCAGAGATGCTGCCTGACCCGCTGAGTTACAACATTTTGTGTCTACCTTCGATTTAAACCAGCATCTTCAGTTCTTTCCTACATTCTGCTGTTTCATGTCACTAAACGACTAAGAGAGATCAACTTGGCATTTAATGCATAAAATGAAACAATGCACTTGAAAAGGTTTATTGAAAGGCTTAATTCCAATTCACCTTTCGTTTCTTCACTGCTTGGAATCCCTTAGTTGATTTAGTGCTGAAATAAGGATATAAGGATAGAAGGAAATAAGGGTACAAGGAATAAAATTTCTCTCTTTGTTTGAATTTCATCGAGCGCATTACACTTTGAAAGCTTTATTAATGTCTTTACAAGTTTTTTTCGCTCCTGAATTCTAATTTACACTTCTTTCATATATTATTTTCAGAGTTAGTGTACAATTTCAGACTTCTCCCTTGAAAGTTATTTGAAAGAAGTCTAGTGTTGAAAGTTAATTGATGTCAGAAGGAGCAGTCAATGGAAAGGAGTATCTCGTTGAATGCAAATTATGTTGCTGAAACATTATGGTCTGTTTCGGATCACCAATCTGAAGATCTATATAGACCCAACTTGACCCAAATATACTGCGGCAGCATTAAATCAATCGAATCAACAGGACGTTTGGTCTGAAACAAGCTAAAGATGGAAACTATGAGTGTTAGCCGACGCACTACAACACATGCACACAAAGTGCTGGAGTAACAGTGGATCAGCCAGCATCTCTGGAGAAAAAAGACAGGTGACGTTTTGGGTCGGGACCCATTCTTCAGCCGTTGTTTTTTTGCTGTTGACTTGAAATCTGTAAATCCACCCAAACAGTTAAATGGGTTTCATAGCGTTTATTTGTGAAATGGTTTCACCATTTCTTTCAGTCTTCACCATGGAGTGAGATATTGCTGTTGTGGAGGTGCTTATTTGTTCTAATAACACAATGGACTATCTGGCAAAGTTGTGCATGGAAACAGCTTATTTTAGTTTAGAGTTTGTTTTTGAGATGCAGCACGGAAACAGGCCCCTTCAGCCCACCGTGTCAAGGGCCGCGCAGTAGTGCAGTGGTAGAGTTGCTGCCTTACAGCTCTGGAGACCCATGTTTCGATCCTGACTACAGGAGCTGTCTGTACAGATTTTTGTACATTTTCCCTGGTGGGGGGGGGGGTTTCTCTGGGAGGCCCAGTTCCCTCCCACACTCTAAAGGCATACATGTTTGTCGGTTAACTGGCTTCTGTAAATTGTAAATTATCCCTCGTGTGTAGGATAGTGTTAGTGTATGGAGTGTTCGCAGTTTGGCACGGACTTGGTGGGCCAAAGGGCCTGTTTCCACACTGTATCTGTCAATCCAGCCTAAAGTCCACAGTGTCCGCGCCGACCAATGATCACCCATACCCTAGTTCTACCCTACACCCTATGGACAATTTACTTAGGCCAATTAACCTCCACACCTGCACGTCTTTGCAAATTTGGGAGAAAACCAGAGCACCCACAGAAAACCCACAGGGAGACTCCATTCAGACAGCATCTGTAGTCAGGATCGAACCCTGATCTCTGGCACTGTAAAACAGCAACTTTACCATTGCATCACTGAGCCACCCCACACAGCAGTCAGAACATGGAACATAGAACAAACAGTAAGCACAGTATCAGGGCCCTCGGCCCACAAAATTTGTGTAAAATATAATACCATGTTAAATTAATCTTCTCTGCCTGCACATGATTCATATCACTCCAGCCCCTTCATATCCATGTATCTATCTAAAGCTTCACAAATGCCATTATTGTATCTGCCTCTACCACCACCCCTGGCAGTGCACTCCAGGTACTCTCCACTCTCTGTGTAGAAAACCACCTCCTTTAAATTGTGTCCCTATTATTTTAAAGCTGTCCACTCTGGTCTTTGACATTTCCACCCCGGGAAAAAAGGTTCTGACTGTCTACCCTGTCTATGTTTCTCTTAATTTTATACACTTCTGTCAGGTCTCTTCTCGTCCGCTGACGTTCCAGAGAAAACAATCCAGGATGAAGTTCCATTCTAAATGAAGTGAATCAGACAGGAGGAGGTATTGAGATTGGAATATTGTGAGGACTGAGGAGGAGGACTGCAAATATATGGAGATCCCCAATCACCTCGGACACTCCTCATCACTGGGCCCAAGGACTCTCCCCTGCCAACACTGTGATTGTGCAGCTACACAACCCTAAATAATATAACATGATGTACTCCAGCAGTGGAGAACATCCCTGAAACCTACAGCAATTCCCTGTGGCATGGGAGAACCAACTTAGTTTATGTTGAAGGTAGACACAAAATGGTGGAGTAACTCAGCTGGACAGGCAACATCTCTGGAGAGAAGAAACTGGTGACGTTTCGAGTCGAGTCCCGTCTGCAGACTAGTCAGGGGAAAGGGAAATGAGAGATATAGATAGTGGAGAGAGACTTAGAACAAATGAATGAAAAATACAGTATGCAAAAAAGTTACGATAATGAAGTAAAGTGGATAGGTATATGGATGGGAAGTGAATGGAGGGGTATGGTCTGAGTGCAGGTAGATGGGACTAGGGGAAAATAAATGGTCGGCACAGACTGGAAGGGCCGAGAAGGCCTGTTTCTGTGCTGTAATTGTTATATGGTTATATGGTTAAAGGAAACAGGCTGTTGTTAGCTGTTTGTTTATGTTCTCCACTTTGTGATACGGCTTAAACCAACCTCCATTTTGTTAGCTGTGGCAACTGTTGCTCGCTGAAAGAAATGAACAATTTTATTACATGGACAAACTATGAGAAAAGCTGGAAGTAAGGTTACCTACCAATGTATTACTGATGTAACAAAAATGTCAAAGCCCAGGCATATCACCTTGTTTATATTGTCTGATTTTGTCCTATTTCCCTACCTAATAGTAGGTCTAAATAGCAATTCTAGAAGGTAAGAGTGGAGCTCTTGTAGATGGTAAAATTACTTGGAATTATGACATTCCTCAAAACATTGAATGTACCCTGTAACATGTCTCAACCACCAATATGTGATGATAATTTCCTGAAAAGCCTGGTACAGTGGCACAGTGGTAGAGTTGCTGCCTTACAGTTCCAGAGACCCGGGTTTGATCCTGAATATGGGTGCTGTCTGAATGGAGTTTATACATTCTCCCCGTGACCTGCGCGGGTTTTCTCCGAGATCTTCGGTTTCTTCCCACACTTCAAAGACATACAGGTTTGCAGGTCAATTGGCTTGGTAACATTGTATATTGTCCCTAGTGTATATAGGATAGTGTTAGTGTGCAGGGAACGCTGGTCGGCGTGGACTTGGTGGGCTGAAGGGGTTGTTTTCGCACTGTATCTCGAAAGCTAAAACTAAAAAAAACTAAAGCTCGTTTCTGAGGTTGGATATGAATGCGATTCCAGTTAGTCATTTTGGGCACTGCAAAACATGGAAGACATAGAGATGCAAAACCGCCCACATAAGTGCCGCACGGGACACAGAAAGTAAGCCCGAAAGATGTTTTCAGCTCAGGCAGCAGGGTAAGAGGGCACAGGTGCAAATGGAAGAAGACAAGAATAGGATAGGCAACAGGATATATGTCCCCTACGTGAATGGTGATCAACAGCTGCTGGAGCCGGGAATATGGGTGGTTGCGTCTGTGACATCTGATGCACTTAATAAGCAAGCAGAAGCTGTAATTGATAGATTATTTGTGGAAAGCCCATTTCGATCTGCACCCAGGACTCTAATTTAGCTGCTGGTATTATTTTAATGGAGGCAGTGAGCTGGTGCAAAAAAAAAATTGGAGATGGTGATGTGAGCCATGAGATAGTATTTGTGGAACAAGGGGAGGGGTGCTGTTGTGTAATCTAATAGCCTTTGTTCTCTTAATTGACATTACGCTCTACAGGAAAGTGATAGCAGTAATGAAACCTGGGTATGTGGTGCACCACTTAGTCTGTGGCAGTCAATAATAATCCTGTTAAAAAGTGATTTCACACTGGTCTGGAAGCTGTGATCATTCTCCTCTAATTGCACTGTTTTAGTGCTGTTAGTCTTAGCCAGCTCAAGGCAACAATTAAATATTAACAGCAAACAGTTTTTTTTTATCAAGTCATATCAACCAAACTAAAATACATTCTGCCTGGTTGGGAAGAAGGTGTTAGAAGCACATTTGAGTGGAAATAAAAGGATAAATGATCATCAGAGCGCCTGCAATCATGTGACTGAGACCTTTCTTATTACATTTTTCTTTATAAAAAAGAATTTCGCTAACAGTCTTATGATTAATCTGTTTCAAATATCTGCAATTATCACCTCACTATGTTAATTAACATTAATTGTTGCTTTCATACTTTTAGTCATCTACGTTAGAAGAGCATAGTATGATTTGGGCATGTTTCTAGTTAATGACGCCATTCCTTCTATGTTGAGTATAATTTCCTCTCCTCCCTTGAATTTATAATTAATTGTGTTTAGTTAGTAGAATTTGTCATTTTTTAATGTATATATAGCAGGCACTTCATTTTGCTTAGGTATGTCCATATAATTGAATCCACCAGTATTAATAAAAGAATAGGAAACAATAATGCCTCTCCTCAGCCTACTTTTTACATTGGGTCAGTTTGTGCAGGTTGAAAGATAGTTACTTGCTGACCTGGAACGTGGGCAAGGAATATTTTCAGCCATCAGAATAGTGAAAGGCTTGGATAGAGTGGATATGGAGAGGATGTTTCTCCTGGGTGGGAGAGTCTAGGACTGGAGGTCATAACCTCAGAATTAAAGGAAGTTCCTTTGGGAAGGAGATGAGGAGGAATGTTTCAGTCAGAGAGTAGTGAATCTGTGGAATTCTTTACTACATAAGGCTGTGGAGACTGTCAATGGATATTTCTAAGGCAAAGATAGATGGATTCTTGATTAATATGACTGTCAGGTGTTAAGGGGAGACGGCAGGAGATGGGGTCAGCCAGAAATTGAATGGCGGAGTAGACTTGATGGGCCGAATGGCCTAACTCTGCTCCTATCACTTATGACCTTATCTCTCTCATTGATGCAATCATAAAGAAAGTCCATTAATGCCTCATGTATGTTGATGAATAATCTCTTGAATTTCCACAGGTGTACAGGAGAGCATATGGACTGGTTGCATTGTGGCTGGAAGTACAGAACAGGAGGACATGCCCAGCAGATCACACAGCGCCTATCCTCCACTTTAACAGAAGGTCTCCGACTTGCAACTTTGCCTCTATTTCTCTTCCCGAGGATGCTGCCTGACCTGCATCCAGTATTTCCAGCATTTTCCGTCTTTGTTTAATGTTTGCCCAATATTGGGAAAAAGTCACACTATTGTACAAGATGGTGCCATGGGATCCTGGACACCCACTTGGGAAAGAAGATAAGACCTCAATTTAGCCTCTCATCCAACGGATGGCGTTCCTGTTGTGATCAGATTTACCTCGGCATTCTTATTCAGAACCGAAAAGGGACTTTAATTTAGCGTGAAAATAGTCAGCAAAAGTTTAAGATTCATCACCAATGGGATGGGCTGCCCTAATAACTACGGGCATGAATAACTGAAAGTGATGATCAATGCTTCCCTTTAGATCTGCATGTTTGGTTTGCTTGCTGCTAACATAAGAGAATCATATGCTATTGGCCCCCGAAGAACTGTAGTCATAACATGAAAGATGATTGCACCAATACGGTAGTTAGAAGAAGTTTGTAAGTCATATTGTCAATGCTCGAGTGAATTTACATTTGTTGCTGGTCTTTACCTCCTGCGGCGATGCAGTGCAGGACAGGGAAGTGGGAGAATATAGTACTAGTGTGCAGGCGATTAATGGTCGGCATGGACTCAATGGGCTGAAGGGCCTGTGCCCATGCTGTATTTCTAAACTAAACTAAACCAAACTAAATCGATTCAACAATCTGTGGAATGTAGTAGCAAGGCCTGGTGAGAATTTGGCATTGGATTACTTCAGCTGACATTCAATATTGCTGCCATGTTCAGTTTGATGTTTGAACGGAGATGAGGAAACACTTTTTCACACAGACAGTTATAAGTCTGTGGAATTCTCTGCCTCAGAGGACGGTGGAGGCCGGTTCTCTGGATACATTAAAGAGAGAGCTGGATAGGGCTCTCAAAGTTAACGGAGTCAGGGGATATGGGGAGAAGGCAGGAACAGGGTACTGATTGTGGATGATCAGCCATGATCACATTGTGCTGCCTCGAAGGGCCGAATGGCCTACTCCTGCAGCTATTGTCTATTGTCTATTGTCTGCCCCGAGATCTGGACACAAACTTCCTTTTGCAATAGACATCTGTATGAGCATTCAGGAAAGTTTTTAAAACTTTCTCAAGTATGGGAAAACGTTAATCTTCAGTCACCGGAGAAAGCGACATAATTACTTGATTACAGAGTGAGGAATATACAGCAGCATGTGGGCTATATTTGCCTGAAAGATCTTTAGGGCTGAATGTACCCATATCGTTGCTGACTATATATATGTAAGCCTGTGCTGATAGAGATAGCGCAGTGGTGCAGGAAGTAATATATGCTGGTTTAAACGAAAGATAGACACAAAATGCTGGAGTAATTCAGCGGGACAGGCAGCATCTCTGGGAAGAGGAAGAGGTGACGTTTCAGGTCAGAACCCTTCTTCAGACTGAAAGATAGAGATGGGGAGAGGGGTATCGGGGTGGAGAGTAGGGGGTAAACTGAAGGCTGGAAACGGCCAGAACATATCAGAGCCGGCAAAGATTACCTGAGGATAGTGGAGTGGGGTGTTGACTTGCTGGACCCATATGAAGCTGTGTGTAGGTATGACCAAAATCCAGCTTGCTAAAGCATTTGCCCCTTGCCTGTTCAGCTAAATAAAGGTTCCAGGATGAAGATTGCCAGTTTTGTTTAAAATATCTTCATGTTTCCCAGTGATTTCACCATGCCTGAAACAAACTTATACATATTTGAAAATGTGGGTTCCTCACGTTTACATTTGTAAGCCCCCAGTAAAATAAATCCTTTAATGCATGGTCTAAAAACATCCCGCTGCTGTGATAAATTATTTAGCTCCATGATATAGGGTGGCACAGTGGTGCAGCGGTTGATTTGCTGCCTAAAGGGCCTGCCCCACTGCGGGGACCTAATTTGTGAATTTAGAAGAGGTTAGGAGAGTTTAGGAGAGTGTCATGGTCTTGTTGTATCTCCGAAGTAGAACACCTCCTTCGACTATGTAGAGAACCTCGTTCGAATATGTAGAAGACCTCCTTCGATCTCCTTTGGCCTCCTTCGACTATGTCGAAGACTAGCTTCAACTAGCTCCGACTAGCTTCGGGAAAATTGGACACGGAATAGTGGAGAGTGAAGACGACCACCTTCGACTACCTTCGACTATACTAACACTATCGACGACTACCTTTGACTACCTTTGATTACCTTCGACAACCTTCAATTACCTTCGATTGCCTTCGATTAACATGCCGACCTATTACGACCGACTTTGACTAAACCTACGAGTAAGAAAAATATCAATTTTTTCCTCGCCGACCAATTTTTACTCACCGACAATTTTCAGCATGCTAAAAAATACTCCTCAACCAAACTGAGGCCTCAAGTATGCGGGAACTTCTCTCGAGCATGAAGGAGAGTTACATAGACCTCCTGGGACCACATGCCGACCATGCTGTGAGTTTGAGTTGAGCGCAAGCTCTTTTAAACACGCAAATTAGGTCTCCGCCGTGGGACAGCCCCTTTACAGTGCCCTGGTTCAATCCAGACTACATGCGTTGGCTCTATGAAGTTTGTACATTCCCCCCGTGGGTTTTTTCCGGGTGCTCCGATTTATTTCCACATCCCAAAGATGTGCAGGTTTGTAGGTTAATTTGCTTCTGTAAATTGTCCCCGATGTGTAGGATGAAACTAGCATATGGGTGATTATGGTCAGCATGGCCATAGTGGGCCGAAGGGCCTGTATCCATGCTGTATCTCTAATTGTAAACTAAACTTAATATAACCAATATTCCATTTTCCAAGAGAAGACAGAAGGAACTGCAGATGCTGGTTTACAAAACAAGATGCAAAGTCCGAAGAGGCTCCTGACCAGAAATGTAATCTATTCATGTTCTTCAGTGACTCTGTCTGACTCACAACGTTGCACCAGTGACTTGTGTCTTTATTTATTCTGTTCTCCATCATTTCTCTGCAAATATCCAGTGCACAGTGATTGAAAAATTCTCAGGGTATTGCAATAAAATGATTCTGCAATATTTCAACAGCTTAATTGAATGAGGCGTCAATTGTCCTCTGAGATGCTAGTAAATTAAACAGCATTTGTAGGTGTGTGACCCAAATCTACTAACAGGATAGCTCTCTTGTGCTCAGAAATGTCTACAGTCTCTTCACTTTGATTCACTTTTGCTGCTCCCACAATTATGTCCCCACAGAAAAACATGTCTATTTACACCACATATACATTAGATCACACCAGGTCTTCCCATGTTGCCTTGTACCCCAGTCTGTGCGTGAAGCCTTGTCTGTCACTTATCTTAGAGCTACCTGTGCATTCGTGTTTCCCAATTGTTGAACTCAGAGCCCATGGACTGGGCCTGCTTCTCTTTAGTTCAGTTTAGTTTAGGGATACAGCGTGGAAAAAGGCCCTTCAGCCCACCGAGTCCATGTTGACCAACGATCACCCTTACACTAGTTCTTTCCTACAGCCTAGGGACAATTTACAGCAGTGAATTAACCTACAAACATGCATGTTTTTGGAATGTGTGAGGAAACCGGAGCACCCGGGGAAAATCCACCCAGGGAAAATGTGCAATCTCTGTGCAGGCAGCACCCGTAGTCAGGATTGAACCTGGGTCTCCAGTGTTTACACGTCAGCAGCTCTACCAATGTCGTACTGTGATGTTCCTATGTGGTTCCAGTCTCAATCGCTGATATTAATCCTCATTGTCAGTGCAGTATGTCGTGTATTATGTAATTTTATGGGTAAGGGCACTTCCAAGATGGCGCCCAACGCAGGCGACTATTTATGTGCTGGTCACAGAAGCGGATCTGCAATCATGCATTACCATCGCTCCACACTTTTAAATCTCTACTCTTACAGCAACATTTCTTACTTTAACTATGACCCTCAGACTATCTTTGATTGGACTCAACCGGAAATGTCTCCCATTCATTCTCTCCAGAGATGCTGCCTGTCCCGCTGAGTTACTCCAGTGTTTTGTGTCTATCTTCGGTAAAAACCAGCATCTGCAGTTCCTTCCTACATATTTTGATTGGACTTTACTGGCTTTATCTTGCACTAAACGTTTTTCCCTTATCATGTACCTCCGTACACTGTGAATGACTCGATTGTAATCATGTCTTTCTACTGACTGGTTAAAATGCAACAAAAGCTCTTCCCTGTAGCTCGGTACATGTGACAATAAACTAAACTGAACAGAAACTGAACTGAACTGAACGGGACAGATGTAAAGGGTCAGCAAGTCGTACTTTTATTCGCAGGCCTTTCCACACTGGGAAGTTCCAATTTACGAGAGAATTACAACAATCAACAAAATGTCGATCGCATGTCACTGTTCACCAAAGTCACCCCTCTCCAACCAATACTAAATATGATACACTCTGCACTGGAAGCAGGGTCTCACCCCAAAGCGTGACCCATTCCTTCCATCCAGAGATGTTGCCTATCCCACTGAGTTTCACCAGCATTTTGTGTCTATCTTCGGTGTAAACCAGCATCTACACTGTTGGTTGGCAGCAAATGGTAGACTTTGATTCATAAGATACCTTTCACGTTGGGTCCCGGTGGAAAAGGGGGTTCTCATGAGGATACGCTGCCATCCAAAAAATCACTACTGCTTCCCTTACCCATTCCCCCAGTATATTTATCCCCTTCGATTAATAACTGTGGAAAGTACCTGCTGACTCTGACACTATCAGCCTCACCAGCAATACATTTTATATCATAAACAATTCACCACTGCCGTAATGTTTCCTTACTCCCTCTGTGGCTTATTGCCAACCACTTGAAATCTGTGTCCTTCAGCTATTGACCCTGCTGCTATGGAAGAATTTCTTTCATCTGTGGATAATACACACTATTGTGAACATTTTTATTGAATCTTCTCTCAACCTTCTCTGTTCTAAAGAGAGCAGTCCTAACGTCTCTGGTCTCCCTCATCATTGCCCAGTACCACCCTGGTAAATCCCCTCTGCATCTTCTTCAAGACCCTTACAAACCTAACCTTTTCCTGACTCTTACAAACTTAGTGTGCAAAAATAGCAAAATAAAAGGTTTTATAACCTGAGCATGAATTCTTTCTTTTGCCTTTATACTTCCCCTTGCAACATCAAATATCCCGTGTGCCTTTAACACAACCTTGTCCCGTCCTCTTCAACAAATTGTGCATGTTTGTCAGAAGCTTTTCTTAGAGTAATAAAGTCAAGCCCTTTGGCCCAACTTGCCCACACTGACCAACATGCCTCATGTACACCAGTCTCACCCACCCATGCTTGGCCCATAACCCTCCAAATTTATTCTATCCATTTACCTGTCCAAATGTCTCTTAAACGTTATGATAGTACCTGCCTCAACTACCTCCTCTGGCAGCTCATTCCATGCACACACAAACCTTTAGGTAAAACAAGGACCCATCAGGTTCCTATTAAATATTTCCTCCCTTACCGTAAACATATGTCCTCTGGTGAAATTTCAGGTTGGGGCCCTTTGTCAGTCTCCGAAACATCACCTGTCCATTCCCTCCACAGAGGCTACTTGGCTTCCTGATTTGCACCAGCACTTTGTGTTTTGCTCATTTAGTTTATATCACCATTTTTCAAAACAAAATGAATCATTTCACACTACTATTGTGTTATGTTCTATCTTCCGTGTGACTGAATATTTCACAATCCTTCCATGTTGTCCTGATGTCATTTACTATCTTCCTGAAAATTTACTACACTCTTATGTGTGAACTCCAAAATTGCCTTTATGCCTGTCTAGCTCATTAATATGTCAAAAACAAAGCAATACAAACATTCATCATCATCATATTCTGCAGTCACTCAAAACGAGTTCAACTGTCCTCTCATGGAGGATGCCTGTGCATGACTTTGTTTAACGTGGGGAGACTGGTGCACAGGCAGCCACCACACAGTCCTTGACAGGTCTGGGTCAGAATCCAGTGGCTTGGAGTCCAAGGTGACCAGGGACCCTTTTCTGCTGCAGCCTTCATCCGCCTTCCCGGCCATTGTGACGCTCCACAAAAGTCAGCCATCATCCCCCGCCTGTTCCACCGTTGAGGTCTTGGTTGGACTGCTCTTTCTCAGAGCCCTCCCCCTCGACCTTTCCGCCATAGGTGGCCCTACCAGGAGTATAGCTCCAGATGGCATCGCTCTCAGGATCTCAGGACCACACAAGCTTCTCCACCACGACAAGGTGACAATCCACGGAGAAGAAACAAAGAGTACAAACACTGACCCCCTGGGGAGCGCAATGACATACTTCCTCTGCCTAACAAAGCTAATGATAAAAGAAAGTTATAAATAGGTAGGCTTTGAAAACAATCCTGAAGTAAAGCTACTAAATACTGCCTGAAAGTACTGCCTGAACAGTGAACATTTGGAAGATGGACTGTTTCAATTTTGAAACAACGAAGTAAATATGATGGAGCTTTTGAGAGATTTTTAGGAGCCGCTCTTTCTAACAAATAGATACCTGAAGCTGTGAAAGCCATAATGGTTTGCAAATGTTTTTAAGAAATATTTATAAAGACTAAAAATGAAGTAAATAAATAACATTAGATAATTAATTCAGATATTGAAAGAACTAAATGAAATTAGGCAAAACATTTAAAATAGACAATAGACAATGGGTGCAGGAGTAGGCCATTTGGCCCTTCGAGCCAGCACCGCCATTCAATGTCTGATAATCCCCAATCAGTACCCCGTTCCTGCCTTCTTCCCATATCCCCTGACAAAATCACATATAAAATCAATAATATTCTAAAGCAAAAGATATTAAAATAAGAAATTCACATATAATGCCCATTCAATTTAACATAATTGCCAGCTCTAACCAAAGGCAAAGATAAATACACATATCTAGAGTAACTCAGCGGGTTAGACACCATTTCTGAAGAAAAGGTATAGGTGACGTTTCGGGTCGAGACCCTTCTTCAGATTGAGAGTCAGGGGAAATGGAAACGAGATATATTGACGGTGATGTAGAGAGATATAGAACAAATGAATGAAAGAAATGCAAAAAAGTAAAGATGATAAAGGAAACAGGGCAATGTTAGCTGTACGGTAGGTGAGAACGAGTTACAGACAATAAGACTCAATAAGACGACTTTGAAGCTGGTACGGCTTGGGTGGGGGAAGGGATGGAGAGAGAAGGAGATGCAAAGGTTAGTTGAAGTTAGAGAAATCAATATTCATACTACTGGGCTGTAAGCTGCCCAAGCAGAATATAAGATGCTGTTCCTCCAATTTGCATTTGACACTCTTGAGGAGGCTTAGGACTGAAAGGTCAGTATGGGAATGGGAAGGGGAATTAATGTGCATGTTCCACGAACCAGTTCCCCAGCCAAAATGTGTTGCTCTCCTGTGAAGATTGAGCTCTATTGCCATGTGAAGTGCACTGGCAGAGCAAATTGGCACAGTGGGTATTCTTAATCTATCAGTACTTTTTGTACCTCTCTACATGCAAAAAGTCCCAAAGCTACTTCCATTGACCTAGTACATCAGCATTTATCAGCATGATGCTGCTTATTACTTGCAGTGCTGATCTTAACTTAGTGCTTTTTAGTTTAGTTTAGAGATGCAGCACGGAAGCAGACTTTCAGCCCACCGAGTTCGCACCAGCCAGCGATCCCCGCATGTTAACACTATCCTACACACACTAGGGACAATTTTTACATTTATACCAAGCCAATTAATCTGCAAACCCGTACATCTTTGGAATGTGGGAGGAAACTGAAGTTCTCAGAGAAGACCCACACAGGTCATGGGGAGAATGAGCAAACTCTGTACAGACAAGCACACTTAGCCAGGATCAAACCTGGAGCTCTGGCGCTGTTAAGCAGCGACTCTACCGCTGCGCCACAAATGTTTTGTTCTGAAAGAAAAGTTGGCATGACAGTAAATATGATGTGATGTATATAATGTTATAGCTTGGTTGCCTTGGACCTGCCGTGCATTAGGTTGGGTCAGTTAAATCCAATGTTGACAGCAGTACTGGGGCCGCTGAAGGAAGTTATACCAGACTGATGGGGATAGAATCAGACTGGATACTCTGTCAGTACTGAGACAGAGGCTATTTACAGTGGGAGCTGGATTAGAGCTGCCAACAGCCACTGGGTTATTAATAGACTTTAGGTTTAAGGTGAGGAGGAAAATATTTAATGGGAATCTGAGGGGTAAGGTGGTGCCACCATCATACCAATGCAAAAAAAAAAAATAGCAATACAATGTCTCAACGATTACCGCCCTGTAGCACTCACTACCATAATGATGAAGTGCTTCAAGAGGCTGATCATGGAACATATTACCTCCAGACTCCCCTCCACACTTGACCCATACCAATTTGCTTACAGGCCAAACCGCTCCACAGAGGACGCTATATCCTCCGTACTCCATCTGAGCCTGGAACATCTAGAGGAGAAGAACACATATGTGTGAATGCTGTTCGTGGATTTTAGTTCAGCATTCAACACAATTATCCCTCAGCACCCGATAAGCAAACTGGGTCCATTGGGCCTCGGCACCCCCATGTATAACTGGCTACTGGACTTCCTCAATGACAGACCCCAGTCAGTGCGGGTTGGAAACAACACCTCTAACATCATCTCTCTGAGCACCGGCTCCCCTCAGGGCTGTGTCCTGAGTCCACTGCTGTTTACCCTGATGACCCACGACTGTTGTGCCAGGTTTAGTACAAACCACATCATGAAGTACGCAGATGACACAACAGTGGTGGGCCTCATCTGGGACGACAATGAGCTGGCTTACAGGGAGGGGGCGAAACAACTGGTGGACTGGTGCAATACGAACAATCTGATCCTGAATGTCGAAAAAACAAAGGAGGTCATCGTCGACTTCAGGAAAAACCGGCACAGTCACACACCACTTCACATCAATGACAGCGATATGGAGTTGGTCAGTAGCACTAAGTTCCTGGGGGTGCAGATCACTAACAGTCTGACCTGGTCAAATAACATCACTTTCTGCGCCGGATGAGAAGAGCTCACCGCCCCCATCCCATCCTCACTACTTTCTACAAGGGCACCATAGAGAGTATTCTGACCAGCTGTATCTCTGTCTGGTTTGAGGACTGTAAAGCTTCCGACTGGAAGTCCGTGCAGAGAGTGGTGAGCACGGCTGAAAAAATCATCGGGACTTCTCTCCCCTCAATCAGGGATATTGCGAACAAACGTTGCGTATCTAAGGCCAGCAATATTATAAAGGACCCCACACATCTCCATCACGGACTGTTCACTCTGCTGCCCTCGGGCAAAAGATATCGTAGCATAAGGAGCAGAACGTCAAGGTTCTGCAACAGCTTCTTCCCACGAGCCATCAGACTCCTGAATGCCATGTAATGGGCTCCACCATTGTCTATTTATCCATTTATCCATTTTATCCTTCTGGTTATTATCGTGTTGCACGGGAAGCCAAATGCAACGGAATTTTGTTTGGAACTGCATATATCGATGTATTTCTAAATGACAATAAAGTTTGATTGATTGATTGATTGATTGGGTGTATGGAACAAGCTGCCAGAGGAGGTAGTTGAGGCAGGGACTATCCCATCATTTAAGAAACAGTTGGATTGGTACAGTACATGGGTAGGACAGGTTTGGAGGGATATGGGCCAAATGCTGGCCGGTGGGACTAGTGTAGCTGGGGCATTTTGGGCCAAAGGGCCTGTTTCCACACTGTATGACTATAGGACTGTGGTCACTCCAACTTGGTAACCACCCCACAAGTCAGGTCAGGTCACTCAATTCTGTCAGCAATCTGCTGAACCACTGAACCCTTACCATCTTTTCGCAAAACTGACACACAGATTTGGAGTCGGTTGAGAAGTCAATTCATGTTTTCGCAGCGTGGATGACAGGCCAATGACCTGAAGCACCAACTCTGGTTCTCTCTCCACAGTTGCTGCCTGACTTTCTGACTATTTCTCGTGTTCTCTGTTCTATTTCAGCTCCCCAGCTCCTGTAGTTTTTTTTTAACTTTGTGCTTATATATCCCCTTATTTTCCCTCATAGAAGGCTGCATGATTTTGTTTTGATTATCCTAAAGAAGGAATTACCTGATAGAAGTATATAACATTATGAGAAGGTAAATAGTCAGAATCTTATCTCACGGTGGAAATGTCAAAGACTAGAGGGCACGTAGCCTTAAGACGAGAGGTGCAAAGTTTTAAGTAGATGTGTGGGGCAATTTCTTTTACACAGAGGGTGGTGGGTGCCTGGAACGTGCTGTAAGGGGTGGTGGGGGAGGCAGATAAGAGGCTTTTAGAAAGGCACATGGATATGCATGGAATGGAGGGGTACGGATCATGTAAAGGCAGATGAGATTGGTGTGACCTGGCATCATGTTCGACACATGTGAATTGAAGAGCCTGTCCCTGGGTTGTACTTTCCTAAGTTCTATGTTCTAGCTCTTCTTGGTAAAACGTTACCCTTTCTGTTTACAGCGTGTGTCACAACGGGATCAAGGATATGAATTAGTACTTGAATAGTACGGGTGTCAGGAGTTATGGGGAGAAGGCAGGAGAATGAGGTTAGGAGGAAGAGGTAGATCAGCCATGATTGAATGGTGGAGTAAACTTGATGGGCCGAATAGCCTAATTCTGCTCCTATCACTTATGACCTTATGAACAACAGTAAAAAATGTTCTAGTATTCCTAGTTTTTTTAGCATTAACTTCTCAATTTGATTCATTCTAAGAAATATACCTGCCCACTGTACCTTATGTACTTTTTGCAAGTACATTTTCAAAGTACCCATCCGGCCTTCTCCAGAGAAACCACCACATGTCCATTGGAGAAGACTAATCTTTCCAACTTTGTGGTAAAAAAATAATCCCAGTTACTTTGTGGTTGATAGTATTTTTGGTGGTAACCCTACCAGAACTCCACACAACTATTGCCACAGTGGTGACTACTTTTGTTAACCTGGGACATCTGCCAACTATTAAGCTAACTGCATCCAAATTAACATTAGATAGAGCAGCCAGTTTAGCAGCTTGGGAATGAGTCATTTGCCCTTTGCGATTCCAGAGGTTTCAGTTTCTTTTGGCAGTAAATTGGTACAGAATGAAAGGAGGAAGTACCAAGAACAGAAAACATAGTTCAGAAAACGGTCAGATCTAGCAGATGGCGCTTTAAAATAGAATAAAGGCACAACGGAGTCCGTGAATGATGCTTCCATAACTTGTTAAAGCCAGCACGATGTAACCCAAGTTATTAATACTGCTTCGAGGAAAGAATGCTTGAATAAAATGAATCTGTGCTTATTGATAAGAAAGTTGCTTTCAAACTATAACTCTAGTGATGAAACGATTAAGGCAGCATCATCTACATAATAATTTGTTCCTGAGAAAATGAAAGGGACACAGAGCCTCAAATCAATGCACAAGAAGAGGTCGTCTTGTTCCTCTTGACCGCACACGATGCAGAGCATTTCCATTAGTTGTGCTTTGTATTTCACATTTCTGCCATCCAAATAATTTGTTTTTGAGGGACAAGAATTAATACTTCAGCACAACGTGTTCTCATTGGTACATTTAAGACTGTGGATTTTAGATTTGAAATTTGCAAGTAGCTTTGGAAGAGCTTGGAAGATATCTGCAGTTCTCCTGTGAAATATTGTGCATTGATATGATGTGGAACACTGATGTGGTTTATAAGGTCATAAGTGATAAGAGCAGAATTAGGTCATTCGGCCCATCATGTCTACTTCACCATTTAATCATGGCTGATCTATCTCTCCCTCCTAACCCCAATCTCCTGCCTTCTCCCCATAACCCCTGACACCCGTACTAATCAAGATGTGACAATCGCTATCATTATTGTCCTGCACTACCTGGCAGCTACCCATGTTGAAGCTAATCTCTTGGGCTCTTCTTCTTGGGCACTAGATTGAGGATCTGTGCCGTTTTCTCCTTTCCAGCAGCAAATTATTATTTAGATGATTCTTCTTTAATAGTTGATCTCAAGAGCTTTAAGATTCATCCAGGGACCCTTCCAGGTAAGACTGGCAAGTATATTACTGCATGTTATCTTGTTGGCAGCGGTAGAGTTGCTCCCCTGCAGCGCCAACGACCCAGGTTCGATCCTCACTATGGGTGCTGTCTGTAGGGGTTTTTTACGTTCTCCCTGTGACCTCGTGGGTTTTCCCCAGGTGCTCCGGTTTCCTCCCACACTCCAAAGACATACATTGGCTTCTATAAATTGTAAATTGTCCCCAGTGTGTAGTACTGTTAGTGTACAGGGTCAGCACCTACTCAGTGGGCTGAATGGCCTGTTTCCACACTGTATCTCTAAATTCTAAAGTGTAAATGAAATAGGGGTTCATGTACACCTCCTCTACTCTAACCTCATCAACTGCATTCGGTGTTCCCGACGTGACCTCTTTTACATTAGTGAAACCAAATGTAAACTAGATGACTATTTCGCCGAACACTTGTGCTTTGTCTGTCAAGGGTTGTTGAATCACCTCGTTCCTAATGATTTTAATTCCCTTTCCCTTTCCAATCCTGACCTTTCTGTCCTGGGCCTCTTGATGGAGGAACAGTACGTCATAATTCATACTTCACTCGGGTAGCTTACAACCTAACGGTATGAACATAGAATTCTCCAATTTTCTGTAACTAAACGACAAATGAATCTTCCCTCCCTTCTCCCCCTCCCCACTCCTTTGTTCCCACCCTCTCTTCCCCACCTGAACTCACACACATTTCTCCACCTGCATTCCTTCTTCTGGCTTCACAATTCACTCCTCTTTTCACTTTTTGTCTCTTCATCTCTGGCCTTTGTCCAGCCATCTTGCTTATCAACCCCCCCCCCCCCCCCCCCATTTTAAATATTCCGCAGATGCCTTTTTAGTGATCTTGTGATCATGAGGATGACTTATTTTGTGTGAGGTCAGCAAATAATCGAATACATTGAATTTACATGAGATGTAACTTGTCCTTGAACTTTCTTTGCCTCTTGCACCAGTACTGTTGATTTCAGTCAAGCAGACACTCTATTCTACATCCTTCTCCAGACTCCCCATTTATCTTCCCATCACTAGTCCACCCTTTCTCCTATCCACGGTCCCTCCCTCTGGTCCTACAGTTCTCTCCCCACCTTCCTTTTTTTTAATCAGATGCCACAATCTGCAGCCCTTTGTTTTTTCCATGTTGCTTCCAACCTTGGTGACTATCTCCACCCTTCCCTTCCCCACCTGACTCATCTACCGATCACCCCCTCCTTACCTGGATCCACCTATCACTCACTAGCTCTTGCCTCACTCTTTCCTCTTACCTCTTTCTTCCATTTATGTCCCCACTTTGATCAGTCCGAAGAAGGGTCCCTCCCCTGAATGTCATCCATCCACTTCACTCCACTGGTGCTTGTCCGGCTGAGTTCCTCCAGCAGTTCATTTTTTCAAAATTCAAATGATTCAAAACATCTGCAGTATCTTGACCTAGGCAGCAATTCAACCCATTTTACTCTCTCCATGTCCTTTTGACAGATGTTGACAAGTATATGCTTTATATAATGAAGATAGACACAACATGCTGGAGTCTCAGCAGGACAGGCAGCATCTCTGGAGAGAAGTATTGGGTGACATTTTAGGTCGAGATCCTTCTTCAGATGGGTCTCGACTTGAAATGTCACCCATTCCTGCTGCCTGTTCCACTGAGTTACTCCAGCATTTTATGTCCATCTTCGATGTAAACTAGCATCTACAGTTTCTTCCTACGCATGCTTTATATACTTATTCCACTCTAAATTAAATCTCCTTTGCGTACACTTTCATGGGCTAGTTAACTTCCGTTTCTTAGCTCATGTAAAACCTTGACGGGAAGGAAGTGTCAATGGAAAGATATTCTCTATGAACTGATATGTGCTCCAAAAGGCGGCCAAGTTATGTCACCTCCATGCCTACAGAAATGTCTCTGTGCAGAGATATCAAATCTACTCTACTCCTTCACTCTATTCCCTTTGCAATGAAACTCAGATTTGTTTCCTAATTGCCTGCTGCTTCTGCATGCTAACTCCCGGTGTTTTCCTGCTCAGGTCGCTCAGCAGAACCACATTCTGTGGACTCTCCAATTAAACAATATCCTACTTTCCTATTCTTCCCGCTCAAGTGACCAACCTCACGCTTCCCTCCTCTATACTTTAACCCCTTCACTTAACTGTACCTGATGCATTCCACCTCGCAGTTTGCTTTCTCATTTATTTTTGGATTAACTGCAAATTTGGCTAAATTATACACTGCATCTAATTTAGATTGCAAAAGGCTGGGTTCCTGACACTGATTCCCATGAATCCAACTAGTTAAAACAGCCAAACTGAAATTGTCCCATTTATTGAGACGTTTTATTTTCTGTTCACCATTCATAATCCATGGTAGTTACATCACCTCGAATGGTATAAATTGTCTTTCATGTGGTGTTTTATCAAATGCTTTTGGAAATTCAGAAATTCCTTGGTCCATGTTGCCAGTTACATCCTTAAAGAATAATAAATTTGTTAAACACAATTTTCCCTTTGATATAACCATGATTTGGTTGAGTTGTATTTGTATCTCCTTGACTGTATTCTCATTTTCCATGCATCTTGCTACTGCTATTTACTTACGGATCTACAGTATATCATGGGAGAGATCAGACTAACTGGTCTACAGATCCCTGTCTTCGTCCTCCTTGCTTTCCTGGATAGGGGTGTTAAAATTGCATATTTTGATATTTCTCATACTGTTACCAATCTTGGATTTTTTTTTTCTTTTTATTAGAAGTAATGTACTGTACAGTAGTATAAGACAAAAATAACATAATATATTTCATGTACCACTTATTGTTTTAAACTTTAATAATAGGAAAGTAACAGAAAGAAGAAGAAGAATAGAGAAAGTCAGATAAGATAGTAAGTGCGTGAAAAAGTGAAAAGGAACAGCCCGTAAAGACGTAGAACGCGAGAAAGAATAAAATATAAATAAAGGGAGAGAGAAAAATAGAAAAAGGAAAATATAAGATAAGATAAAAGGGATATACCTCATTTTACACACCCCTCACCGGGTCCTGAAACCGTTTATTTTCAAAGTTATGTTGCACCAAATGCTTGTAATAAGTCGATAAATGGAGACCAAATCTTTTGGAATTGGTCTGATTTGCCTGCTAGGACGAATCTCATATCTTCGAGGTGTAACATTTCGGACATATTTGAAATCCACATTTTTACCGTTGGTGTGGGAGCGTTTTTCCAGAATTTAAGTATTAGTTTTTTTTGCCATTATTAAGCCATAATTAAGGAAGCTCTTTTGGAATGAAGTCAGCGCAGAGCCGACTTCCATTGTTCCAAAAATAATCAATTCTGCGTTCGGTTTCAATTTTATTTTAAATAATTTTGTAAAATTTTCAAAGGTTTCATTCCAAAATGTTTGGATTTTTATGCAAAAAACAAAGGAATGTGCTATAGTTGCTTCTTGAGATAGACATTTATCACAAATGGGGAAAACATTTGGAAAGATTTTACTTATTTTAGTTTTCGAAAAATATTATCTGTGTAGGATTTTAAATTGGATTAGAATATGTCATACATTGATCGAGCATTTATGCACATATAGCAAATGTTTATCCCAACTCTCTTTCAAGATTTTTATAGCTAGTTCTTGTTCCCAATCTCTTCTAATTCTATCGGAAGATGGTATTTCTATATATAGGCTGATATTATACAGATATGATATTAAGTTAGTTGTGTCTGCCTTTCTATTCATAGCTTCGTCTAATTGGTCTGGAGTCAAAGTTTGGTATTCTTTTGTTTATTTTTTGAAATAATCACGGATTTGAAATTATTAAAAATATTGATCACTTCTCAGATTGTAGTTGTTGGAATGATAAAAAATTTCAATTTTCTTACATGTCTCCAAACATTTTAATTCCTATTCTTGCCCAATGTGTAAGTGATTTATTAATAATGGATGGTTTAAAAGACGGATTATTAACCAATCTCAGACTTTTTAAAGATTATCAAGACCAAGGCACTTGCTGACCTCTACCCCCATTACTTTGGCTGGTTTTCTTTTTATCCGGTTGCTTTAAGTTCCACCAACACATTTACCTCATGGTTTTAGTCATAATCATGGAGTAATACAGCATGGGAACAGGCTCTTTTGCCCGAATCCCACACCAATCCAACATTATTCTCTCCATATTGTCATCATTAACTTCTTCCGCCCCCCAGATTCCACCGCTCAACTACACACAAGTAGCACAATACAACAACCAATTAACCCACCATCTCACAGGATGTGGGGGGAAACAGGAGAACACTAGAAGGAAATATGATCCCAGGAATGTGCAGCTTAACATATGATGGGCGTTTGTCGGCACAGGCCCTGTACTCGCTTGAGTTCAGAAGAATGAGGGGGGACCTCACACAGACTAGTGAAAGGCTTGGATAGAGTGGATGTGGAGAGGAGGTTTCCACTAGTGGGAGAGGCTAGGACTAGAAATGATAGCCTCAGAATTAAATGAGGAGACATTTCATTGGTCAGAGGGTGGTGAATCTGAGGAATTATTTGTCACAGAAGGCTGTGGAGGCCAAGTCAGTGGATATTTTTAAGGCAGAAATAGATAATTGATTAGTACAGGTATCAAAGGTTATGGAGAGCAGGAGAATGGGTTTAGGAGGGAGAGATAGATCAGCCATGAGTGAATAGCAGAGTAGACTTGATGGGCCGAATGGCCAAATTCTACTCCTATCACTTATGACCTTATGACCTTATGAAGCCCACATGGTTACAGGGAGAATGTGCAAACTCTACACAGATAGCACCAGGAGACAGGATTAAACCCGGGTTTCTAAAACTGTGAGACAACGGCAGTGGAAACAGGCCCTTCGGCCTACTGAGTCTGCACTTACCAGCGATCCCAGAACACAAGCACCATCTACACACTAGGGAAAATTTGCAATTTTATCAAAGTTAATTAACCTACTAACCTGTACGTCTTTGGAGTGTGGGAGGAAACTGGAGCAACCAGATAAAATCCACGTGGTCACGGGGGAAACGTACAAGCTCCATACAGACAAGTTACTCCATCCGTAGGATAACACTGCGGTGGTGGGGCTCATCTCCGGGGGGGACGAGTACGCCTATCGGGATGAGGTGGAGCAGCTGACAGTGTGGTGTGGAGAAAATAACCTGCTCCTGAACACCTTAAAGACCAAGGAGATAATAATAGACTTCAGGAAGAACAAAACGTACATGGTACCACTAATCATCAGAGGGGACTGTGTGTGGAGGGTGGCAGAATTCCGCTTCCTGGGAATCCATATTGAGGAGGACCTGACGTGGAGCGTGAACACTTCTACGCTGCTGAAAAGGTCCAGCAGAGACTGCACTTCCTGAGGTGCTCAGGAAGAATAACATCACACAGAGACTGCTGCTGTCCTTTTATCGGTGCTCCATTGAGAGCATCCTAACATACTGTGTATGCGTGTGGTACACCAGCTGCACAGTGGCTCAGAGGAAAGCGCTCCAGAGGGCCATTGACAACGCCTAGAGGATTGTTGGCTGCCCTCTCCTTACCTTGGAGGACTTACACAGTTCCCGCTGCATCAAAAATCCCAGAATATTATAAAGGACATTTCCAACCCCAGACACTCCCTGTTTGAACTGTTGCCGTCAGGCAGACGGTACAGATCTACAAGGACAAAGACAAACAGACTTAAAAACAGTTTTTACCCCACTGCTATAAAAGCACTAAATGTAGCCGCCAAGGAACGCGGGGACTAAGGGGCTGTGGTTGGTACACTGTGAAATCGACAGAAGGATGTAGGGTTGGGTGTTTATGCGTGCTGTTTTTATATTTCATATTTATTTGTTGTTTATCATCTTTTTTAATATTTTACCTTGTATGTATCGTTAGCTTTTATGGTTTGAATGTTGCACTGATAGGCTGACATTTTAAAATTTCGTTGTACATGGTTCATGTTACAATGACAATAAAGAAACTATTCTATTCTATTCTATTTTTGTGATTATCTTCAAAATATTGGTTCATTGTATCTGCTCTTGCCGTGCTTCCCATTACTTGCCATCTCACCCTCTATGATCCATTGTTTCACCACAGTTTATCTTTTGTGCCAAGGACATTTTTGCATCTTTAGTAAAAGCACTTTACAATTAATGAGTAGTAATTTTTCATAAACATGAAGATAAATATGAACTCAAGGCTAGAACGGTGCTTTCGGCTTTGTATGGAGAATTTAATAGCAATGCAAATAATAGGCAAGTCAACATGTGCCAAAGATAGACACAAAAAGCTGGAGTAACTCAGCGGGACAGGCAGCATCGCTGGAGAGAAGGAATGGGTGACATTTCGGGTCAAGACCGCTCTTCAGACCAATATTTTGTATTTGCCCATCATTATAAGTATTCCAATAATAGAAAAAGGTGGCACAGTGACACAGTGGCCCGGTGGCGCGGCACTAGAGTTGCTGCCTCACAGCGCCAGAGATCCAGGTTCGACCCTGACTATGGGTGCTGTCTGTATGGAGTTTTTAAATTTTCCCCATGACCACGTGAGTTTTCTCCGGGTGCTCCGGTTTCCTCCCACACTCCAAAGACGTAAAGGTTAGTAGGTTAATTAACTTGGATAAAATTGTAAATTTTCCCTAGTGTGTAGGATGGTGCTTGTGTATAGGGTTTGCTGGTAAGTGCAGACTCAGTAGACCGAAGGGCCTGTTTCCACTCTAAACTAAAAGCTGTTGGGTCCGTTGTCTCACAGTTTTAGAAACCCGGGTTTAATCTTGTCTCCTGGTGCTATCTGTGTAGAGTTTGCACATTCTCCCTATAACCACGTGAGCTTCATAAGGTCGTAAGGTCATAAGTGGTAGAGGTAGAATTTGGCCGACTGAAAGGGCTCGATCCAAAACGACACCTATTCCTTCTTTCTAGAGATGCTGCCTGCCCCGCTGAGTTACCCCAGCATTTTGTGTCTATCTTTGGTGTAAATCAGCATCTGCAACTCCTTTCTACATTAAATGGCATCACATTTGGTTCGGAGTCTAATGTGGATGGAACAGGTAAGGATAGACCTCCTTCCCCCATGGGCAATTAATGAAACAGAAGGGAACTTGAACAACCTTCCAGGAATGTTGTGATTATTATCACTGACACTTTGGAAGAACTATTCAATTATTCATACACCACCATTATTCTCTTCCCATCAAATTTTTTGCTTCATATTTTTTTCTTTTCAGTACTCTATCCAATTGCCTTTAGAATGGGAAATATATGCTATGCATCACATCCTGAAGACATCCCAAAGCACTTTACAACTAATGAGTTAAGTTTGGCATGCCTTGCCTTCCATTACACTGGGGAATACAGTGGTTGAACTGCACGCAGTTAAACCCCATAGCATCTATTTGTTCTCAGTGTTTCAGATCATTGCAACTATTCCCTTCTTTCCAAACTGCGTGCGTGTAATGATTCTGTAGTAGGCATCTGGATCTATCTTCCCTTCATTTATTTATCACATCTCTGCCTTCATTCACCTTTCACCTCACCATTGATCACTTGAATTCCTCCACTTTCCGCCGTATCACCCACTACAAAGCCTTTGTATTTGGAATCGACAATGTTGGTGAAATGTCAATGACCTTAAAATATTCGGCTGGTTTGAATTGTTGAATTTTACAATATAGAAACAGTTCATTCAGCCTCCTGCATCTATGCCAACCATTGTACCTGTCTACACCTAGTACCACTAGCTGAATTAATTCCAGATCCCTCTATACTTTCTGTCCTGGGCCTCCTCCATTGTTAGAGTGAGGCCCAGTGCAAATTGAAGGAACAGCACCACATACTATATTTCGCTTGGGCAGCTTACTCCCCAGTGGTATCAAAATTGACTTCTCTAACTTCAAGTAACCCTTGCTTTTCCTCCCTCTCCATCCATCCCCCTTCCTAGTTCTCTGACCAGTTTGACTGTCCCCTTGATTAAATGTTATCTCTGTATGCTTCATTGTCACCTTCTCCCAGCTAACAATAATCTATTCTACATTTTCCTTGATCCTCATCCTTTTTGATGTCTCGTTTTCACACCTTACCCTTCCTTATCTCTGTCTCCCTCTCCCCTGACCCTCAGTCTGAAGAAGGTGCTCGACCCGAAAAACATCACCCATTCCTTCTATCCAGAGATGCTGCCTGTCCCGCTGAATTGTTCCAGCTTTTTGTGTCTATCTTTCCTGTAAACTTTGTTCATTCAAGCACCCATCCAAGTGCCTCCAAAATGTTGTCCTCTCCTCCACCACCTCCTTTGACAGGTCATTCCAGATACCAACAATTCTTTGTGTGAAATGTTTACATCCTCAGATCTCCTTTAAATCCTCTCCCTCTCATTGAAAAGTATACCTTCCTGTTTTGGACTCTCCTATCATGGGAAACAGAAACTGGCTATGTTTCTATCAGGCCATCCTCAGCCGCCTTTGCTCGAGGGAAAACAGACCCAGTCTTTCCAATCTCTCTTCATAACTCATGCCCTCCAATTCAGGCAACACTACTGCAAATCTTTTCTACACCCTCTTTAGCTTTTAATCACATCTTTCCCGTAGTGTGGTGACCAGACCTGCACACATTACTCTCAGAGCAGCCTAACCAACATTTTGTAAAACTGAGGTCTTGTATCCAAAGTCTTGTCTGAAGAAGACAATATGCCTTCTTCACCATCTTGTCTATCTACAGTATGTCACGACGTTCAGAGAACGTTCTTGGTCATTCTGTTCAACGACACACCCCAGGGCCTTACTATTCACTGGTTGTGTCCTGCTTTGGTTAACATTTCCAACATGCGTTATGCTTTTTATGAGTTAAATTCCATAGAGTCACACAGTGTAGAAACAGGCCCTTCAGTCCAAATTGCCCACACTGACCAATGTGTCCCATCTATACGAATCCCATTTGCCTGCATCCCTCTAAACCTGTCTGATCCATGCAAACATAGAAACCTAGAAAATAGGTGCGTGAGAAGGCCATTCGGCCCTTTGAGTCAGCACCCTGCTTTCAATATGATCATGGCTGATCATCCAAAATCAGTACCCAGTTCCTGCTTTCTCCCCATATCCCTTAATTCCATTAGCTCTAAGAGCAATTTCTAACTCTTGAAAGCATCCAGTGAATTGGCCTACACTGCCTTCCGTGGCAGAGAATTCCACAGGTACACAACTCTCTGGGTGAAAGTGTTTTTCCTCATCTCAGTCCTAAATGGCCAACCCCTTATTGTTAAACTGTGACCCCTGTTTCTGAACTCCCCCAACATCAGGAAAAATGTTCTTCCATCTAACCTATGTGAAAAGGTTATCCCTCAGATTCCTATAAAGGTGCACTGGTGAGCCCTTCTTTACGCACTGCAATGTCCAAATGACGCTCTGTCCACTTCTCCCATTGCTCTGTCCACTTGGCCTCTCCCACCCCCTCCATCGCCCCCTCCACTGCCCCCTCAACCCCCTTCTCTCCGCAGTTGCCGACATCTTCCAAGGCGGAGTATGTCAGTGGCTCCCGAGAAGAAAGAGGAGGCAGTGGTGGAGCAGGAAGTGGATAAAGCGATGGCCCACAGGAAGAGGAGGCAGTTGGTGAGAGAGGAGGGAGCCCCACAGTGGCCGAGCGTGCTCTGTAGTTGGTGGCGTCCCACAGAAAGTATCTCAATGTCAGCCTATTAACCCCCCCCTCCCTCCCTCACCTGTAACCATCTATCATTTGCTAGGCTTTGTTCTGCCCAAAGTATCTTTGGTCCTGCCCTCACCTCTCTTCCAGCTTTCCAGATCAGTATGAATCAATCACAATCACAATCACAATAATACTTTATTAGCCATATACTAGTGTGTGGCAGTGGAGGCCAATTCATTGGATGTTTTCAATATATACGAAAAGTTGGGGTAACTCAACGGGTCAGGCAGCATCTCTGGAGAAAAGGAATAGGTGAGGTTTCGGGTTGAGACCCCTTATCCAGACTGTTCACTCACTGAGTCAGAACAACCAGCTGGCTACCGCTCTTCGCACACCTACTCTCTCTTCCATCACAGTTGTTTCTGTGATAAGACCATAAGACACAGGAGGAGAATTAGGCCATTCGGCCCATCGAGTCTGCTCTGCCATTCGATCATGGCTGATCTATTCTTCCCTCTCAACACATTATTTATGCTCATCTGTGACATACGAAAAGTATGAGTTGTCAGGAAACAGTGTCAGGAATGGAACCCTTTCACACTCCGTGGGCTCCTGTGTGACTACATGACTGAGAGATCTGCTGTTGTTACAGCTGCTGTTCTGTCAGCCCCCATTTTAATTGAGCCCTACAAAGATCGTCTTTCAATTCTCCCATCAGAGGAGGAGGTAATCATGTTGCATAATGCACAGTGGGCTTGGTCAGTTATTGGACCACTGTGCAATGAATGAGCTGCTCACGTACTGAAAAGCCCAATAACATGAAGGGACCTAATCTACAGGAGCATTGAGAGAATGGGCAATTGGAGCCATGTGAAGCTTTGATAAGTCTGTCCTTCTACAATCTTCAGGCCCTAAGACACAAGCTAAACAGAGTGGTACAGCCGATAGAGATGTTGCCAGACAGTGCCAGAGATCTGGGTTCAATCCTGACCTAAGGTGATGTCTATGTCGAGTTTGCACATTCACCCTGTGCTCCGGTTTCCTCACACATCCCAAAGACATGTGGGTTTGTAGGTGAATTGGACTCTGTAAGTTGCCACTAGAGTGTAAGGAGTGGATGCCAAAGTGGAATAACGTCGAACTAGAGTAAACGGGTGATCGATAGTCAATGTGGACTCAGTTGGCTGAATGGCCTACTTCCATGGTGTATCTTTCATTGAAAAGAATGCCAATCATGACTTCCTGATCCACTTCCATTCTCTTCTCCTATAGTCCTGAACTGTTAGTTTTTACATTTAATCACAATCTTGCAGTTAAAAAATAAGGAATGGGTGCTTCAGAATAGAATATTATTGCTTTTGTTGTCATCATGATCTTACCACCAGCAGGATTTGACATTGAAATTCATAATTGAAGGTTTTACGCCCACTAATTACGAGCTCAATTGACTTTTAATCACGTTGGTGGTAACCATTAAGTTTGCTGATTAGTGCTTTGGAGAAAAGACTAAACTGGCAGTAAATATGCCATCTTTCAAATTTTACTGCCAAAAATCAGCTTCACCATTGGTGTCAGCTCATCTAATTTCATTGTAGTCTCAGCAAAGATATTTAACTTGTTAGGTGTGGTATTTAATAAGATATGTCAAAATAAGAGTATATTGTTTAGGTTAGATAGCTAGATGTCATCTGTGGCTCATTTGGCCGCATTGCTCCCTCACCATCAAGACGTCATGGGTCCAAATCTCTCTCCAGAGAGTTTGTAAGTTATGGGGAAAACAGGCACAAAATGCTGGAGTAACTCAGCGGGCCAGGAGCATCTCTGGATAGGGTCGCGACCCGAAATGCCACCCATTCCTGTTATCCTGAGATGCTGCCTGTCCTGCTGAGTTACTCCAGCATTTTGTGTCTATCTTTGGTGTAAACCATCATCTGCAGTTTATTTTTTTGCTCTTTTGCTTATCTTTCATTCGTTTGTTCTATATCTCTCTACATCATCGTCTATATCTCTCATTTCCCTTTCCCGTGACTTTCAGTCTGAAGAAGGGTCTCGACACGAAACGTCAACCATCTCTTCTCTCCAGAGATGCTGCCTGTTCCACTGAGTTACTCCAGCGTTTTGTGTCTATTTGCAGTTTGCTCCTACTCATAAGTTATAGGAGCAGGATTAGGCCATTTGAGCCCATCAAGTCTACTCCGTTATTCAATCATGGCTAATCTATCTTTCCCTCTCAACCCCACTCTTCTGCCTTAAACACCTGTCTCACGGTGCGAGTTGGCCCACGAGTGACCCCGAGTTTTCACTCGTGGTGATCACGTACAGCCAACGTAGCGGGAACGTCGGAACTCGCGCGATCAACTTGTCCACTCGTGGCGCTAACGGCAGGTACCCGTGAAACTTGTGAACTCGTGAAAAAAGTCAAACATGTTTGACTTTTTCCACGAGTCAAATTTCGTGGCCAAGTTTAAAATTGAAACATTTAAACTCAGAGTTATATCGTAGTGGCCCGTGCGTTAAGTTTAGTGATTCGTGCGTCTACCGTGGGAACTCTTTAATAGACACAAAATGCTGGAGTAACTCGCGGACCAGGCAGCATCTCTGGAGAGAAGGAATGGAGTCGAGACCCTTCTTCAGACTTACCCAAAACGCCACCCATTCCTTCTCTCCAGAGATGCGTCCTGTCCCGCATTACTCCAGCATTTTGTGTCTATCTATACTTTAGTTTCGGATATGATCAAGTGTAAGAAATGCAAACCAGACTACCTTCACATCAGAGAATCCTAATGTTCCTAATTTGGCCGAGGCACTTCACTGTCCGTGTGTAGGAAGGAGCTGCAGATGCTGGTTTACACCGACGATAGACACAAACATGCTGGAGTAACTCAGCGGGACAGGCATCGCCTCTGGAGAGAAGGAATGGGTGATGTTTCGGTTCGGGACCCTTCTTCAGAATCCCCGCTCATTCTTCCCTCGTCGATGCGAACTTGTGGGGGTGCGAGGAATCGGGCGTCGCTGGGTAAGGGGAAGAGAGGATTTACTGCTGAATTATACGCAACAGAAGCATGAAGGGGGGGTAAGGTCCGTTTAAACTATCTTGTCGTCGTCCCCCCCCCCCCCCCCCCCCAATGTTGGGAGAGAGAGGGAAGAGAGTTGTGCAAACAAACCACGGGAGACTGCATCTTTGTATCATAAAATGTATAGGGATGTTTCGGGCCGGGACCCTAAAGGTTGCCTACCCATTTCACAGATGCCGTTCCTAGCCCCCCTCTCACTCCTCCCCACCCATAGTCTTTGCCTTCTCCCAATTCCACCATCCCTCGCCCCTCCCCCCCCCCCCAAACCTGTCCTCGCCTGAACTGCTGAAGAAAACCGAGTGCTTTAAATGCGAATCCCGGACTGCGGCAACAACACACGCCCTGAGCGGGAGAGGAACTTGGTAACTCAAGAGCAAACGGAGGGGAACTTGGTAACTCTGGAGACGAACTCGGAATATCGCAGAAAGTACAAGTAAACGGCAAACTTACCATACCCGTGGGAACTCGCCTCAAACACTTGAACACCAACTTGGAATATCGTACACAACCACGAGTCTGTCACTCTGGGTCACCCGTGGGTCAACTCGCACCGTGAGACAGGGCCTTTAGCCGCATAACCCCTGACAGTTGAGACTGAAAATTTAGGAATGATGTAGGAATGAGAGGTTATTTTGTCTATGGAGATCGTGTCCCTCAGTGGGTTGAATCTTGCCAGCTTAATTCAATGCTCAGATCGGCTATGTTGATGTTTGTACTAACTTGTTGTGAAACTAAAATGTCTGACTTGCTTGCGTTTACAGAGTAGGCATAGGAAACAAGGACTTACCACATTATGGGTAAAACACGGGTGAAGCCCATGGCACTCTGCTGCAGTGACATAGCATCGCATGAATGGATTCTGATTCCAGTTCACCACGGTGGCACAGTGGGTAGAGCTGCTGATCACAACACCAGAGACTCAGGTTCGATCTCGACCTCGGGATGCTATCTGTGTGGAGTTTGCACTTTCTCCCTCCGACTGCATGGGATTTTCTTTTTTCTTTTTCTTTTTCTTTTTTTTATATATATATATTTTTTATTAGAGTAGGTAAGCAGTACATTAGCAAACACATATTATGATAGTAATATTTTGTGCGCAACAATCGTACATTGTTAATATTTTTACTGTTTGTTAAATTTCTTATTGTTAAAATCGTACATTTTTAAAGAGAGAGAAACAGAGAGAAAAATAACGTATAAATTAAAAAAAAAAAAGAAATCATAAAGAATGGAATAATTTACCATTAATACGTCCTGTGTGGGATTTTCTACAGGTGCTCCGGTTTTCTCCCACTTCCCAAAGACGTACGGGTTTGAACGTTAATTGGCCTCTATAACTTGCTCCTCGGGATTGGATAAGAAATTGAGAAACAAAGAACTAGTGTGAAGGTGTGATCATTGGTCCATGTGGACTCGGTGTGCCGAAGGACTTGTTTCCATGCTGTGTCTTTCAATCAATCAATTAAACCCTGATATACAAATAGAGTTCATTTAGTTTATAGTTTAGATTGGAGATACAGCCGGAAACAGGCCCTTCCGCCCACTGGGTCCATGCCGACCATCGATCCCCGCACATTAACACTATTCTACACACACTAGGGACAATTTACACTTATACTAAGCCAATTAACCTACAAACCTGTACGTCTTTGGAGTGTGGGAGAAAAACGAAGATCTCGGAGAAAACCCACGCGGTCACGAGGAGAATGTAAACTCCGTACAGACAGCAGACGTAGTCGGGATCGAACCTGGGTCTCCGGCACTGCAAGTGCTGTAAGGCGGCAACTCTACCGCTGCGCCACCATGCTGCCCTTGGCCTAATTTCACAGAAATACTGAAATTTCTGCTGCTGAGATCAGGTCCGCTATAAATCAAAGCATTATTTGCTTCCTCTCAGATAGAGCACTTTGAAGAAGAGTAGAAATCCACATCGCTCAACCAACATCACCAAAAACAGATTATATTTTAATGTGTTGCTCCGCGGTATTTAGCTGCTTTGCTTCCTAAGCCGTAACTATATTTCAAAAGTTCCAAGTGTTTTGGGTTGCGGAAAGGTCTGAAAACTATCAAAGACATAGAATAAAAGCTACAATGCCTCTTCCAGTTATAAAAATAGCTGAACTATATTTAAGTATCAAGCAATATCTAATGGAAATATAAGAGACCGCAGATGCTGGAATTTTGAGGAATAAAAAAAGTGCCGGAGGAATTCAATGGGTCAGGCAGCAACTGTGGAGGAAAATGAACAGTTGACATTTTGGATTGGGACCCTTCTTTAAACTAATGGAGTAAATGGGAGGTATTGAGTATGAGAGCAAAGAGGTCCTTCTACAGTTCTACAGGGCCCTGGTGAGACCACACGTGGAGTATTGTGTGCAGTTTTGATCTCCTAAATTGAGGAAGGACATTCTTGCTATTGAGGGGGTGCAGTGCAGATTCACAAGGTTAATTCCCGGGATGGCGGGACTGTCATATGATGAAAGAATGGTGCGACTGGGATTGTATTCACTGGAATTTAAAATGATGAGAGGGAATCTCATAGAAACATGTCAAATTATTAAGGGATTGGACACGCGAGATGCAGGAAACATGTTCCTGATGTTGGGGGGAATCCAGAACCAGGGGCCACAGTTTAAGAATAAGGGGTAGGCCATTTAGAACTGAGATAAGGAAAATCTTTCTCACATAGAGAGTTGTGAATTTGTAAAATTTTCTGCCTCAGAAGGCAGCGGAGGCCAATTCACTGGATGCATTTAAAAGAGAGTTAGAGCTCTTGGGGTTAGCGGAATCAAGGGAATCAAAGAAACACTTTTTCTCACAGAGAGTGGTGAGTCAGTGGAATTCTCTGCCTCAGAGGGCGGTAGAGCCGAGTTCTCTGGATGCTTTCAGGAGGGAGCTACAGTGGCTTGCAAAAGTTTTCATACCCCTTGAGCTTTTCCACATTTTGTCACGTTGCAACCACAAACGTAAATGTATTTTATTGGGATTTTATGTGATAGACCAACACAAAGTGGTGCATAATTGTGAAGTGGAAGGAAAATGATACATGGTTTCCAAATGTTATTATAAATAAAAAACTGAAAAGTGTGGCGTGCAAAAGTATTCAGCCCCCCTGAATCAATACTTTGTAGAACCACCTTTCGCTGCAATTACAGCTGCAAGTCTTTTGGGGTATGTCTCTACCAGCTTTGCACATCTATAGACTGAAATTTTTGCCCATTCTTCTTTGCAAAATAGCTCAAGCTCAGTCAGATTGGATGGAGAGTGTCTGTGAACAGCAATTTTCAAGTCTTGCCAGAGATTCTCAATTGGATTTAGGTCTGGACTTTGACTGGGCCATTCTAACACATGAATATGCTTTGATCTAAACCATTCCATTGTAGCTCTGGCTGTATGTTTAGGGTCGTTGTCCTGCTGGAAGGTGAACCTCTGCTCCAGTCTCAAGTCTTTTGCAGACTCTAACAGGTTTTCTTCCAAGATTGCCCTGTATTTGGTTCCATCCATCTTCCCATTAACTCTGACCAGCTTCCCTGTCCCTGCTGAAGAAAAGCATCCCCATAGCATGATGCTGCCACCACCATGTTTCACATGTGGGGATGGTGTGTTCAGGGTGATGTGCAGTGTTAGTTTTCCGCCACACATAGCGTTTTGCATTTAGGCCAAAAACTTCAATTTTGGTCTCATCAGACCAGAGCACTTTCCTCCACATGTTTGCTGTGTCCCCCACGTGGCTTCTGGCAAACTGCAAACGGGACTTCTTATGGCTTTATTTCAACAATGGCTTTCTTCGTGCCACTCTTCCATAAAGGCCCGATTTGAGGAGTGCACGACTAACAGTTGTCCTGTGGACAGATTCTCCCACCTGAGCTGTGGATCTCTGCAGCTCCTCCAGAGTTACCATGGGCCTCTTGGTTGCTTCTCTGATCAATGCTCTCCTTGCCCGGCCTGTCAGTTTAGGTGGACGGCCATGTCTTGGTAGGTTTGCAGTTGTGCCATACTCTTTCCATTTTCAGATGATGGATTGAGCAGTGCTCCGTGAGATGTTCAAAGCTTGGGATATTTTTTTATAACCTAACCCTGCTTTAAACTTCTCCACAACTTTATCCCTGACCTGTCTGGTGTGTTCCTTGGGCTTCATGAATCTATTTGTTCACTAATGTTCTCTAACAAACCTCTGAGGCCTTCACAGACAGCTGTATTTATACTGAGATTAGATTACACACAAGTGGACTCTATTTACTAATTAGGTGATTTCTGAAGGCAATTGGTTGCACTGGATTTTATTTAGGGGTATCAGAGTAAAGGGGGCTGAATACTTTTGCACGCCACACTTTGGGATGATCAGCCATGATCACATTGAATGGCGGTGATGGCTCGAAGGATCAAATGGCCTACTCCTGCACCTATTGTCTATTGTCTATTGTCATATGGTGAGAAGGCAGGAATGGGGTACTGATTGTGGATGATCAGCCATGATAACATTGAATGACGATGCTGGCTCAAAGGGCCGAATGGCCTACTCCTGCACCTATTGTCTATGTATGTATGTAAAGGGGAGAAAGCTGAAAAGGACAGGTGGAGGCAGGGAAAAGCCTTGCGAGTGATAGGTTACTATAGTTGAGAGTGGGGTTGTTGGCAGAAGGGTGGAGATAGTGACAGAGGCTAGAGGTGAATAGAAGATGGGAGAGTGTCAGATAAGGAAGGGAGATGAAGTTTGCAATGTACAGATGGGAGGGGGATATGGGCGCAAGGGTACAGGGGGGGGGGGAGGGGTGAAAATAAGGGGGTGTTTATGGTGTATTACAGTAACATTGAATTACAAAGCTTCAAGTAATATCCTCCAGGCACAACAGGTTGGCTTCCTGTTGTAAAGGCCGCTTATCAGAAATACTCCTCATTCCCCATCCCTGAGTCAGGTTCCCTGGTTGTTGAGGGCCAAGTGCACAGTGCTGGTAGAGAACAAAAGCTGAAGTAACTCAGCAGGATAGGCAGCATCCCTCAAGAGAAGGAATGGGTGACGTTTCGGCTCGAGACTCTTCTTCAGACTTCGAACCGAAACGTCACCCATTCTTTCTCTCCAGAGATGCTGCCTGAGTTACTCTAGCATTTTGTGTCTATCTTCGATTTAAACCAGCATCTGCAGTTCCTTCCTGTACAGTGCTGGTGCTGGGGTTGTGTCTCTGCATCGCATTGAATGTTATATCTATTGCTGTGTTAGATCCAGAAATGCATTCCTCACAAAATTCTTGCCGATATGTTCAAATATATCAGTTTGCTTCAATAAACTGTTTATATCATCATTGACAAACTGTTGATGGATCTTTTGTTACCCAGCTCAAATCTCGTGCCAATGAATTGCAATAAACCAATACACTGCAAAGTACAAGTGATCTGGGTGACTTCTTAATGCCATCAATACAGAAGTATGCCATTGAATTTAATTCAACAAAATGAAAAGGCACTAAGTGTTATTCTGTTCAGTGGCGGTTGCCATCATTCATTTAGGATGTGGGGAAAAGAATCTGTACAGAAGATGGACCTTAAAAAATACTCTATTCCAAGCACAGCATGTAAAATACATGAGGTCAGGGTGTATAGGAGAAGATAAGTAACAGATTATGAAATTAAATGCCTTCAAGCCTTTTCAGAAATTAATATTACATAGACCTGCCATTTCTAGTTTCAGCCATTGACAAGAATGTACAAAATCTTATCAATAATTTGCATCAGTAAAACTTCAACACTTTGATAATAATTTCAGGGCAATGAGGAGGCTATAACTGCAGAGTTCCAAAATGGCAATTCATCGCATCAATATATCCTTTACTTGGATGAATGAAGATTGAATGCAAGAAAGATATCCATTCATATTGTACTCCCTGGTTTTTGCAGACTATCCAAGAACATTTCCACAGTTAATTAATTACTTATGAACTGTGTTGGAAATGCAGCAGCCAATTTATACACAGAAAGCCCCCACAAGTGCCAATCGAATAAACTGCCCTTGTGGATGCTAAGTGTGCTTAAATATTGGTCTGGATACCAGGGATATTATTTTTATCCAGCAGTCCTATGGAATCTATTACATCTACCTAAAAGGAGATCCGCTGAGTCTGAAGAAGGGTCTCAAACCCAATTGTTACCTATTCGTGTTCTCCACAGGTGCTACTAGACCTGCTGAGGTACTCCACCACTTTGCATCCATTCCTGAAAGGAGCAATTAGTTTAATATTTCAACCTATAGGTTAGTGGCAAAGGTATTGGAGAATCCAATGATAATGGTGTATAGATTAAAATAACAAGATTATGATAGTTTAGGTTGTGGACCCATTGTTATCCATATTGGGAAGCTATAAAGGCCTTGATTTTTCCCATGACCCAAAAGATGTTGCATATTTTCATGGTCAACTTTTTGGCTCCTGTTATGACTACTGTAGATGTGTCAATACTTCTTGGACACAATGAAACACACAACCAGGACTATTAAGAAAAGAGACCACATTGGTTTCAGGGAGCTGTGTGAAAGGCCAGGCCTGTCCAAATGTGTCTCAAATGTAACTGGGACAAGGGCTTGCTCTGAAATTAAGATCAGGGCAATAATGAGAAGTGGTTGAAGATGGTTAAGAATCAAGGTGAGTCGGGGCCTAAGGTGGTGATTTGGGCTCCAAGGAGTAGAATACGGAGTCAGGATTGGGAATGTGATTGGGAATTGGAATTGGGATTTGTGGTTGTCAGTGTGTTTGGAAATTGGGATTGAGATTGTGATCTGGAGTTGGGATGGGGATTGGATTAGCAATTGGGAGTCGGGATTGAGATCAAGATTGTGATCTCGAGTTGGTGCCAAGAGTGTGGAATTGGGGAATATGAACATTGGATCGTCAAGATTTACGAGCGTATCAGCACCGAGATTGTTTTGTTTTTAATGGTTAGGCCCAGAACCTTGATCACAACTTTTGGAATGTTGGGACGAGGTCCGCAAAACGTAAACATTATTAAATTATCCAAAACTGATGCCTCTTCCCTTGTAGCACTGATAAAACATGGATGTTTCACGAGTGACCATTGACTGAAAAAAGTCTGTCGGAAATCCATTATAAAACACATTGTGCTCAAGTAACCCTGTGATCAGGCAGTTTCTCTGGAAGGGATGGATATACCTATGAAGAAGGGTCCCGACCCAAAACATTGCCTATCCAATCCCTCTAGAACTGCTGCCTGACCTGCAGAATTACTCCAGCGCCTTGTGTTTTACTCATGATTCCAGAATCACCCAGTTCACATTTTCAGACCTACTGTATCTCTTACCTGATGGGAGAGGGGAGAAGAGGTTCTCCCCCTTCCCATCAGGCAAGAGATACAGTAGTGTCAAAATGCATACCACCAGATTCAAAGACAGTTTCTTCCCAGCTGTTATCAGGCAAGTGAACCATCCATCCCTTTATCATGTATCTGTGAACTGTGCATGGTTTGATTGTAATCATGTATTGCCTTTCCAATGACTGGTTAGCACGCTACAGAAGCTTTTCGTGACAATAAACTAAACTAACCAACTAAGCATCTTTGTAGTACATGGATAGGTAACATTTTGGGTCTTCAGAGGAAAAGGCCTAACCCGAAACGTCACATATCCAAGTTCTCCAGAGACACAGCCTGACCCGCTGATCTAGAATCTGGATCTGCTGCAAAATCAGTCTGTTAAGATCCCGTGATGGGCCTGTTATCTGATCCTGAAGAAGGGATTCGGCCCGAAATGTCGCCTATTTCCTTCGCTCCATAGATGCTGCCGCACCCGCTGAGTTTCTCCAGCACTTCTGTCCACGTAGGGACAACATGGAATCTGTGTCTATAATTTTGGAGGGTGGCACAGTGGCGCAGCATTATAGTTGCTGCCTTACAGCGCCAGAGACCCGGGTTCGATCCTGATTACGGGTGTTGTCTCTATGGAGTTTGTACATTCTCCCTGTGATTGGGTGGGTTTGCTCCCGGTGCTCCGGTTTGCTCCCACATTCCAAAGGCATACAGGTTTGTAGGTTTAGTTTAGTTTACAGATACAGTGCAGAAACAGGCCCTTCGGTCCACCAATTCTACACGTACACTAACACTATCCTGCGCACACTAGGGACAATTTTACATTAATACCAATCTAATTAACATACAACCCTACATAACACACAGGAAGAACGCTCAAACTCCGTACAGACAGCACCCGTAGTCAGGATTGAACTCGGTACTCTGGCGCTGTAAGGCAGCATCTCCACCGCTATGTTGGTTCAGTAAAAAATTTAAATTGTCCCTAGTGTGTAGGATAGTGCAAGTGTACGGGGTGATTATAGGCAGACTCGGTGGAACGAAGGGCTTGATGCCGCGCTGTATCTCTAAAGGGAGTCGGGGAAGATGGCCGCCCTGCCGGCAGTCTGTTCGATTTTTCATCTTTTTGTAATTTTTAGTGTTTGTCGGAAGTGTGTTTTAATGTTGCTCAGTTTGTTTTATGTGGGGGGAGGGGGGAGGGGATCGGGGGAAACTTTTTTTCAGGTTCCTACCTTCCCGGAGATGTGATCACTTTTCAGATGACATTCTCCGGGCTCTGGGGCCTTCGATCAATGGAGCTGGAGGCCTCCTCGGACTGTCGTGAGCCCCACCGCTGGGCACGGCCTTACCATCGGAGCTGATCCATTGCCTGGGATCGCTCCCACTGTGACCACTGTGGACTTACCAACAAGGGCTCGCAGTCTCGGGTGACGCAAGTCGCGAGCTCCAATGCCACAGAAGATTCGTCCAGCCCCGACACGAGGTTCGAGCATCTAGCGCGGGGGAGCTGACATCCCCTCGATGCGGGGGCAGATCGTCTTGGTGCGGACGGCCCGAACGCCACCGGCTACGGGAGTCAAGATCGTCCCGGCAACGGGGGCTCGAGGCCCACAACCGAGGAAGAACTTGAACTTTATTTCGCCTTCCATCACAGTGAGGAATGTGCAGGAGTCACTGTGGTGGATGTTAATATGTGGTTCATATTAAAATGTGTTTTGAGTGATCTGTTGCTTTTAATTGTGTGGCTGACCTGGCCAATGAAATTCCTCGTATGTTGTAAAACACACTTGGCGAATAAGATATGATTCTGATTCTGATTCAGATTCTGAAAAAGTGTGACTCAGTTCCCTAGCTGAAGACTTCAATGTGAACACCATAGTAACTGAGCTGCAGGGTCTAATACAGGCAGCTCTGCCATTTGACAGTGTGTATCCATTCCTCTTTCACACTCATCAGTGAGAAAGGAGCAAAGGTCTCTGTAGGTCTGGACTGTGACTAAAAGAATCAATAGAATAGGAATTCAGCTGCATCACTCAGCACAATGTTCCATTCACTGAGGCAGCAGTTGAATTGGTCTTGTTACACGTGAAGCCAGAATCTACTCATACAATTCCAGAAAGCTCTGTCATATACTGTACTGCATGTGCATCATTGTTTTCATCTCAGCTATTATGAAAGATCATTTCTGGAGACAAGGCAAATATCAGCAAAATCGTAAGATGTATGACTTCTTTCCCTGGGTTGTGACAATAGAGCCTTCCATTTTTTTAAATGTTTTCAAGAAGTGTTAAGATCACATTTCCTTTTGTGCAAGAGGTTTTAAATGGTTCAATGGCTTACACATCACTTGGGGATATAAAGGGACATGAACACCTTACACAGCTTTATCTGCATTTACAATCCACTATTCTGACAACTGTTAACACACACTTCCTTTTACAATGAGTATATTCCTTACTACTGTACTCTTTTGATGATATGAACCTTGTAGTCTCTGCTATTAGCCGAGCTAATTGTTTTTGGGCCACTATGTTGATTAAATCTTCATGCATTAGAGCTGTGATATTTGTTTTTTTTCTGCATTGAATAAAAATTTCACTTTGTGAAATGCTCAATAGCCAATCTTGATGCAATTGTACCCTTGTTTCATTTGCTAGCACACAGCCTTGATTTTCACCTTTCACTGTTTAACACTGTATATATTCCATATTGATATACATACATTAAAATATAGATTTCATTTTTACCTTCCACATACAGATTTACTTTAAACAAGTATTGCTTCTTATTCTACCTAATCTTTCAACTTTCAGTTATTATTATTATTAGAGTGGGACGGTGGCCCAGCAGTAGAGTTGCTGCCCTACAGCGCCAGAGACCTGCATTCGATCCCGCCTACGGGTGCTTGTCTGTACGGAGCTTGTATGTTCTCCCCGTGACCTGTGCGAGTTTTCTCCAGGAGTTTTCTCCCACACTCTAAAGATGTACAGGTTTGTAGGTAAATTGGTTTGGTAAAATTGTAAATTGTCCCTAGTGTGTGTAGGATAATGCTAGCATGCAGGGATTGCTGGTCAGCGTGGACTCGGTGGGCCGAAGGCCCTATTTCCACGCTGTATCTCTAAACTAAACAAAAACATATTACCGGCACCTCTATGCTTAAAATGTTTGTATGGATTCCAAAAATGTGATCCCCTTTTTGTACCATTGGCCACTGGTGTTGCCTGACCTGCTGAACAAAGTCTTTAGTCTAAAGAGGGGTCTCAATCCGAAACATTACCCATTCCTCTCCAGAGATTGCTGCCTGACGCTCTGAGTTACTCAAGCATTTTGTGTCTACCTGCTGAACGAATCTGTCCATTGCTGCTTTTATTCCAGATTTTCAACAACTGCAGTTTTTATTTTGTTTCAATTGAACATAGTTCAGTCTCAGAAGTTATCTCAGAGTTTTTGCACAAACCTTCAAGCAAATAATTATTTATGCAAAGCTGGAGTATTTTCATTTTAACGTTGTGGATGCATATTTTGTAATTTATAGAATTTAAATTATATTTAAATTTATGGAATCAAATTTAAACTCCCAGCCTCTGTAGTCGAGATTCAGACTTGGGCCTGTGCATCAATGGTGTGGGCTTCTAAAGTCTCCTCCATTATCACATTCTCCATACTCCTTCCTTACCGCATGCCGACTAGATTTGTATCTTCTCCTTATAACAAATGGATATCTCACACAAATGAGCTGATGATTACTCTAGGTAAAATACTGCAAGTAGTGCAAGCCTTTTAACTCCAAATTAATCTGCTCAGGCAAAGCTCAGAAGTTACAGGTAAATCCTTTACCAATGCAATTTTCTAGTTAATTACACCAGAACAGTCTTTCCCATTCCCATCATTTTATCGATGGTGCAACATCATAATAAGCTAAATCATAGTTATCTTTTACCAATGTCACACAGCTCAGTGGGGTCTTTACCCTTCCACAGCATGGTGCTGAGAGACGGAACACTCTGGTGGATGGCAAAAACTTCAAATTCCTGGGCGTGCATATTTCCGACGATCTTCCCTGGAACCAGCACGCTGATGCAATCATAAAGAAAGCAGATCAGCGCCTCTACTTCCTGAGAAGATTACGGAGATTCGGTCTGTCAAAGAGGATTCTCTTGAACATCTACAGGTGCACAGTAGAGAGCATATTGACAGGTTGCATTGTGGCCTGGTTCGGCAACTTCAACATCCAGGAGCGGAAAAGACTGCAAAAAGTTGTGAAGACCACCCAGTCCATCATCGGCTCTGACCTCACCACCATCGAAGGGATCTATCGTAGTCACTGCCTCAAAAAGGCAGCCAACATCATCAAACACCCACACCATGCTGGCCACGCACTCATCTCACCACTGCCATCGGGAAGAAGGTACAGGAGCCTGAGAACTGTAACATCCAGGTTCAGGAACAGCTTCTTCCCTACAGCTATTAAACACTACAACCTCATACGCTATGAACTACAATAGACTATTATTATTATTGTTATTATTATTATTATTATTATTATTATTATTGCACTGTTATTGTTTGGTTTTTTTTTTTTCGGAGTTTTTGTTTATTATTTATTATGACTACATATTCTGTTGTGCTGCAGCAAGTAAGAATTTCATTGTTCTATCTGCGTCCTTTTCAGAATGGCAGGCAGTGACAAGTGGGGTACCGCAAGGCTCAGTGCTGTGACCCCAGCTATTTACAATATATTTTAATAATTTGGATGAGGGAATTGAATGCAACATCTCCAAGTTTGCAGATGACACGAAGCTGGGGGGCAGTGTTAGATGTGAGGAGGATGTTAAGAGGCTGCAAGGTGACCTGGATAGGTTGGGTGAGTGGGCAAATGCATGGCAGATGCAGTATAATGTGGATAAATGTGAGGTTATCGACTTTGGTGGCAAGAACAGGAAAGTAGACTATTATTTGAATCGTGACCGATTAGGAAAAGGGGAGATGCAATGAGACCCGGGTGTCATGGTACACCAGTCATTGAAAGTAGGCACGCAGGTGCAGCAGGCAGTGAAGAAAACGAATGGTATGTTAGCATTCATAGCAAAAGGATTTGAGTATAGGAGCAGGGAGGTTTTACTACAATTGTATAGCGCCATGGTGAGACCACACCTGGAGTATTGTGTACAGTTTTGGTCTCCTAATGTGAGAAAATACATTCTTGCCATAGAGGGAGTACAGAGAAGGTTCACCAGACTGATTTCTGGGATGGCAAGACTTTCATATGAAGAAAGACTGGATAGACTCGGCTTGTACTCGCTAGAATTTAGAAGATTGAGGGGGGATCTTATAGAAACTTACAAAATTCTTAAGGGGTTGGACAGGCTAGATGCAGGACGATTGTTCCCGATGTTGGGGAAGTCCGGAACACGGGGTCACAGTTTAAGGATAAGGGGGAAGGTCTTTTGGGACCGAGATGAGAAAATCATTTTTCACACAGAGAGTGGTGAGTCTGTGGAATTCTCTGCCACAGAATGTAGTTATGGCCAGTTCATTGGCTAGATTTAAGAGGGAGTTAGATGTGGCCCTTGTGGCTAAAGGGATCAGGGGTTATGGAGAGTAGGCAGGTACAGGATACTGAGTTGGATGATCAGCCATGATCATATTGAATGGTGGTGCAGGCTCGAAGGGCCAAATGGCCTACTCCTGCACCTATTTTCTATGTTTCTATGTTATATTTTTATATATGACAATAAAACACTCTTGACTCCTTCTCCATACTTGGACTTGAGTCTTGGGGGGGGGGGGGGGGGGGGGGGGGGGAGGGGGGGAGTTTGTGTTGGAAGGAGCTGGTTTAAATTGGAGATAGACACAAAATGCTGGAGTAAGTCAGCGGGACAGACAGCATCTCTGGGGAGAAAGAATGGGTGACGTTTTGGGTCGAGGCCCTAGTCACTAGTCTGAAGAAGGGTCTCGACCTGAAACGTCATCCATTCCTTCTCTCCAGAGATGCTGCCTGTCCCGCTGAGTTACTCCAACTTTTTGTGTCTATCTGAGGTGTGGGTTTCTTTGCAACTTGGGCCGAGGGCCTGTGTACATTCCTTAGCTGGTCTATCAGCTGGTTACCTAGCACAGCCTAGTTCCTTTGATTAGGATCACCAACCCTGAGTAAAATGCCAAATGAAGGTCAAATCCTTTTTTTTTCCTTTTCCATTATTTCCCGTAGTATTTACACCTTTGCAATAATTCAGTGTGCATTCAACGAAATTCACTTTTGACTGTTCTAATTCATTTTAAATGGTTTTAATCAATCAGATGTAATTCAGCTACTTGGGAAAGGGCTTTTGCAACAAGCTGCAAGGGACTTCAGGGAGGTTCGGTGGGTGGAGTCGCAGGTCTGTTGGAATCTGAGGCCAAGTCCCTGCTCACAGACTCGGCTGTGGCAGTGAAGCTATGAAGTGAGTGGGCAGCATAAGGGACAAATGCAATCATTGAGCAGAGAGCAGTACAGCACAGGAACATGCCCTTTGGCCCAGAATGTCCACACCAAACATAATGCCAAGTTAAACCTATCTCCTCTGCCTGCAGTGATCCATATTTCTTTGTTCCCTGCATATTCATGTGCCTATTTGAGTACCTCATAATTGCCACAATCACATCTGCCTCCACCACCTCCCCATACATATTAATCTTCTGAATAAGCCCACCATGAGGGACTAACCTATGATGAGCATTTGTCGGCACTGGGCCTGTACTCGCGTGGGGGTTTAGAAGAATGAGAGGGGTTTGGCGGTCGCAAGAACGACAACTAAGTCTTGATAACTGGTTTTATTCACAAAATAGCTATTTAGCTTGCAGGGCCTTACAACCCGTCTGACCACGACGGTGGTCGGCACTCAACTGCCTTGCGAAAGCAAAACGGCGCGAAAACCAGCAGCCCCTCCGAGTCACGTGACCGCGGCTTCCGAACGCAGGGTTCGATACCTGCATGCACCAGTAGGCGCCGCTATATGCCCCCCCCCTCAGAATCCGTGGTATGGAAACGCACGGGTAACCGGATGGTTCGACCGGAATGCGTAGTCCGAGGTCGCGGGGCGAGCGTAACAGTAGGGGCTGGCAAAACAGAACCGGAGGGACGCGAACGTGAACGAGGGACGGGTGTAACAAAGGGGAGCGGTGAAACATAACGGGGGTAACAGGTGCAGAGGGCGGCAAAACGGCCGGTGGACGTCCTCTACGCCGTGCAGTGGCCACTGTCACTGGGCTATCCTCGTCGACATGTGCTGGCTTAAGGAGGTTCCCGGAGACGAACTCCTCCTTGCCACCCATGTCTAACGTAAACGTCGAGGTACCAGTCCTTAACACCCTGTACGGACCTTGGTACACCCGCTGTAATGGTGAGCGGTGAGCATCCCTTACTGATGCGAGTATCTCAGTCTTCCCGTGGATTTTGAAGCAACAGCAACAAAGAGAAGCAGGAGAAAGCACTGATTGGCTCTAGCCCAAGTGGGAGGAGAGTTCTCAGTGAGTCAGAGGGGGAGAGCAGTTAAAAAGGAGAGGCAAAGCACAGGCAGACTTCACTCAGTCTTCCCGTGGATTTTGAAGCAACAGCAACAAAGAGAAGCAGGAGAAAGCACTGATTGGCTCTAGCCCAAGTGGGAGGAGAGTTCTCAGTGAGTCAGAGGGGGAAAGCAGTTCCTCAAAACTGAGGAATTTGGTTTGTAAATTAGGCAATTGAACAGTCAATATAAGCAAGGCAGCTCTTGGGGAGCGGCAGTGAGGGAAGTGCCCTGTGAGTAAAGTGTGAGTCTTTGGCTCGAGAGTCTTCGGCGAGGAGGCTGCGCAAAATACTGGATAGGGCGAGACCGAGGCAAAAGAAGATGTCAAGCAAGCTGATGCAGTGTGATGCTTGCAGTATGTGGGAGGTCAAGGACACTGCTGGTGCCTCTGGATGCTACAAATGTGAGAAGTGCATCCAGGTACAGCTCCTGAAGGACCGTGTTGGGGAACTGGAGAAACAAGTGGATGACCTCAGGTTCATTCGAGAAACTGAGTCGTTTCTCGACAAGTCCTTCAGTGAGATTGTTACACCCAAGGCACTAGAAGAGAGAAGGTGGGTGACGGTGAGAAAGGGAGGAAAACATGGGATGCAAAGGTCCCCGGGTGTTGTACCTCTTGTGAACAGGTTCACCCACGTGGAAGCTGCCGGGACAGAAGACGGTATCCCACTGAGCGGCGGACTGGCTTGCCAAACAAAAAGGGCTGATGAGCCAAACCCACAGAGGCCAAAGTCGGGCAACGCCATTGTAGTTGGAGACTCCATTGTGAGAGGTACGGACAGGGGTTTTTGCGGCAACAGACGGGATTCCAGGATGGTGTGCTGCCTTCCTGGTGCCAGGATCCAGGATGTTACGGACAGAGTGCAGACAATCCTCAAGGGCGAAGGTGACCAGCCGGAAGTGGTCGTGCATGTTGGCACAAATGATGTTGGAAAGAAGGAGATGAATTTTTTGCAGCGGGACTTCAGAGAGCTCGGAAAAATGCTGAAAAGCAGGACTTCCAGGGTTGTTATCTCCGGTTTGCTTCCAGTTCCTAGTGCTGGCGAGAGCAGGAACAGGGAGATATGGGACCTGAATGTGTGGCTGAGGAACTGGTGCAGGGGGCAGGGATTTAGATTCTTAGATCACTGGGATTTTTTTTATTGTAAGGGGGAACTGTACAAAAGGGACGGATTGCATCTTAACAGGTGGGGGACCAGCATTCTGGCCGGCAGGTTTGCCACTGCTACACGGATGGTTTTAAACTGAATAAGGGGGGTGGGGTATCAAATGGGATAGTCGAGGACGGAGTTAGAGGGAAAGAGAGTAAAGCGATGGTTAATGACCCCAGAATTAACGGGGATGAAAGCTCACAAAGGGATAGGAGAGTATGGCCAAGTGTAATAGGGATCGATGTGAAAGGGGCCACTTGTCAACATAATTGTATAAGGAGTAAGAGTGTTGTAAAAACAAGCCTGAAGGCTTTGTGTCTCAATGCGAGGAGCATTCGTAATAAGGTGGATGAGTTGAAGGTACAGATAGCGATTAATGACTATGCTATAGTTGGAATCACGGAGACTTGGCTCCAGGATGACCAAGGCTGGGAGCTGAACATCCAGGGATATTCAATATTCAGGAGGGATAGACGAAAAGGAAAAGGAGGTGGGGTAGCGTTGCTGGTGAGAGAGGAGATTAATGCAATAGAAAGGAAGGACATTAGCGTGGAGGATGTGGAATCGATATGGGTAGAGCTGCGAAACTCTAAGGGGCAGAAAACGCTGGAATGTATGCGGGATAGTTTTCTCAACCAACATGTGGAGGAACCAACGAGAGAGCAGGCTATTCTAGACTGGGTATTGAGTAATGAGGAAGGGTTAGTTAGCAGTCTTGTTGTGCGTGGCCCCTTGGGCAAGAGTGACCATAATATGGTTGAGTTCTTCATTAGGATGGAGAGTGACAAAATTAAGTCAGAAACAAGGGTTCTGAACTTGAAAAAAGGTAACTTTGAAGGTATGAGATGTGAATTGGCCAAGATAGACTGGCAGGTGATTCTTAAAGGGTTGACAGTGGATGTGCAATGGAAGGTATTTAAAGACTGCATGGATGAAGTACAAAAGTTGTTCATACCAGTTTGGCAAAAGAATAAATCGGGGAAGGTGGTGCATCCATGGATAACAAGGGAAATCAGGGATAGTATAAAAACAAAAGATGAGGCATACAAATTAGCCAGAAAAAGCAGCCTACTGGAGGACTGGGAGAAATTCAGAATGCAGCAGAGGAGGACAAAGGGCTTAATTAGGAAAGGGAAAATAGATTATGAAAGGAAACTGGCAGGGAACATAAAAACTGACTGCAAAAGTTTTTATAGATATGTGAAGAGAAAGAGACTAGTTAAAACAAATGTTGGTCCCTTGCAGTCAGAAACAGGTGAATTGATCATGGGGAACAAGGACATGGCAGACCAATTGAATAACTACTTTGGTTCTGTCTTCACTAAGGAAGACATAAATAATCTGCCGGAAATAGCAGTGGAACGGGGGTCAAATAAGATGGAGGAACTGAGTGAAATCCAGGTTAGCCGGGAGGTGGTGTTGGGTAAATTGAATGGATTGAAGGCCGATAAATCCCCAGGGCCAGATAGTCTGCATCCCAGAGTACTCAAGGAGGTAGCCACAGAAATAGTGGATGCATTAGTGATAATTTTTCAAAATTCCTTAGATTCTGGAGTAGTTCCTGAGGATTGGAGGGTAGCTAATGTAACCCCACTTTTTAAAAAAGGAGGGAGAGAGAAAGCGGGGAATTACAGACCAGTTAGTCTAACATCGGTAGTGGGGAAACTGCTAGAGTCAGTTATTAAAGATGGGATAGCAGCGCATTTGGAAAGTGGTGAAATCATTGGACAAAGTCAGCATGGATTTACGAAAGGTAAATCATGTCTGACAAATCTGATAGAATTTTTCGAGGATGTAACTAGCAGAGTGGATAAGGGAGAACCAGTGGATGTGTTATATCTAGACTTTCAGAAGGCTTTCGACAAGGTCCCGCATAAGAGATTAGCATACAAACTTAAAGCACACGGTATTGGGGGTTCGTATTGATGTGGATAGAGAACTGGCTAGCAGACAGGAGGCAAAGGGTAGGAGTAAACAGGTCCTTTTCAGAATGGCAGGCAGTGACTAGTGGGGTGCCGCAAGGCTCAGTGCTGGGACCCCAGCTATTTACAATATATATTAATGATTTGGACGAGGGAATTCAATGCAACATCTCCAAATTTGCAGATGATACCAAGCTGGGGGGTATAGTTAGGTGTGAGGAGGATGCTTGGAGGCTGCAGGGTGATTTGGATAGGCTGAGTGAATGGGCAGATGCATGGCAGATGCAGTACAATGTGGATAAATGTGAGGTTATCCACTTTGGTGGCAAAAACATGAGGGTAGACTATTATCTGAATGGTGGCAGATTAGGTAAGGGGGAGATGCAACGAGACCTGGGTGTCATGGTACACCAGTCATTGAAAGTAGGCATGCAGGTGCAGCAGGCAGTGAAGAAAGCAAATGGTATGTTAGCATTCATAGCAAAAGGATTTGAGTATAGGAGCAGGGAGGTTCTACTGCAGTTGTACAGGGTTTTGGTGAGGCCACACCTGGAGTACTGCGTACAGTTTTGGTCTCCAAATCTGAGGAAAGACATCCTTGCCATAGAGGGGGTACAGAGAAGATTCACCAGACTTATTCCTGGGATGTCAGGACTTTCATATGAGGAAAGATTGGATAGACTCGGTTTGTACTCGATGGAATTTAGAAGATTGAGGGGGGATCTTATAGAAACCTACAAAATTCTTAAGGGGTTGGACAAGCTAGATGCTGGAAGATTGTTCCCGATGTTGGGGGAGTCCAGAACCAGGGGTCACAGTCTAAGGATAAGGGGGAATTCCTTTAGGACCGAAATGAGGAAAACATTCTTTACACAGAGAGTGGTGAGTCTCTGGAATTCTCTGCCACATAAGGTAGTTGAGGCCAGTTCATTGGCTATATTTAAGAGGGCGTTAGATGTGGCACTTGTGGCTAAAGGGATCAGGGGGTATGGAGAGAAGGCAGGTACGGGATACTGAGTTGGATGATCAGCCATGATCACATTGAATGGCGGTGCAGGCTCGAAGGGCCGAATGGCCTACTCCTGCACCTATTTTCTATGTTTCTATGAGTATCTCGTGCGCTTGGCGGCAGGATGCTGGCGATGGCATCAGAGTCCACCAGGAAACGGTGGCCGGAATGGCGATCACGGACATAGAGGCGTTTATTTGGGTGGCACTACATGGGACCTCATTGAAACATACAGAATAGTGAAAGGCTTGGAGAGAGTGGATGTGGAGAGAATGTTTCCACTAGTGGGAGAATCTAGGACTAGCGGTAATAGCATCAGAATTCAAGGACGTTCTAATAGGAAGGAGATGACGAAAAATTGATTTAGTCAGAGGGTGGTGAATCTGTGGAATTCTTTGCCACAGAAGGCTGAGGAGGCCATGCCAGTGGGTATTTTTTAAGGCAGAGATCGATAAATTCTTGATTAGTGCAGGTGTCAGAGGTTATGGGGAGAAGGCAGGAGAATGGGGTTAGGAGGGAGAGATAGATCAGCCATGATTGAATGGTGGAGTAGACTTGATGGGCCAAATGGCTTAATTCTATCACTTATGACCTCATGATGTACGAGTTTATCGTAATGCCTTACTAAAACCCAAGTAGACAATATCCAGTGCCTTTGACCACCCCGATCACCGGAACTCTGATCGCCCCGATGCGGGAGCTTCGATCGCCGCCTGCGGAGGTTCGATCGCCCCAACCACGGGAGTAAAGGAGGAAAGAAGATATCAGTTAATTGCCTTGCATCACGGTGGGGAATGTGAGGTCACCAAAAAACCAATGAGGTCACACCCATTGTGGTGGCTGTTTAAGTTTATGTTTAATTTTTATGTGGGTATGGAATCGTGTTAGTTTTTTTGTATGACTGTTGGACAAATCAAATTCTTTGTATGTTTACATACTTGGCTAATAAATTTATTACAATTACAATTGCAATTACATTATGGTACCAAGGAGGATAGCTAGCTTGACACATAATCAGCTGTTGTTCTTAGACCATAGACAATAGACAATAGGTGCAGGAGTAGGTCATTCAATGTGATCATGGATGATAATCCCCAATCAGTACCCAGTTCCTGTCTTCGCCCCATATCCCCTGACTCCGCTATCGTTAAGAGCTCTATTGAGCTCTCTCTTGAAAGTATCCAGAGAATCGGCCTCCACCGCCCTCAGAGGCAGAGAATTCCACAGACTCACAACTCTCTGTGTGAAAACGTGTTTCCTCACCTCCGTTCTAAATGGCTTTCCCCTTATTCTTAAACTGTGGCCCCTGGTTCTGGACTCCCCCAATATTGGGAACATGTTTCCTGCCTCTAGCGTGTCCAAACCCTTAATAATCTTATATGTTTCAATAAGATATCGTCTCATCTTTCTAAAATCCAGAGTATACAAGCCCAGTCACTTCATTTTCTCTGCATATGACAGTCCCGCCATTCCGGGAATTAACCTTGTAAACCTATGCTGCACCCCCTCAATAGCAAGAATCTCCTTCCTCATATTAAGGGAACAAAACTGCACAAAATACTCCAGGTGTGGTCTCACTAGGGCCCAGTACAACAGCAGAAAGACCTCTTTGCTCCTGTACTCAACTCCTCTTGTTATGAAGGGCAACATGCCATTCGCTTTCTTCACTGCCTGCTGTACCTGCATGCTTACTTTCATAGTGATACATTCTTAGTGATAAAATTATTATGTAAATACATCCTTCCACCATGAGAGCACGAGCTTCATCTTCGGGGTGAGAGACGAGCTTCACCAAGGAGCGAGAGAGAGAGAGGAAGAGCTTGGACCGTGGTGTGTGCTGGTGCCAGCCAGTGCAGACAGGAGACTTGAGTACGCAGAGGGGAGTTAGAGTTATTTTGTGGTGTTTCTTTATTGATGGCTGATAGTTTTTCTGTTTTTTACTTGTGTTTGCTGTAATAAATAGTTATTTGTGCTCTGCACCATGGGTTTTCACCATTCATTGATCCCAATGCTTGAATCCTGTATACATTCCATTAGACTTCTTGTTCCTTGGACTATCACAGGGACTCACTGCAGACACTGTATCATAAACACTGTACAACATACCTTACAGTTCAGGGTATTGTCACTTTGAATGCAATATTGCACAGCTACCACTCTAACACATGGAACTCGGCTTTTATTTTTCCAGGCTCTCTCTAATATAATTTTAAAACCATGTATACCATTAACTCCAGTCCTTTTGAGGATCCTATTGATATGTAATCTTCCCACTCTGTAATTTCATTAAGCTTTGCTTTAGGGAAACACAATCAAACGTGATTTTGCTTATCATTCCTGCACACCCTGTGTCCGCTAGCCCTAAAATGGAGAACTCGATTTTTTTTTCCCCCTTTGAGAGCAGCTTATAGGATTTTGTACATGATTGTTTAATATGAGGAGCATTCATTATTATTCAGTTAACCGGTTGACATGATAACAACAGCTTCCACAGAAAAGGGTGGCCACTGCCCCCTCATCTTTATTGCAGCTAGAATGTTTGGCATGCATGATAAGCAGAAAGCGATGGGGAAACAATATTTTAAAGCTGGTTTCGAGAAAGCAGAATTGTGCACCTGTGGGTCTATGGGGAGAAGGCAGGAGAATGGGGTTAGGAAGACGATTGAATGATGGATGGGCCGAATGGCCAAATTCTACTCCTATCACTTATGACCTTATGACCTCCTCCCGGTCATGAATCACAAGACGTTTGAAACATAGAAACATAGAAAATAGATGCAGGAGTAGGCCATTTGGTTCTTCGAGCCAGCACCGCCATTCAATATGATCATGGCTGATGATCCACAATCAGTATCCCGTTCCTGCTTTCTCCCCATATCCCTTGATTCTGTTAGCCCTAAGAGCTATATCTAACTCTCTGTTGAAACCATCCAGTGAATTGTCCTCCACTGCCTTTTGTGGCAGAGAATTTCATAGATACACAACACTCTCGGTAAAAAGGTTTTTCCTCATCTCAGCCCTAAATGGCCTACCCCTTATTCTTGAACTGTGACCCTTGGTTCTGGACTCCCCCAGCATCGGGATTTTTTTCCTTGCACCTAGCCTGTCCAATCACTTAAGAATTTTGTTTAAGGAACTGCAGATGCTGGAAAATTGAAGATAGACAAAAATGCTGGATAAACTCAACAGGTGAGGCAGCATCTATGGAGCGAAGGAAATAGGCAACGTTCCGGGCTGAAACTCTTCTTCAGTCTGAAGAAGGGTTTCGGCCTGAAACGTTGCCTATTCCCTTAAGAATTTTACTTGTTTCTATAAGACCCCCTCTCATTCTTTTAAATTCCAGTGAATACAAGCCCAGTCGATCCATTCTGTCATCATATGTCAGTACCGCCATCCTGGGAATTAATCTGGTCAATCTACGCTGCACTCTCAAGTCTCCAGCGCGAGCGCTGGTACACAATCGCGGGGCGTAGCAGGCGATGCCTTGCCTGGGTCGCCGCGCTGGAGCTCTGGTGAGCTGTGACCGCCGAGACAAACATCGCGGAGCCGCGGGTCTGTGGAGCGGCCAGCTGCGGGCGGCGGCGCTGAACTTTAACATCGGGAGCCAGTGTGGGAGCTCCATTCAGCGCGGCCTTGTCGGCTTCGGAAGCTGCGAACTCCAGTAGGAGGCGGCCGTTCCGGGAGTCCCAAGCTGCTGAGAGGACTCTCCCGACGCCGGAGCACCGTCACCCGGCGAGAACGGCCTGGAACATTGGGCCTCCGTGAAGGCAAGTATGGAGGCCTCAGTATGTCTGACTATGGGTGGACATGGGTTGGGGACTGGACATTGTGCCTTCCCTCATAATGGGAACCATTGTGGGGGGAAGTTTTTATGTTTAAATCTCTTTATTAGTGTTGTGTCTGTATTCTTTATTTTATATGCTGCATGGCAAGAAGCATTTTACTACACCAATTGGTGTATGTGACAAATAAACTAACCTTTAACCTTTAACTAACCTTTAACCTTTAACCTTTAAGTCGAGTTCTTAGTTTTGAGTTCAGTTACTGTACATGGAGAAAATAAGAGCACATTCCTGAGGTCCTGCGTTTATATAATGCATAATGCTGCTCATGAAGGGAGATAAAATAGAGAGGCTGTACACCTTGGTTTGTCTCATGTACCTAACAGTGATTGATTAAGGAACTACAAAGAAGCCACTTGCTCCACACAGCCTCAGTTGGGGTGACAGGTTATATAAATCAACAGTAAAAATATCCAAATAAGAACATTGAAAAGGCACAGTTGTGCCATTATGCTTCTTCATTAATAGCCATGTTTATGATGTCTCGTACAATAGAAGGAACATGAAGGCAAAAAGGAAGTGCAGGGAAACGTTGTCAGATGCAGTGATGTCCGTGCCCACTAGAGGGTGCAGACTTGCTCGGTGACTGAATCCTGGGTGCCAGGCAGGAAAATTGAGAAAAAACAAATCGGTAGAATGCTCAGGGAAATTCTACCCAAAAATAGATGTCAAATAATTGACTGTTTGGAATTAAAGATACAAACGCAATAAGGATTACAAGTGGATGGGATTAATATAATGCAATAAATTCATACAGTTAAGTGGGTTGCATGGATAACTCCATCTTTTAAGCAGATAGTTTTGAAGTAAGGGAGATATATATTTCAACCCATTTTGTTATAGGACACGTCCTCACTGAAATCTCATCTAAATTATTTATATATCCACCCATTCACAATGCCAATTTTGGATTAGGTTGGTTCTGACTTGAAACAATGATAAAAGAATCATTCTATGATGAAATATGCAACATGTTGCTGGATTCTGTTGTAGAGGTCAATGCCTTTATCAATCTTTTACCATGTCCTCAAGATGAAATTATTGGATTTAATGCCATTATATGGTTGTGCAGCAAGAGAATCTTCTTTCGTGTGGCGTGCACAGCCTAATGTTGTAGGACAACTTGTTCTATTTGATCTTCTGTTTGTGCACGTCGAGTTGATTGCATTAGTTGAAACAGGGCGGACCACGTGAAGGTTGCAATCTTCCACCCCAGCAGGAGAATGATTTTTGTTATTGTGGACAATTTCAATCACTGAACCCATGATACCCAATATGTTTCAGTACTTTAATTGCTCCGAATAACGAGTTATCCCCATCTTTAAAAATGATTTATGCATTTTATGTAGAACGATGTCAAAGATCTGGTCAATGGCATGGTGAAAATTGAAATAAAGGTGGATCAAATTCATTGTTTTTGTGAAAAGGACAAACTCAACCTACCTGGACGAGACATTAAAATGCATTCACTGACAAAGCAGCTTTCAGTCAGGTGAAGAGCTGCACAAAGCCTGGCCGTCTACAAGGGTGTGGTGTTGCTCCAAAAATAATTATCAAAGTAATGAGACAAGATCTGATGAAATTTAACAGCTTTCAAAGCAAGGGTTTCTCATGGAAGCCAGGACAGACAAAATGCTCTCCATGGGCAGAATATGACCTATTTTCTGTTACCAAGGTCAGGTTAGCTCAATGCAACACATTCTTCACTAGGGCATTTTCCTCTAGAGAAGCATCTTTGGCATTGGCAAATCTTAAGAACCTAACATTATTAGGAGACCATATCTCTATCTGTTTCATAGGGAAGATGCTATCTTGAGATATACCTGGCTATGTTAAAATGTCCTTCTTGAGATGATTAGTTGCTGCTCTCCAAGGCACATTATCGGCCTATTAATAGGCAATTTGAGTTTATTTTTAGCGAGCAATTTGATTCCAAATTGATCAGTAAGAGAGTGTGTGTTGATTCCTTTAATACTTGTAAGTCTCAAAAGCAGAAATAATATATATTTTTCTCTTAGAGACATGCTATCAATGGTACAAGTGGGCAATGCCATAATCCATCTATGGTATTGAGGTTTCAGGTGCTTAGGCACCAGAAATAAAATGTAATATTCCTCTAAGCTGGACAAGATGTTAATTATTGGGATAAGATACATCGCAATATATTTGAAATTAGTAAGGCAAACTTCTTGGCCAGAACTAACATCTTCAGTAATCTCAGCTCCTTTACCATCTCTATATCAAGTAACAGAGAAACAAAAACTTACTATAAATAAACACTTTTGTACAAAGTTGTTTAATCCAACTTTTGATTTTTATTATTTTTCATTAAAAAGGAATAAAACAAAGACCAAGTTCGGAATAACAAACATACATACAGTCTGAAGAAGGGTCTCGACCCGAAACGTCACCCATTCCTTCTCTCCAGAGATGCTGCCTGTCCCGCTGAGTTACTCCAGCACTTTGCGTCTATCTTCGGTTTAAGCCAGCATCTGCAGTTCCTTCCTACACGCTTATGTTACATCCGTACAAATAATTAACAGGTGCATAAATTGTGTTTTGATATGTTTAAGTACTATTTGAGTGTTATTGCCCATAGTTGAGGTAGGGAGGTTGTTACTTGGAGTTGGCCTTTGATTATGAATCTGCAGAGGCCCTGCAGGCAGACGTTATGAACACAATGGCACTCTTTTGCAATTCTGGGTTTGCCGCTGAATGAGAACACTGCATTTATGCATCTGACTAAATTATTCTCAAAATTATATCAGGCAGGAATTTTCACAATTTTTGGTTTTAGATGCTGGTGACCGTTCCACTGCCTAAACTAAACTAAATTATCACAAATACTAAATATGTTACTTATTTCTTCATGGATAGTCCTGGCATTTATTCTTCATCTCTACATGCTCTGAAATGTAGATCAAACTCCATTTGTTTTCACTCCGTCTGGAGTGAAGTCCAAGCTCGGCAGTCTGAGACTGGCTGAGTTCTCCCTCTGAAAGACATGAATGAATCTAATGTGTAGGGAGGAACTGCAGATGCTGGTTTAAACCGAACTTAGACACAAAAAGCTGGAGTAACACTGCAGGTCAGACATCGTCTCTGGAGAAAAGGAATAGGTGATGTTTCGGGACGAAGAAGGGTCTCGGTCTGAAATGCCATCTATTTCTTTTCTCCAGAGTTGCTGTCTGACCCTTTGAGTTAATCCAGTTTTTTGTGTCTATGAATCAATTAAATGTGGCTTGTTTGTACAGCAATCCAAATGTTCCATGGCTACGATAGCCCTAATAAATGATCATATAAGATTAATTGTACTTCGGAGTCACGTGAGTGATTCCGTGAAGAACCCCGCCATTGCACATGCGCGTCGGTACGTCAGCCGCACTGGCGCAAGCACCAGACTGGCAGGGCAGCGCTCCTGCTGGCGGTAAGTTAAACTTAGAAGGGAAGTTCATTTTTACTTACCAGGGTTTTTTTCAAGCAGGAGCCTCTCTTCACAGAGGTTTTCCTGCCAGTTTGACAGCCCGACGAGTGAGCCGGTTATGGACTGTGGGGAAATCCCGGTCCGACCGCGGAAGCGGATAACCGGCAAAAGATTGGGTTGGGAGATAAGCAGCCGTTGATAAGGCAGTCAGGGGCTCTCCAGCCTGCGGGATTGCGGTGGAATGGCAAGTAAGTTAAACCAGAGTCGCTGACAGTGCGGTCAGTGGCTCACAGATGTCGGTCCCCAGACAGGGAGTAAAATTGGTGGAGAAAGGACTCGTTCAATCCTATTGGACTCAGGTGAGTCGGGTTGCAAGGGTTTATTTCTAATAATAAAGTTTACAGGTATGTTATAGTGTTTTTCTTAAAGTCAAAAGTTAAAGTCAAATTTAAAAGTCAAAAACGTTTATTGTCATGTGTCCCTGACAATGACATTCTTTCTTGTTTAGCCCAAGTTGCTGTGAAGGGTTAAAATTGCTTTAACCCTTCACAAGTAAAGCTCTACACTAAAAATTTGATTTAGTGAGCTTGCACTGTAATAGTGGGACAGGCCGCGCCAGCAGCGCCTGGGATAGGGCTATTTCATGTGTAATAGCACGGGCCTATGGGACAGGCCGCGCCAGCAGCACCTGGCAGGGTTGCTTCATGTACGAAAGCGTCGGCCTATGGGAGATCTGTGCCAGCAGCGCCTGGAACAGGGCTGTTTCATTGTTTCATTTGTGACATTGCCAGCCTATGGGAAAGCCGTGCCAGCAGTGCCTGGGACAGGGCTGTTTAATGTCAAAAAGCGCTGGCCTCTACGAGGTGGTGCCAGCAATGCCTGGGACAGGGTTGCTCAAAGTAACACATAAGTCTGCTAGGCCCACAGAATTGGGGGAAGATTCCCCGCCGGGGTTCGATAGCAAAATAATAGCCCCACGGAGTTAGGGGATGATTCCTCACCGGGGCTGGATAGTGCGTTTGAAACGACTATCCCAAATGCAGCAACTATTGCATACAGTGTTACAGCAGGGCACGTGCCAGCAGGAGGAGTGTCAGCGACACCCTGTACAAAAAGGCGCCAGCAGCACCTAGTAGAGAGCTGTTTGATAGCACCCTCATGGATGAGGAGGCGCGAGCCATGGGTCATCTTAGTTCTGACCCCGACTCTGACGGTAAGGTTGAGCCAGATGTTCCATACCAGCAGTGCCAGTTGACAGAGCTGCTACAGGTCTCCCTCTTGGAGGCAGAGACCGAGACGGGCCAATATCCTGCTGACGCTGAGTCTCGGGGTATGGCCGTGGGGCATACCACAAGGGATGAAGGGCACGTGCCAGAGGTACCTGTTCCTGACAACAAAGTTGCCATCCCAGCAGAATGTTCTATTCGGGTATAGGTCCAATGGGTTCATATCAGCATAGGTGTTCTGCGGCCTGCGGCAGCGCCTGTTTAGGGCTGCCTACGACTCGCCCTCTCTGAGGAGGGCAGTGCGAAAGGTCAAGATACAACTGACTCTAAGCTCTAAGGAAGTCGATGGAACATACTGGAGCACATATGTGCCGGCAGTGAACAGCACCAACAGGGGGATGTGAGAGCCAGCCGCCGAATATTTTATTTAGGCAAGCCTATTCAACAGGGGAGAAAAACCTGGCAGACTAATCAATTAAGGACAACGGCAGGCAAAGATCATAATTTCAGAACGCACCCCAGGCGCTCGTCGGCAGTAGGTGGTTCACTGGAGCTGGGAGCAGCATGATAGCTCAAAACTTCCATGCACCCTACCAACTCTACTCAACAAAGTAGGTCTGGCACTTCCAAAACATGGGTAAGTGCACCATTCACAAGTTGTAATATTTACATTTGTTTGTACAACACAATGGATAAAAAGCATTCCAAGCAAGTTTGGATTATGGCCAGGGTTGTCTTTAAAGTAAGGTTTGGAAATCGGGTCAGAGTTCTCATGCAAAATACCCATGGGATAAGGCAGGAGTGGCCTGTTTATTATGAAAAATGGAGAGTGTCCGGCATATGAACTTTTTGAATATGAAAAATTATTTTCCTGACTAACAACAGATTCATAAGAGTCTCAAAGATCCATTCTATGCAGTTCCCATTACAGAGGTTATCAAAGACAATATAACTGTACTAATAACAGTAAAACATTGCGGAATGGGATAAACTGTTCGTTGGTCATTGGGATTTACCTTTAACTATTAATTAGCCTATGACTCCGCCCTGTGGCAAGAGATTGGCGTTAATAGCAACCTGTTATAAAACTGACTTTTATTTCATCAAGAGTAATTGGCAATATAGTAGCTGTGTTTCAGCTGAGCAAATAAAGGATCTGATATCGTGCAAAGTAGAGACCTCTCAAAGGACATGTAGATCATTGTTAACAACCTTATGCTATTATCAGCTGAAGCTATCTCAGTCACAATGATGAACAAACAGTATTCAGCATTGCTCTAGTAGTTTGGTCGGTCAAATTCAGATATTACAAACTGATGCAAAGAGCTCTAAGGTGAGAAGTTCCGAATACCATCTTTAGTTGGAGGTAGTGTAGATTTGCATGAGTTACCAATTCTTCAGTTGTTGATATCAACTAAATATATACACTAGATGCACCCCATGGGTAAGGGGCTATTGAGCAAATATACACATTCTACATGCTCAACTTCAAGTTGCTACACTACAGTGGTGGCATATGTTAGTCACATGGCAATCAAGTAAAAGTATCCTGTAATAATTTACCTAATCTCCTTTGCCACTGGTGTATCATCCAGTTCAGATCGATGACAACACAGAATAGGTATTGGATCTCAAAGTATTATGAAAGTTCAATGCTACTTCAAATATCGAGATGTTAGTTTCATGTTTATTCACTGATTGCAAAAATATGTGGCATAACTGTGCGGAGAAATACATTCTCACTACAAAAGGAGGAATGTTCTTTTATGTCTACCTCCATTTTGCCTCATTAGTCGGGTCTTAAAACAGTCAGCAAGACCTCGCTTTGGGTTTCGTACTGTCGGACTGGCTAAGCAGCCATGTTGCCTGCTTCATCAGGCATAATAATACAACAGTATATGGTTATTCTAAAAAACGAAAACATTGCTGGTTCAAACTGTGGTTCAGGAAACCGGCCTCTGCATAATAAAACAATTATTGACTTACACATTCTGAATGGATTGACCTATGGCTCAGGTTGTCACATCAAGCCATGGATGTGATCACTGCAGAGTGCAGGGATAGCACCCAAAAAAGCAGTACATTCCTATTGAGAGGATCGGAAGTGGTTTTGTTTAAATGTTAATGTTACATTTAATATGGGACAGATTACTGACGTCTTCCAGTTCATTCTTAAATGGTATTTGACAATAATTCAGTTATAGAGCCACTACAGCTGCAACAAACGGGAACCACCCTGTCGGGTTCAACCTGGATATCGAGTTGTTAAAGAGATCTTGACACAAGTTCTCCCACTACAAGAATATGCAGTTGGATATTGAAAATGTGTTAACATTACTTCACCGGGGAGTTCCAGCTACGTCATGACACTAATATCAGCACAACGAGGGCAAACATTGCAAACGCTGTGGCTAGATAGGATGGAATTGGCTGCAAGTGCCATTACATTTTACATTCTGATCTACACAAGCAGAGCAGACCAGGGGTTGCATGATATAAGATCATTTTTCGGATACCCCACGGTCTCACGTCTAAGTGGGAGGGCAGGTTTGCTATATTATATCAAGGCCACCAGAATCCTAAGAAGGGTGGAATCAGCATTGTTTATTAATCAAAACAACCACACAAGGGATGGTCGGTTCAGACCATTTCAAGGTGGCTGCAGCAGGTTCTGGTTTATGCAGGTATTAACACTGACAATTGTATATCTCATTCCACCAGGGCAGCATCAACGTCAGCGGCCAGAGCAATGGACATTCCCATCGACCATATCCTCACGACCGCAGGATGGTCAACTGAATTGATTTTTAATTTTTTTTCCATAGGCCGGTTACTGACTCGGGATTTTTGCCCATTCTGTTTTGCGCCCACTTTAGCCTCCCCTGAGATACAGGGGTTGCTATTGATTTCTTCATTAACGTAAACCATTAATACATTTGAATCAATATCATGCTTAATGCATTATTTGATTATTCACTCATCCTGAGTCAATCAATGCAGTGAGATGCCGAGATTTGGATCTGCGGCATGAAATCACAAATTTAGCTCAAATCCCACCATTGCAAGTGAGGAACTTATATATAAGAAATAAAATAGTAAGATTAAACAAGAATTTACCAGTTTGAAGTTTGATCTTAATTGTACGAGGAGTTACGTTGATGATTACATGCCCTCCACGCCCAACCCTCTCTCATAAAGGTCATCTGGTAGTTCTCGAGTCACGCATCTTACTATGTCACTGGTAATTGTTATTTGTGATTTCATACCGCTGCTTTGAAGATTGACGTGCATGCGCACTGGCGGGGTTCTTCACGTAATCACCAACGTAACTCCTGATAAAATCAAGATCAAACTTCAAACTGGTAAGTTCTCATTTAATCTTACTATTTTGTTTCTTATATATAAATTCCTCACTTGCAATGGTGGGATTTGAGCTAAATTCTCTGAATAATGGTGCAGAACTGAATTGCTATGTAACTCAATGTAACTCAACCATTATTTTACCATAGCGTACAATTAACATTGCATGAATCATGCAGAATGCTTTGTAAAGTCAAGCCAACCTTCATTTTTGACTGTTTTGTTGCTTATAAAGTTAATCTGGCCAACAAGCTCTGGCCAACAATCCCTGAATGCCTTTAGACAAATGCGTCTATGCCACAAGATTGCTCAGTTATTGCAAATTTACTGTCCCCAATTGTGTAATGTACATCAAAGTTACACACACCAGTACACGGCATTATACTGGTGGTTCCACTGGTGCTAGGGGCAGCATGGAGGAGTTAGGGTATGGGGAAATGATCACATTTCTCGTGGCTGTTTCTGTCACTATATCTGGCAGTGAATCAGCTCCTGAAAATTCAAACCTGCCTCAGGCAGGTTCCGAAGAGGCTGTGGTGACAAGAACTATATTTTCCCACCAATCAGCTTTGGGCTGAATCACATCCATCTCACCCTATTTAGGATTAAAATGTCAGGCAGGTGAAAGCAAGGAATGTTTCAATAATGAAGTGAGACTTGATGTGGAGAAAGGGAGAAGGGCAGTGTGAAATGGCACTTGTGGGAAACTGGGGGAGAAAGTTGGTGATTTAATACACTTTTCACTGCAATTGCTGGATTTCTCTTGGTTGAAATTTTGATTTTGCAGATTATTTATTTGGAATCTTTATTTAGTTGAAACCGAAGATCTCAGAGAAAACCCACGCGGTCACGGGGAGAACATACAAACTCCATACAGACAGCACCCATAGCCGGGATGGAACCCGGGTCTGCGGTGCAGCAAGCGCTGTAAGGCAGCAACTCTACCACTGCTACACTGTGGCCACTCGACGGAATCGATGGCAGAATCTGCCATTCTTTTTTAAACCACCCCACCTTCCTCTCTTAAGTTACGTCGATACCCCATCCCATCGCTCCTGCCTTCCCATTCAAAACCGCCATTCCCTTTGGTTTCCTTCTTCCCTTATCCTCTTCTCTGTGCTCAAACTTGTTATATCTGTAGCATTTATAACCTCGATGGAGCTTATAGAGCTGAAACTTTACTTTTACTTTGGTCTCCGCATTTGCTTCCGACTGTCATTTGATTCCTGAATTTTCTGTTTTTATTTCAGGTTTTCAGCTTTCACTGTACTTTACTTTATCTATCTTATCTATTCAATGACGGCCAGGCAGCCATCTGCATTGGCTTCCCTTTCCAGCTACCCACCATTATGTCTGGTCTCCACAAGCACTGCTCCTCCGTTTTTTTAATTTGTTATTAAAATGCTACCCATAGCAACATGAACCAATACTGTGTCAGTTTCCACATATGTTCTCTCCTCAACTACTCTCCCTCATCACAACTTTATCAATCCCAGATTGTTTGCTGAGCTCTGGTATTAGATGTGTAGACATCTCCACCAGGTAAACATTGGGAAAATTTATAAGCCATGGGCTTCGTTCTCTCCTTTAAAGTCATAAGTGATAGGAGCAGAATTAGGCCATTCAGCCCATCAAGTCGACTCTGCCATTCAATCATGGCTGATCTGTCTCTCCCTCTGTACACCATTCTCCTGCATTCTCCCCATAACCCCTGACACCCATTCACTAACCAAATCATTCTCCTTGAGGTTGGCTTAAGTGGAATTAACTTGCCTATATCCATGGTATTTGGATGAACAGGCATGCATGGAATGATATTGAGTTGCATACAATAAAAATTACAATCTAAATTTCACACCTTAGGATAAGGCAGGGATGTATGTATCCACGAATCCTAGATTTGACGATTTAATTGTTGTCATTGCACTCACATGGGAATCTATCTAAAAAGTCCAATAAAGCATTTGGCACTGCCCAATAAGTCAAGAAGATTGTCTAATCAAATAAATATAGACAATTTCTCTCTTTGGATTGTTACAGGCAGAGAAGCAATAGATATATCTCCATACTTTATTGTAAGTGTCAGCTGTGTCTATGCATGTCCAACATTCAACATTATGCCCTGCAAAACTGTGAATCCACAACAATTATGAGAAAAAATATGTTTTTATAGATGAATGTGTAATATCAATACCTCTTCAAAAGTTTGGTGAATACAAATCCACAGCTGATTTTCTGTCAGTCTGATGTCAGTAGAAAGTCAGAGCTAAACCAGGTTCTGTGATAACATGTTGACACTCCAGTCTAGTCTGGTTTCAAGAGTCTGAAGAAAGGTCTCAACCTCAAACGTCACAAATTCCTTCTCCCCAGAAATGCTGCCTGTCTCGCAGTTCCTCCACCATTTTGTGTCTATCTTTGGTTTAAACCAGCATTGTTTTGTTCAAGTATAACATTCTTCCTGTCGAGTCCACACACAAGATTAGAAGTTGTTCAGCCAGAGCTGAACACACTCCTCAGCATCTGCACAATGGTGTCTGTCTTGCGCTTCTTGTGTATCTTGTGCGTGGTGGTGGAAAGATTGGTGGAAACAGGGCCGCAACGTGAACGCTCTTTCCTTGACCCCAGTATAGCATTGAAGTGTTAATATCGTTTGGGTATTTTGACAAGAATAGTGTAGGCATTGGTTGTAAATATGTTGCCCGTATCAATCATTCTTGATTTATCAATTTATGGTTAAATTCATTTTGTCTGTGGATTTCGAGCCCAAGCCATTGCTTAATGGAGTTTATATTTATCTAGCTGCTAAGAATCAATTGGCAGTGTGTGATATTTGTCAATGTCAAAAAAACTGCAGATGACAGTAAATCTGAAATATAAATAGAAATTCAGTTGGACTGGCAGCATGCACAACAAGAGAAACAAATGTTCATTTTCAGGCTGAAGACTCATTGTTAGAACGTGTGGAATAACTGCAGCATATTCTGTGATACCTTACAAGCCAGAACCTACGAACAAATGTATTGTGCATTTCATCATGAATCATCCTTCGTTTACCTAAGATAACATGTTAAAAAGTAGATAAAGAGAATGTACAGTACCTAGACAGGTACATGGAGAGGATAGGTTTGGAGGGATATGGGCCAAATGCGGGCAGGTGGGAATAGTGTAGCTGGGACATGTTGTCCGGTGTGAGCAAAGTGATCACTCTATGACTCTATGACTCTATAACATTTTCGTTTATAGGGAATGTGAGATCTGCTTACTGGATTATTGGCTCTGAGCCCAATACGTTTAACTAAGATTAAAAAGCAAAGGATTTGCTTTCATAGCAAAAGGATTTGAGTATAGGAGCAGGGAGGTTCTACTTCAGTTGTATAGGGTCTTGGTGAGACCACACCTGGAGTATTGCGTACAGTTCTGGTCTCCAAATCTGAGGAAGAACATTATTGCCATAGAGGGAGTGCAGAGAAGGTTCACCAGACTGATTCCTGGGATGTCAGGACTGTCTTATGAACAAAGACTGCATAGACTCGGTTTATACTCTCTAGAATTTAGGAGATTGAGAGGGGATCTTATAGAAACGTACAAAATTCTTAAGGGGTTGGACAGGCTAGATGCAGGAAGATTGTTCCCGATGTTGGGGAGGTCCAGGACAAGGGGTCACGGCTTAAGGATAAGGGGGAAATTCTTTAGGACTGAGATGAGAAGGACTTTTTTCACACAGAGAGTGGTGGGTCTCTGGAACTCTCTGCCACAGGGGGTAGTTGAGGCCAGTTCATTGGCTATATTTAAGAAGGAGCTAGATATGGCCCTTGTGGCTAAGGGGATCAGAGGGTATGGAGAGAAGGCAGGTACGGGATACTGAGTTGGATGATCAGCCATGATCATATTGAATGGCGGTGCAGGCTCGAAGGGCCGAATGGCCTACTCCTGCACCTAATTTCTATGTTTCTATGTAAGAACACAGGGGGAACAAAATTAAATTTGAATATCTCTCCTTACAGGTGCAAAGCTATTTAATCTCAAATATTATAAAAGATTAGCTGGCCCGCTACAAAGGGATGTCAGAAATGTAAGACGTCAAAGGGATTTAAAAGTGAGTTCAACGATATTGCTTTCACGATGATTTTAAATAAAACTCTTCCTAGTGAAAGAGTAATTAGACTTGAGAGATACAGTGTGGAAACAGGCCCTTCGGCCCACCAAGTCCGCAGCGATCACCCCGTACACTAGCACCATCCTACACAATAGGGACAATTTACAGAAGCCAATTAACCAACAAACTTGCACGTCTTTGGGATGTGAGTGGAAACTGGAGCACCCGGAGAAAACCCAGGTTGTCACAAGAAGAACGTACAAACCCCATGCAGACAGTACTCGTAGTCGGGATGGAATCTAGGTCTCTGACGCTGTGAGGCAGCAACTCGACCACTGCAGCACATTGTCGCCCTAATGGACTGGTAATTTTCACTTGCAGCAGCACAACATAATACTGTCCGTAAACATAGTACGCGGTAAACAATATCATAAAGAGAGAAAACAAAGTTCAATGTGTGCATATATACACATACTGACAAATACACATATATATATATATATATCACATATATATATATATATTTATACATGTACACATATGTACACACACAAAATAGTGCAGTAATAAAAATATTTGTTTATGTAGTTCAGAGCTTATTTGAGGTTGTCGTGTTCAATAGCTGAATGGCTGTGGGGAAGCGGCTGTTCCTGAACCTGGATGTTACAGTTTTCAGGCCCCTGTACCTTCTTCCCAATGGCAGGGGTGAAATGAATGTGTGGCCAGCGTAGTGTGGGTCTCTGATTATGCTGGCTGCCTTTTTGAGGCACACTTCCGGTAAATCCCTTCGATGGTGGGGAGGTCAGAGCCGGTGATGGACTGGGCAGTGTTCACAGCTTTTTTGCAGCCTTCTTCGCTCCTGGGCGCTCAAGTTGCTGAACCAGGCCGTGATGCAAGCAGTCAATATGCTCTCTACTGTACACCTGTAGAAGTGGAGTCACATTTAGTTCACCAATTTCAGATCAGAACCAATGCCCTTGCGATTATTTTTTCTTGCAGCAGCAGATAGTGAATCTATAATAAGACAGAGATAAGGGGATCACTGCTTCTGGGAATCAGACGGGAGGTAAGGAGGTCAGATCAGTTAGCATGTCATTCAGGCTCAGACAATAGTTCACAGTGTTTAATTAGGGACATCATCGATAATGTGTAATTAAATCATCCTGAGTTGGGTGAATGCGTTTTTCCAATAATCACAGTTGATGAGACCAGGAGAATGGATGCTCTTCACTTAAGCGTGTTTCAGATATCCTGGTCACATCCTGTGACCTAGTTTCTAAACAGTCTGCCTTATCTAGTTGACCAACTCAAGCAGCATCACACAACAGATGCCTGTTGGCGTAGCGAGTTTCTCCTCAATAATGCCATCATTAATGAAGGCTGACAATCTATGGTTGGGCAACAAATAATTTAACTGGGATAGTGCTGAAATATCAGGTGTAGATGTAATAAAAGCACGACCAAAGGCCCTTGCATTTGTTTGGCATCTTTAGTTCAGTTTAGATTTAGTTTAGAGATGCTGCATGGAAACAGGCCCATCGGCCCACCGAGTCTGTGCCGTTCACAGATCCCCGCTTATTAACACTGCCCTACACACACTAGGGGCAATTTTTACATTTACCAAGCCAATTTACCTACATGCCTGTACGTCTTTGGAGTGTGGGAGGAAACCGAAGATCTCAGAGAAAACCCACGCGGTCACGGGGAGAACGTACAAACTCCGTGGATGGAACCCGGGTCTGCGGCACACCAAGCGCTGTAAGGCAGCAACTCTACCACTGCTACACCGTGGCCACTCGACGGAATCGATGGCAGAATCAGACATTTTTTTTTAGAGTCACAGGGAGAAAGTCCTGTCTAAGTAATCAATCTACTCCAGTCAATCCAATCTCAATTATCTATGAAGATTAGTTTAGTTTAGTTTAGTTTAGTTTAGTTTAGAGATACAGCATGGAAACAATCCCTTCAACCCACTGAGTCCATGCCGACCAATGACCACCCATTCTCTCACACTCCCCTACACACTAGGGACAATTTACAGAAGCCAATTAACCAACAAACCTGCACGTCTTTTGAGTGTGGAAGGAAACCAGAGCACCTGGAGAAACCCTTGCAGTCACATAGAGTTGCTGCCTTACAACGCCATAGACCCAGGTTCGATCCTGACTACGGGTGCTGTCTGTACGGAGTTAGTACGTTCTCCTTGTGACTGCGTGGGTTTTCTCCGGGTGCGCTGGTTTCCTCCCACATTCCAAAGACATGTGGGTGTGTCGGTAACTTGGCTTGTGTAAAAATTGTCCCACGGGTATAGGACCGAATGGGCATGAGGGTGATTGCTGATTGCCACGGACTCAATGGGCTGAAGTGTAAAGTCTGAAGAAGGGTCTCGACCTGAAACGTCGCCTATCTCCTTCGCTCCTTAGATGCTGCTGCACCCGCTGAGTTTCTCCAGCCTTTTGTGTACCCTCAATGGGCTGAAGGACCTGTTCCCAAGTTGTATCTATAAACTAAACTAAACTAAACTAAACTAAGGGTCACACAAAAAGCTGGAGAAACTCAGCGGGTGCAGCAGCATCTAAGGAGCGAAGGAGATAGGCGACGTTTCGGGTCGAGACCCTTCTTCAGACTGGTCAGGGATCAGGGAAACGAGAGATATAAACAGTGATATGGAGAGATAAAGCAAGAACAATGAGTGAAAGATATGCAAAAAAGTATTGGTGATAAGGGAAGCAAGCCATTGTAAGCTGTTTCTGGTGTGAAAATGAGAAGCTAGTGCGACTTGGGGGGGGGGGGAGATGGAGAAGGAATGTCAGGGCCCGAGGGCTGAGGGAGAGGTGGGGGGGGGGAGGGGAAAGGGAGCAGTCTGGGTTAACAGAATTGAGAAAATTCAATGTTTATGATTCAAACAATTCAAACTAAACTAAACTTGCTCAAAATGCTCATTCTAGGTTTCACTGAGAACATTTAACTAGAGGCATCAACACTGCCTGCGTCCAATGAGCTGAATCCCAGAAGTGGGGTGAGAGTGACCACTCTTGACAAGAAGGCGGCATTTATTTGAGTGTGGCATCAACGAGTTCTGATAAGACTGGTCAATAGATGTCAGTGGATGGAGATACACTTTGCTGAGAGGAACATGGCTGTGGTTGCTGTATTTCTACCACAAGGACAGCAGAAACTGGATCAGCATCATTTGCAGATTCCCCTCCAGGTCTAGCGCCATGTGGTCTATGATTTATACTGTTGTTCCTTCATCTTTCTTGGTAAATCCTAAAACTCCATACTCTGTAGCATTGAGGGAGGACTTTCAAGAGAAGGGCAGCAGTATTTCAGTAAGGCAGTTTACCACCACCTTATCAAGGGAATTTTAGGGATGAACTATAAATGCTAACGTTGCTGGCAATCCCCCGATCTGATAAAAAAAAAAAAATTAAAGTAAAATTGGAAGAGTGCAGGTTGCACACGAAACAATCCATATTCCTCAGTATGGAAACAGGGAACTGCAGATGCTGCTTGACACAAGAGGACATAAAGTGGTGGTTTACAGGTCGACACAGGCGAATTGTGTTTTTGATAGGCAGATGGTTGGAACGTTCTTGCCACGCTTTGTCCTTAGGCACAAAATGCTGGAGTACCTCAGCGGGACAGGCGCCATCTCTGGAGAGAAGGAATGGGTGATATTTCGGATCGAGAACCTTCTTCAGAATGACCCTTCATCCCTCGCCTGAAGAAGGGTCTCCACCCGAAATGTCACCCATTGCTTCTATCCAGAGATGCTGTCTGTTCCGCTGAGTTACTCCAGCTTTTTGTGTCTATCTTCGGTTTAAACCAGCATCTGCAGTACCTTCCCACACGTTTTGTCCCTCCTCTATGTTCCAGCTTTCTTTCCCCTTACAATCAGTCTGAAGAAGGGTCCTGACTCGAAATATTAATTATCCATGTTCTCAAGGGCTACTGCTTGACCTGCTAAGTTACTCCAGCACATTGTGTCCATTTTTCGCAATGTTTGGCTTCATCGTAGAGCTAGCTACTTGATCTGAGATGAACAAGACTTGACTGTATGTATTGGGGTCGGGGATCAGAAATGGTGCAAGTCCTTGGGCTCATCTTGTTTCAGCTGGCCAGGATTGAATGAATTTTGAATCTTTTATCAGAGCTTTCCTACAAAGAAGATCTTTCAACCTCATTTCAGAGCTATTACTCAGACCAACTCTTGAGCGACACGGTGGTGTAGTGGAAGAGTTGCTGCATTACAGCGCCAGAGACACGGGTTCGATCCTGACTACATGTGCTGTCTGCACGGAGTTTGCATGTTCATCTCGTGACTGCGTGGGTTTTCCCCAGGTGCTCCGGCTTCCTCCCACACTCCAAAGATGTACCAGATTTGTAGGTTAATTAGCATTCGGTAAAAATTGTAAATTTCCCAAGTGTGTAGGATAGTGCTAGTGTGCGGGGATCGCTGGTCGCCACTGACTCGGTGGGCCAAAGGGCCTGTATCCGTGCTGTATCTCTAAACTAAACAACCTATTTCCCGTTCTGTACCATTTTCTGACTGCACTTTGGCCTCATCTCATCTACTGCTGTAATCCTGATCCATGCTTTTGTTACATCTACACCTGACCATTCCAATACACTGCCAGCTGCCTTGTCTTTGCCAAGGCATTTTCTGAACTATCGACCTCAATCGATTTTGTGGTTGCTGTGACGCTAATGAGCAGAGATTTGTTAAGACGTAAAGAAATAGCAACAGGCATCTGTCCTGTCGTGTAGCCTGAATTTATCAATTGCATGAGCCTTGACTGTTCAGAAACTGGGTCACTGACTATGATCAGGAAACCCAAAATAGGTTTTAGCAAAAAGCATCCATTCTTAAGGTATCATCAACTATGATTATTGGGAAATGCATTAATTTGACTCAAGCTGATTTAATTACACCCTTTTTATACACTACCAACGTTTCCTATAATTAAAACATTGTGACATTTCTTTTTGAGCCATTCTTTGGAGAATGTAATCAGAAACTATTGTCTTTCAATCCAAGACTAAGCTGCAATTACAGAGCTCTTGCTATTAAATTCACATTTCAATCATAAAACTGGGATGCAATGAAGTTATCTTCCCAAAGCATGCTTGGAATAAATAATTTTTAAAAAATACATCAGAGTTCTCTCAGATTTAATTTTTGAAGATGACAAAACTCTGTTTTTTGAGGCAATTTGAAAACCTAGTCATCTGACTTTAAAGGAAGTGCGAAATAAATTAGACAGCTCCTTAATATCCAAAGGGCAGCAAGCGAAAGTCAGCTGAAGCACGCAGGATCCATCTAATCATTTATTTATTATTTCGAGGATAAAAGTGACAAATCTAAAGCCCCTGCACAACAAGATGCATTTAGCAAAAAAAAATGGTGGGGCCAAATGTATTAGAAAGCCTTAAAGAATATAGAATACGAGATGGAATTAAGAAAGAAAAATAAAAAAGTTGATGGAAAATAATGGTAAGTAAACTCCAAATTCAGAGATGTTTTAAAAATAGCAAGAGAGCAGATGAAGAACTAAGAAATTAGTAGATCGCATCAAAAGCACAAAGTGTGGAGGTGGAATCTGAAAGTTGGATGAAGCAAAAACAATCTGCTCAAAACTGTGCTCCAAGAGCTATAGTGTGCAAAGGTTGTGAAGCTGGAAGGTGGAAGGTTTCAATATTTTGGCTGATGGAGAGAGGATGGGATAAATGTCCACCTGTATCGTAAATTGCCATGAATGTTGCCCTTCGGCATGATTATATTAGGATGATATGTTTAAGAAGGAACTGCAGATGCTGGAAAAATCAAAGGTAGACAAAAATGCTGGAGAAACTCAGCGGGTGAGGCAGCATCTATGGAGCGAAGGAACAGGTGACATTTCGGGTCGAGACCCTTTTTCCGACTGATGTGTGGGGGGGGGGGGGGGGGGGTGCAGGAAGAAGAAAGGAAGAGGCGGAGACATTGGGCTGTGGGAGAGCTGGGAAGGGGCGGGGAAGGAGGGAGAAAGCAAGGACTAACGGAAATTAGAGAAGTCAATGTTCATACCGCTAGGGTGTAAACTACCCAAGTTAAATATGAGGTGCTGCTCCTCCAATTTGCACTCTGGCCATGGAGGAGGCCCAGGTAAGGAAGGTCAGATTCAGAACGGGAGGGGGGAGTTGAAGTGCTGAGCCACCGGGAGATCAGGTTGGTTAATGCGAACTGAGCGGAGGTGTTGGGCGAAGCGATCGTCAAGCCTGCGCTTGGTCTCACCGATGTAGAGCAGCTGACAACTAGAGCAGCAGATGCAATAGATGAGGTTGGACGAGGTAAGATGATAAAACTGTGGGCTGTATAAGTGGATTCAAAACTCTTATTTTCTGAAAGGTCATTGACGTGAAGCATCAACTCTGTTTCTCTCTCCACAGTGAACGGCTAGCCTGCTGTGTATTTTCCAGCATTCTGTTTAGTTTTGCTTCTTATTTTCTGATGTCTGTCATCAAGGGTTCCTGCGGATTCTTAGTTTCTCATTGCTTTGGGAAATGAAGTGCCGTCGATAGTGGAGCAGCCACAATAGCGATCTCCCAGGATACTGCTATTGTTCACTCAAGGCTTCAGAAACAATGAAGGCCATGATGGGGAAGCTGCCGGAGGCAATCAATGATCAGGCCACTAATCCACTGGACGTGCTGATGTCACGTGCTCAGAATCAATTTGGTTTACCGATAAACATCTCATAAAATGCAGGAAGGAACTGCAGATGCTGGTTTACACCGACGATAGACACAACATGATGGAGTAACTCAGCGGGACAGACAGCATCTCTGGAGAAAAGGAATAGATGACGTTTCAATTTGAGGTCCTTCTTCAAACTGGATCTTGATTCAGTAAAAATGATTGCCCAAAATTAACTTGTCTTGGTTTAATGACAAGGAACGGTGGCACAGCCACTTGACATGCTGCCTTACAGCACCAGTCACCTGGGTTCCATCCTGACCTGAGCAGCAGGACTCTGTGGAGTTTGCACATTCTCCCCATCAGTGCACAGATTTCCTCTAGGTGCTCTGGCTTCCTCTGGCATCCCGAAGATGTACTCATTGACAGTTTAATTGGCCACTTCAAACTGTTGCCACTGTGTAGTGAATGGCAGAATCTGGGAAGGTTTCCTGAGAATGAGGGGAGAATAAAATCAAGGGTATTAATTTAGAGTTAGTGTAAATGGGTGGTTGATCGTTGGTGCCTACTTGATCGGCTATTTCGGTGCTGTACCTCTCTATCTCTATGTCAGGACAACACATGTAGCAGAAACCAAACTGCCAGAGTAACTCAGCGGGTCAAGAAGCATCTCCGCATCACATGGATAGGTGGCGTTTTGGGTCGAGACCTTCTTCAAACTGATGGGAGGGGGGAAGGAGTAAGCAGTTAAAGAGGAGAGGCATGGAATAGCATGGCAGGTAATAGGTGGACAAGGGCGAGGGGGGGGGGGGGGGGAAATTGATACCGAATAGTTGGAAAATAAGCCAGAGGCAGGAGCAGAATGTTTGAAACAGGTTTGGCGTCGCAGATTCAGAAGCCAAAAGGAGGAAAATAGCAGGGGTGGGGTGTGGGGTTGACGGGGGGGGGGGGGGTGAAGGGGAGAAATAAGAGGGCATCCGGGTGGGGCACAGGGGAAGGGAAGGAGGGGTGGGGTCTAGTCAGAGATTTGGGAGAAGGAGGGGTGGGGTCTAGTCAGAGATCAGAGATAAGGGCTGAAATGCCCCCATACATAATAGTTCAGTGTGGATGGAAAATATGCAAAAGTTGTGAGTATACAGTAAATTAACTAGCTGGACTGAAAAGTGAATTAACGACTGCAGGCTAACAGAAATGCTGAATCACAATCACAATCACAATAATACTTTATTACCCAAGTATGTTTGCAACATCTGAGGAATTTCATTTGGCAAGTCAGTCACACAAATAAAAAGCAACGGAACATACAAAATACATTATAACATAAACATACACCACAGTGACTCCTCCACATTCCTCACTGTGATGGTAGGCCAAAAAAAGTTCAAATCTCTTCCCATAAGGGCCTGTCCTACCAGCATCCAACTCCATGCGATGAGCGCGATCAAACTAGAAGCGGGGGCTGTGCGGAGGTCAGGTGATCCACTGTACAGGGCCGTTCCCACCAGCATGGGCCTGCATGCGGCAAGCGCGACCAAACCGGCAGCGAGGGCCGCGCGGAGGTCGGGTGAGTGGCGCAACATGGCTCAAAGTGAGGCGAACTTGGAGCGAAGTCTTAAAGTTAAGTTCGCCAGGACAGAGGGGGGCACACAGAGAGGGGCACAGAGGCACACACACAAAGGGCCACGGAGCCACATAGAGGTTCACGGAGGCACCTACAGAGAGGGTCACGGAGGCACGACGTTGAGGCGGTGTGTAATGCGTCGAGGCGACTGCGAGCCGACAAGCCGTTGCCGCGCAGAATTTTTGAACATGGTCAGTTTTTCGGAGCCCCGCGCGATGTCGGGACGAACTCCGCACAATTCCGCACGGCTCCGGCGATCGAAGTGGGACCGGCCCCGCGACGCCAGACGGCTCAAGCGACCATGTTAGACCACGGTCGGTGGCCTCAAGACCTCCGTTGACGGGATGATCTTGACTACCGTAGCCGGCGGAGTTTGGACCCTCCGCATAGAGGCGATCAGCTCCCGCATCGGAGGGTTGTCAGCTCCCCCGCGCTGGACCCCGTGTCGGGGCTGGTCGAACCTCTGCGTTGTTGGAGACTCCCGACTAGCCTCTCCCGAGACGGCGAGCTCTTGATGGTAAAGTCTGCAAGCCGTGGTTGGAGCAATCCCAGGTGAGGGATCGCCTCCGATGTAAGCCCACACCCCGCGGTGAGGCCGAGGAGGCCTCCAGCTCCATCGATGGTAGGCCGCAGAGCGACCGGAGAATGCGATCTGAAAATTAATCGTATCTCCGGCAAGGTAAGAAACTGAAAGAAAAAGGTTTCCCCCTCCCCACACGTAAAACAAACCAGAGAACATTTACACAGACTTCAAACACAAGCTAAAAATTTAAAAAAAGCCGGAAAAACACACAGACTGTTGGCGGGGCTGAATATCGTGCGGCGCTCCTGGTAGGAATGGAATGGATTTTTAAATTGGATGGTGCCTATTTCATCATGACTGGCAGTTTGCGTTATTGCTTCATTCAATAGTCCCCTGAGCTGGGGTTTGCTAAGAATTATTTACGACATAGGATTTACAGATTTGAACTCTAAATTCTGTGTGTGTGTGTGTGTGTGTGTGTGTGTGTGTGTGTGTGTGTGTGTGTGTGTGTGTGTGTGTGTGTGTGTGTGTGTGTGTGTGTGTTGTGTGTGCATGTTGTGTGTGTGTGTGTGTGTTGTGTGTTTGTGCGTGTGTTGCGTATGCGTGTTGTGCATGTGTGTGTTGTGTGTGTGTTTGTGCGCATGCGCGTGTGTGTGTGGTTGTGTCTGTGTGTTTGTGTGTGTGTGTGTGTTGTGTGTGCATGTTGTGAATGCGTGTGTGTGGTGTGTGTGTTTGTGTGTTGTGTGTACGTGTCTCTTTTCATTACTTAACATGGAATTTGTTAAATAATTTTAATTTTAGTACCATTTTTATTTCTTAATTGAATGGTCGTGAGTGTCACAGATATTCGCCATCTTTCGCAACAACAACACTTATGGTTGCTGGTGAGTTTGGGGTCAAACATAGAAACATAGAAATTAGATGCAGGAGTAGGCCATTCGGCCCTTCGAGCCTGCACCACCATTCAATATGATCATGGCTGATCATCCAACTCAGTATCCCGTACCTGCCTTCTCTCCATACCCTCTGATCCCCTTAGCCACAAGGGCCACATCTAGCTCCTTCTTAAATATAGCCAATGAACTGGCCTCAACTAACCTCGGTGGCAGAGAGTTCCAGAGACCCACCACTCTCTGTGTGAAAAAAGTCCTTCTCATCTCAGTCCTAAAGGATTTCCACCTTATCCTTAAGCTGTGACCCCTTGTCCTGGACCTCCCCAACATTGGGAACAATCTTCCTGCATCTCGCCTGTCCAACCCCTTAAGAATTTTGTACGTTTCTATAAGATCCCCTCTCAATCTCCTAAATTCTAGAGAGTATAAACCGAGTCTATGCAGTCTTTGTTCATAAGACAGTCCTGACATCCCAGGAATCAGTCTGGTGAACCTTCTCTGCACTCCCTCTATAGCAATAATGTCCTTCCTCAGATTTGGTGACCAGAACTGAACGCAATACTCCAGGTGTGGTCTCACCAAGACCCTATACAACTGAAGTAGAACCTCCCTGCTCCTATACTCAAATGCTTTTGCTATGAAAGCTAACATGCCATTCGCTTTCTTCACTGCCTGCTGCACCTGCATGCCTACTTTCAATGACTGGTGTACCATGACACCCAGGTCGCGCTTCATCTCCCCTTTTCCTAATCAGCCACCATTTAGATAATAGTCTGCTTTCCTGTTTTTGCCACCAAAGTGGATAACCTCACATTTATCCACATTATACTGCATCTGCCAAACATTTGCCCACTCACCCAGCCTATACAAGTCACCTTGCAGTCTCCCAGCATCCTCCTCACAGCTAACACTGCCCCCCAGCTTAGTGTCATCCGCAAACTTGGAGATATTGCCTTCAATTCCCTCAGCCAGATCATTAATAGTAAGATTAAATGAGAACTTACCTGTTCGAAGTTTGATCTTTATTTTATGAGGAGTTACGATGAGGGATTACGTGAAGAAGCCCCGCCTGGCTCTTGATCAGCATACTTCAAAGCAGCGGCATGAAAAACACAGAACCAATAGCCGGAGTAAGATAGTAAGGCTCAACATAGACTAGAACTACCAGATGATCATTTATATTATGAGGGCTGGGAGCGGAGGGCACTTAATCCCTCATCGTAACTCCTCATAAAATAAAGATCAAACTTCGAACAGGTAAGTTCTCGTTTAATCTTACTATTTTACTTCAGAGTCACATGAGTGACTACGTGAAGATTTTAAAGCTCTGTGTTTTTATGTCGTAGATTCATTCCATACGACACTCTGTTTAGTCAATACAGTAGTGAGTAAATAATATTTTTAAAACATTGTTTTAATTTATGCAATGTCTTTTAATCATAAAAGAACATTTTTTTAAATAATAACCCCTCTATCCCAGGGGAAAATATTTCAACAAAAGTGATAATGATATCAAATGATAACATAAATCAATAATATAAATCGATAATATAGAACAAAGCAAGCATTTAAAGCGAACCCAACACTGTGTCCAAATCCTTGCACCGTGACAACCCTGCAGCCCTACTGCGAGTGAAACTTAAACACATCAGCGTCCATTCCTGCTAAATCCAAAACCTGTTCTAACCATCTAGAAATGGTTTGAACTGCAACTTTTGTATGTAGTTTTTTGTGCGTTATCAGTAACACTGTCTCAGCACCCCAGAGATTTTGATTACTTCAATCAATCAATCAGTTTTATTCGTCACATTGCACACAAAGTGCAAGTGAATTAATTTGTCAGCAGTGGTACAATGACAAAATGGTACAATGATAACTTAACTTCAATATATTTAGTTAAACGCTTAACTACCCATAATGTTTCATTGACAGGATATGCTTTAAACATTACCTTGGCTCCAGTTTTTCCTGGTCTGCTTTGTTTGGTCAGATCATAAACATAAAACACAATGTTATCTGAAGCCACATGCATGCAATCTAACCGTAACAATTGCAAAGTTTGTACTCTTTGAGCTGACACTAATGCCATTACATTACTACATTGAATGTTAACCTTTGCAAAGACATTGAAGTAATTGGAGTCCATTGCCTAAGCAAAGTGAGAACAATGCTAACATCCCAAATTTCTGTATCACAGGGCTTGGAAGGATTTTTATTAAAATTCCTTTCATGAACTGGGATATTAATGGGTGAGACCCAATTGAATCTCAATCAGAAATTTGTCCTAAATAGGACGACAAAGCACTACGAGCACTATTAATGGCACTATAACTTAAGTGTTTATCAAAATGCAACCCAACAAGAAACTCCAATACATTTGATATGTTCGCAGTATAATAAGACATCTTTGACTGTCTACAGAAGACTTCACATTTCTTTATATGCGACATATATTGTTTGTTAGTGCTATTTCTCCAAGCTGCAGCTAGAACATCCATGGTCCTATCCGACAGTCCAAGCTCTTGCAATGGTCTGGTCAGAAGCTGCAGATTAACAAATTCATATGATCATGCAATGGATGAATTTCTTTTGTTACTGGTTGTATCAACAATTGTTGCAACTAGGAATCATCATACATGGTTCAATAATCATTTTAAGCATCAACGGGAACCATGACTGTGTAGGCCAATTTGGCCCCACCAAAATGCCCTTGGCAGCATCTTGCTCTATTTTCTTGAGACATTGCCCAATCAGACAGAATGGGGGAAAGGCATAAAATAACGTATTCCCCCAGTGTAGCGAGAAAACTTCCACCGCTACTGCCCCTGGATCGTGTTCCCAAGACACGTATTTGGGCAATTGGTGATTTAATCTAGATGCAAACAGATCAATGTCTGGTACTCCAACCGACTGACTATATTTTTTAATTTTTTTGGATTTAACATCCATTCTGTATTGTCTTAACATTTTTGTGATCTTTTTTGTCTACCACAATATTGTCTCTCCCTGGGAGATAAATAACTGAAATCCGAATATTCTTACCAATACACAAATGCCACACCTGGTTAACCAGATGATCAAATGATAATGATATTACTCCACCCATGTGATTGATATATGCCACAGCTGTGGTATTGTCTACTTGTAATTGGACATGCAAATCCTTCATAGTAGAACAATAAGCTTTTAATCCATAAAATGCTCCCAGTAACTCCAAATAATTTATACCATATGTTTGGAGAATTACATCCTCTTGGATAGTCCATCTGCCCCCACAGCTGGTATCATTATCCGTAGCACCCCATCCGAGAGAACTTGCAAAATCACTGCTGGCTGCTGAACCAAAATGTTTTTAACAGCTTGTGGAACATTCTCAATCCATCAATACAATTCTAATAAAGCTTCCTTTGGCAATTGCATGGGCCTATCAAAATGGCCTGCCCGCTGTATTAGCTTGTGTTTTTGCCCTTTTTGGGATTTTGGTAATGCAGTGGACCAAATTCCACTGCAGGGAATGCTGTTAGTACCTTCCCAATAACATTAGCCACATCTCGGATGGAGGGATAAGGTTTCTCAATAATGCACCGACAAAAATTTGTAATATCAACAATCTTGTCTATTGGTAAAGTTACTAACATGGTAACTGAATTAATTACAAACTCCAAATATTCAATAGTTTGGGATGGCTGTAACTTTAGATTTTGTTGGTTGAATCAGGAAACCTAGCCTCACAAACAGGCTTGTAGTCATCGAGACTGATTTTTCAGCTGACTCCTGATTAGCATTGACAATTAAAATGTCATCTAGATAAGCCATAACAATGTATTTTTGTGCCCTGAGCAGTGCAAATGCTGGTTTCAACAATTAGTGAACAACCTAGGAGCTGAGCTTAATCCATTAGGTAATGCTTTGTATTACCACAGCTGTCCCATCCAATTAAATTTCAATACCTGGGAATGTGATGATGAATTGGTACTGAATAATATGCATCCTTCTGGACAAAAGTATTAAAAGTGTGAGGTCTAAAATCATTCTACAACCCCCATCTTTCTTGTGTCTGGGGAAAATATTTGATACAAATTGTTGTGGATCCTCACTTGATTTCTCGATACCTCCTTTTTTACACCAATTCTTAACTTTTTTATCAATTTGAGTTTTTTAAAATACAAAAACTCCAAATACAATTAGGCTTATTCTGTCCTGGTGGATCAATACCTTCTACAAAATCAATGGTTGATCCTAAGACAGTACCTAATATAACACGGTCAGATGTTATACAGTCTCATTTATCATAAAACATTTATAGACTAGACGATGAAAAAACTATACATAGTATTAGATCGGTACAGGGAAATACATTGACTATACCAAAAGACATTAATGACACATTTTTACAATATTATCAAAATCTTTATTCATCTAAATTAACAGGGCAAACAGATGAAATGGAAACATTTTTAGAAAAATGTCATTTTAATAAGCTAGATTTTGAGAGTAGGCAATTATTAAATGCTGAAATATCGGTAATAGATATCGAAGAATCAATTGGATCGTTAAAAAATGGTAAAACAGCGGGCCCCGATGGCCTGAGTGCAGAATTTTATAAAAAATTTCATGATCTACTTTCATCAAGATTACAAACAGTGTATAGACACACCTATGAGTTAGGAAAGTTACCAGAGTCTTTAAATGAATCTACAATTACATTAATTCCTAAATTAGATAAGGATCTGGAAGATCCTGGATCATATCGAGCGATTGCCCTTTTAGATACTGATCAAAAAATATTAACTAAAGTACTGTCTCGGAGGCTAAGCTTAGTGATTTCCAAAATAATACATTATGATCAAACAGGTTTTATTCCAAAACGTTATTCATCACATAATCTTAGACGCTTGTTTAACATTATATACTCGAGAAGAAGGAGAGATATTGAATTAGCAGTTATATCGTTGGATGCTGAAAAAGCATTCGACCAGGTGGAATGGTCATATTTATTTAATATAATGGAAAAGTATCAATTGGGGGATGGATTTTGTAAATGGGTAAGAATATTATATTCTAACCCTACAGCAAGAATTTTAACCAATCAAATACTATCACCTAAATTTAGACTTTTTAGGGGATGCAGACAGGGATGTCCGTTATCCCCTTTATTATTTGCTTTGGTGATAGAACCTCTGGCCGAAAGAATCAGATCAGAACCCGAAATATATGGGTATAATACTGACACAACAAATAATAAGATATCTTTATATGCAGATGATATTCTGATTTATATTACTAAGCCGGAATGTAGTATTCCCAAGTTATTTAATGTTATAAATGAATTTAGCGTATTTTCAGGATATAGGATTAATTGGAATAAAAGTGACATTATGCCTATAACTGGTATAAATGTAAATATATTACAAAAATACCCACTAAAAATAGTTACAGATAAATTTAAATATTTAGGAATCAATGTGTCTAAATCCTATAAATTATTAATTAAAGCTAATTATTATCAATTATTAGAGAAACTTAAAAAAAAACATTTTATATTGGAAAACACTCCCTATATCTATGATCGGTAGGATTAATGCTATAAAGATGATTTTTTTACCACAATTGTTATATTTATTTCAGGCAATTCCTTTTTTTCTCCCAAAAAGTTTTTTTTTAAAAATTGATACTATAGTTAATAATTTTGTCTGGGATTACAAAAGTCATAGAATAAGTAAAAAACACTTATGTAAGTCTAAGATAAATGGAGGGCTGGTACTTCCAAATTTTCTATATTACTTTTGGGCAGTCCAGATTAAGAATATGAATTTTTGGTGGGTAAATATGGATGTTGAACCAATGTGGTTAAAAATGGAAAAGGAAGACTGTTTACCTTTCAATATAGAGTCGATTATTTTCGCACCTAAGGAAGTACAAAAAAAGACTTATAGGGACAACCCTATAATTCATAATAATAGGCGTATTTGGAAACAGATAGTTAAGACCCTATATCTGGATAAACTTTCTTTTAGGTTACCAATTAGGAATAACCCACTGTTTAAACCCTCAATCTTAGATGCGGGGTTTAGACTGTGGGAGGATTTAGGAATTAAAAGGATAGGACACCTTTATAGAAATGGAAATTTTTTATTATTTGAAGAGTTACAAGATATTTTTGGATTACCTTCACAACACCATTTTAGGTATTTACAAATTAGAGATTTTATTAAATGTAACACACAAGACTATAAAAAAAAAAGAACCAGGCTTATTAGATGAGCTGTTTAATTTACATCCAAATACGGATAAGCTTATAGCTTATATATACAATATTATTTTAGATAAAGAGAACCCAACAACTGAAACATATCGTCAAGCATGGGAAAATGAAATCGGATTACCTATAACAAAAGAAACTTGGGAAGAATGCTTACAAAGAATACATTGGTGTTCTTTGAATGCCAGACATACACTGATACAATTTAAAGTTATATATAGATTACACTACTCGAAAACCAAATTAAAAAGTATTTTTCCTAGTCTCTCCTCTATTTGTGATAAATGTAAGAATCTTGAAGCAAATTTAATACATAGTTTGGTAACGTGTCCACGGTTGAATTATTATTGGATTGAAATTTTTAAAGTTATTTCGGAAGTTCTTAAGGTTGAACTCGACCCAGACCCAAAATTAATAATATTCGGAATCCCGGAGCCAAATTTGGTACTCACGGTTAATCAAAGAAATTTTTTTGATTACTGTTTAATAATAGGGAAAAAAATGATACTTAAATTTTGGAAGGGAACATTATCTCCAACAATTAAAATGTGGAAAGCAGAGATGTTGGAGACGTTGAATTTGGAAAGAATTAGATTTGTCCTTTTGGACAGGTATAATTCTTTTGAATCGATATGGTCTCCATATATACAGTATTTAGAAAAGTAGCTATTCTTGGAATCACGGCTCGACTGACACCCTATGGATCCGATGCGAATAACTTATTTATAATTGATATTATTGTGCATTTATTAGAGATATTTCTGAATGAAATAGTATTTCGTATAATGACTTTAGTTTTTGTTTATATATATGTAATATTTTTGTTTTTTAAATTTTCCCTTTTTATTTTCTTTTTATTTACGATTGAAGTATGTGGGAAGAATTTTTTTTATTCTTTTTTATTTACTCTTTTTTCTTTTCTCTTTTATATATCTTTTTCTTTATTTCCAAAAAATAGAAGATATTAAGTATTGATATGTTATTTGTAGTAATATTGAATTAAGGTGTTAGTTTATAAAGTAAGCTTTACATTGTAAACGGTTTACTTCAAATAAAAAAATATTACAAAAAAAAAAAAAAAAAAAAAAAAAAATTTATAGACTACCACCAATCTGAGGTTCATCCAAAGATTCTTCTGTAATAGGATAAAGTTTTTGTACCTCTCCAACCGGACGTGGTGGTCTCCTTCTCCCAACATATGGGTAACATTCGGCTGTGCTGGTTGGTAATATTTCCTTACCATACTCCTGCCTCGGCTTGTCCCAGCTCCAAATCAAAATCCCCTTCTTGTTTGACCGTCCCTTTCTTTGGCCAAAACGAAGGGTTTCATGAGGCCAATAGTCTTTGCCTCTTTATCAACCTCTTTATTTATTTAAACAGATTTTCTCCGAACAAATAACCAGGAGCTTGAACGTTGCTTGATCTGCACAAACCTGCAAATCTTGGATGTAAAATAGACCGAATGGCAATCTTCCTCATACAATTAATCTTAAATATTGAGTTGCAGAATAATGCCAACATATCCTTCTGAACTTTGGTCATTCCAAAATCTTCCACTTGCTTTTCAAAAGCAGTGATCCCAGCCGAAATCATATTTCCTGCGCCCGCATCATTGATGACATTGGTGCCAAAAAGCTGAATTTACCGTAGGTACCTTCAGTGAGGTATAATAATTCTGCTGTATCAACCATAACAGCTTCTTGAAGCTGGTGAGAGACCAAATAATTAATGTTGGCCGCCAGCATTTTCTTCCATGGCCTCACCGCCTCCTCCAGGTATAGAGAACTTTGTGCCACATCAGACACACCTGGAACAATATTTTTGTATTGTGGTGGGTACTCATGACCAAAATCACCACCTTCAGGATCATTTCATTTCGGAGTCACGTGAGTGACTTCGTGAAGAGCCCGCCGGCGCGCATGCTCGACATATCGTCGTAACGCGTTGCTGCGACGGCTGGCGGTGGAGCGCGCTCCTCGCCAGCCCTTCATAAGGGGCCACGGAGGTGAGTATTCCACCTTTACTTGGTGGTCCTTGTTGTCTGATTATGTCTTGCAGCAAGGACATGGATGGGAGTTCGAAGGGCCGGAGGACGTCAGGACGAGTTCGCCGGTCAACAGTTCCGGGGCCTTTACCATCGGCAGTACCTGCAGCGCAGGCCGGGACTCAGGCGGAGATGTGGGTAAGCCCTGTGTTCACAGGTCCAGATCCGCCAGCACACCACAGCTCGGAGGAGTTCGACGAGGAGGAGTGTGGTGTGCCGCCAGAGCAGGGGGACCCTGCCATGGCAGTCAGGTTGTCAGCGGGCTCGCTGGCGACCTCGAGCAGGGCGCGTGCCGTTGCACGGCCTGTTCCACTCAGCCCTCCGAGAAGGGGGAGGGGAGGAGCCCAGAAGCCTAGCCCTGTTAGGGCTAAGGCATTGCCTGTCGCGGAGGAGCGGTCAGGTTCCAGGGCGAGACCCGGGGCGGCTGTGAGGTCCAGCCGGCACACCCCGACTCTCGACGCCGGGACGGGTCGGTTGAGTCGGGTCTCGTCGCGGTCGCCGAGCCCCCCATGGATGGGTGGGCGGCACCATGCGTCGGCAACGTCCACGATGTGGGCAGCCGGCAAGACTGCGCGGGCCCCAGGCAGCCATGCTTCGGCTGGTGCCGACACCTCGCCGCATGTGCCCTTAGTGGCAGCGGCTTCAGCTCTCGCTAAACGGAGGCGATTGAACACGCCCGCGCAGGAATCGTGCAGTTTCGCCTCGGCGGCTGTTAGCGACAACTACCGGCACCGGCAGGGCCTCGACGAGGTGCGGGCCGATGACAGGAGCCCGGTTTTCTTTTCAGAGCCGGAGGACTCCGACCACCTGAGTGTTCAGGGTGAAGGGCGTAATGACCGTATGGAGCGGCTGCTGGAGCTCCTGCTTCAACGTCAACAACAGCAGGGCAGCAACAGGCACAGGGCGTCTTCACCAACATCTACTATCAGCCTGGAGCAGCACGAGGAGGAGGTTCTGGTGGATCCCGTACCACCTCCGGTGGAGGTGCCAGCGGAGGAACTTTTGGATGTGGCGACCAAATTCGCGGCCCCACATACGGCTGGTCTTCCTCTCAATTCAAAGCTGGCAGCCACAGTGGACTTTCTTAATAATCAGGTGCTGCAGGAAGAAGTCCTCATCCAGGCTATGAGCCGTCACAAGGCTCCATCAAACTGCAACTCCCTCAACGTGCCTGTGGTCAATACGCCAATATGGGGCAACATCAGTGCGGCTATCCGTCAACAAGAGCTACAATTGCAGCGGATCCTGAAACTCCTCACGGCCGGTATTACCGCCTTTGCGCGGTCGGTGGACGAGGACGAGCTGAATTTGGACCAGGAAGATGCTCTGGCCTTATTGTGCGCGACCCAGCACGAAATCAACGGGTTTCGCAAAAACAGCATCCGCCCAGCACTCAACCCGAAGTTTGCAGGATTGTGCAAACCACCGCCGCTGCCGCCGCCCCGTCAGCTCTTTGGTGAGGACCTCTCGAAGAGAGTCAAAGAGCTTGACGAACAAGCCAAAACGGTGGGGATCATGCGCTCTAAGAGTGCCCCCACACCGTCCGGCTCAAAAGCTCCATACATTCGCTCACGAGGGTCGGCCAGTGCCTCGACGAGGACTCACCCTCTAGCTCCACAACGACAACAACACCAGAACCAGCACCAAGGGTCTTTTTTAGGACAGGGTCGGCAGAGACCTTTTTGGAAATCGAAGACGCCGCGCCCTCAAGCCAACCCAGCACCTCCACGGCCACCCACACGTGTCAAGGACCGCCGGTAACCACGGAGGTGAGGGGGTCTGGTTCTCTCTTTTCTCTCTGTTTAACTTCCCATGTTGGTGGTCGTTTACGGTTGTTTTTGGATGCATGGGGTAATTTTACTGGTGATGAGTATGTGTTGCGGAATATTCAGGGGCATAAAATTGAGTTTATTAATGGCGACATTCCTCCATCCCAGCACATGCCTGGTCGTACGTTCAAATTGTCTGCTGCAGAACAGGCAGCAGGTTACAAGGAAATTTTAAGTTTGGAACAGAAGGGTGTGATTGAGAAAACAGTGCATGAGCCAATTGAATTTGTTTCGAACATATTTACTAGACCTAAGAAGGATGGAGGCTGTCATGTCATTATTGATCTAACCCGTTTTAATACGTTTGTAACATATACTCATTTTAAAATGGATACGTTTGAAACAGCCAAATCATTGATTTCTCATGGCTGCTTTATGGCATGCATTGATTTGAGGGATGCATATTATTCAGTATCCATCCAGAAAGATGATAGAAGGTTTTTGAAATTTATCTGGATGGGGCAACTTTGGCAGTATAAGGCTTTGCCTAATGGGCTTACTACAGCCCCTAGATTGTTCACTAAATTGGTGAAGCCAATCATGGCTTATTTGAGACAACGACATCATATAGTTATGGCCTATTTAGATGATGTCTTTATTGTGGGCCACACCCTGCATTTGGCTGAACAGGGTGTTGCAGCTGCTGTCAATATATTTCAACAATTAGGATTCATTGTCCATCCAGAGAAATCAAAGTTCTGCCCTGCCCAGGTAATTAATTACCTAGGGTTCACGGTGAACTCAATGAGCATGAGGATAACTATACCAATTAACAAAATTGAGGAAGTCACTAAGGTGTGCAGAGATTTAATTGGCACCAATATACCATCGATTCGGCATACAGCCACAGTAATTGGCAAGTTAGTGGCTTTGTTTCCGGCAGCACGATATGGACCTTTGCATTATCAGAATTTGCAAAGAGCTAAAATTACTGCGTTAAAATGGAACGCTGGTCATTACGATCGATCTATGCAGCTGCCGTCCGAAGCGATAACTGAGTTGCAATGGTGGGTGTGTCACATTAGCAACTCATTTAAGCCTGTCAGGGAGGCTAATCCGGTGGTATATTTACAGACTGATGCAAGCTCCAATGGCTGGGGAGCTACTGATAATTGCTCTAGTTGTGGGGGTAGATGGGACACCCTTGAGGCATCGATGTTGTTGACTCAAGGGATTAACTATTTGGAGTTGCTGGCAGCATTCCACGGACTTCGTGCATATTGTTCCAAGCTTGTTGGAGCACACGTCCGTCTCCAAATAGACAACACCACAGCTGTGGCATATTTAAACCATATGGGTGGTACCAGGTCAGTTTCGTGTGACAAATTGGCTAACTCAATTTGGCTCTGGTGTATTCAAAGAGACATTTGGATTTCAGCTACCTATTTGCCAGGTGAGCTTAATACTGTGGCGGACACCAGGTCACGCAAATTTAATGACAACATTGAATGGATGTTGCATCCTGAGATTTTTGCTAAAGTCACAGCCAAATTTGGTAAACCGGACATTGACCTTTTTGCGTCACGGTTGAACCATCAGGTACCAGCCTACGTTTCATGGGAACCAGATCCTGGGGCAATAGCGCTAGATGCATTCTCGCTGGACTGGGGGAATTGGTTTTTCTATGCCTTCCCTCCGTTTTGCCTCATCAGTCGGGTATTGCGTAAGATTCAGGCAGATGCTGCCAAGGGCATCCTTATTATACCCGACTGGCCCACACAGCCTTGGTATCCGGTGGTCTTTGACATGCTCAACGAACCTTGGGTCCTTTTGAAGGGTTGCCCACAATTGGTTACTCACCCTGTGTCAGGGGAGCCACATCCCTGCCATGGCTATTTAAATTTGTTGGCTTGCAGGTTCTGAACAGGCCGTTAGTCCAATACGGCCTCTCGGCTCGGACCATGGATACCATCGGGGCGTCGTGTCGAGAGTCCACAAGGCGAAGATACCGCTCGCATATTAAGAAGTGGGAAGCCTACTGCAGCCGCTCTCGCATCACGTACGATGACGTGACAATAACCGACGTCCTGGAATTCCTCGCGGGGTTGCACCATGATGAACACTTAAGTTACAGTGCCATCAACAGCGCCAGAAGTGCGCTATCATTCTACCTCAAGATTGGGGTAGGATCCAACAGGCTAGTGTCCAGACTCATGCGGGGTATATTCAATATGAATCCGCCTACACCACGCTATAATATCACCTGGGATGTCAGGGACGTATTAACCCTGCTCAGGACGTGGTCTCCCATGGAAGGGCTCCAACTGGACCAACTCACCATGAAGCTGGTGATGTTACTAGCGCTGACTTCAGCTCAGAGGGTACAGACACTACACAAACTGCGTGTCGACAGAATGACATCTACCCCTACAGAAGTAGTCTTTTTCGTTGACGAGCTACTAAAACAGCATAGACCTGGGTGCACAGGGCTGCAGCTGAAGTTCCCGGCATACCCCGCAGATGCTAGGCTATGTTTAGCCTCACATATCCGCCACTATGTCAAGGTGACGGCACGCATCAGAGGAATGGAGAGATACCTGCTTGTCACTCATAAGAGACCTCATCATCGAGTGACAGTCCAGACGATATCCAGGTGGCTTCGAGTCGTCTTGGGTAAGTCAGGTATCGACACTAATGTGTTCAAGTCTCATTCCACCAGGGCTGCATCGACGTCAGCGGCGAGGGTCATGGAGGTGCCCATGGACCAAATTCTCGCCACAGCAGGATGGGCGAATGAAGCTGTGTTCCAGCGTTTTTATAACAAGCCTGTTGCTGCTCCTCTACAGTTCGCAGAAGCCGTGCTGAATGCAGGTCAAGAACGTGGAGATGTCCCCGCATGAGGGGTTTTTGATTTGTTATTAATAAATATGCTTTTGTTTTGCAGTATGAGCTATTGAGCCAGTTTGTTCCTCCCATCCATCCCTGGTAGTGGTGTGTCAGCATGGACGTGGTCCAGGGCGTGTAATCACAGAAGCTTTGAAGTCTTCACGAAGTCACTCACGTGACTCCGAAATGAAATAGTAAGATTGAACGAGAACTTACCAGTTCGAAGGTTGATCTTTATTTCATGAGGAGTCGAAGTGAGGGATTTCGTGCCCTCCTCGCCCAACCCTCAATCACCTTCATCTGGTAATCTTAGTCAATTCAATCATACTATGCGAAGTCATTTCTATTGTTGGTTCTGTGATTCCACGCCGCTACTTTGAAGTATGTCGAGCATGCGCGCCGGCGGGCTCTTCACGAAATCCCTCACTTCGACTCCTCATGAAATAAAGATCAACCTTCGAACTGGTAAGTTCTCGTTCAATCTTACTAGTCTCATGCAGCCCTGGTACTCCTGAGACTTTGCTCAAGGATTTTCTCCAGCCCAATCCCAGGCTCTGGAGTTTCAAATTCCCAATTTAAACTGGCACCATATTCATGATATGGAACCCCCTCAGGGGCTGCCAGGGAATATTCTGGGTTTTTAGACACTTGGTTGATTATTGTTTGGGGTTTTTCCCCCCATTTGTATCCAATCTAAGCCATAAAGCTTTTCTCTCTGGAGGACTTTCAGAATGAGATTCATCAGAACCCACAGGCCTTTCAGATTTTCTTTTACATTTTTTAGGCACTGGGTTTTCCTCCGTGGTTTCTGTTTGTGGAGCAACCAAAGGCTCACTAACGGGTATTTCAATGGCCTCCAGTATCGGAACCGGCTCCGCAATAATCTGCTGTCCCGACTATTTTTCTTCTCCACCCCGGGACGCACGTTTTACCCATGATTTTTTATTTTATTTTTTTAAACTTTCTCCATTTTATTTTTACACTCCTCCTGGTTTACCCACCAGCCCTATGGAGTTTTGAAAACGCCCTGGAAGTAAAAATAATTTACTTACCTGCGGGCCATTTCCTTACCGCTATGTGGAGCTGCGCTCTGCAGCTCTTTCTCCTACCGACAGTGTCGACGTAATGCCGATCAAGCGCCAGGCGGGGCTTCTTCACGTAGTCACTCATGTGACTCCAAAGTAAAATGTATATTGTAAATAGCTGGGGTCCCAGCACTGAGCCTTGCGGTACCCAACTAGTCACTGCCTGCCATTGTGAAAATGACCTGTTTACTCCTACTCTTTGCTTCCTGTTTGCCAGCCATTTCTCTATCCACATCAATACTGAACCCTCAATGCCGTATGCTTTAAGTTTATATACTAATCTCTTATGTGGGACCTTGTTGAAAGACTTCTGGAAGTCCAGATACACCACATCCACTGTTTCTCCCCTATCCACGCTACTAGTTACATCCTCGAAGAATTCCACAAGATTCGTAATACATGATTTACCTTTCGTAAATCCATGCTGACTTTGTCCAATGATTTCCAAATGTGCTGCTATCCCATCTTTAATAACTGATTCTAGCAGTTTCCCCACTACCGATGTTAGACTAACTGGTCCGTAATTCCCCGTTTTCTCTCTCCCTCCCTTCTTAAAAAGAGGGGTTATGTTTGCTACCCGCCAATCCTCAGGAACTACTCCAGAATCTAAAGAGTTTTGAAAGATTATCACTAATGCATCCACTATTTCCGGAGCTACTTCCTTAAGTACTCTGGGATGCAGCCTATCTGGCCCTGGGGATTTATCGGCCTTTAATCCATTCAATTTACCCAACACCACTTCCCGACTAACCTGGATTTCACTCAAGTCCTCCTTTGACCCGCGGTCCCCTGCTATTTCCGGCAGATTATTTATGTCTTCCTTAGTGAAGACGGAACCAAAGTAGTTATTCAATTGGTCCGCCATATCCTTGTTCCCCATGATCAACGCACCTGTTTCTAACTGCAAGGGACCTACATTTGTTTTAACTAATCTCTTTCTCTTCACATATCTATAAAAACTTTTGCAGCCAGTTTTTATGTTCCCTGCCAGTTTTCTTTCATAATCTATTTTCCTAATCAAGCCCTTTGTCCTCCTCTGCTGGTCTCTGAATTTCTCCCAGTCCTCTGGTATGCTGCTTTTTTTTGCTACTTTGTACGCATCATCCTTTGCTTTGATACTATCCCTGATTTCCCTTGTTATCCATGGATGCACTACCTTCCCTGATTTATTCTTTTGCCAAACTGGGATGAACAATTTTTGTAGTTCATCCATGCAGTCTTTAAATGTCTTCCATTGCGTATCCACCGTCAACCCTTTTAGAATTGATTGCCAGTCAAGGATCAGAGGTTAAATTTGTTCTGTCAGTGCAACCAGTGTCTGGCCCTGGAAGAAGCTCAGGTCCACCCTGAGCCACAGTGATGATTCATCACGGGCCACCACCAAAAGACTACCTCGAGGACCAGGCTGGAAGGAAAACTTGGTCCGGGCATCAGCAATCAGCAATCCCAAGGCAGCAGATATTCCCATTTTTGTTCCCAAAGAATCAGCCTGCATCGACAAGACAAAACAAAAAGGAATTGCATCTAAATGTCAGCCATTTGCTGAAATTATTTTCTCTTAAAAGGTTGGATTAGCATGTGCAGGTGTCCAAGGCTGAACAGTACAGGTTGTACTGTAAGATTGATACCCTGCGGGGAAAATTATTACCTTTGTGGTCATTAAGAAATTTCACAAGGCTGTTACATCTTGGAAGATTAACTTATCACCATCCCTCTCGCTAGAAATGGAATGGGGCATGTTGTGGCTGTGAAAGGGCAAAATGAATCCATTCAGGAAATAAATGAACATGATTGCCTTCACTCATTCCGTGCACTTTCCATTGCCTTGATTCTTTTATTTTCTGTGTGGCTGTAACATCTGGAAGTAGCAGGTTTTACCTTGTAAATGCTGATGCAGCTTTGCCTCTTTTAACATGTGTTGTGTATTGCATGTGTTGTTCAATTAATCAGCTTTTGATATGTTGAAATGAGCTGAGCAACTGGAAAACCAGCCACGAGGGGATTAGAAGGAAGGCACAAATTCTTATTCTGAATAAACCTGAACAAGTATTACTGTACACACTCTGTGTAACTGTATACATGGTGGCGCACCAGTAGAATTGCTGCCTTACAGTGACGGAGATCCGGGTTCAGTCCCGACTACGGACTGCCATCTGTATGGATTTTGAATGTTCTTCCTGTCACCTGTGTGGGTTTTCTCCAGGATCTCCGGTTTCCTCCCACACCCCAAAGACGTACAGGTTTGTAGGTTAATTGGCTTGGTATATTTGTTAATTGGTCCCAAGTACATGTAGGATAACATTAGTGAGTGGGAATCGCTGGTTGACACGGACGCAGAGGGCCGTAGGGCATGTTTCCGAGCTGTATCATTAAACTAAATTAAAATAAGTAGTATGTTCTCACAATTGCATATGGTGCAGTCTGTTGCAGTTTGGACTTATTGTCTGAAATAGAAATGGACCTAATGTTTAGGGTTAGCGAACACACATTACAGGCAAAACAATATTGCTGGTTCCACCAACAACTGCCCAGTCGCAAACATGGAAAGCTCATAATGTCAGGATGGGGAGGTGGGGTAAGGGTGCATGTGGCCCTCTGAAGGCAGAATTATTCTAAGAACAATTTGTAATAGTCTGAAACTGCGCACCAAAACTATACAAGAAAAGGAGTAATTCTTCTCAACCTGGTACTATCAACCTTTCAACCTGGTACTGACTGGAACTAGGAATGACAAAGGAATATGGGGTGGATATAAGCCATCATGTATCAGTCAGGAGCATTTGGAGGATTAGCGATAGTCACCAATGCGGGATGTGACCTGGTGGGAGAACAGATCATCAAAAGAAACTATGAGCAGCAAGCAAAGTGCTGGAGGAACTGAGCAGATCTGGCAGCATCTCAGGAGGAATGGACTAGTACCGTTTTGCTCCATTCACTCCCAGATGTTGCCTGATCAGCTGAGTTCTTCCAGCACTTTGTGTTTTGCTCAAGATTGCAGCATCTGCAGCATTTTGTGTCTCCAAGAGGAAGAAGTAACTGTGAATAATGTACATTTTGTACAGTTCGGACAGCAAGTAACTCAAATATTATATTCCCAGGCCACGGCCAGAGGAGACGACTGTTCAACATTGTATTTGTTCATTCATTTGTTGTGGATCTGGCTTGAATTTAAACTCTATTCCCCCATCTTTATTCTATAAGCCGTGAAATCCTTGCACAATCAAAATCTTTCAGCCTCTGCTTTGAAGTTTTTAATTGACTTTGCTCCCTCAGCCATTTGGGAGAAAGAGATCATCATTTCTAGCCTGGGTGTCAGCAAACTGTAATCATGCATGGACAATGTAATGGATGCAGCAGTTCCTGCAATTCCTGCAGGTCAGACGAAGCTTCATTATTTAATTTGGAATTCCATGGTGGCACTCAGATCCGCAAGAGCCAACCTGAACCGAGTCATCAGGCTGGCCAAGCGTGCCCATGGTCAGAAAATCCAGAGCTTCTTCCATGACCCCAAGAACACCAGGCGCATGTAGCAGGGAACCAAATCAATCACGGACTATAAGACTGCTTCACCACCCTGTGATGACAACATTGAGTTCCTCAATGAACTCAACAACTATTTTGGTCGGTTCGACGCATTAAATAACACACCTGCTAGCAAAGGTATTCCTCATTGTGAGGAAAAGGCACTCAGTCTTGACATAGTGGATATTCGGAGGACCTTAAAAGGAGTGAACGCACGAAAGGCGGCAGGCCCTGATAACATACCAGGGCGGGTGCTCAGGGAATGTGCTGATCAGCTGGCACATGTACTTACGGACATATTTAACACCTCGCTGAACCAGGCTGTCGTCCCATTATGTTTCAAGACTGCCACCATCATACCAGTGCCAAAAAAATCCAACATACAATGTCTCAATGACTACCGCCCTGTAGCACTCACCCCCATAATGATGAAGTGCTTCGAGAGGCTGGTCAGGGACCACATTACCTCCAGACTCCCCTCCACACTCGACCCATACCAGTTTGCTTACAGGCCAAACTGCTCCACAGAGGACGCTATATCCTCCGTGCTCCATCTGAGCCTGGAACATTTAGAGGAGAAAAACACCTATGTGCGAATGCTGTTCGTGGATTTCAGTTCAGCATTCAACACCATTATCCCCCAGCACCTGATAAGCAAACTGGTTCCATTAGGCCTCGGCACCCCCATGTGTAACTGGCTACTGGACTTCCTCACTGACAGACCTCAGTCTGTGAGGGTTGGAAATAACACCTCCAACACCATCTCTCTGAGCACCGGCTCCCCTCAGGGCTGTGTCCTGAGTCCACTGCTGTTCACCCTGATGACTCACGACTGTTGTGCCAGGTTTAGTACAAACCACATCATGAAGTACGCTGATGACACAACAGTGGTGGGCCTCATCAGGGATGACAATGAACTGGCTTACAGGGAGGAGGTGAGACAACTGGTGGACTGGTGCAATACGAACAACCTGATCCTGAATGTCGAAAAAACAAAGGAGGTTATCGTCGACTTCAGGAAAACCCGGCACAGTCCCACACCACTTCACATCAATGACAGCGATGTGGAGGTGGTCAGTAGCACAAAGTTCCTGGGGGTGCAGATCACAAACAGTCTGACCTGGTCGAATAACATCTCATCAACTGTTAAGAGAGCGCAGCAGCGGTTGCACTTTCTGCGCCGGATGAGAAGAGCTCATCTCCCCCATCCCATCCTCACTACTTTCTACAGGGGCACCATAGAGAGTATTCTGACCAGCTGTATCTCTGTCTGGTTTGGGGGCCGTAGAGCCTCCGACTGGAAGTCTGTGCAGAGAGTGGTGAGGACAGCGGAAAAAATCATCGGGACCTCTCTCCCCTCAATCGGGGATATTGCGACCAAACGCTACGTGTCTAAGGCCAGCAGTATTATAAAAGACCCCACACATCTCCATCACGGACTGTTCACTCTGCTGCCCTCGGGAAAAAGATATCGCAGCATAAGGAGCAGAACATCAAGGTTCTGCTACAGCTTCTTCCCACGAGCCATCAGGCTCCTGAATGCCATGTAAATTGTCTGCCACCATTGTCTATTTATCCTTTTCATCCATGCCTATCCTTCGGTTAATTTATTTATTGTGTTGCACAGGGAGCCAAATGTAACGTAATTTCGTTTGGAACTGCATATATCAATGTATTTCTAAATGACAATAAAGTTTGTTTGACTTGTTTGACTTGACATAGGCAAAACCAGGAACATTTTCCCATAGTTGCAGCTAAATTCTATGGTTGGCAGCAGTGAATATTCCTGCATCATGCATGATGAGAGAAGGGGGTCTCTTTTGGTATTGCAGGTTGTAACTACTGGGGAGCTGCGAAGATCAGCGATTGAACTAATGACACCAGAGAATCGTGAATTTGTGGAATTCTCTGCCACAGAAGGCAGTGGAGGCCAATTCGCTAGATGTATTCAAGAGAGTTAGATATAGGTCTTAGGACTTACGGAATCAAGTGATATGGGGAGAAAGCAGGAACGGGGTACTGATTTTGGATGATCAGCCAAAGAAATGAAAGACCATGAGAGGAATAGATCGGGTAGATGCACAAAGTGTCTTGCCCAGAGTATGTGAATTGAGGGTCCAGAGGACATAGGTTTAAGGTGAAGGAAAAAACAATTCATAGGTATCTGAGGGGTAACTTTTTCACTCAAAGGGTGGTGGGTGTATGTAACAAGCTGCCAGAGGAGGTAGTTGAGGCTGGGACTATCCCAATGTTTAAGAAACAGTTAAACAGGTACATGGATAGGACAGGTTTGGAAGGATATGGAACAAATGCTGGCAGGTGGGACTAGTGATCTGGGACATGTTGCGGGCAAGTTGGGCCAAAGGGCCTGTTTCCACACTGTATCACTATGACTGCATGACTAATATTCAGAATTTATTGGTGCCTCTGACAATGTATAACAAATACTTAACATGCAAGTACAGCAAGCAGTTTGAAATAAATTAATGCATTAACCATTTTTACAAGGGAATGATTCATATGAGTGAATCTGCCATTCTAGAAGGTTGTAGTGAGACCACACCGGGATTCTGTGCATCTCTGATTTTCATTTCAAATGGAAAAATTCTTGTCTCAGGGATGGTGCTAAATTAATTTGTGCTTGACGTGTTGTCTTCTGAGGAGGCATTTGTAGAAAGGACTGCTCTTCAGTGGAAGTTAATATGATGGCAAGAGATGGGCTGAAACATAAACAACTTTCAGTGAGCAAGACAGGGTAGGCCCTGAGACTGGTTCCTCAAATATGGGATGCAAAGGAGCCAGGAAACCTAATCCCTGAATAATTAATTGGCTATTTTGGACTAAAACGTGAAGACATTTGAAATTCTTTGCCCCAGGCAGCTTTCAACACTCAATCATTCGGCACGTTTAATGCTTTCAAGTAGTTGGAGTTTAGGCAGTAAGGGAATTGCGACTTAGGGTGCTGAGGTGAAGGTAGATTAGCTGTGATCTTATCCATTGAAACAGACTGAAAGGGCCACACTGCACTAGAGCTCACATTTCCTGTCTTCTTCTATTTTTATTGTACAATTCATTAAGAAATGTTCTAGGAAGAGGAATATCTGATGGGAGAAGAGCAGATCTTGAGACTGCTTCAGCTGAAGCCCCTGTCCCACGATGCAAGTTTACCCAAGAGCTTTCCCGGGTTTTAAAAAAATCAAACTCGTGGTACTTCATCACGAGTATTTTTTACTCTTGGAAATTTTTCACACTGTTGAAAAATCTTCATGAGTTACCACGTGTTCCCGAGTACCTGCCGTTAGCATTACGAGCTGCTACGAGGCATCCACGAGCTCCGATGTATCTGCTACATACATTCTATGTACTTGCCACAAGTTTGATTTTTTTTTAAACTCGGAAGAGCTCTTGGGCAAACTTGCATCGTGGGACAGGGGCTTAATTCTCAAAACATCTAACAAACTTAATGCATTTATTTAAAGAGTGTGTGTAACAGAGATGTGATTTTGAGGCTCTATAACGCGCTGGTAAGGCTGCATTTGGAATATTGTGAAAAAAAATTGGCACCCTATCTGAGGAAGGACAATGGACAATAGACAATAGACAATAGGTGCGCGAGTAGGCCATTCGGCCCTTCGAGTCAGCACCGCCATTCACTATGATCATGGCTGATCATCCACAATTCCTGCTTTCTCCCCATATCCCCTGACTCCGCTATCTTTAAGAGCACTATCTAACTCTCTCGTGAAAGCATCCAGAGAAGTGGCCCCCACTGCCTTCTGAGGCAGAGAATTTTACAGATTCACAACCCTCTGTATGAAGTTTTTCCTCATCTCCGTTCTAAATGGCCTACCCCTTATTCTTAAACTATGTCCCCTTAAACTATGTCCCCCTATGTCCCCTGGTTCTGGACTCCCCAAACATCGGGAGCATCGGGATGTGCTGGCTCTGGAGAGGGTCCAGAGGAGGTTTACAAGAATGATCCGAGGAATGAGTAGGTTAACCTATGATGAGCGTTTGTCGGCAATGGGCCTGTACTCACTGGAGCATAGAAGAATCAGGGGGGACCTCATTGAAACATATAGAATAGTGAAAGGCTTGGATAGAGCAGATGGGGAGATGTTTCCATTAGTGGGAGTGTCTTTAAGAAAGGTTCTTGGAAGAGGGATATCTGATGGGAGCAGGGTGGATTTTGAGACTCCTTCAGCTAATTCTCAACTAATGCCTAAAATCCTTGTCCCGCGGTACAGGTTCATTCCAAGAGCTCTCTCGAATTTAAAAAAAAATCAAACTTGTGGTAAACACAGAGAATGAACGTAGCGGATTGTCGGAGCTCCGGGACGTCACTTAGCGGCACGTACCGCTAACAGCAGGTAAGCACGGGAAGACGCGTGAACATTTTTCAACATGTTGCAACATGTTGAAAAATGTCCACGAGAGCCCCGAGTACCGACGAGTGGCCAATACCATAAATCTCCGAGTTTGAATCAGGGCAAACTCGGGAGAGCTGTTGGAATGAACTCGTACAGTGGGACAAGGCTATTAGTCCACATTTGAGAGAAACCCATCTCATACACAAACACTTTTCTTACATACTTTTTTTACTTTTATGTACTTTTATGTGCTTTGGCACATATTTTAACAGTTGTTACTGTTGCATTAATGTGCCTGTGAGGCCACAGCCAATAAGAATTTAATTGTTTAGGTTCATATCTATTACATTTGACAAATAAACTCTCTTGACTCTTGACTCTACCTTGCATCTATGTTTCTTATTAAACAAAATGTAAGACAATATTTGTTCTGGGACTTAGTTCTGGGACATTAGAAGTTGGATTTAGTGCCAAAACTCTTTTCACTCAACTTCACTGCAATTATCAGGAATGAGGAAGTGATTTCCTTTCTTCTATTGCATTTTGGTCTGGGTCCAATTTTAGATCCCAGATGAAAGAGACAGTGCTGTCTTGCACAATAGTCCTGTGCCAGTAACTTAAAAACCCGAATTTGGGATTCTGTAGACGGACTCCTTGTCACGTCTCCAACTTGCTTCAGTAGTTTCAGTACAATGGTTTGTTTCCACAAATTAAGAGTAATTGTTTACATCTGCTAATGGGAATAGAAAGCAAAACTGGGAACAGCAAACCTGTTTCATGCTCACACAAACATTTATTCCCCACATTAGCAACCAGAATGCAATTTAGAAATTAGATCTGAGGTGCAATATTCTTATCAGCAGGTGTCTGGCACATGGGAAACCCATCATCGCATTGAACATATCCCAAACCCACCTCCCGGTTGTTCGACAGAGTTGGAACTTTTGTTACTGAAACATCATGTACAGGTTTTGGAGATGCTGGCAGAACTGGTGATTTGGAGGCGCAGCAAACTGCAGGTGCTGGAGTCTGGAGATTAAAAAGGATAGCTGCCAGAGAAACTCAGCAGGTCAGGTAGCATCTGAAGAGGAAAATCAACAGTCGACATTTTGGGTTCGGACTCTCCATCGCCACTGGATTACTAGACTACTAGTTCGGAAGACATAGACACAAGGACCCGCAGATTCCTAGAACCTTGAGGAAAGCACAAGGTAGTAGAATAACAAAGTTTCAGGCAATATATATGGAGGGAATGGATTAGTGACGTTTCGGGTCAGTAGCCTTTTCGGGCTGAAGAAGGGTCCTGACCCAAAATGTCACCTCTCCCTTCCCTCCACAGATGCAGCTTTTGAATTACTCCAGCATTTTGTGTTTTACTAATAGTTGAGATGTCTGGATTAAAAATAAAACCTGGGATGAGTTCGGATCTTACCATGACTGTCACAATAAGAAATGTAAGTTAGTTTTGGTCTTGCCTGCACCACACGGTACGTAGATGCTGCAGATGGCTGATCACCAGCAGCTTAAGAGCAACTAGGCACAGACAGACGTACGATGTCCAACACCCCAGGAGAGAATTAAAATGAGTGCTTCATCTTGTCACCACATTTATTCAAGTCCAAGATGTTTTGGGCAAACAACACACACAGAATTGCACAGTATTGCAATGCATTTCGTTGTCTCTGTACTGTACACTGACAATGACAATTAAAATTGAATCGGAATCTGAATCTGATATTCTCCATTTTGATGGAATGGTTCTCCTCTACTTCTTAACCTTATTTTTCTTCTTCCAATTCTGTCAAAATGTCTACTTTTAGTGTTGCCAATAGACGACATGAGAAATTATTTACACATGCTAACAGTCTGCAATTATTGGATTGTGAACAACCATTAGTAATAGGACTCTCTCTCTTTCGGTCTCTTTCTCTCTCTCTCTCTTTCTCCCTCTCCCTCTCCCTCTCCCTCTCCCTCTCTCTTCTCTCTCGTCTCTGTCCGTCTCTCTCTGTTTGTATCTAAAAAAAGTGTAGGTTTTGCTCCAGGTGCACAACAGAACCACATCTGGAATACATCAGATGTTAAATTCTCTTTTAGGATTTGTACCCTACAAAGATGATATTAATTGTTGCTTGTGTATGACAGAATTAACAGAATGTCCCCAACTCTTCAAAAATGTAATCATGAAAAGAGGTGCAAGGTTTATATTTTTGGGGGATTATTCAAAATGAAGGAATAATTAGTGAGGATGTCAGAATTTTAAAGTGATTGGGCAACATTTTCTTGGAATTTTCAAAATGAATGAATGTTTTTTGAGGATTTTTAAAGGAAACTGATTGAGTGGACAGATTTTTGCGATCAGGATTCTTAGACAAAGTGAGATAACATTATAATTAGAGCTATATCATTCTGGAATGGAGCTAAGAAAGACCATGCAATGGATGTTAAAGGGTATTTCAATCACAGTAAAAAAGAAATTAATAAATCGGAATGTATTTATTAGGCAACTACAGGCGATAGATTTAAGAGAGAGTTGGATTGAGTTCTAGGGGCTAGTGGAGTCAAGGGATATGGGGAGAAGGCAGGCACAGGTTATTCATAGCGGACGATCAGCCATGATCACAATGAATGGCGGTGCGGGCTCGAAGGGCCGAATGGCCTCCTCCTGCACCTATTTTCTATGTTTCTATGTTTCTATGATAGTTTGTCGCCACATGTTCACCAGTGGTTGCTGGGAGTAATCTCCTCAGTCGCGCAACAAGTCTTAGCGTCTTTCTGGTCGCTGCTAAATTTTGAACATTCTGAAACTATTTTGGCGGCAGTGAGTTTGATGCCAATGAGCATAGCTTGACGTAGATGCTGTCGTAGGTTGCCGCCAGGATGACGTAGGCTGTCGCCGGTTTTTCGGCAACCTGCTACAACTATGACATTCGCCGGACGTTGCCTAAAAAATCGCCATGTGGGGCACGCCCATAAGGCACCTACAACCATAATCAATTGAGTTGTGGTATTTAACAGAGAAGGCTGAATCTTCACATTGAGCTGACCAAGCAACAAAATGAAATGACAAATTCAACATCTTAGTGTCCATATGTTTTCCTTGAATCAAGTGGCTTGCTTTCTCATAGGTTTCATATATCTCCGGCCTATCATCAAAACTTTGCAGATTATTAATCAGGGTTCCTGACACTGCTTTTTAGAATACTGGGTGATAGGCGGTTAAGCGATTGATTAAGAAAGGCACAAAATGCTGGAAGAACTCAGCAGTTCAGGAGGCATCCATCAGTAGGTGATGTTTTGGTTCAGGACCCTTCTTCAAACTGATTGTAGAAAGCTGGGGCAGGACAGAGCATGGCTGGTGATAGGTGAACACGGGCAAGGGGGTTTTAAGATCAGCAGATTGTTGGACAAAGGCCAGAGATGAGAAAATGGGTGTGAGCCCAATAGGATGCAAAGTTGTGAATTGTGTAGCCGGTGGAAAGGATGTAGGTGGGGGCGGAGGGAGAGGGAGCAAACCAATGCAAGGTCAACAGGGTTTAGGGGATATCTGTGGGAAAGGGGGATAGAAAGGGAAGGGGGGTATTGGGGAGAAAGGGGACTGTTTGTGGATTAGTTATCCAAAATTCGAGAATTCAAAATTAAACGATCAATTACTTAATTTATCAAAAATAATTTTAACTTTGTGCTTAGTGCCAGTAAGGAAAGCCCAGTTCAGCATTAACAATCTAACCAAGCTTGTACGGTGAGCTTTGGTCCTATGGAGTAATTCTTGAAGAAGTACATAACATCACATGAAGCACAAATATTACACAGTCTACTTGTTAACAAGTACGTTGATATCTTAGTGCAATATTCAAAATTGAATTACTAAAATTGCAAAAATACGCGGCTCTAGACTTGAAAGTAAAATAATTCCTACTGTTAATGACTCCGGATGCATTCTCCCATTTTGGAGATATTGCAATCCCAGTGAGATATTGCAACAATTCATTGCTGACGAACAGGTATTGAGTTTGATTTCAGTCATGTAGCTCTTCATGCCTTTGATTTTGGTACTTGCTGCTCATGGCTCACTGCCAAGTTTCTCAAGCACAACCCTGAGCTAGAAGAATATTTTAATAACCGTTTTAAAATTCTCATTTCAGGATCAGTGGCTGCAGAGCAGAAGATGATATGTATCAAAACTAATGCATTAATTGAAGAAACGGCAGAGGGGGAGGTTATTTGAGGTTTTCTGGTTGTACTGGGTCTTGGAAGAGGAAAATGCTTAATCTCACCCTCCTGAATTTAACTTTGTAAACTCCTCATCCTCATTTAGATAACTATCCAGTTCGCTTACAAAATCACTTCTGGAATCAATGCCCACCACTTTTACAGGTGTTGGATTTCAGATTTGGACGGCTTAGTTTAGTTTAGTTTAGTTTAGAGATACAGCGCAGAAACAGGCCCTTCGGCCCACTGAGCCTGTGCCGACTAGCACTATCCTACACACATTAGGGACAATTTTAAATTTATACCAAGCCAGTTATCCTACAAACCAGTAAGTCTATGGAGTGTGGGAGGAAACCGAAGATCTCGGAGAAAAGCCACGCAGATCACGGTGAGAACGTTCAAACTCCGAACAGACAGCACCCACGGTCAGTATCGAACCCGGGTCCCTGACGCTGTAAGGCAGCAGCTCTACTGCTGTGCCAACGTGCCGCTCTTGAAAGAAAAATGAACACGTCCCCATCTCCTCTTTACTAACCTCCTCTCACTATTGGTTCCAAATCTCTCATCTTAAAATCTATATTGCCATCTCTATGGTGGACCTCCTACCTGAAGTACATCACCCTAGTTACCTTCCTAATGAACCTCCAGCTTTTCCTCATATTGCCCCTCTTGAAGTGTTGCTTAGTCATGAGATGTGTAGATCAGGCACATGCACAGTCTCTTGCCAGAGTAGGGGAATCGAGGACCAGAGGACATAGGTTTAAGATGAAGGGGGAAAGATTTAATAGGAATCTGAGGGGTAACCAACAACGCTTTTCACATAGAGTGTTGTTGGTGTATGGAACAAGTTGCCAGAAGAGGTAGTTGAGGCAGGGACTATCGCAATGTTTAAGATAAAAATGGGACAAGTACATGGATAGGACAGGTTTGGAGGTATATGGACTGAAGGCAGGCAGGTGGGACTGGTGTAGCTGGGACATGTTGGCAGGTGTGGGCAAGTTGGGCAGAATCCTTTGCTTTTATATGCATTTGAATTTGGTGCAGGGATAATGCACTTGGTTTTTCAAACCTGTTCTACAAGTCAAAACGTTTGCAGCTGATCTTATTGTAACTTTCAACTCCATTCTCTTCTCTATCCCCAATGACCTTTCACCCCTCTGCTTAGCTATCTACATCTGCCTGGAAAATATTCATAGACTCTGCTTCCTCCTCTCTTTGAGGAAGAGAGATTCACAGACACGCAAACTTGTGAGAAGATGAAATGTGGTCATAAGGTCATAAGTGATAGGAGAAGAATTAGGCCATTCGGCCCATCAAGTCTACTCCGCCATTCAATCCTGGCTGATCTATCTCTCCCTCCCAACTCTATTATCTTGCCTTCTCCCCATAACCTCTGACAACCGTGCTTATGTTGAACAGTGGCCCATTGTTTTAGATTCTCCCACAAGAGTCAATGTTCTCTTTACATACACCCTTTCAGGGTCTTATATGTTTCAATCAAGTCCCCTTCTTCTAAACTCTTCATCTTCTTGCGTATGGCATGCACAGCCTACAGTTGTCGGACAACTTGTTCTATTAGATCTTATTTGATTGTGCACGTAGGGTTGATTGCATTTGTCGAAACAGGGTGGACCATGTGAAGGTTGCAATCTCCCACCCCATCTAAACTCCAGTGGATATAAACGTAGCGTGCTCAAGATGTCCTCACAAGGTAATGCACCCATTCCAGGTACTTGTTTCAAAGATCTTCAGTGAACTGTTTCCAATGCATTAACACTCTTCCTTAAATCAGGTGACTGCCCGCCAGACAAATCCATTTTTGTATAAGAAAGCCTTTTAAGCTGTGTAGCACCAAGAAACAGTGATTGTACACATATTTAATCACATCTTTTACAGAAATAGAGATAAAGAAAGTTGTTCTTCTCTTGTCTTTAACAACAAATAGCTGCTGTATACTTACATACTAACTGTATAACCTGTTCAATGTGATTAAACTATACTTAACTTGTGGTTGTAATTGTCTGTGGAAACACCCAATGATAGCTTTAAATGAATTGCAGAGGTGCAAATTAATACAGTTCCGTACATTATGCTCCCAAAGTGTTCTCATTATTGTCCTGCATAATTGCAGCTCACCCTTCCTACATTTGTGTGCATTAAAAAAATTACATTCTATTAGCTTGCCTAATTGTTTGCTCTCAACCTCTGTATGCATCTTTTGTGAATCATGCACTGTGATACCCACATCCCCATGCATCTCAGATGTAGGTCTGCCCTCTGCAATCTTTTGTGCTCCAGGTCTGTATTTTAAAATATCAACTTAATTCATCTGAATTTTAGTCACGGTATCAACTTTCGTTGTTTGCATGTTGGATATGTATAAATGTGAATTAAGGGGATTGGGCAAAGTTCAGGAAGTTTGAATCGGCCATGATCCTATTGAATAGTGTAGCAGGTTCAATAACCGACTCCAGGTCCTAATGCTGGCAAACTCACGCTATACTCTGTGACATCTATTCATTCATCAAGTACATCTGAGAAGCCACATGCATTAGGATCATTCTTACATAAAACACAATATATTGAAAGGATCACTACTATACAAAATAAGTAGTCCCATTCTCCCACTCCATTTCGCTGTGGCCCTTGCACTTTTTTTCTCTGTAACTGTAACACTATTCTTAGGCCCCCTTCGGTCATGGGTGTCTCCAGGGTGCTATTCCTTATATGGAGGATGCCTGTGCGTGACTTTGTTTAACAGGGGTGACTGGTGCACAGCCAGCCACCCCATGGTTCTTGACAGATCTGGGTCAGGATCTAGTGGCATGGAGTCCAAGACGACAGGAGATCCTTTTCTGCTGCAGTCGTTATGACGCTCCACTGAGGTCAGACATCGTCCTTCGCCTGTTCCACCATTGAGGTCTTGGTTGGATTGCTCTTTGTCAGAGACCTCACCCTCGACCTTACCACCAGGGGTGGCCCTACCAGGAACATAGCTCCAGATGGCATCACTCTCAGGATCGCAGGTCCACACAAACTTCTCCACCACGACAAAGTGACATTCAACGGAGCTGGAGAGGCTGTAAAGGTCCACCATGGAGATGACAATATAGATTTTAAGATGAGATATTTGGAACCAATAGTTAGAAAGGAGGTTAGTAAAGAGTAGATGGGGGGCATACAACACTTTATTCTGTTTATTCTTATTAAATAATAATTTTTAATAAATTAACGTTACTTTTCTCGTTGGACTACCTGGTGTATTTGTGTACAGTAATGGTACCATGTATTGTACTACTGTGTGGTATGATTTGACTGGATAGAATGCAAAACAAAGTATTTCACTGTATCTCAGTATAGATGGCAATAATAAGCCAATACAAATAATAACATTAACCACAATCAAGGTGGTTGAGTAGGATAGAATGCAAAATAGTATTTCACTGTTTCTCAGTGTACATGACAATAATAAACCAATACCAGTATAAATATCAATACTAACCAATCAGGTTAGATGAGAAGGGTCTTGACCCAAAATGGCACCTATCCATGTTCTCCAGATATGCTGCCGGACCATGAGTTAGTCCAGCACTTTGTGTCTAACTAAAGTCAACGTATTGAGAGCTGAATTACATGTACATGTAAAGATACAACACATCTTTATTAAACACTTACAGCATTGGATCTGCAGTACGTTACAGCTCCGAGCTGCTACATCTACTGCCTGACGTAGGCCAGTTCTTAATATTATAAAGCATGTACTAGGCATGGCTATTACTAGCAAGCACTATGATTGGCCAGCATGCAATAGCCGATTGACACAGAACATGTCACAACATGCTGTGTTCATGAATTTCCCAATTTACTTGGAAAATATATGTGTGAAGAAAATAGAATAAGTATGACACAAAACTCTATTATTTTGAACATGTTTGAGAATACAGTGCAATCCGTCATTTTGCCATTGATGTCCCCATTAAGAGAGCATTAACCAAGACATTTAATGGAAGGTATTCTTTCCCCTTGCACATCAGAACTTCTCTGATGCAACTCGATTTTTCAGGACTACAGTTAACCCTCTCCCTATTCACATTGTGTGGTCCAGCGGTAGGGTTTTGCACTGTATCTCTAAATGAAACTTCAAGCTGAAGGTCATGAGAAAACATCCTTTCTTTAATTGTATTTAGTCATAGAGCATAGTCGTTCAGAATGGAAACAGGCTCTTCAACCCAACTTGTCCATGCCGATCAAGATACCCCATCAAAGCCAATGTCATGTATCCATGTGCGGCACACATTCCTCTAAACCTTTCCTATCCATGTAGCTATCGAAAGATGTGATTAAAAACGCATAATTTACATTTTCTTAGTGATATATGGATAAAAAGGCTTTTTCATTCACAGATGAATTTATCACAAAAGGACAGTACAAACATCTCATCTGCAGTGATAATTTCAGAATCTCCTGTTTCAAAGGTTCCAAAGGTATATTATTGTCACGTGTACCAATTAAGGTACAATGTTTTCTTTTTTTTTAATTTTATTTATTAGAGGTAAATACATCAATGTACTTCACACATATATTGTTACAATCATTGTACCCCATATTTTTATGGCTTTTAAAGAAAAAGAATAGAAAGAAAGAGAGTGAAATAGGTGAAAAGAGTTGTGAGAGTGAAAGAGCGTGCCAAAGGGGAGAAGAAACCCTTGGTCAAAGAATTAGAGAAAGGGGGTTAAGAGATAGACCCTAAAAGTGTTTTCAAATGTGTTGGATACCGAGGATTCATTCCCACATGAACTTGCCATTTTGGAATACTACCATCCTTTCTTAGAAAACTTGGTGGTGTTTTTAAATGCATCCCATAGTCAGGGCTCAAGCCCTTTTGCTGGCCATCCATCATAGGCTTTGTCTACCCACAGTACACAGTTCGTGGTGGCCATGGTGGCGCAGTGGTAGACTTGCTGCCTTACAATGCTTGCAGCACCAGAGACCTGGGTTCGATCCTGACTATGGCTGCTGCCTGTACGGAGTTTGTACGTTCTACCCGTGACCACGTGGGTTTTCTCCGAGATCTTCGGTTTCCTCCCACACTCCAAAGACTTGCAGGTAGGTAAATTGGCTTGGTGTAAGTGTAAATTGTCCCTAGTGTGTGTAGGATAGTGTTAATGTTTCCACACTGCATATCTAACTTAAACTAAACTAAACTAAGTAGAGTGAAGGAGTGGTGCTATGTCCTAACAAGTCATGGGTATTCCTGTCCTTCCTTATTCTCTGCTTGTGTAGAAGAAATGGAGGAGAGGTCTGGATAGTTGACCATGGAGTAGACTTCACATGACACAGTCAGCACAATAACTTGAATGACGATTTTGCTCTCTGGTTTGCTGACAAGTAGGACACCAAGGAGAAATAAAGCAGCAGATCAAACTAACACACACTCCTACTTTTCTCTCCTGAATGCTCTGGCTCTCGTCTTCAGCAGTTGCAGAGTTTCTTCCTCACAACCACTAAGGATGTGTCGGCTTTAAAGTTATGCAACTGGATGCATTTCCCTCCTCTTGCAACTCGTGAGGTGTGTGGATGAAGTGAGGGGGATGGAGGGGATGGAGGGGAGAAGGGGAGTTGAGTTGTTGTCTTCTTTTTAAAAAAATACACAAAATATGAGAATTGCCTTTGATACGGGTTGATGCAGTAAAATATAGCTAAATCACATGTGGGAATGATAATGAAAACAATGACCTTTCATCTAAACATTGCTTTTAATAATTGCTACAGCCTCTTGAGACCAGTAAAAAGAACAGTCAGGGATAACTTTATATTTGTATAAAGATGATGGAGAAAAGAAATACAAAAGGATGCGTTCAAGTGGGATGAATCCTGGATGTGCAATGGATTTGAAACAAGCATCAGGGCGCTGTCTGTACGGAGTTTGTATGTTCTCCCCGTGACCTGCGTGGGTTTTCTCAGAGATCTTCGGTTTCCTCCCACATTCCAAAGACGTACAGGTTTGTAGGTTAATTGGCTTGGTTAATTTGCTTGATAAATGTAAAAAATATTGTCCAGTATAAAATTGTCCAACTTCCAGTATAGTCCCTGGTGGACTCTTCGGAAGGTACAAGGTAGTCAAGCAGTGGGGAATAGGATGTGAAGTGCTACAGTCTTTCTGGTGAAAGATCTATTTGGTAGGGAGCTCCAGGATTTAGACCCAGTGGCGATGGAGTACTGGTGGTCTACTTCAAAGTCAGGATTATATTCAACTTGAAGGAGACCCTGCAGATACAGCTGAAGCTCTTCACGTTCTCGGGTGACGGAGTTTAGAGGATTTGGGAGATGTTTGCAGAGTAGCTTCAGCACGCAATTTGCATTTTATAGCTGGTACACACTACAGCCATGGGGCACCAGTGAATGTTTAAGGTGTGGATCAGGTGGGCTGCATTGTCCTGGGTGGCGTTAAGTGTTGTTGAAGCTACTCCTCTTGGCAAGAGGAGAAATGCCCTTCACACTCTTCCCTTTTAGTCAGTGGATACCCTTTTGGATGCCAGTCTCAACAGGAGGGCACAAAGTGCAGAATTCGCTTAGTAATACACCAATAATACTTCAGGCTTCGGAGCGGGAAGCGCTGTGGTGGCGCGCTGCTGTGACCCGACCTCAGAGCTTCGGAGGCTCCGGCCGCCGGCCCGGTGGACAGGAACATCGGGAGCTCGCAGGTTCCTGGTGGGAGACCGCTTTTCAGGCCTCCCGCAACGGTAACTTCTCCCGCCAGAATCGCGGGGTTTAATTGACTCAGATCGGGGCCTAACATCGCCCGGCGCGGCTTAAACGGCCATGGGACTTACCATCGCCCGCCTGGGGCTTTAACATCGTGAGCCCCAGTCGCCTCGATGTTGCAGTGTGACTGCTGGACTGCGGGAGAAGAACAAAGGGAAGAGATAAGACTTTTGCCTTCCATCACAGTGAGGAGGTGTTGGAGATTCACTGTAATGGATGTTTGTGTAAATTGTGTTAACATACATAGAAACATAGAAAATAGGTGCAGGAGTAGGTGCAGGATTCGGCCCTTCGAGCCTGCACCGCCATTCGATGTGATCATGGCTGATCATCCAACTCAGTATCCCGTACCTGCCTTCTCTCCATACCCCCTGATCCCTTTAGCCACAAGTGCCACATCTAACGCCCTCTTAAATATAGCCAATGAACTGGCCTCAACTACCTTCTGTGGCAGAGAATTCCAGAGACTCACCACTCTCTGTGTAAAGAATGTTTTCCTCATTTCGGTCCTAAAGAAATTCCCCCTTATCCTTAGACTGTGACCCCTTGTTCTGGACTCCCCCAACATCGGGAACAATCTTCCAGCATCTAGCTTGTCCAACCCCTTAAGAATTTTGTAAGTTTCTATAAGATCCCCCCTCAATCTTCTAAATTCCAGCGAGTACAAGCCGAGTCTATCCAATCTTTCCTCATATGAAAGTCCTGACATCCCAGGAATCAGTCTGGTGAATCTTCTCTGTACCCCCTCTATGGCAAGGATGCCTTTCCTCAGATTTGGAGACCAAAACTGTACATTGCAATACTCCAGGTGTGGCCTCACCAAAACCCTGTACAACTGCAGTAGAACCTCCCTGCTCCTATACTCAAATCCTTTCGCTATGAATGCTAACATACCATTTGCTTTCTTCACTGCCTGCTGCACCTGCATGCCTACTTTCAATGACTGGTGTACCATGACACCCAGGTCTCGTTGCATCTCCCCCTTTCCTAATCTGCCACCATTCAGATAATAGTCTACCCTCATGTTTTTGCCACCAAAGTGGATAACCTCACATTTATCCACATTATACTGCATCTGCCATGCATCTGCCCATTCACTCAGCCTATCCAAATCACCCTGCAGCCTCCAAGCATCCTCCTCACACCTAACTATACCCCCCAGCTTGGTATCATCTGCAAATTTGGAGATGTTGCATTGAATTCCCTCGTCCAAATCATTAATATATATTGTAAATAGCTGGGGTCCCAGCACTGAGCCTTGCGGCACCCCACTAGTCACTGCCTGCCATTCTGAAAAGGACCCGTTTACTCCTACCCTTTGCCTCCTGTCTGCTAGCCAGTTCTCTATCCACATCAATACTGAACCCCCAATACCGTGTGCTTTAAGTTTGTATGCTAATCTCTTATGCGGGACCTTGTTGAAAGCCTTCTGAAAGTCTAGATATAACACATCCACTGGTTCTCCCTTATCCACTCTACTAGTTACATCCTCGAAAAATTCTAACAGGTTTGTCAGACATGATTTACCTTTCGTAAATCCATGCTGACTTTGTCCAATGATTTCACCACTTTCCAAATGCGCTGCTATCCCATCTTTAATAACTGACTCTAGCAGTTTCCCCACTACCGATGTTAGACTAACTGGTCTGTAATTCCCCACTTTCTCTCTCCCTCCTTTTTTAAAAAGTGGGGTTACATTAGCTACCCTCCAATCCTCAGGAACTACTCCAGAATCTAAGGAATTTTGAAAAATTATCACTAATGCATCCACTATTTCTGTGGCTACCTCCTTGAGTACTCTGGGATGCAGACTATCTGGCCCTGGGGATTTATCGGCCTTCAATCCGTTCAATTTACCCAACACCGCCTCCCGGCTAACCTGGATTTCACTCAGTTCCTCCATCTTATTTGACCCCCGTTCCACTGCTATTTCCGGCAGATTATTTATGTCTTCCTTAGTGAAGAGAACCAAAGTAGTTATTCAATTGGTCTGCCATGTCCTTGTTCCCCATGATCAATTCACCTGTTTCTGACTGCAAGGGACCAACATTTGTTTTAACTAGTCTCTTTCTCTTCACATATCTATAAAAACTTTTGCAGTCAGTTTTTATGTTCCCTGCCAGTTTCCTTTCATAATCTATTTTCCCTTTCCTAATTAAGCCCTTTGTCCTCCTCTGCTGGATTCTGAATTTCTCCCAGTCCTCCGGTAGGCTGCTTTTTCTGGCAAATTTGTATGCCTCATCTTTTGTTTTTATACTATCCCTGATTTCCCTTGTTATCCATGGATGCACCACCTTCCCCAATTTATTCTTTTGCCAAACTGGTATGAACAACTTTTGTACTTCATCCATGCAGTCTTTAAATACCTTCCATTGCACATCCACTGTCAACCCTTTAAGAATCACCTGCCAGTCTATCTTGGCCAATTCACATCTCATACCTTCAAAGTTACCTTTGTTCAAGTTCAGAACCCTTGTTTCTGACTTAATTTTGTCACTCTCCATCCTAATGAAGAACTCAACCATATTATGGTCACTCTTGCCCAAGGGGCCACGCACAACAAGACTGATAACTAACCCTTCCTCATTACTCAATACCCAGTCTAGAATAGCCTGCTCTCTCGTTGGTTCCTCCACATGTTGGTTGAGAAAACTATCCCGCATACATTCCAGGAAATCCTCTTCCTCAGCACCCCTGCCAATTTGATTCACCCAATCTACATGCAGATTGAAGTCACCCATTATAACCGTGTTACCCTTGTTGCACACATTTCTAATTTCCTGTTTGATGCCATCCCCAACTCCAATACTACTATTAGGTGGCCTGTACACAGCTCCCACTAGCGTTTTCTGCCCCTTAGAGTTTCGCAGCTCTACCCATATCGATTCCACATCCTCCACGCTAATGTCCTTCCTTTCTATTGCATTAATCTCCTCTCTCACCAGCAACGCTACCCCACCTCCTTTTCCTTTTCGTCTATCCCTCCTGAATATTGAATATTAAGTGTGTGTCTTGGTTTTTTTTGCAATGTCATGACCGTAGGATTGCAATTTTGTCCAAACCTTGTCTGTTTGACAATAAAAGGCATTCTATTCTAATATGCCAGCTTCAATGTTGTATACTCACATTTTAACAGGGTAGTGAAATTGTGTTTCAGAAAAGTGCAAGCTAATAGGGATCTGGAAGGGAAAAGGTCAGATAGGACTGTGAGTGCAACTCTTCGTCAAATGAAAACACAATCCCACAATGATAGTTAATCCGGCATTGCTGACTGCAAGAAGACTCCATCGTTTCCACTCTAAATACTTTGCATTTTAAACAGCAGCTGGAAAAATCCAAAGATTCATAAAATGCTGACCTTGCTATGTTAAGCCAATGCCTAATTTAAGTTAAATTATTATTAAATCTCCATCAAACAAGATGCTTTGATTACAATCAAATGTGGATGTTTGGCTGAAATATCCAGCATGCCAGTCTTCGAACACATATACCCAAGAATAGCCTGCACTCAATGGACACTGCAAGGAGCCAATATCCTTGATGCAGTGGCAAGGACTGCACACATACAAATACAAAGTTATCCCTGACTGCTCTTTCCGCCGTGACAAAGAGGAAAAGTAATATCACAAGATTTTTGGCAGCTGTTTGGAAGGAATCTGAAATGAATATCAGAACAATATTTGAAATTGTAATAATGGGAGTGATTGAGCTCTCGGGCTGTTTGGTGTAAAAGCTTTGAAATCACCAGATCATGAAATAAATGTCACATTTCCTCATCTGTTCTTTCTTGGATGGCTGAAAATTTAAATCGAATAGCTGTAAGAATAACAAATAGCGGGCTTTGCTGAAATGTAAAGAGTCAAGATGTGATTCCAGCACAAAGTAAATTTAGTATTCACCATAACGCCCAAATCTGATCAGTTATCTTCTTATTTTGTAAAAAATAGACTTGTTAGTGTTGCTATTTTCCAAATTATATTGCATGAAATATCACTTCTATTACTCTATATATAGAGCATCTTTAAGTTAACACATAAATAAAGAATAATGCTACCTGGGAGTTCGAATTTGACAAGTTGTAGTGTTCTGGTCATACAATAAATCAGGAGGGCAGAGGTAAAGCAATTTACAAAAGTTGACCTGCACCCCATGACTTATTTTTACTGCTTTAGGGTCCCTTTTATTTTTTGTAATATAATAATGGCCGACTCAAATTGTGCTATAAGTAAGGCTGTAATCAAATGAAAGGATTCTGATAATATCAGACTCAGAGAGATTGAAGCCTGGCCCCTCATATGGTCACCGGGATATTCTGATGCATGCTTCCAGTTGCTTCGGATACTTGATTGTTGTGGTGGATGGATGGATGGTCCAACCACTGTAGAACAAACCAATGCGCTTCCTTGCTAATGACTTGAGTCACTGACAAGTTAGGCTGATGGGCATGCTGTTCTTTATCAGATCTATAATCCAGGATAGTTCTACCTTTACTGTCATAGAGTCATAGTGTCATACAGTGTGGAACCAGGCCCTTCGGCCCAACTTGCCCACACCGGCCAACATGTAAAGTTAAAAAAAGTAAAGTATCCTTTATTGTCTTTCAGACCTTTCGGTCTGAACGAAATTTCGTTCCTTGCAGTCGTACATTTAATAAAATAACAAAACACACAATAAACGCAAATTAACATCAACCACAGTGAGTTCACCAGGCACCTCCTCACTGTGATAGAAGGCAAAAGTCTTCCCTCCTTTGTGTCTTCCCTCCTTGCTCTCCTTCTGCACTGAGGCGATCCAGGCCTCCGATGTTGTGACCCCGCCGGGTGTTGGTAAGTCAGTCGCGCGGCTGAATCCAAGCTCCGCGAAAGGGCTGGTTCAAACTCCGCAACCCGGGGTGGTCAAAGCTGCCGAAGCTGCCGCCCTCCAGTCCAGCGGACGAAGCTGTTGCCGCGGGAGCTCCGGAAAAACAGGTCACCAACCTGTGACCTGTGAGCTCCCGATGATGTCGTCTGCTGGGCCCCAGCTACACTAATCCCAGCTGCCTTGCATTTGGTCCATATCCCTCCATACAGGTCCTATCCATGTACCTGTCTAACTGTTTCTTAAACATTGCGATGGTTGCTCCATCAAATATATTGCAGGTGGATTTATGCATGAGGTAACAATTGCCTTGTTCCATTTATATAGAACCTTGTTGAGACTGCATCTTCAATATTGTGAATAGGCTTGGTCTTCCCACTTAACAAAGGGTATAACACACTGCTGGAGGAACTCAGTGGGTCAGGCAGCATCTGTAAACAGACAATGTTTAGGATCAGGACCCTTCATCAGCTTCAAGAAGGGCCCTGATCTGAAATGATGTCTGTTCACTGCCCTTCACATGTGCTGCCTGACCTGCTGATTTCCTCCAGCAGTTCTTTTTTTCTGGCTCAAAAGCGCCTTTAAGGGCATGTCCCACTTGGTGATTTTTTTCACAGACTGCCGGTGTCATTGATTGATGTATCAGGGTTGCCGAAAGATTTTGAACATTTCAAAATCCAGCGGCGACAGAAATGTTTGGCGACACTTGAGGAAACACCACGCGTCACTACATCATCACGCCGCGTCACGTCGCGACTTTTTCGGCGACCTGATACGTCAGTCAATGATGCCGGCAGTCACCGGATAAATCGGCACGTGGGACAGGCCCTTTAGTTTCTTGCATCTTCATAGTCAGAGTCAGAGTCATACAGCACAGAAACCAGCGTCACCCTGTCTCCATCCATGCATCAGTCACCACCACACTCCCCACCATCACACTCCCCCCCCCCACCCCCCCACTCTCAGCATTAGTTGTATTCATCTGCTACTTAATAGGTTTTTCCACACTCTCATTTCCTGCTTTCTCTCCCCTACTCCATCAGTCTCACCTGAAATATCATCTGTCTAATTCCCTCCAAAGATGCCGCCAGATGCCTGACATGTTGAGTTCCCCCAGCACTTTGTATTAGGCTCAAGGATAGGCAGAGATGACGGCAGAGTCTCTCAGGACACTTCACTATCAATGCCATCCATCCAATCTTTCAAATAATCAATTTGAAGGTAAGACAAAAGCAGTAAAGACCAGACTGTTGATGATGGGATGCCAGCAGCTTCAGGCCACATTAGAAAGGAGCGCTGCTCCGTTCTACCCCAGGAATCACTCAAAGCTGAGATCTCTATGTCTTTGGACTGAAAGAATTAAAGGACTTGGAGAACATCAAAGTGTAGCTGACATCGATAGTCGACCATAAACGCTGAATGGCGGACTTGCTTGGTAGGTTTTTATGACCTGCTCCTGCTCCTATTTCTTTTGTTGCTTTTGTTTTTATCTCACCCCTTTCACCTGCAATGATGATATCTAACAACAACACAAGATGAAGTGGCCAGATACATTCCCTCAGTATAAAGGGATGAGAAACAACACCACACCAAACACCGCTGGGCGAATAAATCACTGGAATTAGATTTGGTCTTTCTTTGTCCAGGACTACTTTTATGCAGTAGACGATAAAATGGACATGCGGTGAAGTTGTGAGATAATGCAGACACAACACATTTTGACAAATCCATGGAAAATATTAATTATCATAATGCTTATGCGAGGTGACATTCTCCTGAAATTGTTGGATAACACCAGTTCGGACAGCATTGATGGCTCATCCTTGATTGCCCTAGAGAAGAGGCATGTGAGCTATTTTCCTGAAGTTTGGTTTAATTAGTTTAGAGATACAGCATGGAAACAGGCCCTTCTGCCCACCGAGTCCGCAACGACCAGCGACCCCCGCAGAGTAACACTATCCTATGCACACTAGGGACAATTTACACTCATACCAAGCCAATTAACCTACAGACCTGTTCGTCTTTGGAGTGTGTGAGTAAACCGAAGATCACGGAGAAAACCCATGCAGAGAACATATAAACTCCGTACTGACAGCACCCATAGTCAGGATTGAACCCGCGCCTCCGGCACTGCAAGTAGGTATGTTACAATACCTACCTTGAGCAGCGCTGCAGTTCTGCCGCTCCCCGTGTGCGTGACTTTGGCGCCTTTCAGAGGGGGCGTGTTTAAAATGCCATTTTTCCCTAGACAGTCCAAATCGATCCATGTCGGGCGATTTTGTCGCTAAAGAGAAATCGCTCCGACATTTCATTCATGAAGCTATTTTTAAACTACGCTAGATTATTTATTAACTAGAGTAGTTTAAAAATCATCTTCTAAAGCTCTGAACGCTGACAGCGGAACGGACCTAACGTAGGCGATAAAAGAAGCTACACAGTTTATTTTTACATAAAAACTTGGTTTTTAGGAAGCATTTAATCAAATTTTCATAATGCGAAAAGGGGAATAAAAAATGTATGAACCGGCTGTATTTTTCATACCGACTTCACCGCAAACCACAACATTCCAATCCACCGCATTCCACTAAAACCCACTCGCAAGTTGATTTAAATGGCCATTAATTTACAGGCATTAAACACTAAATTCCTTCCATTTGGCCTATAAATTAATGAAAATGAGATTTAAAAATCATGTTATATTGTGGATTATTGTGTGAATGTTATTTGGACACTTAGGCAATTTAAGAATGTTTATCATTTCTTAAGAAATGGATAGATGTTAAGATCTAGTAATGAAATTTTGTAATTAGCTATAATTAGAAAACTAACTAATTATATGCTTTAATTTCAGGTCATCCAAGTAAGATTGTTTCATATTTGTTTCAGAATGCTTCAATCTATAATAACTGAAAATGTCATTGAGTTCTCTTAATTTTTAAGAAAGTTATGGGCTTTTGACTGTGCTTGATCACAGCTTTTGTGTTAAGTCAATGGAAAGGCAATGGGGAACAAGATGCTAATTTCCGAGTATGAAAATGGCCATAACTTTTTTAATACTGAAGATATGAAAGTGAATTAGGTGTCAAATTAAACTTCTTTTTATGCTTTATCTGATGGGATAAATTGCAGACTTTTAAAATCTCAAAATGTTGTAACATTGCTACTGCAAGTGCTGTAAGGCAGCAACTCTACCACTGTGCCACCATGCCACCGTGTTGAAGTTTTTCTTTGAACACAAATAAGTCGACTTGAAGGGCCGAATGACATAATACTGCTCCTCACACTTATGACAGTGGGAATGCAACTTCTGGTCACTTCAAAGGCCATTTAATAACCAGCCGCAATGGTTGGGACTAAAATCACAGGTAGACCGGACTGTTTAAGAATGGCGGATATTCTCTCCTAAAGAACATGAGCAAATTAGATCATTTTTTGCAAAACCTTGAGTCTTATTTTTGTGGCCATCTTTATTAAATGTAATCTAGAAAAAATCTAATCTAGATTGTTTAAAAATAAGATGGCAATTCTGTCCTCCCTTCCCCCTTTCAAGAAGCGAGTCTCAGACCCCCTCCTTTGGATAAAACAAACTTTCCTCAACCCTATCAATTCTTTTGTCTTTTGTCTGAAGAAGGGTCTCGACCCGAAACGTCGCCTATCTCCTTCGCTCCTTAGATGCTGCTGCACCCGCTGAGTTTCTCCAGCTTTTTGTGTAACCCTTTTGTCATTTAACTTAGTTCCTTGACCACCAGTTAAAGACATCTCACGCAACAGATAACACTTCTAATTTTTCAGCAACCCTGGCTTCATAATTGTATGCATCTTAGTGACGTCCGTCTTCCGGGAGGCACCATGATGGCAGCCTCGCCAACAGTCTGTCTGTCCTTTCATCACTTTTTGTCATTTTTAGTGTGTTTTAAATGGTTAGTGGTAATGTTCTCTGGTTTATTTTACCTGCGGGGTGGGGGAGGGGGTCGGGGGAAATCTTTTTTTCAGTCTCTAACCTTGCCGGAGATGCGATTTTTTTCCAGATTGTATCTCCGGTCGCTCTGCAGCCTAACATCATGGAGCTGCCGGCCTTGCTCGAGACTGACTTTGAGCCCCACCGCAGGGATGTGGACTTATCATTGGGGCCGGTCCCTTGCCTGAGCTGAGATCCGCCCGATGCATGAGTGATCGCCCTGACGTGGAGGGCCCGCCGCCGGCTATGGGGTCAAGATCGCCCGTCAACGGAAGGCTCGAGGCCCCCTACCACAGGAGACCAAAGAAGGGAAGAGATTGAACTTTTTTTCACCCTCCATCACAGTGAGAAATGTGGAGGAGTCACTGTAGTGGATGTTTATGTTAAAATGTGTTTTGTGTGTACTGTTGCTTTTTATTAGTATGACCGTATGGCAAATGAAATTCCTCATATGTTGCAAAACAAACTTGGCTAATAAATTATGATTATGGTTATTATTATGATTATGATTCAGTCTCCGTTGTTCCAATGAAGTTTCCTTTTCAAGCAAAATGTACAGCACCTATTGATGTGGAACTATCAGAGCACATTTATTTTTACATTAATTGAGAAATACTAAAGAAGGAGGTATTAACATTCTGGATAGGAATAGAGTGGGAAGGGCTATAAAGAATTGAACAATAGGGTTGGAATGGACAAAGCATGGTGAATAATGTTGGTGAGGCAAATAGCTAAGTGAGAATTTAATGATGCGCCAATAATTAGAGTTCTGAAAAGAGAGTAAATCTCAACAAAGCAATGGGCTGTATTTAATGAGGAGCCACTTGAGGTGCAGGTGAAGTACATTTCTGCAAAGGGAAGAGTAGAAGAACTAAAACCATTTCTCCTTGAATCACAGATTAAAGAGAGAATTATCCCAGTCTTTTACATTCCAGAGAGTGAAGGTCCTGTCTTCTTAGTGTGTAAGAAGGATTGGCAGATGCTGGTTTAGTTTGGAGTCTGAAGAAGGGTCACGACCCGAAATGCCACCCATTTCTTCTCTCCAGAGATGCTGCCTGTTTCGCTGCGTTACTCCAGCATTTTCCGTTTTCTTAATCTCTTATTGCAGGACGATTCGCAAGATCTAATCTGGCAAACATTTGACGCACTCTCTCTATCAGGTGCATATTTCACCTTCAGAAGGGAAAGGCGATCTGTACACATTATAGCAAGTGCAGCAAGCATATCTTCAGTGTTATGTTGACATCCCCTTGCACGAAACATCACATAGCATTTGCCTTCCTAATTGCCTAATGTTCTTTCACAGATGGACAAGGACGCTCAAATCTCCTGAATTTAAAATCCTTCATTCTCTCAACATTTAACAAAATACTCCACAGACTTATTTTTTCTAGCGAAGAGAATAAACTCATGTTTTCAGTCTGAAGACTGACAGTTCTGAAGAAGGGCCCTGACCCGAAACATCACCTAACCATGTTCTCCATGGATGCTGAGGGCCTCATGTCTCGTGTCTCCTTGGTTACCCTGCAGCTCCGCCCTTGCTCCCCCTCCCCCTAGTCGCAACAGGTACAGAGTCCCCCTGGTCTTTACCTTCCATCCCATCAGCCGTCGCATACAACACATAATCCTCCAAAATTTACACCACCTACAACAGGATCCCATCACTACCCACATTTCTCCCATCTCCACCCATTTCCGCCTTCCGCTGAGACCGTTCCCTCCGCAACTCCCTGGTTAACTCATCCCTTCCCACCCAAACCACCCCCTCCCCAGGTACCTTCCCCTGCAACCGCAGAAGATGCAACCCCTGTCGCTATACCTGCTCCCTTGGCTCTGTCCAGGGAACCGGCAGTCCTTTCAGGTTAGGCAGAGGTTCACTTGCACCTCCTCCAACCTCATCTAATGGATCCGTCATTCAAGATGTGGACACTTGTACATCGGTGAGACCAAACGCAGACTGGGCGATCGTGTCGCGGCACACCCTTGCTCAGCCAGTCTGAACCAACCTGATCTCCCAGAACACTTTAATTATCCTTCATATTCCTACACAGGCCTTTCTGTCCTTGATCTCCTCCATTGGCAGTGAGTCTAAACGCAAATTGGATGAACAGCATCACATATATCACTTGGGCAGCTTACAGCCCATTGGTATGAATATTGATTTTGCTAATTGCAGGTAGCCCCGGCATTCCCTCTCTCTCTCTATCCCTCCCCCACCCAAGTCATACTAGCTTCCCATTTTCACCCTACAAAAGGCTAACAATGACCCGTTTCCTTTATCATCGTTACTTATTTGCATTTCTTTCATTCATTGATCTTTATCTCTCCACATCACCGTCTATATCTCTCATTTCCCTTATTCCTAACCAGTCTGAAGAAGGGTCTCGACCCGAAACGTCACCCATTCCTTCTCTCCAGAGATGCTGCCTGTCCTGCTGAGTTACTCCAGCTATTATTGTATCTCTCCATGGTTGCTGCCTGGCCCACTAAGTTACACTAGAACTTTGTGTCTTTTATTTGTAAACCAGCATTCTTTTCTACATTTTCTACATTGCATTATACCGATATATATCCCTTTGAAGCCTCTTTTCATCATTCAAACAACCCGCAGCTATTTGGCCATTAAGATTGAGGGGGGATCTTATAGAAACTTACAAAATTCTTAAGGGGTTGGACAGGCTAGATGCAGGAAGATTGTTCCCGATGTATGTCGCGAGGGGAGTCCAGAACAAGGGGTCACAGTCTAAGGATAAGGGGGAATTCCTTTAGGACCGAGATGAGGAAAACATTCTTTACACAGAGAGTGGTGAGTCTCTGGAATTCTCTGCCACAGAAGGTAGTTGAGGCCAGTTCATTGGCTATATTTAAGAGGGCGTTAGATGAGGCACTTGTGGCTAAAGGGATCAGGGGGTATGGAGAGAAGGCAGGTACGGGATACTGAGTTGGATGATCAGCCATGATCACATTGAATGGCGGTGCAGGCTCGAAGGGCCGAATGGCCTACTCCTGCACCTATTTTTCTATGTTTCTATGTTTCTAAGATACATGGAATCCTTGCAGGAGTGATAGCTGAATGGACAGAAAATTGGCTCCATGGAAGGAAACAGAGGGTGATAGTAGAAGGTTGCTTCTCGGACTGGAAGCCTGTGACTAGTCTTCAGGCTAGTGTGTCACAGGGTTTGGTGCTGGGCCCGTTCCTGTCTGTCATCTACATCAATGATTTGGATGAGAACATACAGGGCAAGATTAGTAAGTTTGCTGATGATACAAAAGTTAGTAGTTTTGCAGAAAGCGAAGATGATTGTGAAAGATTGCAGCAGGATCTGGATCGATTGGCCTGGTGGGTGGAGGAAAGGTCGATGGAAATTAATACAAAGAAGTGTGAGGTGTTGCATTTTGGGACGTCTAACAAGTGTAGGACCTACACAGTAAATGTTAGTCCTCTGGGTAGTGTTGTAGAGCAGAGGGATCTAGGAGTACATAGAAACATAGAAACATAGAAAATAGGTGCAGGAGTAGGCCATTCGGCCCTTTGAGCCTGCACCGGCATTCAATATGATCATGGCTGATCATTCAATTGCATGGTTCCTTGAAGATCGAGTCACAAGTGGATAAGCTGGTCAAAGGCGGCACTTTTGCCTTCATCAGTCAGAGTATTGAGTATAGAAGTTGGGAGGTCATGTTGCAGTTATGTAAGACGTTGGTGAGACCGCATTTAGAATATTGTGCTCAGTTCTGGGCACCATGTTATAGGAAAGATATTATCAAGCTTGAAAGGATTCATATAAGATTTATGAGGATGTTGCCAGGACTGGAGGATGTGAGCTATAGGGAGAGGCTGAGTAGGCTGGGCCTCTATTCCATGGAGTGCAGGAGGATGAGGGGAGATCTTATAGAGGTGTACAAAATCATGAGAGGAATAGATCGGGTAGATGCACCAAATCTTTTGCCCAAAGTTGGGAAATCAAGGACCAGAGGACATAGGTTCAAGGTGAAAGGGAAAAGATTTAATAAGAATCCGAGGGGTAACTTTTTCACACAAAGGGTGGTGGGTGAATGAAACAAGCTGCCAGAGGAGGTAGTTGAGGCTGGGACTATCCCATCATTTAAGAAAGGTACATGGATAGGACAGGTTTGGAGGCATATGGACCAAGCGCAGGCAAGTGAAACTAGTGTAGCTGCGATATTGTTGGCGGTGTGGGTGAGTTGAGCCGAAGGGCCTGTTTCCATACTGTATCACTCTATGACGCTGTGGCTCTAAGGACATTGGAAGTAGATCCAGGAGAGGGCAGCCCATCCCCCCCATTGCTTCTCCATCATTCACTAAGATCATGGCTGATGGATCTCAACACCATTCCCCTGTTCTTTCTCCATATCCTTTGATTCATCTATCGTCTTGAAATCCATTGAATGAGCTCAGTGACTGTTTCCATAGTCCTCTAGGGGATAGAGAATTTCATCACACTGAGTTAAATAATTTAGTTTAGTTTAGAGATACAGTGCAGAAACAGGCCCTTCGGCCCACCTAGTCCACACTGACCAGCAATCCCCGCATATTAACACCATCCTACACATACTGGGGACAATTTACATTTATATCAAGCCAATTAACCTACAAACCTGTACGTGTCGGAGTAAACCGAAGATCTCAGATAAAACCCTCGCGATCACGGGGAGAACGTACAAACTCCGTACAGCCTACACCCGTAGTCGGGATCAAACGCTGTAACTCAAGCGCAACTCTACCGCTCTGCCACCGTGCCGCTGATTTCTCTTCATATGAACCCTGAATTAGTCTGAGACTGGGGACCTTGTGACTAGACTGCTCAACCAGGTGCAATGGCTTCTCTATTTCTTCAGTTGGTTTGAATGGTCCTCTCATCCTCAATTATTGCTTTAGATTGTGAACAGATGACCCCTCTACAATCTCTGGTCATACGCTCCCAAATAAAAATGTCCCATTTATCCTGGTCTCCACTTTCTAGCCATTAACTAATTCATAATCCACACTACTATGATACTCTAATTCTCATGTGGTCTAATTGTATTCCATAATCTCTCATGCGGCACTGCCTTGAAGGCCTTATGTAAATCCACATGCACCACATCAACAGGTTCTTATTTACCTTAAGGGCCTGTACTACCAGCATCCAACTCCATGCGATGAGCACGATCAAACTAGAAGCGGGGGCCGCGCGGAGGTCGGGTGATCCCCTGTACAGGGCCGTTCCCACCAGCATGACCAAACCGGCAGCGAGGGCCACGCAGAGGTTGGGTGAGTGAAGCAACGTGGCGCAAAGTGAGGCGAACTTGGAGTGAAGTCTTAAGGTAAGTTTGCCAGGACAGAAAGGGGCACACAGAGAGGGGCACAGAGGCACACACAGAGAGGGCCATGGAGCCACACACAGAGAGGGTCAGGAGGCACCTATAGATAAGTTCACGGAGGCACGATGCCGAGGCGGTGTGTAATGCGTCGAGGCGACTGCGAGCCGACAAGCCGTTGCCGCGCGGAATTTTTGAACATAGTCAGTTTTTCAGAGCCCCGTGGGATGTCGGGACGAACTCCAATTCCGCACGGCTCCGGCGATCGAAGTGAGACCGGCCCCGCGACGTCGGACGGCGCAAGCGACCACGTTAGGTCGCGCTCATCGCATGGAGTTGCATGCTTGTAGGACAGGCCCTTTATCAACCCAAAACTACCTCAAAGATGCTCTTGATGGGTTCAGGTTGACCCTGTCCTCTTATTATCCATCCCCAGGATAATTATCTCTGTCTTATTAAAATGCTAAATTGGAAAGGTGAATGGTGAAGGTGAATTAGTCAACAATATACAGGTAGAGACATGGAAATGATAAACTATACCAGCAGACATTTCCATGGTGCATTGTTTTAAATTTCACTTCTTTTGTTACACATCTGGCAAGGTCCCCAGCAAATGCTTCCAGATTTTAATACAGCTTATATATTAAATATGATATTTTTTAAATTATATTAGCTCTGTTGGAATATTATATGATATTAGCTCTGTTGGTGAGAAATGAAATTCAGTCCCTTGCGAGGGGTGACACAGAATCAGGAGATGTGGAGTCAGTATGGATAGAACTGAGGAATTTGAAGGGTAAAAAGACCCTAATGGGAGTTATCTACAGGCCCCCAAATAGTAGCCTGGATATATTTGCAAGTTGAATCAAGAGTTAAAAATGGCATGTCATAAAAGTAATGCTACCATTGCTATGGGAGATTTCAACATGCAGGTAGACTGGGTAAAACAGGTTGGTACTGGACCCCAAGAAAGGGAGTTTGTGGAGTGCCTCCGTGATGGATTCTAGAACAAAGTGTATTGGAGCCTACCAGGGAGAAGGCAATTCTGGATTTAGTGCTGTGTAATGAACTGGATTTGATAAGGGAACTCGAGGTAAAGGAGCCATTAGGAGGTAGTGACCATAATATGACCATAAGTTTGAATCTACAATTTGAGAGGGAGAAGGGTAAATCGGAGGCGTCAGTATTGCAGTTGAACAAAGGGGACTATGGAGCCATGAGGGAGGAGATGGCCAAAGTTGACTGGAAAGATACCCTATTAGGGATGGCAGTGGAGCAACAATGGCAGGTTTTTCTGGGAATAATTCAGAAGGTGCAGGATCAGTTCATTCCAAAGAGGAAGAAAGATTCCTTGGGGAGTAAGTGGCTGACAAGGGACAGTGTAAAAATAAAAGAGAAGAAGTATAACATAGCAAAGATGAGCGGGAAGCCATAGGATTGGGTATATTTTAAAGAGCAACAGAAGATAACAATACGGGGAGAAAAGATGAGGTACGAACGTAAGTTGGCCAAGAATATAAAGGAAGATAGTAAAAGCTTCTTTAGGTATGTGAAGAGGAAAAAAATAGGTAAGACCAAAGTTGGACCATTGAAGACTGAAAAAGGTGAATTCATTATAGGGGACCAAGGAAATGGCAGACGAGTTGAACAGGTACTTTAGATCCGTCTTCAATTAGGACACATCTCCCTGATGTCCTAGTGGCCAGAGGATCTAGGGTGAAGGAGGAACTGAAGGAAATCCACATTAGACTGATGGGACTGAAGATTGATAAATGCCCAGGGCCTGAATGTAGTGTACCTGGACTTTCAGAAAGCATTTGATAAGGTCCCACATAGGAGATTGGTGGGCCAAATTAGGGCACATGGTATTCGGGGTTGGGTGCTGACATGGATATAAAATTGGTTGATAGACAGGATCTGCATCCCAGGGTACATAAGAAGGTGGCTCTGGAAACCATGGACGCATTGGTGATCATTTTCCAATGTTCTATAGATTCAGGATCAGTTCCTGCCCATTGGAGGGTAGCTAATGTTATCCCACTTTTTAAGAAAGGAGGGAGAGAGAAAACAGGAAATTATAGACCAGTTAGCCTGACTTCGGTGGTGGGGAAGATGCTGGAGTCAATTATAAAAGATGAAATAACGGCACATTTGGATAGCAGTAACAGGGTCAGTCCGAGATAGCATATATTTATGAAGGGGAAATCATGCTTGACTATTCTTCTGGAATTTTTTGAGGATGTAACCAGGAAAATGGACAAGGGAGCCAGTGAATGTAGTGTACCTGGACTTTCAGAAAGCATTTGATAAGGTCCCACATAGGAGATTGGTGGGCCAAATTAGGGCACATGGTATTCGGGGTTGGGTGCTGACATGGATATAAAATTGGTTGATAGACAGGATACAAAGAGTAGGGATTAACGGGTCCCTTTCAGAATGGCAGGCAGTGACTAGTGGTGTACTGCAAGGCTGGGTGCAGGGACTGCAGCTATTTATAATATATATTAATAATCTAGATGAAGGGATTAAAAGTAACATTAGCAAATTAGCAGATGACACAAAGCTGGGTGGCAGTGTGAACTGTGAGGAGGATGCTATGAGGATGCAGGGTGACTTGGACAGGTTGGGGGAGTGGGCAGATGCATGGCAGATGCAGTTTATTGCGGATAAATGTGAGGTTATCCACTTTAGTGACAAAAACAGGAAGGCAGATTATTATCTAAATTGTGTCAAATTGGAAAAGGGGGAAGTACAATGGGATCTGGGGGTCTTTGTTCATCAGTCACTGAAAGTAAGCATGCAGGCACAGCAGGCAGTGAAGAAAGTGAATGGCATGTTGGACTTCTTAACAAGAGGACTTGAGTATAGGAGCAAAGAGGTAATTCTGCAGTTGTACAGGGCCCTAGTGAGACCACATCTGGAGTATTGTGTGCAGTTTTGCTCTCCCAATTTGAGGAAGGACATTCTTGCTATTGAGGGAGTGCAGCATAGGTTCACCAGGTTAATTCCCGGGATGGCGGGACTGTCATATGTTGTTAGAATGGAGCGGCTGGGCTTGTATAGTCTGGAATTTAGAAGGATGAGAGGAGATCTTATTGAAACATATAAGATTATTAAGGGTTTGGACATGCTAGAGGCAGGAAACATGTTCCCGATGTTGGGGAGTCCAGAACCAGGGGCCACAGTTTAAGAATAAGTGGTAAGCCATTTAGAACGGAGATGAGGAAAAACTTTTTCACACAGAGAGCTGTGAAATTAAGCCGTTAATCCCTACTCTTGTGAGCTGTGGAATTCTCTGCCTCAGCAGGCGGTGGAGGCAGGTTCTCTGGATGCTTTCAAGAGAGAGTTAAATAGAGCTCTTAAAGATAGTGGAGTCAGGGGATATGGGGAGAAGGCAGGAACGGGGTACTGATTATGATGATCAGTCATGAGTGGTGCTGGCTCGAAGGGCCGAATGGCCTACTCCTGCACCTATTGTCTATTGTCTTTTGTCTATCGTCTATTAAAATGCTACAAAAAATATCTCAAAGAGAACAGACAAGTATAGGGCAGGTCTTGATGAAGATAATTAAAGTAATCTCAATAAGTGCCTGAGAACCAAGTGTCGTTTTGAGAGGCACTCCAACAAGCATTAGTGCAAATAAGAGATGAGAGTGTAACATGCATGAGAATGCAGTTGGAGTTTATAAAGCCATGGAATCATTAATTCCATCATTAGTTTTATGCCTTTGGCCCATTGTGTCAGCTACCAAGTACGCATCTATGCCAATCCTATTTTCCAGCATTCAGCTGTAGCTTTCTAAGCTATGGTATTTCAAAAGCACATCTATATTCTTCAAAGAGTACCTATCTCCACTGCAATTCCAATTCTAACCACCTCTGGAATGAAAAAAAGAATACTTCCTCAAATCCCTTTGAAATCCTCTAACCTTAAGTTAGTCTAATGCCCTCCGATTTGGCTCCCACCTACAATAGGGAGACACTTCTTCCATCTACCCTCCCTATGAGAAGCCGGGCGGTGGGATCGTGGTCATGAGAGGGCCCGGCAGCAGTTGACTTCGAGGACGGGGCCGTCGATGGAGGTCTATACTCACGACCGTTTGACCTAAATTAATCTCTAACTCCATCTACAAGTCTCCAGATGACACCAGTGTGATGGGCCAAATCACAAGCAATAATAAGACAAAGTATAGGAAGGAGAGTGACAGGGTGTCAGGACAACATCCTCTCCCTCAATGCCAGTAAGTTAAACGATGCAAGATGAAAGATGACGGTGCAGCAGTAGAGCCACTGCCTTACAACGCCAAAGACCTGGGTTCGATCCCGACTACCGGCGCAGTCTGCACGGAGATTGTATGTTCTCCCCGTGACTGGTGTGGGTTTTCACTGAGATCTTTGGTTTCCTCCCACACTCCAAAGGCGTACATGTTTGTAGAGTTAATTGGCTTTGTATAAATGTAAATTGCCCCTAGTGTGTGTAGGCTTTTGTTAATATGCTGAGATCGCTGGTCGGCGTGGACGCGGTGGGCCAAAGGGTCTGTTTCCGCGCTGCATCTCTAAAAGTAAACTAAACTAAACTAAACATTCTCCTCCTCAATGTCAGCAAGATGAAGGAGCTAGCTATCGATTGTAGGAAGCGTGGCGGAGTACATGCCCCAAATAGCATCAATGGTGCCAAAGTAAGAATGGTTAGTCCTCAAAGGAAACATTACTAGTGATCTGTCATAGATCAACCACATTGAAGTGATGACCAAGAAAGCACACTAACACCTCTACTTCGTCAGGAGACATGTTTGCTATGACTCTTACAAACCTTAACAGATGCTCCATAGAAAGCATACTATAGGGTTGAGTGGGAAATGGGAGATATAGACCGATATAGAGAGATAAAGAACAAATGAATGAAAGATGTTCTACAGTATATCTCTCTATATCTTTCATTTACCGTTCCCCTGACTCTCAGTTTGAAGAAGGGTCTCGATCCGAAACGTTACCTTTCCTTCTCTGCAGAGATGCTGTCTGACCCGCTGAGTTACTCCAGCTTTTTGTGTCTATCTGCAGTTTAAACCAGCATCTGCAGTTCCTTCCAGCACACAGGTTTGTATCACAGCTTGGTTTGGGAGCAGCTCGGCCCAAGACCGTAAGAAATTACAGATTGTAGATGGAGCCCAGTTCATCACACAGACCAGACTCCCCACCATTGACTCCATCTACACTTCCTGCTTCATCGGTAAAGTAGCAAGCATCATCAGACTTCTCCCACCCTGATCATTCCTTCTTCTCCTTACTGCTGTCAGGCAGAAGGTACAGCAACTTGAAAGTGTAAACCAGCAGACTTAGGAACAACCACGTCCCTGCTGCTATCAGACTTCTGAACCATCCTTTCGTAAGCAAGGGTACTGTCCGAGTCATCTCTAACCTCGTGTGGACAATAGACAATAGACAATAGGTGCAGGAGTAGGCCATTCGGCCCTTTGAGCCAGCACCGCCATTCAATGTGATCATGGCTGATCATCCCCAATCAGTACCCCGTTCCTGCCTTCTTCCCATATCCCCTGACTCTGCTATTTTTAAGAGCCCTATCTAGCTCTCTCTTGAAAGCATCCAGAGAACCAGCCTCCACCGCCCTCTGAGGCAGAGAATTCCACGGATTCATCACTCTCTGTGAGTGAGAGAGAGAGAGAGAGAGAGTGGACATTGGACTTTGTCTCCAGAACGGATGCACTACCTTGCTGAGAACTATTTTCTACAGTCTGTATCTATCACTTGGCCCTACCTATTCTACCTGAGTTTGATTTAGAAACATAGAAACATAGAAATTAGGTGCAGGAATAGGCCATTCGGCCCTTCGAGCCTGCACCGCCATTCAATATGATCATGGCTGATCATCCAACTCAGTATCCCGTACCTGCCTTCTCTCCATACCCTCTGATCCCCTTAGCCACAAGGGCCACATCTAACTCCCTCTTAAATATATCCAATGAACTGGCCTCAACTACCCTCTGTGGCAGAGAATTCCAGAGACCCACCACTCTCTGTGTGAAAAGATTTCTTCTCATCTCGGTCCTAAAGGATTTCCCCCTTATCCTTAAGCTGTGACCCCTTGTCCTGGACGTCCCCAACATCGGGAACAATCTTCCTGCATCTAGCCTGTCCAACCCCTTAAGAATCTTGTAAGTTTCTATAAGATCCCCTCTCAATCTCCTAAATTCTAGAGAGTATAAACCGAGTCTATGCAGTCTTTGTTCATAAGACAGTCCTGACATCCCAGGAATCAGTCTGGTGAACCTTCGCTGCACTCCCTCTATGGCAATAATGTCCTTCCTCAGATTTGGAGACCAGAACTGTACGCAATACTCCAGGTGTGGCCTCACCAAGACCCTATACAACTGAAGTAGAACCTCCCTGCTCCTATACTCAAATCCTTTTGCTATGAAAGCTAACATACCATTGGCTTTCTTCACTGCCTGTTGTACCTGCATGCCTACTTTCAATGACTGGTGTACCATGACACCCAGGTCACGCTGCATCTCCCCTTTTCCTAATTGGCCACCATTTAGATAGTAGTCGGTTTTCCTATTTTTGCCACCAAAGTGGATAACCTCACATTTATCCACATTATACTGCATCTGCCAAACATTTGCCCACTCACCCAGACTATCCAAGTCACCTTGCATTCTCCTAGCATCCTCCTCACAGCTAACACTGCCCCCCAGCTTAGTGTCATCCGCAAACTTGGAGATATTGCCTTCAATTCCCTCATCCAGATAATTTATGTATATTGTAAATAGCTGGGGTCCCAGCACTGAGCCTTGCGGTACCCCACTAGTCACTGCCTGCCATTGTGAAAACGACCCGTTAACTCCTACTCTTTGCTTCCTGTTTGCCAGCCAGTTCTCTATCCACATCAATACTGAACCCCCAATGCCATATGCTTTAAGTTTATATACTAATCGCTTATGTGGGACCTTGTCGAAAGCCTTCTGGAAGTCCAGATACACCACATCCACTGGTTCTCCCCCATCCACGCTACTAGTTACATCCTCAAAAAATTCCACAAGATTCGTCAGACATGATTTACCTTTCGTAAATCCATGCTGACTTTGTCCAATGATTTCACCACTTTCCAAATGTGCTGCTATCCCATCTTTAATAACTGAGTCTAGCAGTTTCCCCACTACCGATGTTAGACTAACTGGTCTGTAATTCCCCGTTTTCTCTCTCCCCCCCTTCTTAAAAAGAGGGGTTACGTTTGCTACCCGCCAATCCTCAGGAACTACTCCAGAATCTAAAGAGTTTTGAAAGATTATCACTAATGCATCCACTATTTCCGGAGCTACTTCCTTAAGTACTCTGGGATGCAGCCTATCTGGCCCTGGGGATTTATCGGCCTTTAATCCATTCAATTTACCCAACACCACTTCCCGACTAACCTGGATTTCACTCAAGTACTCCTTTGACCTGCGGTCCCCTGCTATTTCCGGCAGATTATTTATGTCGTCCTTAGTGAAGACGGAACCAAAGTAGTTATTCAATTGGTCCACCATATCCTTGTTCCCCATGATCAACTCACCTGTTTCTGACTGCAAGGGACCTACATTTGTTTTAACTAATCTCTTTCTCTTCACATATCTATAAAAACCTTTGCAGTCAGTTTTTATGTTCCCTGCCAGTTTTCTTTCATAATCTATTTTTCCTTTCCTAATCAAGCCCTTTGTCCTTCTCTGCTGGTATCTGAATTTCTCCCAGTCCTCTGGTATGCTGCTTTTTCTGGCTACTTTGTACGCATCATCCTTTGCTTTGATACTATCCCTGATTTCCCTTGTTATCCACGGATGCACTACCTTCCCTGATCTATTCTTTTGCCAAATTGGGATGAACAATTTTTGTAGTTCATCCATGCAGTCTTTAAATGTCTTCCATTGCGTATCCTTGATTGCGTAGATTTGATTGTACCTATGTATGGTTTCATCTTATTTTTGTGTATAGTGTGTAAAAGAAAGCTTTTCACTGTACCTCAGTACAGGTGACAATAATAAATCTGAACCTAAACCTAATCTAATTGAAAAATGATGCTACTCAAATGATCGCGTAGCCTACTTCTACTTCTCCTGTTCTTCAAATCTTAAGGGCCTGTCCCACTTGGGCTGTCATTCATGCGACAGGCCGGTAGTGACCGACGTGCGAAGGTCGCGTGCGTCATCGTGCGTCCGCACAGCCGTCTGGAGCACGTGATGTCATCTGAAGATGGACACAAAATGCAGGAGTAACTCAGCGGGACCGGCAGCATCTCTGGAGAGAAGGAATGGATGATGTTTCGGGTCGAGACTCTTCTTCAGTCTGAAAGACTGAAGGGACCTGAAACGTCACCCATTGCTTCTCTCCAGAGATGCTGCCGGTCCCGCTGAGTTACTCCAGCATTTTGCATCTATCTCTAATCGTCTTGTCCCGATCTGGGAGTAGGAGTGGAGGCAGATCCGGATCCGTAACGGCCGTGAACCCCAGGCCGAGCTCGGCGATCGTTTGCCTGCTTCTGCTGCTGTTGGAGGTGAGACGTTGTGCCGCGCCAGGGTCTTGGGCCTGTCCCACTTTGGCTGTCAGTTACGCAACAGGCCATTGGCACATGAAGATTTCATTCAGGCCAAAGTCCACACCACTCCATGCGTCGCCCCGCGTTACTCAGGCGCTACCCACACGCTACCCACACGCTACCTACACGCTAGCAGGTCGCGTAAATGGCGCGGGATAGACAGCCAAGTGGGACTGGCCCTTTAGCTTCTAAAATGAACAATTCATTGCCGTTGTAAATCTGCATATAAAAAGTGCCACTGAACTGATCTCATTAGGGCACATATATACGCACACCTTTTAAATGCTAACAGTGCTTCTAAATTAACTGACAGGAAGAATCATATCATGAGTTTAAGGTGACATGTATACAGCACAGGAATCATCCTTCAGCTGAACCCTTCAATTAAATTACTGTTCTATAATTTGCCATGAGGTATCTGCTATCTGCCATACATACATAATATGTTCCCTTCTACTTTGTGACAAGATTTACCAATGTTCCTCAGCTTTGAATATATTACCTGCACACTTGCAGGTCATATCCACTTTTAGCATCCCTGAGTTAATTGGAAATCATTGTTGATGAGGTACTGTACTGAACGTTATTGTTATTTTCAAATAGACAATGCTTTGTTAAGGCCTGCAGGAAGTAAGTTAATGAATCAGTATTACAAGCACTGTGGAATAATACCGGAAAAAATCAGAAATAAATTGGAAATACTTTACTGATGTCTTTTTAATTAGAGTCTCACTGAAGGTTACATGAACACTGTCGCTGAGAGTACAACTGATATGGTTCTTTCTATGCAATGCTTAAAGTCAATAGATTTTTGGGAGACATATTTGTAGTACAATTTCAAATTAAATGTGTTCGCATTCGCCTATTGTGGTTGTCAATATTAAAAGGGCACAGAGGGCAGAATAAAACTGAAAACATTTATCAGAACAATACACATGAAAAGCAGAATAAATCTCAGCTTGACATCACACAAAGCAGCGTGTGACCAGAACAGAACGCAGGTCCTGAACAGCTACTCTACGGTTATATGACGCTTTCTCATGGACAGACTGTGGAAGGATCATCTCCTTGCAGGGGCTGCAGAACGCTTTTGAAAGTGGGGGGCTGAGCAATCACTGAACTCAAAAACCCATCCCCACAGCCCCCCTCCTCTCTCTCTCTCTCTCTCTCTCTCTTTTTTTTTCTTCATTTTTCAAAAACTTTATTCGACACAGTCATATGATACAGCACATCAAAATATAATCAGAAATTTCACTATAACAAATAAGCATTATAGTACAACAATGCATTCATTGTTTACAATACTCTTAACCCCACGATGTGACCTCTCTCTCTTTTTTTTTTTCATTTCAACAACTTTATTCAACACAATCATAAAATACAACACACCAAAACATAATCAAAATCACACTATAACGAACAGATCATTGTAGTACAACAGTACATTCATTGTTTATAATAGCCTCAACCCCACGCGGTGACCAGCGTTTACGGAAAGCCTCCAGCGTCCCCATGGACACCGCGTGTTCCCTCTCCAGGGACACACGTGCACGGACGTAGGCCCAAAAGAGGGGCAGGCAGCCGACTCTCGCCTGACCGTCGACCGCCCGCTGCCTGGACCCGCGAATGGCCATCTTAGCCAGGCCGAGGAGCAAACCGACAGGTAAGTCCCCCCCCCCCCACACTCGGCTCTCCCCACTCCCTGCCTTGTGTCCGAACACCAGGATTGTGGGGCTAAAATGCAGCCAAAACTTGAGGAACAACCCCTTCAGATATTGGTACAGGGGCAGTAAACTCACACACTCCATATACACATGGAACACGGTCTCCTCCTCTCCACAGAAAATACATGCGGCGGACGATCCCGTGAACCGGCTCAAAAGTTTACTACAAACCACCGCTCCATGCAACACTCTCCACCCCAGGTCCCCAATATAAAGGGGTACGACTCCCTTATAGAAGGACCCCCACTGGGGACCCCCCCTGCCTTCGGATGGTAACACCATCCGCCATGGTGAATCGGGACGGGAGACGAAGGCACGGAGGTTCAGAATGTGCAGGAGCATCCTATACAGTGCGCGTCTCCTTGCATCACAAAATGGCATGCTGGTCATCTCAGAAAGGCAGCTCAGATTATGTGGAGCCGGAGGCCGAGAAATAACCCAGAGCCTAGGCCCGATGAGCAGATCTGACGGAGCGGGGGTAAGCTCTATCTGAACCACTCTCGGCTCGCGCCTCTCCTCGACACCCACCATGACAGGGTAAGCACCGGACACACCCGCAGCCACAACATCCCCCTCTCCTCGTGGAACAACACTCTGGCTGAAATCAGCCAAATTCCTCACTCTTAGCACATCCCTGTAGAAGACAGGCAAGCCCCTTAGAGCGGGTCGACTGATGCCCGCCACCGGGAGCCGCGAGACCCCCCTTAGGCAACGACCCTGACGGAAAAAATACGTGGCCAGAGCGTGCCATCTGGGAGGGTTCTCTACATACATGTATCTCCGCAGAGTCGTGAGACGGAGAGCGGCCACCTGGGTACGCACGCATACCAAGGACTGGCCGCCCTCCTCTAACGGGAGACTCAGGACTGCCGCGGAAACCCAGTGCTTCCTATTTCCCCAAAAGAAATCTACCAGCTTCTTCTGTATAGCAGTTACAAATATAGAGGGTGGGACAAGAGTAGCCAGCCGGTACCATAACATAGAGGCCACCAGCTGGTTTATGACCAGCACCCTCCCCCGAAAGGAGAGAACTCCAAGCAGGCCTGACCAGCGCCCCAGCCGAGCAACCACCTTCGTCTCCAACTCTTGCCAGTTTGCCGGCCAAACATCCTCAGTGGGACTCAGGTACACCCCCAGATAGAGGAGGTGCGTGGTACTCCACGCATACAATGCCATCTCCTCCGGCAGGGAGTCTACCCGCCACTGACCCACCAAAAGTCCAGAGCACTTACTCCAGTTAATCCTAGCAGAAGATGCAGCCGAGAATATCTCCTGGCAGTCACGCATCCTCCGCAGGTCACCAGGATCATTGAACATAAGAAGTACGTCATCGGCATACGCCGATAGAATCACCTCAACCCGCGGGCCAGGTAGGGCCAGGCCTGTCAACCTCCTCCGAAGAAGACACAGGAACGGCTCCACACAGACCGAGTACAACTGGCCCGACATAGGGCACCCCTGGCGGACCCCCCTCCCAAAATGAAAAGGAGCTAGCACCGCGCCATTAACCTTTACAAGGCACTCTGCAGCAGCGTACAAAAGCCGGACCCGGGCCACGAAATGCGGTCCAAACCCAAACGCTTGCAACGTCCCAAATAGGTATTCATGCTCCACCCTATCAAAAGCCTTCTCCTGATCAAGAGACAGAAAACCAGCTGACTCACCAGTACCCTGGGCTAAATGAATCAGGTCCCTAACCAGGTGGATGTTATCCTGGATGGACCGGCCAGGGACTGTATAAGATTGGTCAGGATGAATCAATTGATGCAGCACGGAGCCCAGGCGATTAGCCATTGCCCGTGCAAAAATGTTATATTCTGTGCATAGGAGAGAGACTGGACGCCAGTTCTTCAACAAACGGAGTTCGCCCTTCTTAGGCAGCAAGACAACAACCGTCCTACGCCACGAGAGAGGCATCACTCCAGTCGCCAGGCTCTCCCCCAGAACCAACATATAGTCACCCCCTAGGACGTCCCAGAATGCTCTAACAAACTCCACCGTCAACCCATCCAGCCCGGGGGACTTACCCCTCCTGAGCTGATGCAAGGCGCGAGTCAACTCCTCCAAAGATAAGGGGCCATCAAGAAGATCAGCCTCCCCCCTATCTACGGTCGGTAGACCCTCCCACAGATCTTGCTGAGCCTCCACACTGAATCCTTCCGCAGAGAACAGGGACCCATAAAAGGGCCTAACCAAGGCATTAATCCTCTCTGGATCAGTGACAGAGGAGCCGTCATCTGCAAGCAACTCCACGAGCTGTTTTCGAGCTCCCCGCCCCTTCTCCAAAGAGAAAAAGAAAGGCGACGCTCGGTCCAGCTCGTGCAGCATCTGGACCCGAGACCTCACATAAGCGCCTCGAGACCGTTCAAGCAGCAGACTCCTCAAAACCTCCTTCTTCCTCTGAAACTCTCCCCATTCGCTGGAGTCTTCACCAAACTGACCCAGGCGAGACTCAGCGTCCTGTATCTCCCTCTCCAGCTTCTCGACCGCTGAGTCCCGCCTCCCAGTCGACCCCCATGTATATTCCTTACAAAAGAGACGGATGTGAGCTTTACCCACATCCCACCACTGCCTAAGGGAAGAGAAGCACCTCTGCCTCTCTCTCCACTTCACCCAAAACCGAGTGAATGACTCCCGGAAACACCGATCCTCCAGCAGCCTGTTGTTAAAGTGCCAGTACGCGGACCCAGCCCGAGCGCACGCTGGATTGAAATCCACACGCACCAGACAATGGTCTGAGCACGGCACCAGCCGCATTGAGGCCGCTGAGACACGGGAAACAAACGCTCGGGAAATATAAAACCGATCAATGCGGGAACCACCGCCCTCAGACCTCCGCGAAAAAGCAGTGGAATCAGGGTGAAGGTCCCTCCAAACATCAACCAACTCAAAGGAGTCAATCAAGCCTCTCAGCTTCTTCGCTACAGCAGGCGCACACTGAGTACCAGAACGGTCCCGCACCTCAAGTGTGCAATTAAAGTCCCCACCAAGGAAGACACACTCTCCCCTATCAATAGTGCCCAACAGAGCATTCACCTCCCGAAGCAGGCCGGCCTGCATCGTGCCGGAGCTAGGGGCATACACGTTAATGAAATGCAACGGCATGCCATCCAGGCTCACGGCCAGATGGAGCAAACGTCCTGGCACCACTTCCTGCACTTTTAAAATGCTTGGCAGAAAATTTGGGGCCAACAGAAAAGCCACCCCACTCGAATTTGAGCTGAGATGGCTCATATAAACCCTCCCTTCCCACTCCAGTTGCCAGGTAGGTTCATCACTAGCAACAGTATGTGTCTCTTGCAGATAACAAACTGCAAATCTCCCCTCCCTTAGGGCTGATAAGAGCTGAAATCTTCGAAAACTCGCTCTACTCCCATTTAAATTTAATGTAGCTACTGTGAATGTGTAGGCACATTAGGTTGAGACCCTCACACTCTCTGTAGTCTCAGGAGCTCCTTTTCTGAGGACCTTCAAAAAACCCCCAAACTGCCCCAAATCCGAGTCAGAAAGACCACTCTCCTTATTACTAAGGATAGCCTCGAGACTCGCCTGCAAATCTAGACAATCCTCCCACCGCCTTGTAGCGGCAAACCATAATGTTTTGGGAGCACGGCTTATTTTTAAGAACTCTCGCACCTCAACAATAAGCTTCGCCTCAGACACGGCCTTGGAGTCTGGGCTTGCAGCCAACCCGCTCGCACCTGAATCAACAACCTCAGAAAGACCAGAACTCTCTGACAAATCACTCTCTGTGCCACCCCCACTGGCCGCATCGCTGTCCTCCTCCACAGCCATGACACGACCACCCGGATCAATGCTGGGGGTGGGTCCCAACACCCCTGCCTGAGACTCGCAGCCCTCTGAATGGCTGGGCTCCTGCACGCTACCATCACCCTCCTCTTCTGGGCCTGGGGAAGCAACAACAAGAGGCATCCCCAGGGCCTGTGGAACACTGGCACCCTCGGAGTCTGAAAGAGGATCACGTCCCATAACAGCCCTGACCTCCACATCATCCAGAGTGCCCTCTCCACAGGCATCACCCAGAGAATCACCACCTGCCATTAACCTCACCCCAGACAACTCATCCGGTGAGGCATCCCGCCCCCCAGCACCTCCACTGGCACTGATATGGAGCACAGACTTGAACGACAACACCCCCGAAACTCCCCCCTCAGCCTGACTCTGCGCATCCCCCGTCACAGAGGGCACACTACCAGAGGAGCCAACCACGTCACCTAACGTGCTAGCACCCTCAGTAGGCCTCTGAAACGAGGGGACCTCATCCGACCCAGAGGGTACACACCCAAGGGAGCTAACCACAGCACCCGCCGAGATAACTCCCTCAGAGGGCCCCTGAGATGAAGGGACAGACTCCCGCCCAGTGGACACAACTCCACCGGAATCAACTTCAGCACCCAGTCCTGTGACACCCGCTGTAGATCCATGAAGAGAAGGCCCAACCACCGACCCAGAAGACACCGGGTCAAGACCACTTTCAGCCACCTCAGTGGTGGAAAGCCCGGAGAAAGACATCCCCTTCGCTCTGGACCCACGCCCTTCCTCCTCTTCACCAGGCAGATGCCTCCTTTTAGTCCCACTCGCATGCGGAGGTGCGGTAACCTCCATAAGGGAAGGGTCATCCGCCTCCACATTACCCCCAACCACTTTGCCACCCACACGTTTAGGCTTCTTTACCCCCTTCCGAGCCACCGCAACTCCCCCCTGGGCCCCAGCAGGTGCAGTCTGCACCACACTGGAGCTAAACTCACCCGATTGCACTTTCTTCGCTCGGGCGGCCCTATCCCTCTCCTTCTTCTTATTGTGCTTCCCCTGCTTCTCCCAAAACCCCCCCTCAACACTCCCCTCCTCCTGCGCCCCACCTCCATCCACCGCCACAGGCGCAAGAAGTGGGGGACGTGGGGGGCTTGGGCTCTCACTGCCCAGGGTCCCCAAAGCGGAACCTCTGGACCCAGAAGGCTTAGCACTGCCGCCCCCGGTCACCAAGGCAGAACTGGCAACCTCAGCCGGGTCAGCAGTACCACCCCGCGCCGCTGAGGTTTGACAAGCCACCCCAGATGGGCCAGCAGTGCTTTCCTGGGCCACTGCACTAGAACCTCTAGCAGTGCCCCCGCGAAAAAGACACTCCCTACGGAGATGTCCAAATTCGCCGCACGCATGACACCGTGCCTTGCCCCAACTCCAACGCACGGTTCTGGGTACACCCTTATGCACCACCTCAAAATCCCCTCGGCACCATCCCCCTCACCCACCTTCATGAACACCCTCCTCTTGAAACTGAAGACCCCTTTTTCCTCCGGGTCCCCCCCGGGATGCAAGAGACGAAAACATTTAGACCGCACCTCCCCGAACTTGGACAGGTGTGGAAAAAGCACTGCATCCGAAAAATAAGTGGGGCAGCTCCGCAGGAGAACCGGTCTCACCCTTGATACCCACGGATCCACCTGTACGTGGACCCCCCCCACTGAGATCCCCTCCTCCAACGCTCGGGCCACACACTCCCGGGTCTTAAGTATCATCTCCACCTTTCCCCTTTCGAGCTCAGAAGAGACAATAACCCCCCTCCCAAGAAGTTCATTCATGGCCTTCGTAATTACCCCCCTCGACATCAAAGGCCCAGTTTGAACCGAAATACCAAAACTGTCCCCATCCAAGTCAACATGAGGCTCAAGCTCAGATGGCCTCGCACCCGCCACTGATGCCATCGCTGCGTAGGTCCGGACCTTCGGCCGCGCCCCTTCCATCGCCATCCTCACAGAGGCACAAACCAGCTCCAAGCCCCTCAGCAGCACGGCTCCAAGTTAAGTCCCAGAGACAGTCACAGTCAAAGACAGGCAGCAGAAAACAGAAACCTCCAGCTGAAGCAGGAAAGTCCCCAGGTTCGTCCACAGCCAAGAGCAGCTTTCGGGAAACTCGATCCCAGTCGCGCTGGAAGCAAAAGTACCTTCTTCACATTAAGCCAGGCAGCCGCACTGAGCAAAATGACTTTAGGGCAGAGAAGCGGTGCCAAAAATGACAAAGACACCACACAACTTCAACCCACTGAGATCACAGGCACTCTTGGCAATCCGCCAACGCCAACCGCACCCTCGACAATGTGGAGAAAACTCAGGAACTTTCACACAGATGGAGGCTCCCCAGACTAGAGAAAAGCTTCAACAGCCCAACGATAAGTTAAACTATGAAGCCCCTCTGTGTCTGTGCCCTCATCGACAGCAAAGTCCTTGAAAGGCAGCTTCAATCCTTCACAACTGCAGAGCTGAGAAGAATACACGACCTCTCTCTTTTTTTTTTTTTTTTTTTCATTTCAAAAACTTTATTCAACACAAATCATAAAATACAACACATCAAAACACAATCAAAAATCACACTATAATGAACAGATCATTGTAGTACAGCAGTACATTCATTTATAATCGCCTCAACCCCACGCGGCGACCAGCGCTGACGGAAGGCCTCCAGAGTCCCCGTGAACACCGCGTGTTCCCTCTCCAGGGACACACGTGCACGGACGTAGGCCCGAAAGAGGGGCAGGCAGCCGACTCTCGCCTGACCGTCGACCGCCCGCTGCCTGGACCCACGAATGGCCATCTTGGCCAGGCCAAGGAGCAAACCGACAGGTAAGTCCCCCCCCCACACTCGGCTCTCCCCACTCCCCGCCTTGTGTCCAAACACCAGGATTGTGGGGCTAAAATGCAGCCAGAACTTGAGGAACAGCCCCTTCAGATATTGGTACAGGGGCAGTAACCTCACACACTCCATATACACATGGAATACGGTCTCCTCCTCTCCGCAGAAAATACATGCGGCAGACGAGCCCGTGAACCGACTCAAAAGTTTATTACAAACCACCGCTCCATGCAGCACTCTCCACCCCAGGTCCCCAATATAAAGGGGTACAACTCCCTTATAGAAGGACCCCCACTGGGGCCCCCCGCCGCCTTCGGATGGTAACACCGTCCTCCATGGTGAGTCAGGACGGGAGACGAAGGCACGGTGGTTCAGAATGTGCAGGAGCATCCTGTACAGTGCGCGTCTCCTTGCATCACAAAATGGCATGCTGGTCATCTCAGAAAGGCAGCTCAGATTATGCGGAGCCGGAGGCCGAGAAATATCCCGAAGCCTAGGCCCGATGAGCAGATCTGACGGAGCAGGGGTAAACTCTATCTGAACCACTCTAGGCTCGCGCCTCTCCTCGACAACCACCATGACAGGATGAGGACCAGCCACACCCGCAGCCACAACATCCCATCTCCTCGTGGAACAACACTCTGGCTGAACACCACCAAATTCCTCACTCTTAACACATTCCTATAGAAAACAGGCAAGCCCCTTAGAGCGGGTCGACTGACACCCGCCACCGGGAGCCGCGAGACCCCCCTTAGGCAACGACCCTGACGAAAAAAATACGTGGCCAGAGCGTGCCATCTGGGAGGGTTCTCTACATACATGTATCTCCGCAGAGTCCTGAGACGGAGAGCCGCCACCTGGGTGCGCACGCACACCAAGGACTGGCCGCCCTCCTCTAACGGAAGACTCAGGACCGCCGCGGAAATCCAATGCTTCCTATTTCCCCAAAAGAAATCCACCAGCTTCTTCTGTATAGCAGTTACAAATATAGAGGGCGGGACAAGAGTAGCCAGCCGGTACCATAACATAGAGGCCACCAGCTGGTTTATGACCAGCACCCTCCCCCGAAAGGAGAGAACTCCAAGCAGGCCTGACCAGCGCCCCAGCCGAGCAACCACCTTCGTCTCCAACTCTTGCCAGTTTGCCGGCCAAACATCCTCAGTGGGACTCAGGTACACCCCCAGATAGAGGAGGTGCGTGGTACTCCACGCATACAATGCCATCTCCTCCGGCAGGGAGTCTACCCGCCACTGACCCACCAAAAGTCCAGAGCACTTACTCCAGTTAATCCTAGCAGAAGATGCAGCCGAGAATATCTCCTGGCAGTCACGCATCCTCCGCAGGTCACCAGGATCAGTGAACATAAGAAGTACGTCATCGGCATACGCCGATAGAATCACCTCAACCCGCGGGCCAGGTAGGGCCAGGCCTGTCAACCTCCTCCGAAGAAGACACAGGAACGGCTCCACACAGACCGAATACAACTGGCCCGACATAGGGCACCCCTGGCGGACCCCCCTCCCAAAATGAAAAGGAGATAGCACCGCGCCATTAACCTTTACAAGACACTCCGCAGCAGCGTACAAAAGCCGGACCCGGGCCACGAAGTGTGGTCCGAACCCAAACGCTTGCAACGTCCCAAATAGGTATTCATGCTCTACCCTATCAAAAGCCTTCTCCTGATCAAGAGACAGAAAAGCAGCTGACTCACCAGTACCCTGGACTAAATGAATCAGGTCCCTAACCAGGTGGATGTTATCCTGGATGGACCGGCCAGGGACTGTATAAGATTGATCAGGATGAATCACTTGATGCAGCACGGAGCCCAGGCGATTTGCCATTGCCCGTGCAAAAATTTTATATTCTGTGCAAAGGAGAGAGACTGGACGCCAGTTCTTCAACAAACGGAGTTCGCCCTTCTTAGGCAGCAAGACAACAACCGTCCTACGCCACGAGAGAGGCATCACTCCAGTCGCCAGGCTCTCCCCCAGAACCAACATATAGTCACCCCCTAGGACGTCCCAGAATGCTCTAACAAACTCCACCGTCAACCCATCCAGCCCGGGGGACTTACCCCTCCTGAGCTGATGCAAGGCGCGAGTCAACTCCTCCAAAGATAAGGGGCCATCAAGAAGATCAGCCTCCCCCCTATCTACGGTCGGTAGACCCTCCCACAGATCTTGCTGAGCCTCCACACTGAATCCTTCCGCAGAGAACAGGGACCCATAAAAGGACCTAACCAAGGCATTAATCCTCTCTGGATCAGTGACAGAGGAGCCGTCATCTGCAAGCAACTCCACGAGCTGTTTTCGAGCTCCCCGCCCCTTCTCCAAAGAGAAAAAGAAAGGCGACGCTCGGTCCAGCTCGTGCAGCATCTGGACCCGAGACCTCACATAAGCGCCTCGAGATCGCTCAAGCAGCAGACTCCTCAAAACCTCCTTCTTCCTCTGAAACTCTCCCCATTCGCTGGAGTCTTCACCAAACTGACCCAGGCGAGACTCAGCGTCCTGTATCTCCCTCTCCAGCTTCTCGACCGCTGAGTCCCGCCTCCCAGTCGACCCCCATGTATATTCCTTACAAAAGAGACGGATGTGAGCTTTACCCACATCCCACCACTGCCTAAGGGAAGAGAAGCACCTCTGCCTCTCTCTCCACTTCACCCAAAACCGAGTGAATGACTCCCGGAAACACCGATCCTCCAGCAGCCTGTTGTTAAAGTGCCAGTACGCGGACCCAGCCCGAGCGCACGCTGGATTGAAATCCACACGCACCAGACAATGGTCCGAGCACGGCACCAGCCGCATTGAGGCCGCTGAGACACGGGAAACAAACGCTCGGGAAATATAAAACCGATCAATGCGGGAACCACCGCCCTCAGACCTCCGCGAAAAAGCAGTGGAATCAGGGTGAAGGTCCCTCCAAACATCAACCAACTCAAAGGAGTCAATCAAGCCTCTCAGCTTCTTCGCTACAGCAGGCGCACACTGAGTACCAGAACGGTCCCGCACCTCAAGTGTGCAATTAAAGTCCCCACCAAGGAAGACACACTCTCCCCTATCAATAGTGCCCAACAGAGCATTCACCTCCCGAAGCAGGCCGGCCTGCATCGTGCCGGAGCTAGGGGCATACACGTTAATGAAATGCAACGGCATGCCATCCAGGCTCACGGCCAGATGGAGCAAACGTCCTGGCACCACTTCCTGCACTTTTAAAATGCTTGGCAGAAAATTTGGGGCCAACAGAAAAGCCACCCCACTCGAATTTGAGCTGAGATGGCTCATATAAACCCTCCCTTCCCACTCCAGTTGCCAGGTAGGTTCATCACTAGCAACGGTATGTGTCTCTTGCAGATAACAAACTGCAAATCTCCCCTCCCTTAGGGCTGATAAGAGCTGAAATCTTCGAAAACTCGCTCTACTCCCATTTAAATTTAATGTAGCTACTGTGAATGTGTAGACACATTAGATTGTGACCCTCACACTCCCTGTAGTCACAGGAGGTCCTTTTCTGAGGACCTTCAACAAACCCCAAAACTGCCCCAAATCCGAGTCAGAAAGACCACTATCCTTGTTACTAAGGATAGCCTCGAGACTCGCCTGCACATCTAGACAATCCTCCCACCGCCTTGTAGCGGCAAACCATAATGTTTTGGGAGCACGGCTTATTTTTAAGAACTCTCGCACCTCAACAATAAGCTTCGCCTCAGACACGGCCTTGGAGTCTGGGCTCGCAGCCAACCCGCTCGCACCTGAATCAACAACCTCAGAAAGACCAGAACTGTCTGACAAATCACTCTCTGTGCCCCCCCCACTGGCCGCATCGCTGTCCTCCTCCACAGCCATGACACGACCACCCGGATCAATGCTGGGGGTGGGTCCCAACACCCCTGCCTGAGACTCGCAGCCCTTTGAATGGCTGGGCTCCTGCACGCTACCATCACCCTCCTCCTCTGGGCCTGGGGAAGCAACAACAAGAGGCATCCCCAGGGCCTGTGGAACACTGGCACCCTCGGAGTCTGAAAGAGGATCACGTCCCATAACAGCCCTGACCTCCACATCATCCAGAGTGCCCTCTCCACAGGCATCACCCAGAGAATCACCACCTGCCATTAACCTCACCCCAGACAACTCATCCGGTGAGGCATCCCGCCCCCCAGCACCTCCACTGGCACTGATATGGAGCACAGACTTGAACGACAACACCCCCGAAACTCCCCCCTCAGCCTGACTCTGCGCATCCCCCGTCACAGAGGGCACACTACCAGAGGAGCCAACCACGTCACCTAACGTGCTAGCACCCTCAGTAGGCCTCTGAAACGAGGGGACCTCATCCGACCCAGAGGGTACACCCCCAAGGGAGCTAACCACAGCACCCGCCGAGATAACTCCCTCAGAGGGCCCCTGAGATGAAGGGACAGACTCCCGCCCAGTGGACCTACCTCCACCGGAATTAACTTCAGCACCCAGTCCGGTGACACCCGCTGTAGATCCATGAAGAGAAGGCCCAACCACCGACCCAGAAGACACCGGGTCAAGACCACTTTCAGCCACCTCAGTGGTGGAAAGCCCGGAGAAAGACATCCCCTTCGCTCTGGACCCACGCCCTTCCTCCTCTTCACCAGGCAGATGCCTCCTTTTAGTCCCACTCGCATGCGGAGGTGCGGTAACCTCCATAAGGGAAGGGTCATCCGCCTCCAGTTTACCCCCAACCACTTTGCCACCCACACGTTTAGGCTTCTTTACCCCCTTCCGAGCCACCGCAACTCCCCCCTGGGCCCCAGCAGGTGCAGTCTGCACCACACTGGAGCTAAACTCACCCGATTGCACTTTCTTCGCTCGGGCGGCCCTATCCCTCTCCTTCTTCTTATTGTGCTTCCCCTGCTTCTCCCAAAACCCCCCCTCAACACTCCCCTCCTCCTGCGCCCCACCTCCATCCACCGCCACAGGCGCAAGACGTAGGGGACGTGGGGGGCTTGGGCTCTCACTGCCCAGGGTCCCCAAAGCGGAACCTCTGGACCCAGAAGGCTTAGCACTGCCGCCCCGGGTCACCAAGGCAGAACTGGCAACCTCAGCCGGGTCAGCAGTACCACCCCGCGCCGCTGAGGTTTGACAAGCCACCCCAGATGGGCCAGCAGTGCTTTCCTGGGCCACTGCACTAGAACCTCTAGCAGTGCCCCCGCGAAAAAGACACTCCCTACGGAGATGTCCAAATTCGCCGCATGCATGACACCGTGCCTTGCCCCAACTCCAACGCACGGTTCTGGGTACACCCTTATGCACCACCTCAAAACTCCCCTCGGCACCATCCCCCTCACCCACCTTCATGAACACCCTCCTCTTGAAACTGAAGACCCCTTTTTCCTCCGGGTCCCCCCCGGGATGCAAGAGACGAAAACATTTAGACCGCACCTCCCCGAACTTGGACAGGTGTGGAATAAGCACTGCATCCGAAAAAAAAGTGGGGCAGCTCCACAGGAGAACCGGTCTCACCCTGGATACCCACGGATCCACCTGTACGTGGACCCCCCCCACTGAGATCCCCTCCTCCAACGCTCGGGCCACACACTCCCGGGTCTTAAGTATCATCTCCACCTTTCCCCTTTCGAGCTCAGAAGAGACAATAGCCCCCCTCCCAAGAAGTTCATTCATGGCCTTCGTAATTACCCCCCTCGACATCATAGGCCCAGTTTGAACAGAAATACCAAAACTGTCCCCATCCAAGTCAACATGAGGCTCAAGCTCAGATGGCCTCGCACCCGCCACTGATGCCATCGCTGCGTAGGTCCGGACCTTCGGCCGCGCCCCCTCCATCGCCATCCTCACAGAGGCACAAACCAGCTCCAAGCCCCTCAGCAGCACAGCTCCAAGTTAAGTCCCAGAGACAGTCACAGTCAAAGACAGGCAGCAGAAAACAGAAACCTCCAGCTGAAGCAGGAAAGTCCCCAGGTTCGTCCACAGCCAAGAGCAGCTTACGGGAAACTCGATCCCAGTCGCGCTGGAAGCAAAAGTACCTTCTTCACATTAAGCCAGGCAGCCGCACTGAGCAAAATGACTTCAGGGCAGAGAAGCGGTGCCAAAACGACAAAGACACCGCACAACTTCAGCCCACTGAGATCACAGGCACTCTTGGCAATCCGCCAACGCCAACCGCACCCTCGACAATGTGGAGAAACTCAGGAATCTTCACACAGATGGAGGCTCCCCAGACCAGAGAAAAGCTTCAACAGCCCAACAATAAGTTGAACTATGAAGCCCCCCTGGGTCTGTGCCCTCTCCAACGACAAAATCCTTGAAAGGCTGCTTCAATCCTTCTCAACTGCAGAGCTGAGAAGAAAACACGACCTCTCTCTCTCTCTTTTTTTTTTTTTTTTTTTTTTTTCTCATTTCAAAAACTTTATTCAACACAAATCATAAAATACAACACATCAAAACACAATCAAAAATCACACTATAATGAACAGATCATTGTAGTACAGCAGTACATTCATTTATAATCGCCTCAACCCCACGCGGCGACCAGCGCTGACGGAAGGCCTCCAGAGTCCCCGTGAACACCGCGTGTTCCCTCTCCAGGGACACACGTGCACGGACGTAGGCCCGAAAGAGGGGCAGGCAGCCGACTCTCGCCAGACCGTCGACCGCCCGCTGCCTGGACCCACGAATGGCCATCTTGGCCAGGCCAAGGAGCAAACCGACAGGTAAGTCCCCCCCCCCACACTCGGCTCTCCCCACTCCCCGCCTTGTGTCCAAACACCAGGATTGTGGGGCTAAAATGCAGCCAGAACTTGAGGAACAACCCCTTCAGATATTGGTACAGGGGCAGTAACCTCACACACTCCACATACACATGGAATACGGTCTCCTCCTCTCCGCAGAAAATACATGCGGCAGACGAGCCCGTGAACCGACTCAAAAGTTTATTACAAACCACCGCTCCATGCAGCACTCTCCACCCCAGGTCCCCAATATAAAGGGGTACAACTCCCTTATAGAAGGACCCCCACTGGGGCCCCCCGCCGCCTTCGGATGGTAACACCGTCCTCCATGGTGAGTCAGGACGGGAGACGAAGGCACGGTGGTTCAGAATGTGCAGGAGCATCCTGTACAGTGCGCGTCTCCTTGCATCACAAAATGGCATGCTGGTCATCTCAGAAAGGCAGCTCAGATTATGCGGAGCCGGAGGCCGAGAAATATCCCGAAGCCTAGGCCCGATGAGCAGATCTGACGGAGCAGGGGTAAACTCTATCTGAACCACTCTAGGCTCGCGCCTCTCCTCGACAACCACCATGACAGGATGAGGACCAGCCACACCCGCAGCCACAACATCCCATCTCCTCGTGGAACAACACTCTGGCTGAACACCACCAAATTCCTCACTCTTAACACATTCCTATAGAAAACAGGCAAGCCCCTTAGAGCGGGTCGACTGACACCCGCCACCGGGAGCCGCGAGACCCCCCTTAGGCAACGACCCTGACGAAAAAAATACGTGGCCAGAGCGTGCCATCTGGGAGGGTTCTCTACATACATGTATCTCCGCAGAGTCCTGAGACGGAGAGCCGCCACCTGGGTGCGCACGCACACCAAGGACTGGCCGCCCTCCTCTAACGGAAGACTCAGGACCGCCGCGGAAATCCAATGCTTCCTATTTCCCCAAAAGAAATCCACCAGCTTCTTCTGTATAGCAGTTACAAATATAGAGGGCGGGACAAGAGTAGCCAGCCGGTACCATAACATAGAGGCCACCAGCTGGTTTATGACCAGCACCCTCCCCCGAAAGGAGAGAACTCCAAGCAGGCCTGACCAGCGCCCCAGCCGAGCAACCACCTTCGTCTCCAACTCTTGCCAGTTTGCCGGCCAAACATCCTCAGTGGGACTCAGGTACACCCCCAGATAGAGGAGGTGCGTGGTACTCCACGCATACAATGCCATCTCCTCCGGCAGGGAGTCTACCCGCCACTGACCCACCAAAAGTCCAGAGCACTTACTCCAGTTAATCCTAGCAGAAGATGCAGCCGAGAATATCTCCTGGCAGTCACGCATCCTCCGCAGGTCACCAGGATCAGTGAACATAAGAAGTACGTCATCGGCATACGCCGATAGAATCACCTCAACCCGCGGGCCAGGTAGGGCCAGGCCTGTCAACCTCCTCCGAAGAAGACACAGGAACGGCTCCACACAGACCGAATACAACTGGCCCGACATAGGGCACCCCTGGCGGACCCCCCTCCCAAAATGAAAAGGAGATAGCACCGCGCCATTAACCTTTACAAGACACTCCGCAGCAGCGTACAAAAGCCGGACCCGGGCCACGAAGTGTGGTCCGAACCCAAACGCTTGCAACGTCCCAAATAGGTATTCATGCTCTACCCTATCAAAAGCCTTCTCCTGATCAAGAGACAGAAAAGCAGCTGACTCACCAGTACCCTGGACTAAATGAATCAGGTCCCTAACCAGGTGGATGTTATCCTGGATGGACCGGCCAGGGACTGTATAAGATTGATCAGGATGAATCACTTGATGCAGCACGGAGCCCAGGCGATTTGCCATTGCCCGTGCAAAAATTTTATATTCTGTGCAAAGGAGAGAGACTGGACGCCAGTTCTTCAACAAACGGAGTTCGCCCTTCTTAGGCAGCAAGACAACAACCGTCCTACGCCACGAGAGAGGCATCACTCCAGTCGCCAGGCTCTCCCCCAAAACCAACATATAGTCACCCCCTAGGACGTCCCAGAATGCTCTAACAAACTCCACCGTCAACCCATCCAGCCCGGGGGACTTACCCCTCCTGAGCTGATGCAAGGCGCGAGTCAACTCCTCCAAAGATAAGGGGCCATCAAGAAGATCAGCCTCCCCCCTATCTACGGTCGGTAGACCCTCCCACAGATCTTGCTGAGCCTCCACACTGAATCCTTCCGCAGAGAACAGGGTCCCATAAAAGGACCTAACCAAGGCATTAATCCTCTCTGGATCAGTGACAGAGGAGCCGTCATCTGCAAGCAACTCCACGAGCTGTTTTCGAGCTCCCCGCCCCTTCTCCAAAGAGAAAAAGAAAGGCGACGCTCGGTCCAGCTCGTGCAGCATCTGGACCCGAGACCTCACATAAGCGCCTCGAGATCGCTCAAGCAGCAGACTCCTCAAAACCTCCTTCTTCCTCTGAAACTCTCCCCATTCGCTGGAGTCTTCACCAAACTGACCCAGGCGAGACTCAGCGTCCTGTATCTCCCTCTCCAGCTTCTCGACCGCTGAGTCCCGCCTCCCAGTCGACCCCCATGTATATTCCTTACAAAAGAGATGGATGTGAGCTTTACCCACATCCCACCACTGCCTAAGGGAAGAGAAGCACCTCTGCCTCTCTCTCCACTTCACCCAAAACCGAGTGAATGACTCCCGGAAACACCGATCCTCCAGCAGCCTGTTGTTAAAGTGCCAGTACGCGGACCCAGCCCGAGCGCACGCTGGATTGAAATCCACACGCACCAGACAATGGTCCGAGCACGGCACCAGCCGCATTGAGGCCGCTGAGACACGGGAAACAAACGCTCGGGAAATATAAAACCGATCAATGCGGGAACCACCGCCCTCAGACCTCCGCGAAAAAGCAGTGGAATCAGGGTGAAGGTCCCTCCAAACATCAACCAACTCAAAGGAGTCAATCAAGCCTCTCAGCTTCTTCGCTACAGCAGGTGCACACTGAGTACCAGAACGGTCCCGCACCTCAAGTGTGCAATTAAAGTCCCCACCAAGGAAGACACACTCTCCCCTATCAATAGTGCCCAACAGAGCATTCACCTCCCGAAGCAGGCCGGCCTGCATCGTGCCGGAGCTAGGGGCATACACGTTAATGAAATGCAACGGCATGCCATCCAGGCTCACGGCCAGATGGAGCAAACGTCCTGGCACCACTTCCTGCACTTTTAAAATGCTTGGCAGAAAATTTGGGGCCAACAGAAAAGCCACCCCACTCGAATTTGAGCTGAGATGGCTCATATAAACCCTCCCTTCCCACTCCAGTTGCCAGGTAGGTTCATCACTAGCAACGGTATGTGTCTCTTGCAGATAACAAACTGCAAATCTCCCCTCCCTTAGGGCTGATAAGAGCTGAAATCTTCGAAAACTCGCTCTACTCCCATTTAAATTTAATGTAGCTACTGTGAATGTGTAGACACATTAGATTGTGACCCTCACACTCCCTGTAGTCACAGGAGGTCCTTTTCTGAGGACCTTCAACAAACCCCAAAACTGCCCCAAATCCGAGTCAGAAAGACCACTATCCTTGTTACTAAGGATAGCCTCGAGACTCTCCCGCACATCTAGCCAATCCTCCCATCTCCTTGTAACGGCCCACCATAATGTTTTGGGAGCACGACTTATTTTTAAGAACTCTCGCACCTCAACAATAAGCTTCGCCTCAGACACGGCCTTGGAGTCTGGGCTCTCAGCCAACCCGCTCGCACCTGAATCAACAACCTCAGAAAGACCAGAACTGTCTGACACATCACACTCTGAGCCCCCCCCACTGGCCGCATCGCTATCCTCCTCCACAGCCATGACACGACCACCCGGATCAATGCTGGGGGTGGGTCCCAACACCCCTACCTGAGACTCGCAGCCCTCTGAATGGCTGGGCTCCTGCACGCTACCATCACCCTCCTCCTCTGGGCCTGGGGAAGCAACAACAAGAGGCATCCCCAGGGCCTGTGGAACACTGGCACCCTCGGAGTCTGAAAGAGGATCACGTCCCATAACAGCCCTGACCTCCACATCATCCAGAGTGCCCTCTCCACAGGCATCACCCAGAGAATCACCACCTGCCATTAACCTCACCCCAGACAACTCATCCGGTGAGGCATCCCGCCCCCCAGCACCTCCACTGGCACTGATATGGAGCACAGACTTGAACGACAACACCCCCGAAACTCCCCCCTCAGCCTGACTCTGCACATCCCCCGTCACAGAGGGCACACTACCAGAGGAGCCAACCACGTCACCTACCGTGCTAGCACCCTCAGTAGGCCTCTGAAACGAGGGGACCTCATCCGACCCAGAGGGTACACACCCAAGGGAGCTAACCACAGCATCCGCCGAGATAACTCCCTCAGAGGGCCCCTGAGATGAAGGGACAGACTCCCGCCCAGTGGACACAACTCCACCGGAATCAACTTCAGCACCCAGTCCGGTGACACCCGCTGTAGATCCATGAAGAGAAGGCCCAACCACCGACCCAGAAGACACCGGGTCAAGACCACTTTCAGCCACCTCAGTGGTGGAAAGCCCGGAGAAAGACATCCCCTTCGCTCTGGACCCACGCCCTTCCTCCTCTTCACCAGGCAAATGCCTCCTTTTAGTCCCACTCGCATGCGGAGGTGCGGTAACCTCCATAAGGGAAGGGTCATCCGCCTCCACATTACCCCCAACCACTTTGCCACCCACACGTTTAGACTTCTTTCCCCCCTTCCGAGCCACCACAACTCCCCCCTGGGCCCCAGCAGGTGCAGTCTGCACCACACTGGAGCTAAACTCACCCGATTGCACTTTCTTCGCTCGGGCAGCCCTATCCCTCTCCTTCTTCTTATTATGCTTCCCCTGCTTCTCCCAAAACCCCCCCTCAACACTCCCCTCCTCCTGCGCCCCACCTCCATCCACCGCCACAGGCGCAAGACGTAGGGGACGTGGGGGGCTTGGGCTCTCACTGCCCAGGGTCCCCAAAGCGGAACCTCTGGACCCAGAAGGCTTAGCACTGCCGCCCCGGGTCACCAAGGCAGAACTGGCAACCTCAGCCGGGTCAGCAGTACCACCCCGCGCCGCTGAGGTTTGACCAGCCACCCCAGATGGGCCAGCAGCGCTTTCCTGGGCCACTGCACTAGAACCTCTAGCAGTGCCCCCGCGAAAAAGACACTCCCTACGGAGATGTCCAAATTCGCCGCACGCATGACACCGTGCCTTTCCCCAACTCCAACGCACGGTTCTGGGTACACCCTTATGCACCACCTCAAAACTCCCCTCGGCACCATCCCCCTCACCCACCTTCATGAACACCCTCCTCTTGAAACTGAAGACCCCTTTTTCCTCCGGGTCCCCCCCGGGATGCAAGAGACGAAAACATTTAGACCGCACCTCCCCGAACTTGGACAGGTGTGGAATAAGCACTGCATCCGAAAAATAAGTGGGGCAGCTCCGCAGGAGAACCGGTCTCACCCTGGATACCCACGGATCCACCTGTACGTGGACCCCCCCCACTGAGATCCCCTCCTCCAACGCTCGGGCCACACACTCCCGGGTCTTAAGTATCATCTCCACCTTTCCCCTTTCGAGCTCAGAAGAGACAATAGCCCCCCTCCCAAGAAGTTCATTCATGGCCTTCGTAATTACCCCCCTAGACATCATAGGCCCAGTTTGAACAGAAATACCAAAACTGTCCCCATCCAAGTCAACATGAGGCTCAAGCTCAGATGGCCTCGCACCCGCCACTGATGCCGTCGCTGCGTAGGTCCGGACCTTCGGCCGCGCCCCTTCCATCGCCATCCTCACAGAGGCACAAACCAGCTCCAAGCCCCTCAGCAGCACAGCTCCAAGTTAAGTCCCAGAGACAGTCACAGTCAAAGACAGGCAGCAGAAAACAGAAACCTCCAGCTGAAGCAGGAAAGTCCCCAGGTTCGTCCACAGCCAAGAGCAGCTTACGGGAAACTCGATCCCAGTCGCGCTGGACGCAAAAGTACCTTCTTCACATTAAGCCAGGCAGCCGCACTGACAAAATGACTTTAGGGCAGAGAAGCGGAGCCAAAAACGACAAAGACACCGCACAACTTCAGCCCACTGAGATCACAGGCACTCTTGGCAATCCGCCAACGCCAACCGCACCCTCGACAATGTGGAGAAACTCAGGAATCTTCACACAGATGGAGGCTCCCCAGACCAGAGAAAAGCTTCAACAGCCCAACAATAAGTTGAACTATGAAGCCCCCCTGGGTCTGTGCCCTCTCCAACGACAAAATCCTTGAAAGGCTGCTTCAATCCTTCTCAACTGCAGAGCTGAGAAGAAAACACGACCTCTCTCTCTCTCTTTTTTTTTTTTTTTTTTTTTCATTTCAAAAACTTTATTCAACACAAATCATAAAATACAACACATCAAAACACAATCAAAAATCACACTATAATGAACAGATCATTGTAGTACAGCAGTACATTCATTTATAATCGCCTCAACCCCACGCGGCGACCAGCGCTGACGGAAGGCCTCCAGAGTCCCCGTGAACACCGCGTGTTCCCTCTCCAGGGACACACGTGCACGGACGTAGGCCCGAAAGAGGGGCAGGCAGCCGACTCTCGCCAGACCGTCGACCGCCCGCTGCCTGGACCCACGAATGGCCATCTTGGCCAGGCCAAGGAGCAAACCGACAGGTAAGTCCCCCCCCCACACTCGGCTCTCCCCACTCCCCGCCTTGTGTCCAAACACCAGGATTGTGGGGCTAAAATGCAGCCAGAACTTGAGGAACAGCCCCTTCAGATATTGGTACAGGGGCAGTAACCTCACACACTCCATATACACATGGAATACGGTCTCCTCCTCTCCGCAGAAAATACATGCGGCAGACGAGCCCGTGAACCGACTCAAAAGTTTATTACAAACCACCGCTCCATGCAGCACTCTCCACCCCAGGTCCCCAATATAAAGGGGTACAACTCCCTCATAGAAGGACCCCCACTGGGGCCCCCCGCCGCCTTCGGATGGTAACACCGTCCTCCATGGTGAGTCAGGACGGGAGACGAAGGCACGGTGGTTCAGAATGTGCAGGAGCATCCTGTACAGTGCGCGTCTCCTTGCATCACAAAATGGCATGCTGGTCATCTCAGAAAGGCAGCTCAGATTATGCGGAGCCGGAGGCCGAGAAATATCCCGAAGCCTAGGCCCGATGAGCAGATCTGACGGAGCAGGGGTAAGCTCTATCTGAACCACTCTAGGCTCGCGCCTCTCCTCGACAACCACCATGACAGGATGAGGACCAGCCACACCCGCAGCCACAACATCCCCCTCTCCTCGTGGAACAACACTCTGGCTGAACACCACCAAATTCCTCACTCTTAACACATCCCTATAGAAAACAGGCAAGCCCCTTAGAGCGGGTCGACTGACACCCGCCACCGGGAGCCGCGAGACCCCCCTTAGGCAACGACCCTGACGAAAAAAATACGTGGCCAGAGCGTGCCATCTGGGAGGGTTCTCTACATACATGTATCTCCGCAGAGTCCTGAGACGGAGAGCCGCCACCTGGGTGCGCACGCACACCAAGGACTGGCCGCCCTCCTCTAACGGAAGACTCAGGACCGCCGCGGAAATCCAATGCTTCCTATTTCCCCAAAAGAAATCCACCAGCTTCTTCTGTATAGCAGTTACAAATATAGAGGGCGGGACAAGAGTAGCCAGCCGGTACCATAACATAGAGGCCACCAGCTGGTTTATGACCAGCACCCTCCCCCGAAAGGAGAGAACTCCAAGCAGGCCTGACCAGCGCCCCAGCCGAGCAACCACCTTCGTCTCCAACTCTTGCCAGTTTGCCGGCCAAACATCCTCAGTGGGACTCAGGTACACCCCCAGATAGAGGAGGTGCGTGGTACTCCACGCATACAATGCCATCTCCTCCGGCAGGGAGTCTACCCGCCACTGACCCACCAAAAGTCCAGAGCACTTACTCCAGTTAATCCTAGCAGAAGATGCAGCCGAGAATATCTCCTGGCAGTCACGCATCCTCCGCAGGTCACCAGGATCAGTGAACATAAGAAGTACGTCATCGGCATACGCCGATAGAATCACCTCAACCCGCGGGCCAGGTAGGGCCAGGCCTGTCAACCTCCTCCGAAGAAGACACAGGAACGGCTCCACACAGACCGAATACAACTGGCCCGACATAGGGCACCCCTGGCGGACCCCCCTCCCAAAATGAAAAGGAGATAGCACCGCGCCATTAACCTTTACAAGACACTCCGCCGCAGCGTACAAAAGCCGGACCCGGGCCACGAAGTGTGGTCCAAACCCAAACGCTTGCAACGTCCCAAATAGGTATTCATGCTCTACCCTATCAAAAGCCTTCTCCTGATCAAGAGACAGAAAAGCAGCTGACTCACCAGTACCCTGGACTAAATGAATCAGGTCCCTAACCAGGTGGATGTTATCCTGGATGGACCGGCCAGGGACTGTATAAGATTGATCCGGATGAATCACTTGATGCAGCACGGAGCCCAGGCGATTTGCCATTGCCCGTGCAAAAATTTTATATTCTGTGCAAAGGAGAGAGACTGGACGCCAGTTCTTCAACAAACGGAGTTCGCCCTTCTTAGGCAGCAAGACAACAACCGTCCTACGCCACGAGAGAGGCATCACTCCAGTCGCCAGGCTCTCCCCCAAAACCAACATATAGTCACCCCCTAGGACGTCCCAGAATGCTCTAACAAACTCCACCGTCAACCCATCCAGCCCGGGGGACTTACCCCTCCTGAGCTGATGCAAGGCGCAAGTCAACTCCTCCAAAGATAAGGGGCCATCAAGAAGATCAGCCTCCCCCCTATCTACGGCCGGTAGACCCTCCCACAGATCTTGCTGAGCCTCCACACTGAATCCTTCCGCAGAGAACAGGGTCCCATAAAAGGACCTAACCAAGGCATTAATCCTCTCTGGATCAGTGACAGAGGAGCCGTCATCTGCAAGCAACTCCACGAGCTGTTTTCGAGCTCCCCGCCCCTTCTCCAAAGAGAAAAAGAAAGGCGACGCTCGGTCCAGCTCGTGCAGCATCTGGACCCGAGACCTCACATAAGCGCCTCGAGATCGCTCAAGCAGCAGACTCCTCAAAACCTCCTTCTTCCTCTGAAACTCTCCCCATTCGCTGGAGTCTTCACCAAACTGACCCAGGCGAGACTCAGCGTCCTGTATCTCCCTCTCCAGCTTCGCGACCGCTGAGTCCCGCCTCCCAGTCGACCCCCATGTATATTCCTTACAAAAGAGACGGATGTGAGCTTTACCCACATCCCACCACTGCCTAAGGGAAGAGAAGCACCTCTGCCTCTCTCTCCACTTCACCCAAAACCGAGTGAATGACTCCCGGAAACACCGATCCTCCAGCAGCCTGTTGTTAAAGTGCCAGTACGCGGACCCAGCCCGAGCGCACGCTGGATTGAAATCCACACGCACCAGACAATGGTCCGAGCACGGCACCAGCCGCATTGAGGCCGCTGAGACACGGGAAACAAACGCTCGGGAAATATAAAACCGATCAATGCGGGAACCACCGCCCTCAGACCTCCGCGAAAAAGCAGTGGAATCAGGGTGAAGGTCCCTCCAAACATCAACCAACTCAAAGGAGTCAATCAAGCCTCTCAGCTTCTTCGCTACAGCAGGCGCACACTGAGTACCAGAACGGTCCCGCACCTCAAGTGTGCAATTAAAGTCCCCACCAAGGAAGACACACTCTCCCCTATCAATAGTGCCCAACAGAGCATTCACCTCCCGAAGCAGGCCGGCCTGCATCGTGCCGGAGCTAGGGGCATACACGTTAATGAAATGCAACGGCATGCCATCCAGGCTCACGGCCAGATGGAGCAAACGTCCTGGCACCACTTCCTGCACTTTTAAAATGCTTGGCAGAAAATTTGGGGCCAACAGAAAAGCCACCCCACTCGAATTTGAGCTGAGATGGCTCATATAAACCCTCCCTTCCCACTCCAGTTGCCAGGTAGGTTCATCACTAGCAACGGTATGTGTCTCTTGCAGATAACAAACTGCAAATCTCCCCTCCCTTAGGGCTGATAAGAGCTGAAATCTTCGAAAACTCGCTCTACTCCCATTTAAATTTAATGTAGCTACTGTGAATGTGTAGACACATTAGATTGTGACCCTCACACTCCCTGTAGTCACAGGAGGTCCTTTTCTGAGGACCTTCAACAAACCCCAAAACTGCCCCAAATCCGAGTCAGAAAGACCACTATCCTTGTTACTAAGGATAGCCTCGAGACTCTCCCGCACATCTAGCCAATCCTCCCATCTCCTTGTAACGGCCCACCATAATGTTTTGGGAGCACGACTTATTTTTAAGAACTCTCGCACCTCAACAATAAGCTTCGCCTCAGACACGGCCTTGGAGTCTGGGCTCTCAGCCAACCCGCTCGCACCTGAATCAACAACCTCAGAAAGACCAGAACTGTCTGACACATCACACTCTGAGCCCCCCCCACTGGCCGCATCGCTATCCTCCTCCACAGCCATGACACGACCACCCGGATCAATGCTGGGGGTGGGTCCCAACACCCCTACCTGAGACTCGCAGCCCTCTGAATGGCTGGGCTCCTGCACGCTACCATCACCCTCCTCCTCTGGGCCTGGGGAAGCAACAACAAGAGGCATCCCCAGGGCCTGTGGAACACTGGCACCCTCGGAGTCTGAAAGAGGATCACGTCCCATAACAGCCCTGACCTCCACATCATCCAGAGTGCCCTCTCCACAGGCATCACCCAGAGAATCACCACCTGCCATTAACCTCACCCCAGACAACTCATCCGGTGAGGCATCCCGCCCCCCAGCACCTCCACTGGCACTGATATGGAGCACAGACTTGAACGACAACACCCCCGAAACTCCCCCCTCAGCCTGACTCTGCACATCCCCCGTCACAGAGGGCACACTACCAGAGGAGCCAACCACGTCACCTACCGTGCTAGCACCCTCAGTAGGCCTCTGAAACGAGGGGACCTCATCCGACCCAGAGGGTACACACCCAAGGGAGCTAACCACAGCATCCGCCGAGATAACTCCCTCAGAGGGCCCCTGAGATGAAGGGACAGACTCCCGCCCAGTGGACACAACTCCACCGGAATCAACTTCAGCACCCAGTCCGGTGACACCCGCTGTAGATCCATGAAGAGAAGGCCCAACCACCGACCCAGAAGACACCGGGTCAAGACCACTTTCAGCCACCTCAGTGGTGGAAAGCCCGGAGAAAGACATCCCCTTCGCTCTGGACCCACGCCCTTCCTCCTCTTCACCAGGCAAATGCCTCCTTTTAGTCCCACTCGCATGCGGAGGTGCGGTAACCTCCATAAGGGAAGGGTCATCCGCCTCCACATTACCCCCAACCACTTTGCCACCCACACGTTTAGACTTCTTTCCCCCCTTCCGAGCCACCACAACTCCCCCCTGGGCCCCAGCAGGTGCAGTCTGCACCACACTGGAGCTAAACTCACCCGATTGCACTTTCTTCGCTCGGGCAGCCCTATCCCTCTCCTTCTTCTTATTATGCTTCCCCTGCTTCTCCCAAAACCCCCCCTCAACACTCCCCTCCTCCTGCGCCCCACCTCCATCCACCGCCACAGGCGCAAGACGTAGGGGACGTGGGGGGCTTGGGCTCTCACTGCCCAGGGTCCCCAAAGCGGAACCTCTGGACCCAGAAGGCTTAGCACTGCCGCCCCGGGTCACCAAGGCAGAACTGGCAACCTCAGCCGGGTCAGCAGTACCACCCCGTGCCGCTGAGGTTTGACCAGCCACCCCAGATGGGCCAGCAGCGCTTTCCTGGGCCACTGCACTAGAACCTCTAGCAGTGCCCCCGCGAAAAAGACACTCCCTACGGAGATGTCCAAATTCGCCGCACGCATGACACCGTGCCTTTCCCCAACTCCAACGCACGGTTCTGGGTACACCCTTATGCACCACCTCAAAACTCCCCTCGGCACCATCCCCCTCACCCACCTTCATGAACACCCTCCTCTTGAAACTGAAGACCCCTTTTTCCTCCGGGTCCCCCCCGGGATGCAAGAGACGAAAACATTTAGACCGCACCTCCCCGAACTTGGACAGGTGTGGAATAAGCACTGCATCCGAAAAATAAGTGGGGCAGCTCCGCAGGAGAACCGGTCTCACCCTGGATACCCACGGATCCACCTGTACGTGGACCCCCCCCACTGAGATCCCCTCCTCCAACGCTCGGGCCACACACTCCCGGGTCTTAAGTATCATCTCCACCTTTCCCCTTTCGAGCTCAGAAGAGACAATAGCCCCCCTCCCAAGAAGTTCATTCATGGCCTTCGTAATTACCCCCCTAGACATCATAGGCCCAGTTTGAACAGAAATACCAAAACTGTCCCCATCCAAGTCAACATGAGGCTCAAGCTCAGATGGCCTCGCACCCGCCACTGATGCCGTCGCTGCGTAGGTCCGGACCTTCGGCCGCGCCCCTTCCATCGCCATCCTCACAGAGGCACAAACCAGCTCCAAGCCCCTCAGCAGCACAGCTCCAAGTTAAGTCCCAGAGACAGTCACAGTCAAAGACAGGCAGCAGAAAACAGAAACCTCCAGCTGAAGCAGGAAAGTCCCCAGGTTCGTCCACAGCCAAGAGCAGCTTACGGGAAACTCGATCCCAGTCGCGCTGGACGCAAAAGTACCTTCTTCACATTAAGCCAGGCAGCCGCACTGACAAAATGACTTTAGGGCAGAGAAGCGGAGCCAAAAACGACAAAGACACCGCACAACTTCAGCCCACTGAGATCACAGGCACTCTTGGCAATCCGCCAACGCCAACCGCACCCTCGACAATGTGGAGAAACTCAGGAATCTTCACACAGATGGAGGCTCCCCAGACCAGAGAAAAGCTTCAACAGCCCAACAATAAGTTGAACTATGAAGCCCCCCTGGGTCTGTGCCCTCTCCAACGACAAAATCCTTGAAAGGCTGCTTCAATCCTTCTCAACTGCAGAGCTGAGAAGAAAACACGACCTCTCTCTCTCTCTCTCTCTCTCTCTCTCTCTCTCTCGGGGCCCACGGGCCCACCCACGCTCCCTTCCATTCGGCGGCTAATCGCAGTGCTTCATCCACTGCCCCATACCTCAACTGTGAACCGTGCTGTGATTGCCCGTTGAGTGGAGGGGAGGGAGGGTTTTGGGGGGGCAGTCGGTTTCCGCCACGGCTGGTCGTGGTTTTGCCGCGCTCACTGTGCGCTTGTTCTGAGATCCTGGATGTCGGAGGCCCTCAGAAGACGAGAAAAATATGCCTGCGGGCCGGATAATTTCGGGTTATGAAGCACGTCTCGCCAAAAAAGTGGAGGGGCTGCAGCCCCCCCCAGCCGCTCCGGTTCTGCGACCCATGCCTTGGATTCGGTCAGTGGTCTTTATGACCAATCTTCATTTTATACTAATGATGGAGAAAGAGAATGGATTCAATGGTTCAATGGTGATTTATTTATACAACTGCAACTGCACAGTGAAATTCTTTTTGCATGTTTACACGTGCAGGTGCTGCCATGTTTTGCTGCCATTTCCACAGTCCAAGGTCCAGTCCTCTCGTGTGCTCAGTCTACTGGAGCAGTTCCTGTTCCAGGTAAGCCACAGGCTCCTGCAGTGCCTTCAACTGCACCTTCGACCGGATCGGCCCACAAACTGATGTCCCTCTCCTCGCTCGGCCAGGGTCTTTGTGTCCCAGGGGCGCCACCTACAGCCAACCTTGAAGTCGCTGGAGGCATTACCACGGTTCACCCTCCTGCAGTCATCAGAATGGAGTCATTAGAATGACTCATGGAATGACTTCATCTTTTGGACCTCCCACCATATGTACCTCCATTTCCGTCAGTATCCTGTATATCGGGAGAAAGATGATTCACTTGCACTCCAGGACACAACATCATTGAAGATGTAGTTCACCATATTTCACCGATGAAGTCCGGATGATTGCAATGTCACCTGTTTCATGAACACATTCAACGTGTCACTTGATCTCTACCAGAGAGATAACATATTGCACTGCTCCAGTCTACAGGTTTTTAATTATGTGAGAATGTGTCGGATGAAAAGCAACAAATTATATGAATGGAAATACAACTACAGACTACACATGCCGGAATCTGGAGCGAAACACAAACGGAGGAATATAGAAACAAGGAACTGCAGGTGCTGGTTCACAAAAACAATCTGTAGCGGGTTCTCGACCCGAACCAGCCTTTGCCTCCACAGAAGCGACTTGACCCACCAAATCCCTCCAACAATTTGTTCCATTCAGACCTTCAAGTTAGCACCGCCATTCATTGTGATCATGGCTGATCATCCACAATCAATAATCTGAGTCTGCCTTCTCCCCATATCCTTTGATTCTGCCAGCCCCAAGAGGTCTAGCGAACTCTCTTTTAAATTCACCCAGTTAATCGGCCTCTACTTACTTCTGTGGCAGAGAATTCCACAAATTCACAATTCTCTGCGTGAAAAAGTTGTTTTCTCATTTCAGTTTTAAATGGCCTCCCCTTTATTCTTAGACTGTGGCACCTGGTTCTGGACTCCCCCAACATTGGGAACATTTTGCCTGTATCTAACGTCCATTCCTTTTATAATTTTTATGTTTCTATAAGATTCCCTCACATCCTTATTTCTATAAGATCCCCTCTCATCCTTATTTCTATAAGATCCTCTCTCATCCTTATTTCTATAAGATCCTCTCTCATCCTTGTTTCTATAAGATCCTCGCTCATCCTTTTTCTATAAAATCCCCTCTCATCCTTGGAGGATCCTTGGAATGAAAGATCAAAGGGGAAAACGTTATAGGAAAATGTAGACTAGGTCATTGTTAGCTCGGGGAAGGTGACAACGAGGCATATAAAGTAACATTTAATCAGGACAGTCAAAATACTTGCTGCATGGAGAATAAAAATCCACAAATTTCTTGACCGTTCAAACGTGCTCATTCAATGCATGTTAACAAACACTCAGTGTAAGTTTATTTGCGATATGACATCATTGATTTGGGCTTCTGAAACATCCATTATAATCAAGTCTTACATAAAATCATTTGTATTATGAATAAAAGTACTGTGGAGAATGTTGAAGAAGTTCCACCTTGTGACGTTAAGTTCCAACTGTTTGATTCTTGATACCCTGGATTGGTGCGCATCTTTGCACATGGTCCATCATTTAGGGCAGCACGGTGGCGCAGCGGTAGAGGTGCTGCCTCACAATGCTTAGGTGGTGTTTGGACAGAATTTGTAGGTTCTCCCCGTGACCTGCGTGGGTTTTCTCCGAGATCTTCGGTTTTCTCCCACACTCCGAAGACGTACAGGTTTGTAGATTAATTGGCTTGGTATAATTGTAAAAATTATCCCTAGTGTGTGTAGGATAGTGTTAATGTGCAGGGATCGCTGGTTGGTGCGGACTCGGTGGGCCGAAGGGTCTGTTTCTGCCCGGTATCTCTAAACTAAACTAACCCCAGTTTATATTCAACCAATCAATACTATTCGAGGTCATGAAGATATCTGTTTTTTTCATGATTTACACACACAGGCGCCAGGTCAGAACGGCCTTTGCAAATCTTTGCTAGTTTTCACAACGCTTTTGCAAACTGCGCATTTGCACAAAGAAAATGTATTATTAACATCAATAATTGAAAGGAAGATTGTCAAATGTGATGGCACCTGTTATGGTTTATATTTCACTGATCTGTAAGAGGCTGATTTGAGAGAAAAAAGAAGGAATGACTGGAGCTTTATGATCCTGCTTTAAAAAGAGTATACTCAAAGTACCGCTGTGCACGAATATGTTTTTTCCCCGGCGGCAAAACTCTTTATGGTTCCTCATATATCAAACAGGAACGGAGAGAGTAGAAACAACATTTCTTTCAGCCAAGGGTCACTTACTTGGACTAAATAGATATTCAGAATAATATGTCGCGGCTCAGTTGGTCCGTCTAATTAGACCAAGACAGGAGAATGATGATCGGGCAAACGTTAACCGACACAGAAATATTCTATTTCCCAGCATATGTAACTCCACACCTCACTTGTGCTGACTCCCTGCTGTGTGGAGGTTGTAGCCCTTTTGATTCTCCAGGGCCTCTGGAGTGTACATAAGATGTTAGCAGAAACATAAATAATATATGAACACAACTCTGCAACCTGAACATCCTTAAAAGCGTTTAGCTTTTTTATTTTAACTTGCTGACTATCTAACTGTGCTTGTGCTCGGAGTTGTAATCTAAATCATGTCAGGTGTGCTGGCACAGTTTGTAATGTATAGGGCAGGAATATAATGAAAAGATGATGCATGGAAGCTGGCCCATCCATATCTCAGGAAGGATGTGCTAGCTCTGGAGAGGGTCCAGAGGAGGTTTACAAGAATGATTCCAGGAATGAGCGGGTTAACCTATGATGAGCGTTTGTCAGCACTGGGCCTGTATTCGTTGGAGTTTAGACAAATGAGGGGGGACCTCATTGAAACATACAGAATAGTGAAAGGCTTGGATCGAGTGGATGTGGAGAGGACGTTTCCACTAGTGGGAGAGTCGAGGACTAGAGTTCATAGCCTCAGAATTAAAGGACATTCTCTTAGGAAGGAGATGAGGAGAAATTTATTTAGTCAGAGGATGGAGAAACTGCAGAATTTGTTGCCACAGAAGGCTGTGGAGGCCAAATCACTAGATATTTTTAGGCAGAGATAGATAGATTCGTGACTAGGAGTTATAGGGAGAATGCAGGAGAACGGGGTTCGGAGGGAGAGATAGATCAGCCATAATTGAATGGCCGAGTTGACTTGATGGGCCGAATGGCCTAATTCTGCTCCTCTCGCTTATGACCACATGACCTTCTGGCCATTTGGCCCTTCATGCCTGCTCTAACATTTATTTGGATCACAGCTGACCGTATATCTCGGAGCCACTTTCCTGCACGAATCTCATGCCCCTTGATTCCTTTAACATCCAAAAGCTGATCAACCTCTGTCTTGAACACATTGAGCAAATGAGGCTCCACGTCTCTGTGGGGCAGAAATCAGGCCGGTAACGCCGGTCACACAGCAGAAATTCGCAATCCTGTGCTTACATACAGGACTGAGAATCAGGGAGTCAACTTCAGAGGTCAGGGGGATCAGTGGAAGATAGGGAATGCTGCTTATTGAGCTCACACCTTCTGCATCTTATTTATTCCCCTCATAAATGAGACTTTGCACAGGGAGTACGATTTTGCAAAATCTGTCTCTCCAGAGATTTTACCAAGGGATATGTAATGATGTGTTATGTAACACAACAGCCGCATAGGTCATTATTGTACAGCTCCGCACAACCTTGAATCCTACGCAGTTACACTTTCAGCAGAGGTCACGGGGAAGCAAATAGATTTGGGAACAAAGGCTATTGCAGCAATTGTCCTCTGCAACCTCGCTGAGATCTACTGGGCTTTACAAACCAGAGGTCAGGAATGAGACCCTGGCAGTTATCAAAAAGTTAGAGCAGGATCTTGATCAGTTCGGCAGGTGGACTGAGGAATAGTAAGATTGAACGCGAACTTACCAGTTCGAAGGTTGATCTTTATTTCATGAGGAGTCGAAGTGAGGGATTTCGTGAAGAGCCCGCCGGCGCGCATGCTCGACATACTTCAAAGTAGCGGCGTGGAATCACAGAACCAACAATAGAAATGACTTCGCATAGTATGATTGAATTGACTAAGATTACCAGATGAAGGTGATTGAGGGTTGGGCGAGGAGGGCACGAAATCCCTCACTTCGACTCCTCATGAAATAAAGATCAAACTTCGAACTGGTAAGTTCTCGTTCAATCTTACTATTTCATTTCGGAGTCACGTGAGTGACTTCGTGAAGACTTCAAAGCTTCTGTGATTACACGCCCTGGACCACGTCCATGCTGACACACCACTACCAGGGATGGATGGGAGGAACAAACTGGCTCAATAGCTCATACTGCAAAACAAAAGCATATTTATTAATAACAAATCAAAAACCCCTCATGCGGGGACATCTCCACGTTCTTGACCTGCATTCAGCACGGCTTCTGCGAACTGTAGAGGAGCAGCAACAGGCTTGTTATAAAAACGCTGGAACACAGCTTCATTCGCCCATCCTGCTGTGGCGAGAATTTGGTCCATGGGCACCTCCATGACCCTCGCCGCTGACGTCGATGCAGCCCTGGTGGAATGAGACTTGAACACACTAGTGTCGATACCTGACTTACCCAAGACGACTCGAAGCCACCTAGATATCGTCTGGACTGTCACTCGATGATGAGGTCTCTTACGAGTGACAAGCAGGTATCTCTCCATTCCTCTGATGCGTGCCGTCACCTTGACATAGTGGCGGATATATGAGGCTAAACATAGCCTAGCATCTGCGGGGTATGCCGGGAACTTCAGCTGCAGCCCTGTGCACCCAGGTCTATGCTGCTTTAGTAGCTCGTCAATGAAAAAGACTACTTCTGTAGGGGTAGATGTCATTCTGTCGACACGAAGTTTGTGTAGTGTCTGTACCCTCTGAGCTGAAGTCAGCGCTAGTAACATCACCAGCTTCATGGTGAGTTGGTCCAGTTGGAGCCCTTCCATGGGAGACCACGTCCTGAGCAGGGTTAATACGTCCCTGACATCCCAGGTGATATTATAGCATGGTGTAGGCGGATTCATATTGAATATACCCCGCATGAGTCTGGACACTAGCCTGTTGGATCCTACCCCAATCTTGAGGTAGAATGATAGCGCACTTCTGGCGCTGTTGATGGCACTGTAACTTAAGTGTTCATCATGGTGCAACCCCGCGAGGAATTCCAGGACGTCGGTTATTGTCACGTCATCGTACGTGATGCGAGAGCGGCTGCAGTAGGCTTCCCACTTCTTAATATGCGAGCGGTATCTTCGCCTTGTGGACTCTCGACACGACGCCCCGATGGTATCCATGGTCCGAGCCGAGAGGCCGTATTGGACTAACGGCCTGTTCAGAACCTGCAAGCCAACAAATTTAAATAGCCATGGCAGGGATGTGGCTCCCCTGAGACAGGGTGAGTAACCAATTGTGGGCAACCCCTCAAAAGGACCCAAGGTTCGTTGAGCATGTCAAAGACCACCGGATACCAAGGCTGTGTGGGCCAGTCGGGTATAATAAGGATGCCCTTGGCAGCATCTGCCTGAATCTTTCGCAATACCCGACTGATGAGGCAAAACGGAGGGAAGGCATAGAAAAACCAATTCCCCCAGTCCAGCGAGAATGCATCTAGCGCTATTGCCCCAGGATCTGGTTCCCATGAAACGTAGGCTGGTACCTGATGGTTTAACCGTGACGCAAAAAGGTCAATGTCCGGTTTACCAAATTTGGCTGTGACTTTAGAAAAAATCTCAGGATGCAACATCCATTCAATGTTGTCATTAAATTTGCGTGACCTGGTATCCGCCACAGTATTAAGCTCACCTGGCAAATAGGTAGCTGAAATCCAAATGTCTCTTTGAACACACCAGAGCCAAATTGAGTTAGCCAATTTGTCACACGAAACTGACCTGGTACCACCCATATGGTTTAAATATGCCACAGCTGTGGTGTTGTCTATTTGGAGACGGACGTGTGCTCCAACAAGCTTGGAACAATATGCACGAAGTCCGTGGAATGCTGCCAGCAACTCCAAATAGTTAATCCCTTGAGTCAACAACATCGATGCCTCAAGGGTGTCCCATCTGCCCCCACAACTAGAGCAATTATCAGTAGCTCCCCAGCCATTGGAGCTTGCATCAGTCTGTAAATATACCACCGGATTAGCCTCCCTAACAGGCTTAAATGAGTTGCTAATGTGACACACCCACCATTGCAACTCAGTTATCGCTTCGGACGGCAGCTGCATTGATCGATCGTAATGACCAGCGTTCCGTTTTAACGCAATAATTTTAGCTCTTTGCAAATTCTGATAATGCAAAGGCCCATATCGTGCTGCCGGAAACAAAGCCACTAGCTTGCCAATTACTGTGGCTGTATGCCGAATCGATGGTATATTGGTGCCAATTAAATCTCTGCACACCTGAGTGACTTCCTCAATTTTGTTAATTGGTATAGTTATTCTCATACTCATTGAGTTCACCGTGAACCCTAGGTAATTAATTACCTGGGCAGGGCAGAACTTCAATTTCTCTGGATGGACAATGAATCCTAATTGTTGAAATATATTGACAGCAGCTGCAACACCCTGTTCAGCCAAATGCAGGGTGTGGCCCACAATAAAGACATCATCTAAATAGGCCATAACTATATGATGTCGTTGTCTCAAATAAGCCATGATTGGCTTCACCAATTTAGTGAACAATCTAGGGGCTGTAGTGAGCCCATTAGGCAAAGCCTTATACTGCCAAAGTTGCCCCATCCAGATAAATTTCAAAAACCTTCTATCATCTTTCTGGATGGATACTGAATAATATGCATCCCTTAAATCAATGCATGCCATAAAGCAGCCATGAGAAATCAATGATTTGGCTGTTTCAAACGTATCCATTTTAAAATGAGTATATGTTACAAACGTATTCAAACGGGTTAGGTCAATGATGACACGACAGCCTCCATCCTTCTTAGGTCTAGTAAATATGTTTGAAACAAATTCAATTGGCTCATGCACCGTTTTCTCAATCACACCCTTCTGTTCCAGACTTAAAATTTCCTTATAACCTGCTGCCTGTTCTGCAGCAGACAATTTGAACGTACGACCAGGCATGTGCTGGGATGGAGGAATGTTGCCATTAATAAACTCAATTTTATGCCCCTGAATATTCCGCAACACATACTCATCACCAGTAAAATTACCCCATGCATCCAAAAACAACCGTAAACGACCACCAACATGGGAAGTTAAACAGAGAGAAAAGAGAGAACCAGACCCCCTCACCTCCGTGGTTACCGGCGCTCCTTGACACGTGTGGGTGGCCGTGGAGGTGCTGGGTTGGCTTGAGGGTGCGGCGTCTTCAATTTCCACAAAGGTCTCTGCCAACCCTGTCCTAAAAAAGACCCTTGGTGCTTGTGCTGGTGTTGTTGTCGTTGTGGAGCTAGAGGGTGAGTCCTCGTCGAGGCACTGGCCGACCCTCGTGAGCGAATGTATGGAGCTTTTGAGCCGGACGGTGTGGGGGCACTCTTAGAGCGCATGATCCCCACCGTTTTGGCTTGTTCGTCAAGCTCTTTGACTCTCTTCGAGAGGTCCTCACCAAAGAGCTGACGGGGCGGCGGCGGCGGCGGTGGTTTGCACAATCCTGCAAACTTCGGGTTGAGTGCTGGGCGGATGCTGTTTTTGCGAAACCCGTTGATTTCGTGCTGGGTCGCGCACAATAAGGCCAGAGCATCTTCCTGGTCCAAATTCAGCTCGTCCCCGTCCACCGACCGCGCAAAGGCGGTAATACCGGCCGTGAGGAGTTTCAGGATCCGCTGCAATTGTAGCTCTTGTTGATGGATAGCCGCACTGATGTTGCCCCATATTGGCGTATTGACCACAGGCACGTTGAGGGAGTTGCAGTTTGATGGAGCCTTGTGACGGCTCATAGCCTGGATGAGGACTTCTTCCTGCAGCACCTGATTATTAAGAAAGTCCACTGTGGCTGCCAGCTTTGTATTGAGAGGAAGACCAGCCGTATGTGGGGCCGCGAATTTGGTCGCCACATCCAAAAGTTCCTCCGCTGGCACCTCCACCGGAGGTGGTACGGGATCCACCAGAACCTCCTCCTCGTGCTGCTCCAGGCTGATAGTAGATGTTGGTGAAGACGCCCTGTGCCTGTTGCTGCCCTGCTGTTGTTGACGTTGAAGCAGGAGCTCCAGCAGCCGCTCCATACGGTCAATACGCCCTTCACCCTGAACACTCAGGTGGTCGGAGTCCTCCGGCTCTGAAAAGAAAACCGGGCTCCTGTCATCGGCCCGCACCTCGTAGAGGCCCTGCCGGTGCCAGTAGTTGTCGCTAACAGCCACCGAGGCGAAACTGCGCGATTCCTGCGCGGGCGTGTTCAATCGCCTCCGTTTAGCGAGAGCTGAAGCCGCTGCCACTAAGGGCACACGCGGCGAGGTGTCGGCACCAGCCGAAGCATGGCTGCCTGGGGCCCGCGCAGTCTTGCCGGCTGCCCACATCGTGGACGTTGCCGACGCATGGTCTCGCCCACCCATCCATGGGGGGCTCGGCGACCGTAACGAGACCCGACTCGACCGACCCGTCCCGGCGTCGAGAGTCGGGGTGTGCCGGCTGGACCTCACAGCCGCCCCGGGTCTCGCCCTGGAACCTGACCGCTCCTCCGCGACAGGCAATGCCTTAGCCCTAACAGGGTTAGGCTTCTGGGCTCCTCCCCTCCCCCTTCTCGGAGGGCTGAGTGGAACAGGCCGTGCAACGGCACGTGCCCTGCTCGAGGTCGCCAGCGAGCCCGCTGACAACCTGACTGCCATGGCAGGGTCCCCCTGCTCTGGTGGCACACCACACTCCTCCTCATCGAACTCCTCCGAGCTGTGGTGTGCTGGCGGATCTGGACCTGTGAACACAGGGCTTACCCACATCTCCGCCTGAGTCCCGGCCTGCGCCGCAGGTACTGCCGATGGTAAAGGCCCCGGAACTGTTGACCGGCGAACTCGTCCTGACGTCCTCCGGCCCTTCGAACTCCCATCCATGTCCTTGCTGCAAGACATAATCAGACAACAAGGACCACCAACTAAAGGTGGAATACTCACCTCCGTGGCCCCTTATGAAGGGCTGGCGAGGAGCGCGCTCCACCGCCAGCCGTCGCAGCAACGCGTTACGACGATATATGTCGAGCATGCGCGCCGGCGGGCTCTTCACGAAGTCACTCACGTGACTCCGAAATGAAATGGTCAATGGAGTTTAATGCAGATTAGTGGGAGGTGTTGCGTTTTGCGAAATCAAACCAAGTCAGGACCCTCACATTGAACGGCACGGCCCTGGCGAGTGTTGCAGAGCAGAGGGATCTAGGAGAGCATGTATATAGTTGCTTGGAAGTGGTGTCACAGGAAGATCGGGGAGTCAAGAAGGCTTTTGGTACACAGGCCTTCATTAGTCAGGGTACTGGTGAGGCCACATTTGGAGCATTGTGTTCAGTTTGTGTTACCGTGCTTTCCAAGTAACTTACAAATTGTACACTGAGGCCTGGTCCAGAACTCATGGTATTTCCTATGTTCATAAATGTTGACATAAAAGCATTGGAAGTGTTGGAGATGATGACACCCTCACACCATTTAATAAGATGCTGGCCTCATTTCCACTTTTGTCACGCTGCCCATAATGCTAAGGATGCAGGAGGATGCGATGAGAATGCAGGGTGACTTGGACACGTTGGGGGAGTGGGCCGATGCATGGCAAATTAAGTTTAATGCAGATAAATGTGAGGTTATCCACTTTGGTAGCAAAAACAGGAAGGCAGATTACTATCTAAATGGCGTCAAGTTGGGAAAAGGGGAAGTACAACGGGATCTGGGAGTCCTTGTACATCAGTCTATGAAAGTAAGCATGCAGGTACAGCAGGTAGTGAAGAAAGCGAATGGCATGTTGGCCTTTATAACAAGAGGATTTGAATATAGGAGCAAAGAGGTCCTTTTGCAGTTGTACAGAGCCCTAGTGGAACCACACCTGGAGTACTGGGTGCAGTTTTGGTCCCCTAATTTGAGGAAGGACATTCTTGCTATTGAGGGAGTGCAACGTAGGTTTACAAGGTTAATTCCCGGGATGGCGGGACTGTCATATGCTGAGAGAATGGAGCAGCTGGGCTTGTACACTCTGGAGATTAGAAGTATGAGAGGGGATCTCATTGAAACATATAAGATCGTTAAGGGTTTGGACACGTTAGAGGCAGAAAACATGTTCCCGATGTTGTGGGAGTCCAGAACCAGGGGCCACAGTTTAAGAATAAGGAGTAAGCCATTTAGAACAGAGACGAGGAAACACGTTTTCTCACAGAGAGTGGTGAGTCTGTGGAATTCTCTGCATCTGAGGGTGGTGGAAGCAGGTTCTGTGGATGCTTTCAAGGGAGAGCTAGATAGGGCTCTTAAAAATAGCAGTCAGGGGATATGGGGAGAAGGCAGGAACGGGGTACTGATTGGGGATGATCAGCCATGATCACATTGAATGGCGGTGCTGGCTCGAAGGGCCAAATGGCCTACTCCTGCATCTGTTGTCTATTGTCTATTGTCTATTGTCTATTGTCTATTATCTATTGTCTATATCCTTAACTCCACTGTCTATAAATCTGTCCATCGCAACGACCAATATAGTCAATGACTTGGTCCCCATAGCTTTCTGGGTGGAGAATTCAAGATGCCGTGAGTGAAGAAATTCCTCCTCAACTCTTTCTTAAATGGAGATCACCTCCTTCTGCAAACCATGCTACCTCGCGCTAGCTTCCCCCACAAAGGAAAACATCCTGCGCTACCTTGGTCAAGAGCACAAGGAACTAGGAGCAGGACAAGGCTACCTGCCATTCAATATGATCATTGCTGATCTATGCTGGCCTTAGCTCCTCTTCTGTGTTACTACCCTTCATTCCTTGATTGTTCGAATATATAATAAATACCAGCTGCCCTCAGAGTCTCATACGGAAGATAAAACACTAAAGCACAAGAACAGGCCCTTCGGCCCACAATGTTTGTGCTGAACATGATGCCAATACCATCTCTGTTGACCTGCACATAATCCATTCCCTGCATATCGTATGTATATCTAAAAGTCTCTTGAATGCCACTAACATATCTGCATCGATCACCCCCCCTGATAGCGCATTCCAGGCACTCACTACCCTTTGTGCAAAATGAAACTCGCCCCACACAACTCCATGAATCTTCACTTCTACCACGTTAAAGTTATGCCTTCTGGTATTTGATTGTTCCATACCAACTAAGATTCTACTGTTTTAGTAAAATCACCTCTCATTCTCTTAAACCCCCAAAAAATTAGTTGTTGTGAAGACTATACAAAGTGACCAGGCAGTAAAAATAAGAGATAAGCAGTCTTCCAAAATAACTTTTCTTCAGCCAATTTGAAACCATTGTTAACAAAATTAATTAAATGAAGCTTACCAGAGTGAGCGGAGCAAAATTAGACTTTTTTTCATAGCTTAAAAGTGAAAAGGAATTAATCTAATCATACAATTCAGAGCTGAAGGCTACATTTAGAATATATCGTGCAATTTTGGACAACCTAGATTTTTTTTAAAGATCCTGTTACAATGGAGAAAGTATGGTGGAGTGAGATAATAATGACTCTAAAATAATTCTGAGGCTTTGAATTGTCAGGAGAGACTCACAGACCTGATCAAAATCTTTAAAATGCCGAGGGGCATAGATAATGATGTAAAGAAGCAATTTAACTTGAACTGAGAGGACAGAAAGAGAGGACACAAGTTTAAAATTAATCAGTCCTCACCAAATCTGGAAATTAAAGGTTGTATCTACAGGGTCCTTGGAATGTGGAACAGGGTCCAGTAAAAACGGCTAAAAATATGATTCATTAGCTTGCTCATGTTCATCAATAATAGCTTTAATAAAGTCAAATTCTAGGTCCTTATCTCTGATGTTTCACTGTTATCCATTAATTGAACTGGGAGTGGAATGTGGGAAGGTGGATGAACTGCCAGCGAATAAATAATTCTTCTGATTTCTACCACTAATGTTATTTATTGTTGGTATATTTCTCAGGGAAAGAAGTAGCTATGAGAATACTAAACTTATCACACTCAAGGATTGATTGAGGGGTAATACAACTGGTGGGACGAGGAAATATTTTGTTGCACAGTGGGTGAGTGAGTGAAAGTCACTGCCCGAAAAGGTGGTCGAGGCAGACTTACATCGCCCCTACATGTAAAACAAGGGGCTTGATGTGTTCGTGAAGGACCTTGACCCAGAGTCAGGATGTGTGATTTGAACGATAGCTCAATTTCAATCAGCATCAGATGAGGGACTGAATTCCCACCTTCTGGGTCATAAACTGTCCCTGACTGCGAGAATGATTCTCCGATTGCCAGCAATGCCGTATCCCATGAACTGAACACTAAAAGCTCCACCCACATGAATACATTTTTGGCCACGTGAATCTTGATACATACCCAGCATGGGATCGGTCAAGTCAGCTGCTGCTTCTGCACAGCTCTAGCTTGTTCCACTTACAGCAACTGCTGGACAAACTCCATCCACATTGTGCTGGAGCACCACTGACTGCGAAGCTCCACTCCGGAGGTCTGCTGCATCAGCTGGTGGGTTTGTGGAACAGTGCATCATGTTTATATGATACCAGCTGCTGGTTGTGCCTCACCAGCTTGGAATCTGGGTGCACCAGCCGGCACGTCGACAGCCGGAAGCTCTCACAGAACTTGAACTCTTGGGGATTGCCTCTCCTTCCCAAGGATTGGGTCCTCCTTGGTTTGAGGGCATTGGATCCGTTATTGCTCCACAACCTACCACTTACGCTGCATCTTTAGGATGCAGGAGCTGATCGTTCTGATGCGGAAGGCCCAAACGCCGCTGGCTACAGGAGTCAAGATCGTCTCGTCAACGGAGGGTTCGAGGCCCCCGACTGTGGGAGAGCAAAGAAGGGAAGAGATTTGCACTTTTTTTCGCCTTCCATCACAGTGAGGAATGTGGAGGAGTCACTGTGGTGGATGTTTATGTTTTTGCATCAAACTGGATAGTTTCAAGGAGCAATTGAAAGCAGGAAGTAAGGAGAGCTCTGGAGATAAGAGGAGAGAGTGAAGGCAGTTGATGGTACGGTGGTCAATGGGAAAGAAAAAAACAAAAAACACAGTGCTGGAGGAACTCAGCGGGTCAGGCAGCATCTGTGGACGGAATGGCTTGGCAATGTTTTGGGTTGGGCTCCTTCTTCAGGCTGATTCTGAAGGGTCCCAAAATGAAACTCATCTGCCCCTTCCCTCCACAATGCTGCCTGACCCACTAAGTTATTCCAGCACTTTGTTTTGCTCAAAAATCCAGCATTTGCAGTTCCTTGTATCTCAGTAAAGAATGGTTGGAATGCCCGTCACTAATCCCAAAAAAAATAGTTTTCAGCCATTATCACTGTTGCAAAATATGAAATACGTCAGCCAAGTTTCACACAGCAAGCTCCCACAAATAACAGTACGATTATTAACAGATCATCTGCGTATTGACCGAAGGGATAAGATGGACCTGGTGGACAGTCCAATTTGATTTGATGCTAAGGGATCTTCTAGATTCACCAGCGAGAATGGAAGGAGCCTCGGTTTAATGTCGCATCAAAAGAACTGCATCCCTAGCAGTGCACAATCTCTCTGTACGGCACTGGAACGCTAGCCAAGGCGTTTACGGTCACTTTTCTTGTGCAGGAGCTTGAACCCTCAAATCAAAGGTTGGAAAATCACCAGATGCATGACAACAGTTACCAGAACGATGCAAGTCATCAGGCCAAGAGGTTAGAGGTGGTGGAATATAAAGTTCTTAGAGGAACAAAGATGGTGCAGGGCCAGTGGATTTGAACAAGAGGAGTGGGAGTCTGAATCTAAGGTTTTGGAGGAATATAAGAATGTATTGTGTGGGAAGGAAATGAAGAAGGGTCTCGACCCGAAACATCACCCATTCCTTCTCTCCAGGGATGCTGCCTGTCCCACTGTGTTACTCCAGTGTTTTGTGTCTATCTATAAGAATTTATTATTGAGTAAGCAAAGAGTAGCAATGTTACAAAATTTTGAGATTTAAAAAATCAAGTCTGCAATTTATCCCATCAGATAAAGCATAAAAAGAAGTTTAATTTGACACCTAATTCACTTTCATATCTTCAGTATTAAGAAAGTTATGACCATTTTCATACTCGGAAATTAGCATCTTGTTCCCCATTGCCTTTCAATTGACTTAACTCAAAAGCTGTGATCAGGAACAGTTAAAAGCCCATAACTTCCTTGAAAATTAAGAGAACTCAATGAAATTTCCAGTTATTATAGATTGAAGCATTCTGAAACAAATATGAAACAATCTTACTTGGATGACCTGAAATTAAAGCATATAATTAGTTAGTTATCTAATTGTAGCTAATTACAAAATTCAATGAGTAGATCTAAACATCTATCCATTTCTTAAGAAAAGATAAACTTTTTTTAAATTGTTTAAGTGTCCAAATAACATTCACACAATAATCCACAATATAACATAATTTTTAAATCTCATTTTCATGAATTTCTGGGCCAAATGGAAGGAATTTAGTGTTTAATGCCTGTAAATTAATGGCCATTTAATCAACTAGCGAGTGAGTTTTAGTGGAATGCGGTGGATTGGAACGTTGTGGTTTGCTGTGAAGTCGGTATAAAAAATACAGCTGGTTCATACATTTTTTTTGGACCCTATTTCGCAACATGAAAATATTATTAAAGCCTCCATAAAAAACAACTTTTAATATAAAAATAAACTGTGTCCCTTTTTTCCTCCCCTACGCAAAATCCTTCCCGTTATCGGCACTCACGGCTTTTGAAGGTGATTTTTAAATTACTCTAGATAATAAATAATCTAGCGTAATTTAAAAATACCTTCACTAATGAAATGTCGGAGCGATTTTTCCTCCGCAACGAAATCGCCCGACATGGATCGATTTGCCCAGTCTGAAGAAAAACGGCACTTTAAGCCCGCCCCCCTCTGAAAGGCGCCAAAGTCACGCACACGGGGAGCGGCAGAACTGCAGCGCTGCTAAAGGTCTGAAGAAGGGTCTCGACCTGAAACGTCGCCTATCTCCTTCGCTCCTTAGATGCTGCTGCACCCGCTGAGTTTCTCCAGCCTTTTGTGTAACCCCCGCTGCTAAAGGTAAGTTTTGTAACATACCTACAAAGAGATGGTGGGTGAATGATTTGGGTTTAGGTTTAAGCTTAGGTACAGTGAAAAGCTCAGACAATGCCATACGTAAATACAACCAAGCCAAACATAAGTAGAATAGATACAAAAGATACAGAGACACAGAGAGCAAAATGTACTTCTCAAACAAGGTACAAATACCAATTAATGCCCGGGATTTTCTTTCTCCTTCGGATTGGTAAGAGTTGACGGCTGAAGGCTTGCGTGCTTGATCTCGTTGTCCCATTTTAGCGGGGAGTTTGACTCGTTTTATATTTCAAAGAATGTATTGTTCCCATTTTGGCAGAAGTTTTAATAACTTTTTGTTGGTTCCAATAACTGACAATCTAAGTGGTTTGTGCCAAGCCAAGTTTGTGAAGTGCGATTTTATTGATGGGAATCACAGAGAAGCATCCAATTAATAAAGGCTCTCTCATTTCACAAGCATCTATCACACCACTGTAACGAGTATTCGGATGCACAGTGGGATATGCAAAGCTTTCCATTCATCATTTAATGCTTAATACTGTTTTACCGTGAGAACTTGTTAGGTTTCATAATTGGAACACTATTGTTTGAGTTAGTTTAGTTTAGAGATACAGCGTGGAAACAGGCCCTTCGGCCCACCGAGTCTGCACCGGCCAGCGATCCCCACACATTTGTGATGTGGTACAAGATCTGATCAGATAGGTGTGTTTATTTATACAATGTCCCATTGATAGCATACACAGACAAAATAAACAGCATTCAAAATTATAAAGGAGAAGAACATTTAGCGGAACAGCCAAGTGCATTTGAAGCAAGTATCAGCGCAGGTACAGACACCTGAAGAGCAAAATAAATAGAAAGATTACTAATATCAGAAGATGTAATGTCTTCATGCACCAGGATGGGTCATACATTTAGACAGTGTTGCAGGGCAGAGCGGGCTAGGAGTACAGATGCATGATTCCCTAAATTGTATAGGAAGCAACAGCAGATGCTGTTTTACACCAAAGATAGGCACAAAATGCTGAAATACCTCAACAGGTCAGACAGCATCTCTGGAGAAAAGGAAATTGTGATGCTTCAGGTCGAGATCCAAACTAGTCATAGAAACATAGAAACATAGAAAATAGGTGCAGGAGTAGGCCATTCAGCCCTTCGAGCCTGCACCACCATTCAATATGATCATGGCTGATCATCCAACTCAGTATCCCTTATTCAGATTCAGATTCAGATTCAATTTTAATTGTCATTGTCAGTGTACAGTACAGAGACAACGAAATGCATTTAGCATCTCCCTGGAAGAGCGACACAGCAAATGATTTGAATAGTGTCCGGGGGGGGTGATTGGCAGTCACAGAGGTACGTTGTTGAGTAGCATGACAGCCGCCGGAAAGAAGCTGTTCCTGGACCTGCTGGTTCGGCAACGGAGAGACCTGTAGCGCCTCCCGGATGGTAGGAGGGTAAACAGTCCATGGTTGGGGTGAGAGAGGTCCTTGGCGATGCTGAGCGCCCTCCGCAGACAACGCTTGCTTTGGACAGACTCAATGGAGGGGAGCGAGGAACCGGTGATGCGTTGGGCAATTTTCACCACCCTCTGCAATGCCTTCCGGTCGGAGACAGAGCAGTTGCCATACCAAACTGTGATGCAGTTGGTAAGGATGCTCTCGATGGTGCAGCGGTAGAAGTTCACCAGGATCTGAGGAGACAGATGGACCTTCTTCAGTCTCCTCAGGAAGAAGAGACGCTGGTGAGCCTTCTTGATCAGAGTTGAGGTATTGTGGGTCCAAGAGAGGTCGTCGGAGAGGTTGATTCCCAGGAACCTGAAGCTAGAAACACGTTCCACCTCCGTACCGTTAATGTGGATGGGGGTGTGCGTGCCGCCCCTGGACTTCCTGAAGTCTACAATGAGCTCCTTGGTCTTCTTGGAGTTAAGGGCCAGGTTGTTGTCAGCGCACCATGCTGCTAAGTGCTGGACCTCCTCCCTGTAGGCCGACTCATCGTTGTTGCTGATGAGGCCAATCACCTTACCTGCCTTCTCTCCATATCCCCTGATCCATTTAGCCACAAGGGCCACATCTAACTCCCTCTTAAATATAGCCAATGAACTGGCCTCAACTACCTTCTGTGGCAGAGAAGTACAGAGATTCACCTGCTAGTTTTACTGTTCATATCCCTTCTCTATCACCTCTTCCACAGCCAACAATGGAATATTGTGGGCTCCACCTTTCCTTTGCCATCGGTGCTGGCTGTGATTTGCTCTCCTCCCCTGACTCTCATTCCTCTCCCCTGACTCTCAGTTTGAAGAAGGTCCTCGACCCGAAATGTCACCCATTCCTTTTCTCTAGAGTGTTCCCTAAATTGTCAAGCCAGATGGACAGTGTAGTGAAGGCATCTGGCACACTTGTGTTTATTGGGAAGTCCAAAAGTTAGGACAGCATGATGCAGCTGTACAGGTTGGTGGTGAAATCACACTTGGAGTACTGTGGGCAGTTCCGGTCACCCAGCTAGAGGAAGGATGTCATTATGTTGAAAATGGAGCTGAAGAGATTCATCAAGATGATACCTGGAATTGCAGGCTTGAGTAGTAGGGAAAAGCTGGGTGGGCTGTGACATTTTTATTTGAAGTTTTGGAGGCTGAGGCCTGATATTGGAAACATAGAAATAGAAAAATAGGGGCAGGAGTAGGCCATTCGGCCCGAGCCAGCACCGCCATTCAATATGATCATGGCTGATCATCTAAAACCATTACCCCGTTCCTGCCTTTTTCCCATATCCCTTAATTCTTTTAGCCATAAGAGCTACATCTAACTCTCTCTTGAATACATCCAGTGAATTGGCCTGCCCTGCCTTCTGTGGTAGAGAATTCCACAGATTCACAACTCTCTGAGTGAAGATATTTTTCCGCATCTCAGTCCTAAATGGCCTACCCCTTATTCTTAAACAGTGACCCCTTATTCTTAAATTGTGACTTATTGAAATATACAAAATCATGAGGGACATCGATAAAGTGAATGCTCAGTCCTATTCTTGAGGTAAAGGATTCTCAAACTAGGGCATAGAATCAATGGGAGAGGGGAAGGGGGAATTCACAGGCAACCTTTTCTCTCAGGGGATGATCCATGTCTGGAACAAGCTGCCAGAAGAAGATACAGAAGTGGTTGCAATTACAGCTTTCAAAAATCATTTGTACTGTTAAATGGAAAGGAAGATTTCAGAGAGCTATGGGTCAAATCATGTATTGTCTTTATGTCGACTGGTTAGCTCGCACCAAAATATTTTCACTGTACGCCAGTACATGTGATAATAAACTCATTCCATCTCAATGAACTAAACTAAAACACTGGCAACTTGCTGGACATGGACAAGTTGGGTCCAAGGGCTTGTTTCCATACTGCAGATCTTTATGACTGACTGTATGTATGTCTGATATCAGGTGATAGTGGAGGTCCATCAACAGCCTGCATTGTGGGTGTGGACAGTGCCTGATTTCCAGCCACCTGTATCTTTGGCATCACCCAGTCACTGCAACACGATGATGGCTTTAGTTACAGCAATAGTATTAGTTGAAGGCCACTTGGTTACAAGTGGGACCACATGACTAGTGTAGATTCAACTATGGGCCACTTTAGTCATTCTGCTGACGGGATAGCACACAACAAAAAACACTGTACCTCGGTGCACATGGCAATAAACTGAACTAAACTAAACATAACATTCAAAGCTGCTTGAACATTGACTTATCTAACTTCACGTAACCCTTGCTTTCCCTCCCCCTTCCCAGTTCTCTGACCAGTCTGACTGAATCCGACTACATTTTATCTCTGTTTGCTTTGTTGTTACCTTCTCCCAGCTAACAATGATCTATTCTAGGATTACACAAAAAGCTGGAGAAACTCAGAGGGTGCAGCAGCATCTAAGGAGCGAAGGAGATAGGCGACGTTTCAGGTCGAGACCCTTCTTCAGGATCTATTCTACATTTCCCTTGATCTCCATTCCCTTTGTCCTGTTTTCACACCTTCACACTTCCTTATCTAACTCCCTCCCCCTGGACGTCAGTCTGAAGAAGGGTCTCGACCTGAAACGTCACTCTCTCCAGAGGTCTGCATTTATGGATTTGCTACAAGGATAGGGTGCAAGAGTACCTCAAAAAGGTACCGGCGTCGGGCCTTAGTAAAGGGGGATGAAAAACTATCGAGTTGGTAAATTCCTTTTGCGTGATGTTTATAATATAGTAACTGGCTTTTCCTTTTTTCTTCTCTCGATCTTTTTTTTTTCTCTAGGGTCTATCTCTTAATCTCCATTCTCTGACTCTTTGACCAAGGGCTCTTTTTTTTCTCCTTTGGCACTCTTTTTCACTCTCACAACTCTTTTCACTTTCTTGACTTTCTCTGTTTCTATTCCTTTTCTCTAAAAGCCTTAAAATTAAGGGGTGCAATGATTGTAACAATATATACGGGATGTACACTGATGTATTTACCTCTAATAAAAAAAAAATTTAAAACAAAATAATAATAATTAAAAAAATATATTCCTTCTCTCCAGAGATGCTGCCTCTCCCGCTGAATTACTCCAGTATTTTGTGTCTATCTTTGGTTTAAACCAGCATCTGCAGTTCCTTCCACATAACATTCAAAGATATGCTTTGATTATTGATCAGTGTACATGGGCAAATCCACCTTCAACCTTGCTTTTTGCACTTTATGTCACTGAATAATGTATCAGGTTCTCAGAGCCTTTCAGTGGAATAATTGTAAAAAAACTAAATTAAAAAAAAAACAGGTATGAATCAGTCAAAAAAAAACTAATTAATAATATAAGAAATTTAAAAAAAATCTAATGGTGAAATGCAATAAATATGATCACCAGTTCAGCATAAAAGGTACAGGTTATATAAACTGATGTGGCCTGTAAAATCAAAAGAGATGATTTGTAGAATGTTACAGCTCATATTTATATTTCAGATGGATAAAACAGAAGGATTGAAGCCTCCTTCCATTAGCAGGGATGGCTCATTGTTGTTTTTAGAATATGAGGAGGAGTATTTTTTATACTCGTATCCCAAGTAGACATGTGGGCGTGGGGATATTTGCAGCTTACAGATCGTTCCACTAATGAATCATTGAATGGCAGGGAAGTCAAGAGTCACCGCCATCCCACTGGTTGCGAGTGCAATCTTCAATAGTAAAAGCAATCTGCCATTTCTCAAAAGAAAGGCCAGTGGGATGACTCATAGAGCCATAAAGCTGCACAGCAAGGGGATGGCATATTGGGCTAGTCCCATTTGTTTGCATTTGTCATCTAAACCCTTCTTATATATATATTTAACTTTAGACTTTAGAGATACAGTGTGGAAGCAGGCCTATCGGCCCACCGAGTCCATGCCGACCAGCGATTTTCCCCATACTATCTTGATTAGTACGGGTGTCAGAGGTTATGGGAGAAGGCAGGAGAATGGGGTTAGGAAAGAGAGATAGATCAGCCATGATTGAATGGCGGAGTAGTCTTCATGAGCCGAATGGTCTAATTATACTCCTATCACTTATGATCTTATGACTATCCGATACACTCGGGACAATTTACAATTTACAGAAACCAATTAACCTCGAAACCTGTATGCCTTTGGATTGTGGGAGGAAATCGGAGCACCCGGAGAAATCCCATGTAGTCCCAGGGATAATGGACAAACTCTGTATAGACAGTACCCGTAGTCAGGATCAACCCTGGGTCTCTGATGTTGTGTGGCAGCAACTGTACCTCTGTTGGTCCTGCAAAATGGATAATATGGAAAGACTGGAACCAAGGGTACCAGAAAATCTGTGGTGGACCTGTACATTGAAAATCTTGCTTGCAGCAGCATCACAGGCACAAAGACTCAGACAATGCACAAAAACATGTATTATAGATAAATTGCCCATAAATTCGACAAGACAATGAAAAGAAAAAGATGAATCAAACATTAGTATAAAATACAATTAGAAAACAAGTCCATGGCAGTGCAAGAAGTGGTCCATGTTGTTCCATTGCTGAGGCAGGATTAGGATTGTGCAGATTAAATGTTGTAGGAAGGGACTTCAGATGCTGGTTTAGACCGAAGATAGACACAACATGCTGGAGTAACTCAGCAGGACAGGCAGCATCTCTGGATAGAAGGAATGGGTGACGTTTTGGGTCGAGACCCTTCTTCAGACTGGGCAGATTGTTTTCAGAACCTATGGTCGCAGGAAGGTTGCTGCTCCTGAACGTGGTAGTGTTGTACCTCCTGCCCGACGGCAGTAAAGTAAAGTTTGCATAGCCCAGATGATGGGGGTTCTTGAAGATCGATGTCGCCTTCTTGAGGCAGCTCCTCGTGTAGATGCTTTCAAAGGTGGAGAGGGCTATGCTGTGATGGACCGGGCTGAGTAGCAGAAACCGATGTTTGCGTGTCAGACTACGACTGCTTTAGAGCAATTGCCATTAGTTGCACCAAGAAATGACAGCCCTGATTATCAAGAAAATACTGGACAAATGGATGACGTGCATTGAATTATCAGAAACAAGAATTAGACTACTTTGGAGATTCCAATCCATCACTGCACTCTAGGCAGGTCACCAAGGCAACATTAGTAAGACATTCATTGCAATTAACGCGTTGAAAACAATAAGTCACAACAATAAGGCAGCTTTATTTATTATTAATTATAATAAAAATAAAAATCACAAATGGAATGGGTTATATTATAACATATGATTCTACTATTGACAAAACCAACATAAGAAATACTGGTTACAGATCCGTAGAACACTTAACCTTAATGGTACTAGAACTAAAATCAAGCAATTGGCATGTTATGTCATTCTAATGAAGAGAGAAACCTTGAAAGGATAAATGATGAGGATTCCTGTCACCGTCACAGACTTGAGTAAAGGGAATGTGTGCTAATCTTTAAACACAGGGAATGCCAAGAGTTGCTGTGGACACCAAATCTATTCCTTGAGTGCATGAACACAGGTTATCTTTGAAGTGGAAGATGAATGCAAAGATTGAATAGGGACATTCTGGAAATTTGAACAGGTACTTCCATTTTCTCTAATTTCAAGTAACCCTTGTATTCACCACTCTCTCTCGCCCTCCGACATGCGAGTGGCCCTGCTGATTTCACTGTCCGTATCTCTTCGTTATCACCTCTTCCATAGTCAACAATGGACCATTTGAGATCCACATTTCCTGGGTCATCACTGCCGATTTTGCTTTGCTCTGTACCTTTTTAATAACACTAGTTCCCCTCTCCCCTGACTCGACCCGGAACGTCGCCCGTTCCTTTTCTCCAGAGATGCCGCCTGACCTGCTGAGTTACTCCTGCACTTTGTGTCTATGTTCTATTTATGTCACCCTTACACTGAAGATGTGATTTCTACATCGGCCACGCAGGGAATGATATCAATCACAATGCAACATGTCTTTTCCGCATTGCCAAGAAATTAGGTCATGTTGTTGTGAGTGTGATACAGTTTGGTAAGTTGTGCAGGAAATGAAAATATCAATATCAGGGCAAGTCACCAGGGCTACATTCAATGGCTAGCTGCAATCAAGCACATGTTGACAGCATTGATTCTTATTCTCAGGGGACATTTATCCTTTCACTCAAAGGATACAGACTGAAATGTGGAAACCTATATTCTGTGTTGCAAATTTGTTTTGTTTCTGCCATGCAGTGGCCAGGGTTCCCTAATAAAAATTGAAACAGAGCAACATTTTCACAAAGCTGGTGGGAAAAGACCAATTTTGAATTTATTTATTTCACCATTGACTCCATCTACACTTCACACTGCCTCGGGAAAGCAGCCAATATAATCAAAGACCTTTCCCGCCCTGGTCTTTCCCCCTTCTCCCTGTCAGGAAGAAGATAGCAAAGATTGAAAGTACACATCACCAGATTCAGGAACAGCTTCTCCCCCTCTGTTATCGGGCTCCAGACTCTCCTTTTGATTCTCCTCTTCTCATTGTAGACATTGGACTTTGCCTCTGAAACCGTTACAATACAATGTTGAGAACTATTCTGAACTATTCTGCACTGTATCTTTCCCTTTACTCCACCTATTATACTTGAGTTTGGCTTGATTGCGTTTATTTTATTTATTTTTTGTTACAGCGTAGAAACAGCCCTTCAGCCCACTGAGTCCACGCTAACCAACGATCACTCGTCCATAGTTCTGTGTATTCCCAGTTTTGCATCCTGCACGCTAGGAGCAATTTACGGAGACCAGTTAACCTACAAACATGCAAGTCTTTGGGATGTGGGAGGAAACTGGAGCACCCGGAAAAAAACCACGAGATCACAGGGAGAATTTACAAAAACCACACAAACAGTACCCATTGTCAGGATCGAATTCGGGCCTGTGGTGCTGTAAGGCAGCAACTCTACTGTTGCACCACTGCATAATAGTATAGTATATGTATCGTATTATTATGCACAGTATTATCTGATTTGATTAAATAGCTTGCAAGACAAAGCTATTCACTGTACTTCAATACATGGCAATAATAAACCTAAACCTAAATCTACTCACCAACTGATCCTACCTGCAGCTCTTGGACCAGCATGCAGGAAGGCTTTACATGTCTTTGTTCGACCATTATTTATTTTAACACCAGGTGAATACTTGGTTCAATTCAGTCACAGAGAGAAATATGGGCAGTACAGTTCCTGATTAGGAGGCCCAAGTCACTAAATCAAGTTTGAAGATATTTTGCGCTCTTTATTGTTCAAGACTGTTTTGGCACCATACGCAGAATTGGTCTTACACACATCTTCTTTGGCAAACTAGCAGTGGAGTCATTAGATCCCTCTGAGACTTGAATTAAAAGTACTTGGCATGAAGTCCGTGCCAGGTTTTAATGGTGTCTCTCTTGGGTCTTATGAGACTGTGGGCAAGCCACTAATTCCAAGCGCTTAATCATTTCTGTTTCTTCTGCCATTGCTGGTGGGTTTTTTTCAGTTTAGCTGCCAAATAAATGGCTGCTACACGGATATCGTAGCACCATCTAAATTAACTACAGTTTACAGTTAAAGCAATGGTTGGTATTATTTGTTTGGCAGGCACCCTATAACCTAAACTGTGCTAAGAGAGATTCGCTAAATAGTCCTAGCCATAAATAACATGGGGCCCATATAATTACCCACTCAAATTCAGCCAACTCAATACAAATATGTATGAAGCCTGACAAGGATCGTAATCCACGAGGAAATGTACAAGACCGAGCGATTGTATAGAATTCCAGATCCAAGCAGAATAATTAACTGGAAAAGATACACACAAAAAGCTGGAGTAACTCAGCGGGACGGACAGCATCTTTGGAGAAAAGGAATAGGTGACGCTTCGGTATCGACCCAAAATGTCACCCATTCCTTCTCTCCACAGATGCTGCCCATCCCGCTGAGTTACTCTAGCTTTTTTTGTCTATCTTTGGTTTGAACCGGTATCTGCAGTTCCTTCTTACACGATAAACAGGGAAATCTAGATTCTATAAAATATCCCCAAATTAACAATGCATCAATGCTCAGTTTTCTCACAGCATAAAACACAGCGTTAAATCTCAGCAGGAGATAGCACCACTTTTTGAAATCAAATTGCATTTTAATGTTTTGTTGCCCTGGTAAAATGATTTTGTTTTTCTTCTTGCTTATATTGCATTGTCAGATGCGTGATTTAAAAGGCTGTGGAGCTGAATTCCTATTGGCTATCTTTATCTGCAGTTCTCAGAAATCCTCTTCTAACTTTAATCCTGATTGCATGTAAAACATTTCGGAGCTAAGCAGCTATGCATTTGTGGGAATCTGACACTGTTGAATTGCTTCCAATTTAGCTTTGCTCAGACTCTGCCAATATTTTCCAAAGACACCTTGCCATCCATAACACTCTAATTTAACATTTACTTTGCTCAATTACTTCATATATAGTGTGTGCTTATATATTACCAATTGTGAAAATACATTAATTCGGGTTGTTTGGCTTGCAGCTTGCCAGCTAAATACACCAGGCCTTGTCAAACTGTGCACATGGGGCAGCAAGATTCAAGTGTTACCTTAATGGATGACCACAGGATGATATCAATGTTAGCCACAGGGAAACTGGCTAAGGAATAGAACATGAATTTGGGTTCCAATTTCTAATTACTATCCCAACGTTAAGCTGTAAACATTAGTAGACGGCAGGTTCAGACCCAACTATGCATTCAAGAGTCAAGGGTGTTTTATTGTCGTATGTCTCAGACTGAACAATACAATTCTTACTTGCAGCAGCACAACAGAATATGTAAACACAGTACACTGTAAACAATATAATAAACGAGAGAGAAAAAATAAAATGTTCTAGACCGTATTTTTATTTCAAAACTCAACTTTAGTTGTACACGAGAAATACGAGAAATACAAAAAAAACGCTCATTGGCTCTCTCTATATTTGCACTGTCATTCCATGTACACATTCATTGTGTTATCAGTTCTATAAGTTTGTAGTGTTAACACATTCTGTGCATCATTGTGGCACCATTGCCATTCATCTGGCCTGCTGGGATGATATAAACTTGATTGAGCAACTCGATTGACAATATAAACTTCAAATGATTGTGTCTCTTGCCCAGAGTAGGGGAATCGAGGACCAGAGGACATTGGTTTAAGGTGATGGGGAAAAGATTTAATAGGAACCTGAGTGGTAACTTTTTCACACAAAGGGTGGTGGGCATATGTAACAAGCTACCAGAGGGGATAGCTGAGGCAGAGACTATCCCAACATTTAAGAAACCGTTAAACAGATACATGGATAGGACAGGTTTGGAGGGATATGGACCAAGTGCAGGCAGATGGGACTAGTGTAGCTGGGACATGTTGGCCGGCGTGGGCAAGTTGGGCTGAAGGGGCTGTTTCCACACTGTATCACTCTATGATTCTATGACTTCTACACAGGGCTTGGCTCCTCACTGTCGAGTGGCAGAAGGACATTAGACTGCAGCCCTTCCCCACACAACCTTGGCATTGGCTGCACCCATGTCACCCAGGAAAATCTCATCATGTTGGAGGAGCAACAGGTTTCATACGAGCCCAACACTGTCTACCAGCAGCAGGTGACGTCTGTTTCAATGGGCGCCCCCGTGAACAACGCATAGATGTTACGCAACTGCTACAGGATGAACTATGGCAAGGCACTTTGTGTCCTTCTCCAGACCATCACGTAAATGCACTGTCCACAAATGAATGGGTAACCATTTCCTTCCCATCACAGCATTTCTGAGGATTAAATGCAAATGGAGGGAGATTCTGACCTTACAGGAACCATAAGATGGTTTTTCGCACTGCCAGCTAAGCAAGGTCTCAGTGCCTGTTGGTGAGTTCTGGTGATGAGGCACTCTGCTGGATGGTTTGGACAGTCTGCTCAGGGAACCACCCCAATAGAATCCATCGTGTAGAACAGTCTTGATCCGAAGCATCCAGCACCTTCTCCTTCTCTCCAGAGATGCTGCCTGTCCCGCTGAGTTACTCCAGCATTTTGTGTCTATCTTTGGTGTGAACCAGCATCTGCAGTTCCTTCCTACACATTCCATGTATACCATTGCCTGATCGACATGTCATCCCGGGTATTTTCTTGGAAGTACTTTAGGATGAAGGATAGGTAGTTTGGCAATGTCCAGCTGACTGGGACATTGCATAGCAACAAAGCCAGGCCCATCCTTCATAACATTGACGACAGGTAAACCCTAGCACATTGTGACAGCTGGTGCCCATGTCCTCTGGTTCCAAGCACAAGTAGATACAACACACATGAAGGTAGCCATCAGGGTGGTGGTGATGTTGGGTACCCAATTGGCCCTTATGATATGGAACCACGTACAAGTTATGGTTGGGGTAGCAGATCTCTTTCCTTGGGCCTGTATTCGCTGGTGTTTAGAAGGATGAGAAGGGACCTCATTGAAACGTATCGATTAGTGAAACTTCTGGAGATAGTGAAAGCAGAGAGGATGTCTCCACTAGTGCGAAAGTCGAAGATCAGAAGCCATAGACTCAGAATCGAAGGACGAACCTTTAGAAAGGAGATGAGGAGGAATTTCTTTAGTCAGAGGGTGGTGAATCTGTGGAATTCATTGTTACAGATGGCTGTGGAGGCCAAGTCATTGGATATTTTTAAGGTGGAGATTGACAGGTTCTTGATTGGTACGGGTGTCAAGGGTGATGGGGAGAAGGCAGGATAATGGGGTTAAGATGGATTGATAGATCAACCATGATTGTATGATGGAGTAGACTTGATGGGTCGAATGGCTCAATTCTGCATTTATAACTTATGTTATGAACTTATGAAAGATGGCTTCCTCATATTACCAATGCCATCTTTATTATTATTATAGTTGCATATTTTATTTTCATTTATTACTTTCATTTAAAGTTGACACTGTGGGATTCAAATTGACATAACTCTGTTCGCAGTCGAGGTTACTGCTGTTCTGCTGGGTGTTTTCAGAATTTTCCATTTTAATTGGCATTGAAAACACTGGATACTAGTTCTACGACACGGACACAATGCTACACAGCAACATTTGTAAAGACGGTACGATATGACAAAATGCGATAGAATTTTATTTATCCCAGGAGGGAAATTGATCTGCCAACAGTTATAAAACACAAGATACAAGATACATTAAATTAAAATAGAGAGAGTACAGAGGAGATTTACTAGAATGTTGCCTGGGTTCCAGCAACTAAGTTACAGAGAAAGGTTGAACAAGTTAGGTCTTTATTCTTTGGAGCGCAGAAGGTTAAGGGGGGACTTGATTGAGGTCTTTAAAATGATGAAAGGGATAGACAGAGTTGACGTGGATAAGCTTTTCCCATTGAGGGTAGGAAAGATTCAAACAAGAGGGCATGACATGAGAATTAAGGGACAGAGGTTTAGGGGTAACATAAGGGGGAACTTCTTTACTCAGAGAGTGGTGGCTGTGTGGAATAATCTTCCTGCAGAAGTGGTGGAGGCAGGATCGATTTTAACATTTAAAAGTAAAGTGGATAGGTATATGGACGGGAAGGGAATGGAGGGGTATGGTCTGAGTGCAGGTAGATGGGATTAGGGGGAAATAAATGGTCGTCACGGACTGGAAGGGCCGAGAAGGCCTGTTTCCGTGCTGTAATTGTTATATGGTTATATGGTTATATGGTTATATGGTTATATAAAATGACAAATGGAAATTATTGGGGAATGTGCAAAGATTGGGGTGGATGGGGGTCAATCTCAGTCTACCCCGCGACAAAAGGGGGAGGAGTTGAACAGTTTGATAGCCACAGGGAAAAAGGATTTCCTGTGGCGTCTGCACTGCATTTTGGTGGAACCAATCTGTTGCGGAAGGTGCTCCTCAGGCTAACCAGTGTGTCATGGAGGGGGCGAGGTGTATGGTCCAAGATGCTCCGCAGTTTGTGGAGCATCCTCCCCGCCAAGACCACCTCCCATGGCCTCCCATAGTGACACCACCCTATCATGAGGAATAACTGGCACCCATGCTATAATTCCCAAGCAGCTAGTTGCAAGTAAAGAGAAAAAGGACAGAAGTTGGTATCAAATCACACTGAAAAATTGGCAGCAAGCCCATCAGACTGTTATTCAGTTCAGGCTCGGAACATGTTTTACAGCTGCCACTTTCAAGGTTGCATTATCCCGCTGCTCTTTGTACAGATGTTCATTCAAAGTTAATGTTATCTAATTATTCTTTTCTGGAACAGTTTCTTGTTGAGTGAGTGAGTCAAAGTGACGGTATGAACATGGTATTCTCCCCAACCGGTGGTTACACTTAAAAGGCCATCAAACGTTGGCTTCTTAACACCAACCATAATTGCCGTATTTATTTGCTGTGCAGAAGTGGTCTTAAACATAAAACGATCATGAGGATATTAATTTGGAAACAAAGGTTGCAATTGGCCTTCGGTCTTTCTCAAAGTGAGTGATGGTGAATTGGGAGGCCTTTGAGTACCGTACCTTGGCTGCTTTCCCAAGGCAGCATGAAGTGTAGATGCAGTCAATGGTAGGAAGTCTGGACTGTGCAATGAACTGGGCTACATCTCTCTGCAATTTCCTGCGGTCTAGGGACAATTTACAATCTCTATCGCAACCAATTAATCGACAAACCAGTAGGAAGGAACCGCTGATGCTGGTTTAAAACAACGTTAGACATAAAATGCTGGAGTAACTCAGCGGGACAAGCAGCATCCCTGGAGAGAAGGAATGGGTGACTGAAGAAGGGTCTCGACCCAAAACGTCACCCATTCCTTCTCTCCAGGGATGCTGCCTGTCCCGCTGAGTTACTCCAGTTTTTTGCATCTAACCTACAACCTTGTAGGTCTTTGGAGTGCGGGAGGAAGCTGGAACACTGGGTAAAACCCACCCGGGGAGAATGTACAAACTCCCTACGGACAGCACCTGTAGTCGGGATTGAACACAGTCTCTGGCGCTGTAAGGCAGCAACTCTTCCGCTGTGTCACCGTGCAACCCCATGAAAAGTGCCCGGTGTCAGTTGCAGCTTGACAACTCGAAGGCTTATTGTCGGCACAGAATATGAACCATTGCACCCTAAGATTAATCTTTTCCCACTGTAAAGTAAGCAGAAGGACAAATGCCAATGAAATCAGAACAAGTGACAAAGCTAACAGCTTTCTCAGCATTACAAGTCAGAGAATGGTTTGATACTAATCAGTACTGTGGTCAAACTGAAACTTATCTACTTGACAGGACGCATTCAAGGACAGGACTTGCATTCAAGGGCTGGAATAAGATCACAAGGTTACATGTGATAAGAGTAGAATTAGGCCATTCGGCCCATCAAGTAAACTCTGCCATTCAATCATGGCTGATCTATCTCTTCCTCCTAACTCCATTCTCCAGCCTTCTCCCCATAACCTCTGACACCTGTGCTAATCAAGAATCTATCTATCTCTGCCGTAAAGATATTCACTGACTTGGCCTCCGCAGCCTTCTGTGGCAAGGAATTCTGACTAAATAAATTTCTTCTCATCTCTTTCCTAAAAGAACATCCTTTAATTCTGAGACTATGACCTCTAGTCCTAGACTCGCCCACTAATGGAAACACCCTCTCCACATCCACTCTATCCAAGCCTTTCACTATTCTGTATATCTCAAACGAGGTCCCCCCTCATTCATCTAATCTCCAGCGAGTACAGGCCCAGTGCAGACAAATGCTGATCACATGTTAACCCACTCATTCCTGGGGTCATTCTTGTAAACCACCTCTGGACCCTCTACAGAGCCAGCACACAACTTCCTCAGATATGGTGCCCAAAATTGCGCACAATATTTCAAATGCGGCCTAACGGAGCCTCAGCATTACATCCTTGTTTTTGTATACAAGCCATCTTGAGATAACTATGAGCATTGAGTTTGCTTTCAGTGCAATGAAATTAGTTCCTGATCTCCAGGATCATGTCAGAATTATGAAGAAAGGGTGGACAGGTTTGTATTTAACTGCTTGGGAATGAAAGCAGTCAAGGGATGATCCACGAGGTTCTAGACGACACCAAACAATGTGGAAAAACTTCAGCCCAATTATTTCTTCAAATTAACCTGAAGCTGCGAAATGAGAGGAAACAGTTTTGAACTGGCAAAAACTCATTTTGGAACTAATATCAGTTCTTCTTCTTCATGCTGCTAGTGATCGATACGTGGAATGAACTTCTCAGCAGAGAGCTGGGGGCAAAAGGCCTGGAATCATTTAAGAAGCAATTGAATGCAGCAGGAGAGTTATTCTGGATAAATGAATGAAAGTGAGCCAAATGGTGAGCCGTCCATAGGTATTCTGTGCGCATGCAATAGGAATGTGCAGGTCCTGGAATGATACTAAAGCTAATCGTGCTCGCACCATATAAGTTTATTCTTCCCCTAATGGCTTAAGTAGTCTGCCAATTCCAGGCTAATTTTCTTTAACTTTCCTTGCATATGTAGCAATGTGTGCAGAAACAGTAAACTGAAGCGATTGTTGTGCTGTGAACAGGGTTACTTAATTCTCACTTAAAAACGGTGTGGGAAGGAATAGTAAGATTGAACGAGAACTTACCAGTTCGAAGGTTGATCTTTATTTTATGAGGAGTCGAAGTGAGGGATTTCGTGAAGAGCCCGCCGGCGCGCATGCTCGACATACTTCAAAGTAGCGGCGTGGAATCACAGCAACCAACAATAGAAATGACTTCGCATAGTAAGATTGAAGTGACTAAGATTACCAGATGAAGGTGATTGAGGGTTGGGCGAGGAGGGCACGAAATCCCTCACTTCGACTCCTCATAAAATAAAGATCAACCTTCGAACTGGTAAGTTCTCGTTCAATCTTACTATTTCATTTCGGAGTCACGTGAGTGACTTCGTGAAGACTTCAAAGCTTCTGTGATTACACGCCCTGGACCACGTCCATGCTGACACACCACTACCAGGGATGGATGGGAGGAACAAACTTGCTCAATAGTTCATACTGCAAAACAAGAGCATATTTATGAATAACAAATCAAAACCCCTCATGCGGGGACATCTCCACGTTCTTGACCTGCATTCAGCACGGCTTCTGCGAACTGTAGAGGAGCAGCAACAGGCTTGTTATAAAAACGCTGGAACACAGCTTCATTAGCCCATGCTGCTGTGGCGAGAATTTGGTCCATAGGCACCTCCATAATCCTCGCCGCTGACGTCGATGCAGCCCTGGTGGAATGAGACTTGAACACATTAGTGTCGATACCTGACTTACCCAAGACGACTCAAAGCCACCTGGATATCGTCTGGACTGTCACTCGATGATGAGGTCTCTTATGAGTGACCAGCAGGTATCTCTCCATTCCTCCGATGCGTGCCGTCACCTTGACATAGTGGCAGATATGTGAGGCTAAACATAGCCTAGCATCTGCGGGGTATGCCGGGAACTTCAGCTGCAGCCCTGTGCACCCAGGTCTATGCTGCTTTAGTAGCTCGTCAATGAAAAAGACTACTTCTGTAGGGGTAGATGTCATTCTGTCGACACGAAGTTTGTGTAGTGTCTGTACCCTCTGAGCTGAAGTCAGCGCTAGTAACATCACCAGCTTCATGGTGAGTTTGTCCAGTTGGAGCCCTTCCATGGGAGACCACGTCCTGAGCAGGGTTAATACGTCCCTGACATCCCAGGTGATATTATAGCGTGGTGTAGGCGGATTCATATTGAATATACCCCGCATGAGTCTGGACACTAGCCTGTTGGATCCTACCCCAATATTGAGGTAGAATGAGAGCGCACTTCTGGCGCTGTTGATGGCACTGTAACTTAAGTGTTCATCATGGTGCAACCCCGCGAGGAATTCCAGGACGTCGGTTATTGTCACGTCATCGTACGTGATGCGAGAGCGGCTGCAGTAGGCTTCCCACTTCTTAATATGCGAGCAGTATCTTCGCCTTGTTGACTCTCGACACGACGCCCCGATGGTATCCATGGTCCGAGCTGCTAACGGCCTGTTCAGAACCTGCAAGCCAACAAATTTAAATAGCCATGGCAGGGATGTGGCTCCCCTGAGACAGGGTGAGTAACCAATTGTGGGCAACCCTTCAAAAGGACCCAAGGTTCGTTGAGCATGTCAAAGACCACCGGATACCAAGGCTGTGTGGGCCAGTCGGGTATAATAAGGATGCCCTTGGCAGCATCTGCCTGAATCTTACGCAATACCCGACTGATGAGGAAAAACGGGGGGAAGGCATAGAAAAAACCAATTCCCCCAGTCCAGCGAGAATGCATCTAGCGCTATAGCCCCAGGATCTGGTTCCCATGAAACGTAGGTTGGTACCTGATGGTTCAACCGTGACGCAAAAAGGTCAATGTCCGGTTTACCAAATTTGGCTGTGACTTTAGCAAAAATCTCAGGATGCAACATCCATTCAATATTGTCATTAAATTTGCGTGACCTGGTGTCCGCCACAGTATTAAGCTCACCTGGCAAATAGGTAGCTGAAATCCAAATGTCTCTTTGAACACACCAGAGCCAAATTGAGTTAGCCAATTTGTCGCACAAAACTGACCTGGTACCACCTATATGGTTTAAGTACGCCACTGCTGTGGTGTTGTCTATTTGGAGACGGACATGTGCTCCAACAAGCTTGGAACAATACGCACGAAGTCCGTGGAATGCTGCCAGCAACTCCAAATAGTTAATCCCTTGAGTCAACAACATCGTTGACTCAAGGGTGTCCCATCTGCCCCCACAACTAGAGCAATTATCCACAGCTCCCCAGCCATTGGAGCTTGCATCAGTCTGCAAATATACCACCAGATTAGCCTCCCTGATAGGCTTGAATGAGCTGCTAATGTGGCACACCCACCATTGCAACTCATTTATCGCTTCGGACGGCAGCTGCATTGATTGATCATAATGACCAGCGTCCTGTTTTAACGCAGCAATTTTAGCTCTTTGCAAACTCTGATAATGCAAAGGTCCATATCGCGCTGCCGGAAACAAAGCTACAAGCTTACCAATTACTGTAGCTGTATGCCGAATCGATGGTATATTGGTGCGGATTAAACCTTGACACACCTGGGTAACCTCCTCAATCTTGTTAATTGGTATGGTAACCCTCATGCTCATAGAGTTCACCGTGAACCCTAGGTAATTAATCACCTGGGCAGGGCAGAACTTTGATTTCTTTGGATGGACAATAAACCCTAATTGTTGAAGTATATTGACAGCAGCTGCAACTCCCTGTTCAGCCAAATCCAGGGTGTGGCCCACAATTAAGATATCATCTAAATAGGCCATAACTATATGATGTCGCTGTCTCAAATAAGCCATAATTGGTTTCAGTAATTTAGTGAACAATCCACTTTAAAATGAGTATATGTTACAAAAGTATTCAAACGGGTTAGATCAATAATGACACAACAACCTCCATCCTTCTTAGGTCTGGTGAATATATTCAAAACAAATTCAACTGGCTCATGCACCGCTTTCTCAATCACTCCCTTCTGTTCAAGCCTTAAAATTTCCTTGTAGCCTGCTGCCTGTTCTGCAGCAGATAATTTAAACGTTCGACCGGGCATGTGCTGGGATGGAGGAATGTCGCCATTAATAAACTCAATTTTATGCCCCTGAATATTCTGCAACACATACTCGTCACCAGTAAAATTACCCCATGCACCCAAAAACAGCCGAAGGCGACCACTAACATGTGAAGTTAAACAAAGAGAAAAGAGAGAACCAGACCCCCTCACCCCCGTGGTTACCGGCGGTCCTTGAAACGTGTGGGTGGACGTGGAGGTGCTGGGTTGGCTTGAGGGCGCGGCGTCTTCGTTTTCCACCAGGGTCTCTGCCAACCCTGTCCTAAAAAAGACCCCTGGTGCTGGGTCTGATGTTGCTGTCGTTGTGGAGCTTGAGGGTGGGTCCTCGTCGAGGTACTAGCAGACCCTCGTGAGTGAATGTATGGAGCTTTTGAGCCTGACGGTGTGGGGGCACTCTGAGAGCGCATGATCCCCACCGTTTTGGCTTGTTCGTCAAGCTCTTTGACTCTCTTCGAGAGGTCCTCCCCAAAGAGTTGACGGGGCGGCGGCGGTGGTTTGCACAATCCTGCAAACTGCGGGTTGAGCGCTGGGCGGATGCTGTTTTTTTCGAAACCCGTTGATTTCGTGCTGGGTCGCGCACAGGAGGGCCAGAGCATCTTCCTGGTCCAAATTCAGTTCGTCCCCGTCCACCAAAGGCGGTAATACCGGCCGTGAGGAGCTTCAGGATCCGCTGCAATTTTACCTCTTGTTGACGGATAGCCGCACTGATGTTGCCCCATATCGGCGTATTGACCACAGGCACGTTGAGGGAGTTGCAATTGGATGGAGCCTTGTGACGGCTCATTGCCTGAATGAGGACTTCTTCCTGTAGTTGCTGGTTGTTAAGAAAGTCCACAGTGGCTGCCAGCTTTGCGTTTAAAGGCAGTCCAGATGAATGTGGGGCCGCAAATTTGGTCGCCACATCCAGAAGATCCTCCGCTGGCACCTCCAACGGAGGTGGTATGGAATCCACCAAAACCTCCTCCTCCTGCTGCTCCAGGCTGATGGTAGAGGCTGGTGACAACGCCCTGTGCCTGTTGCTGCCCTGCTGTAGTTGACGTTGAAGCAGGAGCTCCAGCAGCTGCTCCATACGGTCAATACGCCCTTCACCCTGAACACTCAGGTGGTCGGAGTCCTCCGGCTCTGAAAAGAAAACCGGGCTCCTATCATCGGTCCGCACCTCATCGAGGCCCAGCCGGTGCCGGTAGTTGTCGCTAACAGCCGCCGAGGCGAAACTGCGCGATTCCCGCGCGGGCGTGTTTAACCGCCTCCGTTTAGCGGGAGCTGAAGCCGTTGCCTACTCGGAGGGCTGAGTGGAACGGGCCGTGCAGCCGCACGCACCCAGCTCGAGGTCGCCAGTGAGCCCGCTGACGACCTGACTGCCATGGCAGGGTCCCCCTGCTCTGGCGGCACACCACACTCCTCCTCGTCGAACTCCTCCGAGCTGTGGTGTGCTGGCGGATCTGGACCTGTAATCACAGGGCTTACCCACATCTCCGCCTGAATCCCGGCTTGCGTTGCAGGTACTGCCGATGGTAAAGGCCCCGGAACTGTTGACCGGCGAACTCGTCCTGACGTCCTCCGGCCCTTGGAACTCCCATCCATGTCCTTGCTGCAAGACATAACCAACAACAAGGACCACCAACTAAAGGTTGGATACTTACCTCCGTGGCCCCTTATGAAGGGCTGGCGAGGAGCGCGCTCCACTGCCAGCCGTCGCAGCAACGCGGTACGACGATATGGCGAGCATGCGCGCCGGCGGGCTCTTCACGAAGTCACTCACGTGACTCCGAAATAAAATTGCAGATACCAGCTTGCACTGAAGATAGACACATAATGCTGGAGCAACTCAGCAGGTCAAGCAGCATATCTGGAGAGGAGGGGGGTACACAAAAGGCTGGAGAAACTCAGCGGGTCCAGCAGCATCTAAGGAGCGAAGGAGATAGGCGATGTTTCGGGTCGAGACCCTTCTTTCATCTGGAGAGAAGAATGGGTGATGTTTCAAATCGAGACACGGTTTGAGTATGAAGAAGGTCACTCATTCCTTCTCTCCAGAGATGCTGCCTGTCCCTCTGAGTTACTCCAGCATTTTGTGTCTATCTTTGGAACATCCATGACGATAGGCACAGAAATGAATAGGCACAGACTTTACCCTTTTTTGCATCTGAACAAGGTTCTATTTTATTCTGCAGCCCGGGTGCCTTTTCGGAAATATTGAACCAGCACAGAACCAATCACAAAGTGCTGGAGGGTCAGGCAGCATCTGTGGAGGAGAATGGTTTGATGACGTTTCAGTTTGGGTCTCTTCTTCCCTCCACAGAAGCTACTCGTCCCACTGAGTTCCTCCAGCATTGAAGCAGAGACCCCACACGAAAACTTGTCTGTCTATTTTAGTTTAGTTTAGTTTAATTATTGTCACGTGTACCGAGGTACAACGAGGGGTGGGAGATTGCAACCCTCGCGTGGTCCGCCCTGTTTCAACGAATGCAATCAACCTGGCGCGCACAATCAAATAAGATCAAATAGAACAAGTTGTCCTACAACCTTAGGGTGTGCACGCCACACACAAGAAGAAGAAGGTACAGCAAAAAGCTCTTGTTGCGTGCTGACCGGTCAGCGGACATTTCCCTCACAGATGTTGCCTGACCCGTTGAGATTCGGCAGCATTTGTTTTTGCTTACCGATTACAGCATCTGCAGTCTCTTGTGTCTCCACGGAAACAGTCACACGTGCAACATAAACAACTGGAGGGAGTGTGGTTAGTAATCATCGTATTGCTTTCTTCATCTGTTATGCTGCAGCCTCTTGCTTCTGCTGAACTTCTCCACGATTAGGTTTAGGTTTGTCACGTGTGCCGAGGTAGTGTGAAAAGCTTTGTTTTGCGTGCTATCCAATCAGGTCAGGTAATACTATACATAAATACAACCAAGCCAAACTCAAGTATAATAGATGGAGCAAAGTGTAAGATACAGTGAAGAATATTCTACAGAAGAACAGATGGTACATTGGGAAGAGTATTTCACATGAAACAGTGGCACTCGAGACTCACCACTGGACATGGTGTTAAAATACACTATTCAAGTTCAAGTTCACATTTATTGCCACATGCACCAATTAAGGCACAATGGAATTTGATTTACCATGCAGCCACCCAATCAAAAATAGCACAATGCGCATGAACATCCACTGCAGTGGAATCAACATTCTTCACTGTGGTGGAAGGCACTAACGTTCAGTCAGTCCTCCTCCCCCTTTGTTCATCCGTGGTCGGGGCCATTGTGCTTTTCTTTGACACCAGAATGATGGCGGTCTTACTAAAGCAAGTGAGAAGTTTAGACGGGAGAGTTTGAGCAGATGACATAAAACATCACCTCTCCATGTTCTCCAGGGATACCACACGATCCACTGAGTTACTTCAGCACTCTGAGCCTTTTTTTGTAAACCAGCATCCACCTGGTCCAAAGACAGACACAACCTGCAGGAGTAACTCAGCGGGTCAGGCAGCATCTGTGAAAAAAATGCATAGGTGACATTTCAAGTCAGGATCCTTCTTCACAGTTACTCCAGCATTGACAGTCTACCTTTCATATAAATCAGCATTTGTAATTCCCTCTCATTAGAAACATAGAAACATAGAAAAATAGGTGCAGGAGTAGGCCATTCGGCCCTTCGAGCCTGCACCGCCATTCAATGTGATCATGGCTGATCATCCAACTCAGTATCCCGTACCTGCCTTCTCTCCATACCCCCTGATCCCTTTAGCCACAAGTGCCACATCTAACGCCCTCTTAAATATAGCCAATGAACTGGCCTCAACTACCTTCTGTGGCAGAGAATTCCAGAGACTCACCACTCTCTGCGTAAAGAATGTTTTCCTCATCTCCTAAAGGAATTCCCCCTTATCCTTAGACTGTGACCCCTTGTTCTGGACTCCCCCAACATCGGGAACAATCTTCCAGCATCTAGCTTGTCCAACCCCTTAAGAATTTTGTAAGTTTCTATAAGATCCCCCCTCAATCTTCTAAATTCCAGCGAGTACAAGCCGAGTCTATCCAATCTTTCCTCATATGAAAGTCCTGACATCCCAGGAATCAAGTCTGGTGAATCTTCTCTGTACCCCCTCTATGGCAAGGATGTCTTGCCTCAGATTTGGAGACCAAAACTGTACCCAATACTCCAGGTGAGGCCTCATCAAAACCCTGTACAACTGCAGTAGAACCTCCCAGCTCCTATACTCAAATCCTTTTGCTATGAATGCTAACATACCATTCGCTTTCTTCACTGAAGAAAGCAAATGGTATTCTACCTGATCCACCTGTTGTGAGCAGCTGGCAAGAGTATTCACATACATCTTTAACCTACCCCTATATAAAAAAGGAACTGCAGGTGCTGGTTTACAAAAACAAAAGGCTGAAAGTGCTCGAGTAACCGTTTTGTAATTCAGCATCTGCCGTTCCTTGTTTCTACATAGTGAAGGGTTAAGGTTGTCTGTGAATACTCCTACCAGCTGGTACGACAGGTCCTGTGGCAGCAGCCGAAGACCATCCAGGCCAGTCGCTTTCCGCAGGTTCACTCTCAGGAAGGTTGACCGAATATTCGCGACAGTGATCCCGAGGATGATGGAGTGCGTGATATCATCCCACTAACCGCCTGTTCAAAGCGAGCATGGAATGCATCAAGTGTACATAAGAGGCAGCACTGTGGCACAGGGGTTGAGTTGCTGTCTTACAGCGCTTACACCACGGTAGACCTGGGTTCGATCCCGGCTACCGGTGCTGTCCGCATGGAGTTCGTCCCTTCTCCCCGTGACTAAGTGGGTTTTCTCTGAGATCTCACATTTCCTCCCACACTCCAAAGACATACAGGTTTGTAGGTTATTGGCTTGGTATTAAAAAAATTAAATTGGCCCAAACGTGTGTAGGATAGTGTTAATGGGCAGCGATCGCTGGTCAGTGTGGACTCGGTGGGCTGAAGGTCCTGTTTTTGTGCTGTATCTCTAAACTAAACTACATGTGTAGTTGCCAGCGATGCTGGCTGACCTCACTTTGTAGCCTGCAATGGAGTGCAAGCCTTGCTACAATTGACAAGTGTGCATGTGGCTAATGCAGACCTCTTGTGCACCACTCCACTAGAAACTGTGATGTGGGCTTTTGCCAGGGGGTCAAACCTTTCTTGGTGAGTCACCAACAGATGTCTTAGAAATAGCGCAACTAGCAACAACCATGCTTCACTGTAGAGTCAGTAACATTCTCAGAGATAATGGAGGCAACATTTTCTACTTACATTTTCCTACTTTCCCAATTATATATCACAGAGATGTATAAACATGGCAAGGAAAATCTAGGTTCATCAGCAATTCCATCCAGCAATGTGGAGATATGAAATGAGTTAGAAGCATGCAGAGGCAAAATTAATTCAAAACCATTGAGAAGAACACATTTTCTGCTCCGAGGAGCATGTTTGATAACATATGGCGATAATAATTAATTATGTTGGATCTACAAAATGTAGAATGGAGTTGCAAAGATGAGTTAGACGCCACCTCTGAAATATGAAAACTGGAATTGATTGTGCATGCTCCCCAGCATCACGTACACCCAAGAAGGCATGTCCTTCTCGAGAAGTCTTCCCTTTGTTTATTTTCTGATTGTTGCCTGATGAGACTGGTTGCTTGCTATGGATACTGCTTGGATTTTTAGTGATTCTCCATAGCGTACCATTTTCACTACTGTGTTCATGTTATCCGTTGAACATTATCAATTGATATTTGGGAGCTCTCCAATGACCGTACACTGGAACAAAACTCTCACCCGTGGGTGGGTGCTGGAGGGCGGGCCAGGACGTGCCGCCCAGAGAACACAGAGGGACCCGGTGGGGGAGGGGGTGGCCCGAGGGAACACAGAGGGACCCGGCGTGGAGGAGCCACCGTGAACACAGAGGGACCCTTGGAACTCCATTAAACATTTTGTGACTGTCAGCGCCCTATACCTGGGGCCTCTTTGCATACTTTGTGCATGGTGTGCAAAACAAAGAATTTCAATGTGACATGTCACATGTGATTATAAAGTATCGATCATTCATTCATAGCCTGAAAAAAAATCTCATGGGATATCAACATATATTTTAAACAAATTATTTTCCTTCATTGTTCCATTCTTTACAATGGCATTGCTACATAACAGGAATGCTTGAAAATAAAGGAATTTATCAAATCAGTAATATATCTTGCCGTAGAAAATGGTCACTATTAACCTTTTGTCATTGTCCCCAAATTGGTAACCTTGTTTCTCTTTCCAGAGCTCGTGCATGGGCTTCTGAGTAAATCCAGCATTTGTGTTAAAGATACAGCAGGGAAGCTGGCCCTTCGGCCCACTGAGTCCACGCCGGCCATCGGTCACCCGTACACATTAGTTCTATGTCATTCCCGTTTTGTGTCCATTCCCTACACATTAGGGGACATTTACAGTGGCCAATTAACCCACATGTCCTTGGGATGTAGGAAGAAACTGGAGTGCCCGGAGGAATCCCATGTGTTTGCAGTGAGAACATGCAAGCTCCACATGGGCACCACCTGATGCCTGGATCGAACCCAGGTCCCTGGTGCTGTGAGGCAGCTGCTCTATCAGCTGCACCAGTGTGCCACCCATTTCCTGCTTATTTTTTAGAGTCCCAGTATCTACACTTGCTTTACTTCTCCACTGATGCCACTGTACTTGATTACACATTTTCCCGTGACTTTTACAATGACAGAATGTTACCCTCCTGTTGAAAACTGTTACATAGCCATTTTCATAACTGTTCATTAACAACGGTGCTGATGAATGGATTTCAGGGACTTTGGCCAGTTCTCACATTGCTTTTACTTAGAATTTATCCATAAAATCCTAATGCAATTTATTCCTGATTAATTCGTTTCTGAAAAAATTGCTCTCATGATAATACTGCATCATTGCGATTACTTGCGCAAAACTAACGCGTCTTGAGAAAATAGCTTCAGCTAATTGGTTCTGAACATACTCAAATGGATTAACCTGATGGGGGTTAATGTGCTAAGCAAATCCCTATGATATGTACAGTAATAGGGAAGAAATTGGGCAGCATTGTGTCAGGTTTATGTGATTAAAATGGCTGCTGTGAAAGCCGGCTTCATCACCCAAATTCTCAGGATCTCAACCTGATGTCTCTGTCAATATTGACTTGGTATTTTGCTTGGGCAGCTAACACCCCAACGGTATGAATATTGACTTCCCCAACTTCAAGTAACCCTTGCTTTCCCTCTCTCTCTCCATCCTTCCCCCTTCCTAGGTCTCCGACCAGTCTGACTGTCCTCCCAATTACATTTTATCTCTGTATGCTTTCTTGCCACCTTCTCCTAGCTAACAATGATCCATTCTACAGAACTGTCTCATCCTGAACACAACTAAGACTAAAGAGATGGTGGTTAACTTTGGCAGGTCCAAGCTCCCCCTTCAGCCGGTCAATGCTGCAGGGGCTGACATTGAGGTGATGCAGACACATAAATACCTTGGAGTGCAAACTGGACTGGCCTGTCAACTCTGACGCCCTCTACAAAAAAGGCCAGAGCAGACTCTTTTTCCTCAGAAGGCTCAAACCCTTCAATGTGCGTAATGATATGCTGCACATGTTTTACAACACTGTGGTTGCAAGTGTTATTTTCTACGCTGTTGTCTGCTGGGGCAACAGCATTAGCGCAAAAAACGACAAGCAGCTGGACAAACTGGTTAAACGAGCTAGCTCAGTGCTGGAGGGGAGAGTGGACTCTGTGGTGGATGTGCTTGAGAGGCGTATGAGGCACAAGGTGCAGGTCTTCCTGAAAAACCCCGGGCATCCCCTCCATGTGATTCTGGAGAGTCAAAAGAGCACTCGGAACTTCAACCGGCTCCTCTCCCTGCCCTGTAGAACGGAGCGGTTCAGGAGATCCTTCACCCCTGCAGCCAGTAGATGTTATAATTTGGACCGCTAGGCTGTAGGGGCATGCATTTATTTTCAATTTTTAATTTTTAATTGTTAATTATTGGGCTTTTTAAGTATTTATTGCTCTCAGGTAGTGTCCACATTGTATTTTATGTATTTTCTGTCTGCGTTCATTTTGAATGTGTGGGTTTGTTGGTTGGGGGCTTCTGGACATCTGAATTTCCCTGAGGGGATCAACAAAGTATTTATTATTATTATTATTATTATTATTATTTTCTTTCAGCCGCATCTCCTTTGATGTCTTGTTTTCACACCTTACCCTTCCTGATCTCTGTCTCGCTCCCCTGACTCTCAGTCTGATGAAGGGTCTCGACCCAAAACATCACCCATTCCTTCTCTCCAGAGATGCTGCCTGTCCCGCTGAGTTACTCCAGCTTGTTGTATCTATCTTGAGTGGGTATTTTATCAAGTCCAGGATAATCATCCAGAAATAGATAAGGTGCCACCCATATCCCCTCCCCCACACATTTGCTACCAAGTGGTCCAATTACTGCTTCAGAATCTCTCAGGGAAATTGAGCCTAATTACTGATAATTGCCAGGTAAAAATCTCAAGGAACCAAGAAGCCAGCATTTGTCCCAACCCCACCTCTTTCCCAGCTTTCTCTCCCCCATTGCAAGGAGTCTGAAGAAGAGTCCCAACCTGAAACGTCGCCTGTCCGTATCCTCCAAATATGCTGTAGGAAGGAACTGCAGGTGCTGGTTTAAACCGAAGATAGACAAAAAAAATGTGATTGTCATATGTCCTGAAATGGAACAGTGAAATTCATACTTGCAGCAGCACAACTGATATGTAAACATAGTACTCAGTAGACACCATAATAAACAGGAAAAAGAGGCTTAATATATAAAAAACAAACAAACAATACAGTGCAAAGACAAAAACAATGTCCACAACTTCCTACTGCAACAGAGGCAATTTGTAGTTTTGGATTTGAGTTGGAATTTGTAGTGTTCAATAGTGTCCTACCTTCTTACTGATGACAGAAGTGATTGATGGTGAGACAATAGGTATGGCTATTTGTTTTTCTACATAATGGATTAACCTGAAGGTGGTTTATGTGTTATGCATATGGGTGTTTCCGTAAATACAGCACTCAGTAGTGAAACTGAAGGTCTCCAAACGTGCTGATTATTTTCCTGTTTTTTTATGTAATATTCCCATTGTTTCATATCCTGTATTTTAAGTACTATAGATCATGGTGTATAGCCAAAGTAATGAGATGAAGCAAAAAATAAATAAATCTGTATTTACAAAGAAAAATATCAGTTATGTCGGACTAATATATACCAGAAAAATTACATTAATTTTGCAATTAAAAGCCAAATTCTGATTATGCTTATGATTTTTATGATTTATCATCCGACTAGATGGTTTTCTGATGCCCCAGGTTTTTGCAGCAGAACGTGAGCAGCAGTGTCCATTTGGTCACGTGTGAAGTGTGTGATTTAAAAGCAGAGTAACCGTTTTTATATTTATTGTTTCTTGTTTTAATTTTTTATATTTTGTTTTAGCTTTCCATTGAAATACTTAGTAATGAATAGAACAAAATCATGAAATGCAAATTTAGTTTGCTCACCTAGTTTATCGATGTCTCCTTCTGTTGTCCGTCCCGTAGTCTGACCTCGTCAATGCTATTAACGGGGTTTTTGTTGCACTGGTCGCAATATTTAAAAAAATTCAAATAAAAGACAAAGGACATTTATTGTCAAGTACACCAGTTGGTGCAGTGAAATTTGAGTTGCAATTTGCAGCACACAACATTAAAGAAGAATTTAACACAAAACATAAAAACATCCCCCCACAATGGTTCCCACTGTGAGGGAAGGCAGCAAAGTCCAGTCTTTTTTTCTCCTAGTGCACCCATGGTCATGTCTATTTGAGGTCTTCGCAGTTGCCGTAACAGCGGCTCGATGTTTCAGGCCCTCTTGTCGGATGATGGAGCTCCGGCGTCTGGAGAACACTCTTCAAGGGCTCTGAGTGTCTGGAAGGGCTGTTTCCTACCCGGGACCGTGGCTCCCGAAGTCCACAGGCCACGCTGGTTGGAGCTCCAACACTGGCAATCTCGGCGAGAGATCCCAGGCTCCGTGGTGTTTAATCCCAGCGCCGCCCACAGCTGGATGCTCCGCGACCACAGTTCCGCGATGTTGGAGATGGCGGCCTCAACACTCCTGAGCTTACCACACGGCGACCCGGGTAAGGCATCACCTGCTCCGCGATGGTGCTTCAGCGCTGCGCCGGCGTGCTAACATTTTGTAGGGCAGCCAAGAAATCAGTAAGTGTCCCATATGCCTTTTATGCCTTAAAAAAAAAATTACTGTTGTTTTTTTTTAATTTTGACCAAATTTTGATCATAAATTAGCTCAAAAGGATCATACCTAGGCCACTCATGCCACAGGTTGGTCCCCTTATTTACTGAAACACCCATCTCTCTACAATATGTAGAGAAATAGGAAATAAATTATATTTATATCAAGTTAATGTGCTCAAAATAGCTTCTGTAAAAGCTGGCATTGTCACCCAAAATCCCCAAATATCTGTCTGATATCTGCCTCAGTCAATATCAAGTTGGTATTTAATCAAGAGGTCAGGAAAACCATCGAAAAATAGATAAGGCGCCTCTGACATCTTAAGGAACCAAGAAGCCAAGCTTTGTCCCATCTCCACCGCTTTTCCAGCTTTCTCTCAAGGGAGTCAAGAGTGTTTTATTGTCGTATGTCCCAGGTAGAACAATTAAATTCTTACTTGCAGCAACACAACAGAATATGGAAATCTTGGCAACCTAATTGGCGGGTTAAAGAAGAGTTTAGGAGAGTTTGAAGAAATGTCATGTAGAAGACCTCCTTTGACTATGTAGAAGACCTCCTTCGACCTCCTTCGACTATGTTGAAGACTAGCTTCGACTAGCTTCGGGAAAATTGGACACCGAATAGTGGAGAGTGAAGATGACCTCCTTCGATCTCCCTTCCATCCCCTTCCACCTCCTTTTTTACCGCCCTTCTACTATGTTGAAGACTATCTACGACTACCTACGATTACCTTCGATTACCCTCGAATACCTACTCATAACATGCCGACCTACTTCGACTAAAACTACAAGTAAAAAAAGTATCGATTTTTTCCATGGCGACCTTTTTTTACTCGCAGGCATTTTTCAACATTTTTCAACTACTCTCGAGCATGGAGAGTTACAAAGACCTGCTTGGACATAGTGTCGACCATGCTGCGAATATGAATTGAGGGCAAACTCGTCAGAACTCACGGATTAGGTCACCGCAGTGGGACAGCCCCTTAATAGTGCAACAACAACAATATTAGTCTATGTAGTTCAGAGCTTATTTGAGGCTGTAGTGTTTAATAGCCAAATGGCTGTGGAGAAGAAGCTGTTCCTGAACCTGGACATTAGAGTTTGCAGGCTCCTGTACCTTCTTCCCGATGGCAGGGGTGGAATGAGTGTATGGCCACTCTCCCCCACTGAAGAAGGGTCCTGACCCGAAACATCACCTATCCATGTCCTCCGGAGATGCTGCTGGTCCCATTGAGTTACTGCAGCAGTTTGTGTTCAGTGCAAATTCTAGACCACTGATATTGAATGATGTTGGATGTATGATGAACTCCCCACTGTTCTCTTCGTATGCAGAGAAGTTTGCAGTGGTTCTGTATCAGCTGATGAAGCCTTAAGTTTCAGTAAAATCATGACCTGTGGCTGTAAATTGACACGCTAACCTTCAGCAAGTCAAATTGTTTTAGTACTCTGCTGCATTTCAATTGTTTGAACTAAACCTGAAATAGGATTGAAATAAACCATTTTCCACTTCCTGAACCATTCATAAGCAATATCAAGAGAGATGGTAAAGGAGTACAATTTTAATTTGTAACATGATATTTATATATCGAAGCCTCTCTCTTGGCTATCATTTAATTTCAGATTAACGCGTTCTGTGAAATTTTCACAGCTTCGAATTACTCCTCAATTTTGCAAATTGCATTGATGGCCTGAAGCGTCAAGGAATGAACTTTGAAACATTTCCATTCAGAGGGTTATTTACCAGCTCATACAAGTTGTAAATTCACATCAGCTGCAAGTTCTAGGCTGGGCAAGTAATGAAAGTGCATTTGTAATGTGGAAACTGGTATCTGTTGCAAATGGTAAAGCAGTCACTTTATCAAAGACCCTCTCGATTGACAATAAATCTATACGTGATGCTTGTTTAATACTCGGAACATGAGAAGTAATTGCAGCTGCTGCAAATGCACAGGTACTAGAATAAATCATTTTTTGAGCAGCTCGAAATCAAATATACATTTGGTAAAGTGGTAGGAATGTCTAGAGTGGTTACTCTGCCTGGAACAATCTAAGTGTGATTTAATTGTGAGTCTTCATATTTTGCTATTGACAATGCAGAACTACAAGACTGTGCCTACTGATTATAAAAGGTAGTAGGCTTCGAGTACTGGCAGGATCTCACATTCAGCTGCACTCTCTATTTGTTTACTTTGCTTTCCCAGCAGAATGTAATGAAACCTATTTAATAGCTTATGGAGGGTCAGGTTTAAGTCATCCTCTTAATATGAAGCACACTTGTCAAATCAGAAAGTCACTAACTAATGAATAATTTCTTACCAGGACATGAAAGACACTCTATATTTCTCCCTGTTGTGATTCATGACTTTAATATCTTAAATAAACAAACAGATTTTCTTGGATTATGAGGCTTGCACAAACTTCATATAAAGGGCTGTGCTGGTGACATTTGATGTAATTAGTCTCATGGCCTGCTGTGAAATGTCACCTACTTACAATTAAGAAGAAGAACAACAACAAAAAAGACATCTTTTGCTGGGATCTGCTGATACGGACCTGATGCTGATGCAATAACAACACCATCCATCATCTTTATTATTCCTTCCAACTTCACATAATGTAAGGGGATTGTTTGGAAAAACTCCTTATGCAAGAAGATCGTGGTGTGAACTCAGCAGCAGCCACAGTTAGCGTGAAAGGAGTAGTTTGCTAAAATTAATGCGGTAATGGTAAAAAAAAAACCCACAGCTGGGTCATTGAATACCAATCTGAAAAATGCCATCTTTGCATCAGTGTGTGGAGGTCTAGTAAGAGACTGCTTGGAGTTTTCCATCAATAACATGATAAAGATTGATTGCTGTTTCTCGCTGATATTTTAAAAATGGTCGTAACAGAAGGGAGATTATTTGCTACAAAGCATCTTAATGCTGGGATAATATTTTGGGACCAGAAATCATAGTTTGGGAACAGTCTATGAAATGAATTCCAAGAAACCTCATTGCTGAGTTTATGCTCCAGCATACAATAGATGCTGGAGCAAGATGGCATAATTTAATGGGATTGAGAAGTCTGAATTCAAGACAATTGTAAATTGGTTTATCTAAGTCCATCCGTCCCCAGTTCTTGCAATAATGTTTAAAGTATTGATAGATAAAGGTATCAACCCATTACTATTGTAAACAGATCACTGATTGAATTTTTCATGAGAAGTTTACTTAATACAGCTTAGTTAGAACAGTGAAAATATATGAAGAATATTTTAGACATCTATTTTTTGTTCCTTGCATAAAAAATGTGCACATAATTGCACGTCAGTGTGGCTGCTTAGAGCAGTTGTTTTAATATAGGTGGAAAAGGGTTCATTATAAAGTGAGGACGTGTCAACTTCATTGACTATCTGTGAATGACTTCAAAACATGCAAAAGACCATCCAGTAATTTCAATCATGCAATCAATTTTAGTAAATCACATTAATATATATTTTGCAAGCTTTTATCAGCTTCATGTATCAAAAAATATATTAAAATAGAATTTCAGTTCAAGAGCCTCCTCAAAATACTGACAATATATGTAATGAATGGAAACTCACTTGGACTGAATATGTACTCTTGATCCTGTTTCATAAGGCCATGAGGGATAGGAGTAGAATTAGGCCTTTCGGCCCATCAAGTCTACTCCGCCGTTCAATCATGGCTGATCTATCTATCCCTCCTAACTCCATTCTCCTGCCTTCTCCCCATAACCTCTGACACCCGTACTAATCAAGAACAATCAAGTACTAATCAAGGACTAATCAAGTTTCCTATGTTTCCATGTGATTAGTTTAACCTAGGGCCTTTTTTTGGTCTAAACAAATTTCCAACACAATATCTCTTTAAACCATTCACATTTTTTAGGAGCTTAAATAAATACAGGAAATGTTGGAAACCCTCATCAGGCATGTGTGGGAAAAAAACCCCGTGTTACTGTTCTCGGTTGAAGACCCTTCATGAAAACAACACACTAACTCACTTTCCACACAAACTGCATGTCCAGCAGAGTGTTTCCAGGATGCTTTGCTTTCATATCAGATTATTCATATCTGCAGTTCTTTAGATGTTCATCTGTGGAAACATGACGCTGTGATGGTTGTAATTGGCGCTTGAATTTTTCTGAATCTTTTGTGCTCTTTTGTCTTGATTTGGCCACATTCCAATGCAATCTAGCTGTTACTCTATCTCCTTCCCTTCAGTGATTTTGGTTGTCAGTCGGCTTATCCGTAAGCCATACTAAAATAATTTTTGATGAGACCTATTTTATCTTACCTGAAGCTCCGGCTGATCATCCTCTGATGGGATGATTCCTGCTGAGAACTCCTGCAAGATTGGTGTCAAAGTCATTCCGTATTAGCTAAAAGGCATTGAAACTCAATCACCTAATGCTCTTTACTTCAGCATTATGTGATTGAACATTGATTTTATACGCCGTAATGACCACAACTGCGTCGTTTTCATCGCTCCTCGGTAATTCAGCCAAGAACCTCCCATGGTGATTCATGTTTTGAGTTGGTGCAAGGTCCGTGGATGTGGGATGATGTATTTCCCCAAACAAAGCTCCTTTTGGGACCTGGCATGGATGTAAATGTAAATGTGTTGGTTAGTAGGTTGTAGAATTTGTGGATTTGCAGACAATGATGAAGGCTATCAAAGGGTGCAGCGGGATTTAGATCAGTTACAGATAAGGGCAGAGCAAGTGTGAGCTGTTAAACTTTAGGATCTTCTTCCTGCATATGGCGCGCACAGCCTAAAGTTGTTGGTCAACTTGTCCTATTTGATCTTTTTGTTTGTGAAGGTCGGGTTGATTGCATTAGTCGAAACAGGGTGGACCACGTGAAGGTTGCAATCTCCCACACCAACTTCGGGGTGGACAAATGACTGGGGAAAGTATACTGTTAATGGCAAGACCCTTACCAGTATTGATGTGCAGAGGGTCATGGAGTCTAAGTCTACAGCTCCACAAGAATTGCTATACAAGTAGGTAGACTGGTAAAGAATGGTATACTTGCCTTCATCAGTTGGGGCATTGAGTAAGAGACATGAAGTAATCTCGCAGCTCTATAAAACTTTTTTTAGGTCATGTTTGCAGCAATGTGTGCAATGTGTGCATTCCCAACAGAATTATTGACCCAAGTGGATCATGGAACCAGGTGGCTAATATATGGACAAATAAGTAGAAAACTTTCAGTTTGCCTCAGATTTTTCAGACACTCACAGCAAGAGGACAATTGACAAGTTGTCAAGTGAACTATTTATTTTCAAGGAGTACAGATAAAGAGTTTGGTGTAGGTGGTGTCGCAGGTAGACAGTGATAACCAAGGCTTTTGGTGCATTAGCCTTCATCAGTCAGGGTATTGAGTACAGAATGTGTAAGAAGGAACTGCAGATGCTGGTTTAAACCGTAGATAGACACTAAATGCTGGAGTAACTCAGCGGGACAGGCAGCATCTCTGGAGAGAAGGAATGGGTGACGTTTTGGGTCAAGACCCTTCTTCAGACTATTGAGTATAGAAGTTGGGATGTTATTTGAGTTGTAAAGGACATTGCTGAGGCCACAGTACTGAGTACTGTGTTCAGTTTTAGTCACCCTACTTCAGGAAGATTACATTAAACTGGAAAGAGTGCACAGAAGATTGATAAGGATGTTGTCGGAATGTGGGGGCCTGAGCTAAAGGGAGAGGTCGGACAGGCTAGCACTTTATTCCTTGGGGCACAGGAAGCTTAGGGGTGATCACGCAAAGGTGTATCAAATTATGAGGGGACTGTTCATGGTGAATACAGAGTCTTTTAGCCAGCGAAGGGGAATCAAGAACCAGATAATGTTTTGATAATGTGGTTCAATGCCAGGAAAATTTACCCAGTGAAAGAGCTTATAATAAAATGCCTATCAATAGCTGTGAGTGGGACTTCAGCATTCATCTGCTGGAATTTAGATTAGTTTAGAGATACAGGGCAGAAACAGGCCCTTTGGCCCACCGTGTCTCTGCCAACCAGCGATCCCCATACACTAGACCTATCCTACACAGACCTATCCTACATGCTAGGGACAATTTATAACCAAAGTCAATTAACCTACAAACCTGTACATCTTAGGAATGTAGGACAAAACAGCACTCGGGGAAAACCCACTCGGTCACGGGGCAAATGTACAATTCCGTACGGACAGCACCCGTAGTCAGGATCAAACCCGGATCGCTGACACTGTAATGCAGCAAGTCTACCGCTGTACCACCATGCCGCCCGAAATGTCAGCACTATCTAAATCAAACATCAATTGCATTTTGAAATACCAGCTGAAGAACCTTTTTATTCAGAGCTTATTGCACCCAAATCTCCAAAATTAAGGACTTTTTGCAAATCTAAGATCTCCCCTGCAGCATTCCTTTAAAAATCTTTGTTACTCTAATGTTTTTGATATTCCTCTGCCTTTAAACTGATAAATAAGAGTCGACAACTATGTCTCAGTTTAGTGAATCAGGATGAGTGAAACAGGATGGATAGAAGCTGGTGCAGATATACTATCGAGTTGTCAGAAGGAAATGTACTGAGAGACCAATACTGCTATTCCTCACCTTGATGATAACTACATTCAAAAAATAGAAGACAATCAAAAAATCCCAGGCGACTTCAAGACTTGACAGGCTGAGAGGCAAAGCACTTTAACATCTCAGTATGAAAATGGCAATGTGGGAAGAAAACTGATTTCACTAACTGTCACCAATTCTTTTTTCATTTGATTAGGTTTACATCCAGTGGGTATACTAGAAGGTAGAATTTGTTATTAAAATGTGCTTAAAGAATATCGTTCTTTACTTTCTGAAATGTTGGCTTCCATAAGCAAAGTTGCTACTTGCTGTAAGATTGCGGCTTGGAATATGCTGTGACATTAATAGTGAGACAAATGGTGCTCGAATTAATTCTTGCACGAGTGCGGCAGAGCATCTACCGGTGAGGGACACAAACGGTGAGGTTGAAAACAGGAATGCAAAGGCGGGTTTCTGAATGGTGGCACTGTGTCAATAACGTTAAAGAGGGTGGTGCATTCTCCGTGCCTCTCCACTGGAAGTCACTGCGTGGCACAATATTCATGGATGTTGAACTTGAGTTGCACTCACTGCAGGAAGTTACGTCTTGACACTCCATGTGAAAACATGATATTAATGACATGATAATTATTAATTACTGTCAATCAACTAATCTGCCATTGCACATTATTCATGTGGAATCTCCACTTTGATTTGATGGTGATGATTTTTTAATGAAAAGCTTGAAATTTCAAACTTTCTGTACATTTCTTTGCTGTATTTTTAATTCTTTCTCTTCATCCAGATTTTTCCCTCTATTTATTTATCTTCCTTTGTCTGACCTGGCATTGACCTCATTAAATGTTCAGTCTCAATTATTTTTCTAATTAGTTCATAGTTTTTCATACTGCTTGATTAAGCAGATATATGGCTGTTTGTTCTATACAATCAGGCCATAGATGCATGGAAACAAGCCCTTCGGCCCAACTTGCCCACGCCAGCCAACATGTCCCAATGTCGCTGCTGGGCAAGTTGGGCCGAAGGGCCTGTTTCCATGCTGCATTACTTTATGGCTCTGCCCTTCCTTCCGAGGGGATTTATCACAGTCGCTGCCTCAAAAAGGCTGGCAGCATCATCAAGGACCCACACCACCCTGGCCACACACTCATCTCCCTGTTACCTTCGGGTAGAAGGTACAGGAGCCTGAAGACTGCAACAACCCGGTTTAGGAATAGCTACTTCCCCACAGCCATCAGGCTATTAAACCTGGCTTGGAACTCTGAACATTAATATCCCTCCATCTGTTATTTGCACTTTATTAATTTATTAATTCATGGGTGTATTTATGTGTAGAATTGTAGTCAATGCCTTCTATGTTCTGTTGTGCTATGCAAAGAAAGATTTTCATTGTCCTGTCAGGGACACATGACAATAAACTCTTTTGACTTGACTTTTGACAATATGAGATGCCCTATTGTCAATGGTCCCATATAAGAACTTGCCACAAAGATTTACAAAACAAGGTTGGTGAGATAAAGTTCAACTGATGTAGCATGTTGGATGTTGTATCAAATCAGTATTTGACTCAATGTTCTGATTTTGATCCAGAAAGGGCCCCTGATCAAGATAACGTTCAGGAAGCCAATGCTTGCTTTCTCCATGGATCTACCATTGCAATATCCCCTTTGTGTTTGAAACCAGATCCTGGTGGAAGGTTCAAAGAGGAAAGATAGAGACCTGTGGGAGGGTGGGGGAAGGGGGTTGGGAGACAAAGTCCCGTGGGCAAGGTAGGTTGCAACTTAGTTGGGATTGGAGACCGAGACCAACTAAATCAGAGCACCAGGCTGGGAAAAAGAGGGGTGGCGAGTCTATTGTGGTTTTGAAGGAGTGGGCCAGTGCTCAATAATGGCAGGTTGAAAGGAAGCCAAAACTTGGTTGGGCTGTTGTGGGTCTGAGGCCTTACACTTTGCAAAATAATATTGAAATCTTAACCTGGATCCAGACATCAACACTATGACGTAAACCTGTTACTGTACGTGTGGCTCATGTTGTTCACATGCATTTGCAGATGTATTTTAAACAAGACACGTCCAAAGTCTCTCTGAAGGCTGCTTGCCCATAAGTAGACACCTCGCGGTGCATATTCACATCGTGCACAATGGGTCCAAACTGAAAATATCTTGTGCGCCACCAATAAGCACGATCAGCTTCTAGCTTACTTTAGATGTGAGGTGCACAAAAGCATTGTGCCACATAGTAATAGTTCTAGCCCTTCATTTGTCCAACCGGCCAAAATAAGAGAGATTACATGCATTTCTTCGGGGCTAGTCTGAGCGATGGTGTAAAATGAGGTGATATTTAATCACTAGTGACCTGATTTTGCAAGGAAACATGATAAGGTCTGCAAAATAGGCGAATGATCTACCATCATCCATTTTTCTCTTCAACCTATAATTGCTCTGCTTTGAAGAAGTGTCAACACATTATAAATGCGATGACTTTATTGAGATAATGCAATAGAACTATATTTATTTTAAAATGAGTCCGGACGAAAGAACATTCGGTATTTAATATGAAAGATGAACAATTATTTTGTTATAGTTATTGTGCAAAGTAACTGTGTTAAGGGCGGGCAGCTATTCTTCCCAAGACAAAACACGCCCCCAAGATTCCTACCTAATTTTAGTTATTAATGCAGATAATGGGTCAAAGAATAAAAATTTGATGACTAGTTTGAATGTGCCATTTGATAATCCCTTGGAGAGAATCTCGCAGTTAAGACCTATCCTGAATGCTAATTAAAAAAGACAATGTTTTCAGCTATGCTTGCGTACAGAATGACAAATTCACAGACACATTGCAGAAGTCTTAAGCCTCATTGTAAACTTGCATCTTAGCACAAAATTAAAAAGTCAAATAGCAAAAAGGGATTTTAGTTTCTGCTAAGCTAACCGAGGAATAAGTATGCATACTTCACTAATTAAACAGTGTCAACGATAAAAAATCTGCATAAATTCAACAGTACTGAAGTATTGTGGTCTATTTGAATATAATTAGTTTAGATTGCTCTGGGTCACTGAAAAGCACAATGTGTGTTTTAATGTTATACCTTTAGCAGCACAATTGCTTAAAGAGTGCACTCATGACTTGTCTCTAAAACTTATCATGCTAATGAAATTATTCAGTCTACCATGCTTATTATTCATGAAATGTAAATTGGGCATAATGAATCTCTTTGGAAGCTAGTTTTCATTGAAATAATATTTATATTTTTCAAAATGACTAAACTCTTCAGCAGTGGAGCATTGAATAGGTATGTCCTGAAGTAGGGAGATATTTCTCTGGCCTCACTCGTAAACTATAATTAAAGAAAAAAACTTTGGGATTTCAAGAGCAACATTGATACAGCATACACAAACTGAAATACCTAGTTAGGTAAACAACGATTTAATTTCTAGTATTGTTGAGGATTGCTATTATAACACTTTATTACATTGTTTTAGTGTTGATGACTTTGATAAAATTGGCTTGATTTTATGTTTATTTCAGTGTAATCTGTAATGATTCATTATTATAATAGAGGTGCACGTTATTGAGATAAAATTCAATGTGTTTGAATGGCATTAATTGATATTTAATTCTAATGATCTTCTGTAATATTTGCATTGACGTTTTGGATGAAAGTACGCTGGTGCTCTTACCTTTGTTCTGAACTGACATTCATTGTGGTGCCATGTCAAGTGGTGTAGAGTTGCAAACCTGTTTTTCAATTGTATCATCATCCTTTCGGGCATCACCGGCACGGAACCATTTCTTCTCCTGGTGCAGAGAGTTGATGGTATATTTTTTTTAGTTTAGTTTAGAGACGCAGCGCGGAAACTGGCCCTTCAGCCCACTGAGTCTGTGCCGTCTAGTGATCACATTAACACTATCCTACACACACTCGAGACAATTTACACGAACACCAAGGCCAATTAACCTACAAACCTGCACTTCTTTGGAGTGTGGAAGGAAACCAAAGATCTTGGAGAAAACTCACGCGGTCATGGGGAGAACATACTAATTCCATGCAGACGGCACCCGTGGTCAGGATCAAACTCAGGTCTACAGGTGCTGTAAGGCAGCAACTCTATCGCTGTGCCACCATGCTACCTGTTTGCAGGTATCATCGCAATGTTTAAGAAACATTTAGCCAGGTACATGGATATGACAGGTTTAGAGGTACAGCTTGCAAAAGTATTCATACACCTTAAACTTTTCCACATTTTGTCACGTTACAACCATAAACGTAAATGTATTTTATTGGGATTTTATGTGATAAACCAACACAAAGTGGCGCATAATTTTACTTCGGAGTCACGTGAGTGACTACGTGAAGACCCCGCCTGGCGCTGGAACGGCATTACGTCGTCGCTGTCGGCAGCGAAAGAGCTGCAGAGCGCAGCTCCACACAGCGGTAAGGAACCGGCCCGCAGGTAAGAAAGTTTTACAAAAATTTAGGGCGAGGTTTCAGAACTCCGTAGCCTGGTGGGAAAACCAGGAGGAATTAGTAAAAAACAAAATGGAGAAGGCCAAAAAACAGCGGGTAAAACGTGCGTCCCGGGGTGCAGAAGAGTCGGGACAGCAGATTATTGCGGAGCCGGTTCCGATACCGGTGGCCGTTGAAACACCCGTTAGTGAGGCTTTGATTGCTCCACAAACAGAAACTGTAGAGGAAATCCCAGTGCCTAAAAAATGTAAAAGAAAAGCAGGGCCTGGGGTTTCTGAGGACTCTGATTCTGAAGGTCCAGAAAGAAAAGCCTTATGGCTCAGAATGGACCAAATGGAGAAAATGCTCCAGATTATTATCAACCAAGGGTCTAAGAACCCAGAATATTCCCAGGCAGCCCCTGAGGGGGTTCCATATCGTGAATATGGTGCCAATTCGAGTTAGGAATTTGAAACCCCAGTGCCTGGGTATGGACTGGAGGAAGTCTCCTTTGAACAAGTTTCAGGAGTACCAGGGCTGTATGAGACAGACCCTGAGAGTGGTGATTGTGGTCCGGAGTACACACCACAATTCAAATATATGGATCCAGGTGTGCCTGATGTGGCACAAGATTTTGCTATACCTGGAGGAGGCGGTGAGGCCATGGAAGATAACCTGGCGGCCAATATTAATTATATGGTCTCTCACCCGCTTCAAGATGCTGTTATGGTTGAGACAGCAGAAATGTATAAAACACCTATCAATTGTGCCTCATTGAAGGTACCTATGGTGAATCCAGTTGGTTGGGCGCCATGTCATCAATTATGCGGGCGCAGGAAATTCGATTTCAAAGAGTCCTCAAGCTGATTTCAGCTGGCATTACTGCACTTGGCAGACAAGTGGAAGGTTGTGGAATGACCAAAGTGCAGAAACATATGTTGGCCTTATTTTGCAACTCATTTTTTGAGATTAATTGCATGAGGAAGATTGCCATTCGACCTCTGTTACATCCAAGATTTGCAGGATTGTGTAAACCAAGCAATGTTCAAACTCCTGGGTTTTTGTTCGGAGAGGATTTGTCTAAACAAATTAAAGAAATAGATGAAGAAGCAAAAACTTTTGGTCGTAAGAAACCCTTCAACTTTGGCCAGAGATGGACTGGCTATTCGAGGAAGAGATTTGATTTTGGAGCTGGTACAAGCCGAGGCAGGAGTATGATAAGGAAAATTTTCCAGCCAACACAGCCGAATGTGCACCCATTCATTGGGAAAAGGAGATCATTTTGTCCAGTTGGAGAGGTACATAAACATTATCCTATTAAAGAGGAATGCTGGGATGAGCCACAGATTGGCGGTAGACTCCAAATGTTTTATAAGGAATGGGACAATATTACAGTTGATCGTGTGGTATTAGACACTGTACTAGGATCTATCATTGATTTTGTGGAAGGTATGGTTCCTTTGGGACAGAATGAGCCTAGTCATCCTTTGAGGTTCTCAGAGTTTGAGATTAATCAAATGGACAAAGAGATTAAGAATTTGAGTAAAAAAGGAGTTATCGAGAAAACAGGAGAGGATCCACAACAAATTATATCAAACATTTTCCCCAGACCAAAGAAAGATGGGGGTTGTAGGATCATTTTAGATCTCACTTTTTTGAATACATTTGTCCAGTATAAACATTTTAAAATGGACACTTTCTGCACTGCAATGCAGTTGGTATCAACAGGTTGTTATATGGCTACAATAGACTTCAAGGATGCATATTATTCGGTCCCAATTCATCATGATTTTCGCAGGTATTTAAAGTTTAAATGGATGGGACAGCTGTGGTAATACAAAGCTTTGCCTAATGGATTAAGTTCAGCACCTAGATTATTCACTAAATTGTTAAAGCCAGCACTTGCACTGCTAAGGGCACAAAAACACATCGTTATGGCTTATCTAGATGACATTTTAATTGTCAATGCTAATCAGGAATCAGCTGGGAAATCAGTCTCAGCAACTATTAGCTTGTTTGAGAAGTTGGGGTTTCTGATCCATCCAACAAAGTCTAAGTTACAGCCATCCCAACCCATTGAATATCTGGGGTTTGTGATAAACTCAGTTACCATGTTGGTAACTTTACCAATGGATAAGGAGTTAGATTTGACAAATGTGTGTCAAAACCTGATTAACAAACCTTATCCCTCCATCCGAGAGGTTGCCAAGGGTATTGGTAAATTGGTAGCAGCATATCCAGCAGTAGAATTTGGTCGTTTACATTACCAAAATCTTCAAAGGGCAAAAACTAAAGCACTAATTCAGCGAGCAGGCCATTTTGATAGGCCAATGCAATTGCCTAAGGAAGCTTTATCGGAATTACATTGGTGGATTGAGAATGTTCCACAAGCTGCTAAGAACATTTTAGTTCATCAGCCAGTCGTGTTTTTACAAACTGACGCAAGTTCTCTCGGATGGGGGGCTACGGACAATGAGACCAGCTGTGGAGGCAGATGGGCTGTCCAAGAGGATTTATTGCTCCAAACATATGGTATTAATTATTTGGAGCTACTGGGAGCATTTTATGGATTAAAAGCTTATTGCTCTTCATTAAAGGATTTGCATGTCCAAGTACAAATAGATAATACCACAGCTGTGGCATATATCAATCACATGGGTGGTGTCAGATCAATTTCATGTGATCATCTGGTAAACCAGATATGGCAGTGGTGTATTGCAAAAAATATTTGGCTTTCAGCTATTTATCTCCCAGGGAGAGACAATGTTGTGGCAGACAAAAGATCACGAATATTTAAAGACAATACAGAATGGATGTTAAAACCACAAATTTTCAAAAATATTGTCAGTCGGTATGGAGTACCGGACATTGATCTGTTTGCATCTAGATTGAATCACCAATTGCCGAAATACGTGTCTTGGGAACACGATCCAGGGGCAGTAGCGGTGGATGCTTTCTCGCTACACTGGGGGAATATGTTCTTTTATGCTTTTCCCCCATTCTGTCTCATTGGGCAATGTCTCAAGAAAATAGCGCAAGACGCTGCCAAAGGCATTTTGGTGGTGCCAAATTGGCCCACACAGTCATGGTTCCCATTGATGCTTAAAATGATTATTGAACCATGTATGGTAATTCCCAGTTGCGACAATCTGTTGACACAACCAGTAACAAAAGAAATTCATCCATTGCATGATCATATGAATTTGTTAATCTGCAGGTTCTGACCAGACCATTATAAGAGTTTGAACTGTCGGACAGGACCATGGATGTTATAGATGCAGCTTGGAGGACTAGCACTAAAAAACAATATATGTCGCATATAAGAAAATGGGAAGCCTTTTGTACACAGTCAAAGATATCTTATCATTCTGCAAACATTTTAAATGTATTGGAGTTCCTTGCTGGGTTACACTTTGATGAGCATTTGAGTTATAGTGCCATTAATTGTGCTCGGAGTGCATTGTCATCCTATTTAGGACAAATTTCGGTTCGGGATTCAGTTGGGTCTCACCCATTAGTATCCCGATTCATGAAAGGTATTTTTTATAAAAATCCTCCCAAGCCCAGATATACAGAAATTTGGGATGTTAGCATTGTTCTCACTTTGCTTAAACAATGAACTCCAATTAATTCAATGTCTTTGCAGAACTTAACATTCAAGGTGGTTATGTTAATGGCATTGGTATCAGCTCAAAGAGTACAGACTTTGCAATTGTTAAGGTTGGATTGCATGCATGTGACTTCAGATAACATTGTGTTTTATGTTTATGACTTGATCAAACAAAGCAGACCAGGGAGAACTGGAATGAAGGTAATGTTTAAAGCATATCCTATTGATGAAACATTGTGTGTAGTTAAGCATTTAACTCAATACATGAAGGTAACCAAAAATCTCAGAGGTTCTGAGAAAGCGTTATTGATAACACACAAAAAACCACATACAAAAGTTTCAGTTCAAACCATTTCTAGATGGTTAAAACAGGTTTTGGGTCTAGCAGGAATAGACACTGATGTGTTTAAATCTCACTCCACTAGGGCGGCAGCTACGTCCGCGGCGAAGGTACAGGACGTACCACTCGATCAAATTTTAGAGGCCGCAGGGTGGTCTAGAGAAGAAACTTTTTCAAAGTTCTACAATAAACCTGTTGTCACGGTGCCAGGATTTGGACACGCAGTGTTGGGTTCTCTTTAAATGCTTGCTTTGTTTATATCATCGATTTATTTTATCGATTTATGTTACCATTGACATCATTTATCAATTATTTTGTAATTTTCCCCTGCAATAGAGGGGTTATTATTAAAAAAAGTTGTTCTTTTTTATAATTAAAGGACTTATTACATAAATTATAACAATGTGTTAAAATACTTTTTACTCACTACTATTTTGACCAAACAGAGAGTCGTATGAAATGAGTTTACGACATGGAAAACACAGGGCTTTAAAATCTTCACGTAGTCACTCACGTGACTCCGAAGTAAAATAGTGAGATTAAACGAGAACTTACCTGTTCGAAGTTTGATCTTTATTTTATGAGGAGTTACGATGAGGGATTACGTGCCCTCCACTCCCAACCCTCATAATATAAATGATCATCTGGTAGTTCTAGTCTATGTTGAGCCTTACTATTTTACTCCGGCTATTGGTTCTGTGTTTTTCATGCCGCTGCTTTGAAGTATGCTGTTCCAGCGCCAGGCGGGGTCTTCACGTAATCCCTCATCGTAACTCCTCATAAAATAAAGATCAAACTTCGAACAGGTAAGTTCTCGTTTAATCTCACTATTGTGAAGTGGAAGGAAAATGATACATGGTTTTCAAATTTTTTTACAAATAAAAAACTGAAAAGTGTGGCGTGCAAAAGTATTCAATCCGATTTACTCTGATACCCCTAAATAAAATCCAGTGCAAACAATTGCCTTCAGAATTCACCTAGTTAGTAAATAGAGTCCACTTATGTGTACAAACCATATAACCATATAACAATTACAGCACGGAAACAGGCCTTCTCGGCCCTTCCAGTCCGTGCCGACCATTTATTTTCCCCTAGTCCCATCTACCTGCACTCAGACCATACCCCTCCATTCCCTTCCCATCCATATACCTATCCACTTTACTTTTAAATGTTAAAATCAATCCTGCCTCCACCACTTCTGCAGGAAGATCATTCCACACAGCCACCACTCTCTGAGTAAAGAAGTTCCCCCTCATGTTACCCCTAAACTTCTGTCCCTTAATTCTCATGTCATGCCCTCTTGTTTGCATCTTTCCTACCCTCAATGGGAAAAGCATATCCACGTCAACTCTGTCTATCCCTTTCATCATTTTAAAGACCTCAATCAAGTCCCCCCTTAACCTTCTGCGCTCCTTCTGAGCGATGTATCATTTTCCTTCCACTTCACAATTATGCACCACTTTGTGTTGGTCTATCACATAAAATCCCAAGAAAATACATTTACGTTTGTGGTTGTAACGTGACAAAATGTGGAAAAGTTCAATGGGTATGAATACTTTTGCAAGCCACTGTATATGGGCCAAACGCAGGCAGGTGGGACTAGTGTAGATGGGACATGTTGGTCGGTGTGGGCATGTTAGGCCGAGGGGCCTGTTTTCATGTTGTATGACTATGATCCAGAAGAAGAAAATAAACCCACAAAAGTATGCATTCATAGAGTTTGTTGCACGATTTCTGAAGTTGGGTAATTCTGTTGCATTGGAAATTCCATCCCATCGGGATCATGAAGTTGATGTTAGTTATCTGTTTATCCGTTTCCCTGTCACTGCCAAGGCTTCATAAATGGCTGCAATGGGAGACTATTCAGTTGAAATTGTACCAATGACAGATTTTAAAGACAAATTCCACGTTGTTCAGGAGATCTAGCTTTGTAGTGTAAACCATCTTAGTGAGGGAAGGGGGGGGGGGGGGGGTGATCTGGCACCACTTCCTCTGTGACTCTCAGCATGATTGCTACTCAGTGCATCTTTCAGAATCTATTTACATCGCATCTCGGTCTGAGACGTTGTCAAAGCCGTGTTTAAGGGGTTTATCCTGTGAGGCAGAGCAGATGTTCACCAGCAAAAGTCCAAAAGAGTTCTGTTAAAACGACAGACTAAGCACTGGGACCTTCCTAACCCAACTGGCAATAAAACTCTGGCAGACACAATGCAAACACTGAGCAAATAGGATTTTCATCAACCTTCTGCTAAGATTGAAGAGGGTAATTTGCAGAAGCATTATTGAAATGTTCAAACATAGACACAAAATACTGGAGTAACTCAGCGGGACGGGCGGCAGTTCTGGCTAGAAGGAATAGGTGACTTTTCAGGTTGAGTCCCTTCTTCCACTCAGCTTGTAATCGCTGGAAATTAGAAGATTGAGGGGGGATCTCATAGAAACTTACAAAATTCTTAAGGGATTGGACAGGCTAGATGCAGGAAGATTGTTCCCGATGTTGGGGAAGTCCAGGACAAGGGGTCACAGCTTAAGGATAAGGGGGAAGTCTTTTAGGACCGAGATGAGAAAATCATTTTTCACACAGAGAGTGGTGAATCTGTGGAAATCTCTGCCACAGAAGGTAGTTGAGGCCAGTTTGTTGGCTATATTTAAGAGGGAGTTAGATGTGGCCCTTGTGGCTAATGGGATCAGGGGGTATGGAGAGAAGGCAAGTACAGGATACCGAGTTGGATGATCAGCCATGATCATATTGAATGGCGGTGCAGGCTTGAAGGGCCGAATGGCCTACTCCTGCACCTATTTTTGATGTTTCTATGTTTCTTCAGGTTCAACCCGAAATGCCACCCATTCCTTCTATCCAGAGATGCTGCTTGACCCGCTGAATTACTCCAGCATTTTGTGTCTATCTTCGATGTAAATCAACATCTGCAGTTCCTTCCTTCATATTGAAATGTCCAGCCTTTGTTTTAACATAATCTTTAGCCAAGTAGTATTTTTTAAACACTTTGAACAGTAATGTCCCAGTCTCCATCTATTAGTTATGGAGATTAGACATTTGAAATCAGTGACAAAGTGATCAAAAACACAATTATGTTTATTGGGCAGCCTCTTAACAGTCATTCATGGAGAAGATAGATGCAAAATGCTGGAGTAACTCAGTGGAACAGGCAGCATCTCTGAAGAGAAGGAATGGGTGACGTTTCGGGTCGAGACCCTTCTTCTTCATAAAGAAGCGTTCTCTGAAACATATGTGGAAAATATTGTGTTATAGAAAACAATAAAAGATGTTTTACTATCAATAGTGTAACATATAATAATGGATTAAAACGTTGTCTGAGTGATTCCCTTCAACCAAGATATTACATTAGCAAAAGAAAAGTGCTGGAGAAACTCAGCTGGTCAGGAAATGAACATGGAATAATTTGGGTCAGGACCGTTCTTCACTCTGAATCAGTCTGAGGAAAGGTCCCAACCTGAAATGTCACCTGTTCTTTCCCTCCACAGCTGCTGCCTGAACCACTGAGTTCGTCCAGCACTTTGCGTTTTCTTCGAGATCCCAGCGTCTGCAGTTCCTTGTGTTTCCAAGGCATTCCAATAGTTCAGATATTTCACGTGAAATCCGAAACAAATGTGTTACATTTCATGTTATTGGAGTTATACATAGAACATAAACATAGAAAAATAGGTGCAGGAGTAGGCCATTCGGCCCTTCGAGCCTGCACCGCCATTCAATATGATCATGGCTGATCATCCAACTCAGTATCCCGTACCTGCCTTCTCTCCATACCCCCTGATCCCATTAGCCACAAGAGCCACATCCATATCCCTCTTGAATATAGCCAATGAACTGGCCTTGATGACCTTCTGTGGCAGAGAATTCCAGAGACTCACCACTCTCTGTGTAAAGAATGTTTTCCTTATCTCGGTCCTAAAGGAATTCCCCCTTAGACTGTGACCCCTTGTTCTGGACTTCCCCAACATCGGGAACAATCTTCCTGCATCTAGCCTGTCCAACCCCTTAAGAATTGTGTATGTTTCTATAAGATCCCCCCTTAATCTTCTAAATTCCAGTGTGCACAAGCCGAGTCTATCCAGTCTTTCTTCATATGAAAGTCCTGACATCCCAGGAATCAGTCTGGTGAATCTTCTCTGTACCCCCTCTATGGCAAGGATGTCTTTCCTCAGATTTGGAGACCAGAACTGTACGCAATACTCCAGGTGTGGCCTCACCAAAACCCTGTACAACTGCAGTAGAACCTCCCTGCTCCTATACTCCAATCCTTTCGCTATGAATGCTAACATATAATTTGCTTTCTTCACTGCCTGCTGCACCTGCATGCCTACTTTCAATGACTGGTGTACCATGACACGCAGGTCTCATTGCAACTCCCCTTTTCCTAATCTGCCACCATTCAGATAATAGTCTACCCTCATGATTTTGCCACCAAAGTGGATAACCTCACATTTATCCAAATTATACTGCATCTGCCATGCATCTGCCCATTCACTCAGCCTATCCAAATCACCCTGCAGCCTCCTAGCATCCTCCTCACACCTAACTATACCCCCCAGCTTGATGTCATCTGCAAATTTGGAGATGTTGCATTCAATTCCCTCGTCCAAATCATTAATATATATTGTAAATAGCTGGGGTTCCAGCACTGAGCCTTGCGGTACCCTACTACTCACTGCCTGCCATTCTGAAAAGGACCCGTTTACTCCTACCCTTTGCCTCCTGTCTGCCAGCCAGTTCTCTATCCACATCAATATTGAACCACCAATACCATGTGCTTTAAGTTTATACCACTGAGAGTAATATAAAACGCCATTATGAACGTTATTATGCAGGAGCTTGATCGCCCCGACACTGAGGGCTCGACCGCCGGCTGCAGGAGCCAAGATCACCCTGAAGGTTCGAGTGCCCCGACCGCGGGAGATCAAAGAAGGGAAGAAGATTGGGCTGTTTTTGCCTTCCATCACAGTGAGGAATGTGGAGTCACTGTGGTGGATGTTCATGTTAAAATTTTGTTTGGGTGTCTTGTTGCTCTTTATTGGTTTGACTAATTGGCAAATCAAAATTCCTTTTATATTGCAAAACATACTTGGCTAATAAAGTCCTATTTTGATTATGATTATGATTAGTCATTTAAAACAGATAGGCAGAGTGAATGGGTCATTTTTCAGTAAGAAGGTTGTGTCTGGTGAGGAGTAGTGCTCAGTCTCAACCACTCACAATCTGCACCAATATTTGAAGGGATCAAGTATAATATATCCAAGCTTCCAGGAGGTATAAATCTGGGCTGCAGTGTGTGATGTTGGGAGTATGCAGAGAGACATCAATGAACAGGAGCAGACTGAGAACATAGATAGTGACATGCCAGATAGAATATAATATGAAGACATGTGAAAGAAAGGTAGTGCAGTTTCTTGAGGAAGAAGCAAAGTTTAGTTTAGTTTAGTTTAGAGATACAACACCTGTGGCCCATCAAATTCACGCCGACCAACAATCCTCATACACTACACTATCCTACTCACTAGGGACAATTTACAATTTACAATTTTTATCAAAGCCAATTAACCTATAAACCCGTACGTCTTTGAAAACCCTCGCGGTCACGAGGAGAACATACATACTTCGTACAGACAACACCCATAGCCAGAATCGAACCCGTGTCTCTGGCGCTGTAATGCAGGCAGGTTTACTGCTGTGCCACCGTGCCGCATTAGTTCTAGATTGAACGCATGTGTTCGATAAAACTGCAACCAATGGATAGATCAGCTAGTAGTAGATGATATAAGGACGTGGTATCCTTAAATCAGCTTGGTCTCGCTGATATAATGATACCACAGTAGGACCACTGGAAGCTGTAGATGAGGTAAGAGGAGGTGCATGAGAACATCTGTTTCACCTGGGTACAAGTGAGAGAGGAGGTGCAGGGACAGTTATTACATCTCCTGCTGTTGCAGGGCAAACTGCCTGGGGAGGGAACGGATTGGGTGTGGAGGGAATGAGCAAACCAGTGTTGCAGAATGAGTGGTCTCTTCAGAGAGCGGTAAAGGTTCAGGATGGGAAGATGTGACTGGGATGGTGGTGGGATCACATTGCAGGTGGTGCAAACATCAGAGAATGATGCGGTGGACACATAGGCTGGTGGGATGAAAGGAGATGGCTAGGAGAACTCTATCCTTGGGGGAAGATGGAGTGACAGCAGAATTGTGGGACACAAGAGATATAGGTGAGGGATCTATCTACAACAGTGGGAGAAACCATGTTTCCTGAAGAGAGCACATGTCACGGGTTCTATAGTGGAAACCTTACCTTGGGAGCAGATTAGCTCAGTTTAGTTTAGAGAAACAGCATGGATCAGACCCTTTGGCCCATCAATTCCATGCCAACCTTTGATCACTTGTTCACGCGCATTCTGTCATACCACTTTTGCATCTATTTCTTACACATTTGGGGCAATTTACAATGGCCAAGTCATCTGCACGTCTATAGGACATCGAAGGAAACGGCGCCACCTGGAGGAAACCCACACGGTCACTATGAGTACCCAAGGGCAGGATCGAACCAAGGTCCCTGGCGCTGTGAGGCAGCAGCTCTACCAGCTGTGCAACTGTGCCGTCCACAGATGTGGTGAAGACAGAGGAACTGACAGTAAGGGATGGCATCCTTGCAAGAGAGGAAGTGTGGGCATGTTAGCTGCGGGAGTCACTGGGTTTGTAGTAAATGTCAGTCAATAGCCCGAGCCCTGTGATAAAAACAGACAGGTTGAGAATGGAGAGACATCTGAGATAGGCCATGTCAATTTGAGGACATAGTGGAAATTAGTAGCAACATTGATGAAATCTGCATGGGTGCAGGAGTCGGGCACAATGCAATTGCTGATGTAGTGAAGAAAATGTTGAGGGATGGAGCTGACGGTACATTTGAAACAATGAATGATCAACCTAACCACCAAAAAGACTGGCACAGCTGGGGCCCATTTCCATGTCCATGGCAACACATTTGATCTGAAGACAGTGAGTTAAAAGATAAGTTGTTGAGGGTGAGGACAGGTTCTGCCAAGCAGAAGAGAATGTCAGTAGTGTGGAACAGTTTGGGTCTCTGTTCAAGGAAGAACGGGAGGACCCTAAAATCTCGCTGGTGCTGAATGGAGGTGTAAAGGGACTGAACGATAATGATCAAGATGCGGAAATGGCGGGATTAGGAATTAGAAACATAGAAAATATGTGCAGGAGTAGGTTATTCGGCCCTTCGAGCCAGCACCGCCATTCAATATGATCATGACTGATCATCCAAAATCAGACCCCGCTCCTGCTTTCACCCCATATCCCTTGATTCCGTTAGCCCTAAGAGCCATATCTAACTCTCTCATGAATACTCTCTTGAATTGGAAGTTATAAAATAAATGATGTGCGTGAGAGTGGTTCTGGTTTGGAAGGGAGTGGACAATTGGACAAGCAGCTCTGCGGAAGATGGCGGAGTCCCCGGAGAGAGCTCCATCCACAACAGCAGGGGCAAAACCACGTTTACTGAAGAAAGACGACATCTTGGATGCCCATGGTGTAAGCCTCATCTTAGGACCAGATGCTGCCGAGACAGAGAAATTGAAGTTAGCTACTTAATGGGGAGATAAGCAATGATACATTGGCCATTACTGCAAGAGAGGTTGTGGAAACCATGTTACTGAAGTTAGGGACCTAGAGAGACCACACCTGGATTTGTGTCGAAGGTAGACAAAAGTGCTGGAGAAACTCAGCGGGTGCAGCAGCATCTATGGAGCGAAGAAAATAGGCAATGTTTCAGGCCGAAACCCTTCTTCAGACTGATGTAGGGTGGGGGGAATGGGGATAAGAAAGGAAAAAGTAACAGGAGATGCCCAAGGGCTGAGGGAGTGCTGAGAAGGGGAGGAGATAGCAAAGGCTACTGGAAATTGGTAAATTCAATGTTTATGACACTAGGGTGCAGACTGCCCAAGCGGAATATGAGGTGCTGCCCCTCCAATTTCCAGTGGTGCTCACTCTGGCCAAGGAGGAGGCCCAGGACAGAGAGGTCGGATTCGGAATGGGAGGGGGAGTTGAAGTGTTGAGCCACCGGGAGATCAAGTTGCTTAATGCGGACTGAGTGGAGGTGTTCGGCGAAACGATCGCCAAGCCTACGCTTGGTCTCACCGATGCAGATCAGCTGACATTTAGAGCAGCGGATGCAATAGATGAGGTTGGAGGAGATGATGGTGAACCTCTGTCGCTCCTGGAACGACTGCTTGGGTCCTTGAATGGAGTTGAGGGGGGAGGTAAAACGACAGGTGTAGCATCTCTTGTGGTTGCAAGGGAAAGTGCCCGGGGAGGGGGTGGTGCGGGAGGGAAGGAAAAACAGTTCTGTGTCTACAGTTCTGGTCTACTTGCTTCAAATAATGGCAAATGTATATGGTAGATGTTGTTGTCCGTCATCCCCCCCGTGTTGGCATGTCAAGAACCAAGGTTGCAGTCTCATGTAAATAGCAGCCTTACAGGGGTGAGATGAGAAGAAACCTCTTTGCCAAGACGGTGGTGATTTTTCATAATTCTTCATCTGAAATTGACTGTGGGGAATCAGTCACTGAGTCAATGCACGGAAGACATCAATTGATTTTTGAATTTTAAGGGAATCAGGAGTAAACAAGAAAGTGGTGTTGAGGTGAAAGATCAACAATGATTTTATTAAACGGCAGAGAAAGTTCGAGAGGCGCATTCCAACTTCTATTTTCCATGTAATCACATACTTATATATTGATAAAAATAACACACATTAACAGATAAACTATAATGAGAATGAAACTTGAGTCGCGTGTTATCTGCTAAGAAGACGTTTGAAGAATAACCTTTATTGCAATGTAGGAAATGCGAGTAGCAATTGCCTTTCACCAGTCTCCTTTAAACAGCACATTATTGACCATGCCACCTATTTTAATAATGTTGATTGAGAAATGACTGGTCCGGTAAAATAAAGACATTTCCCAAAGTACTGGTTTGGAACCTGCTTAACCTCAGCCTCCATGTTATCTAAATGGGAAGTTTAAATAAATGGGTTTAGGCTGAAGAAGGGTCTTGACATAAAAAGTCACCCATTCCTCCCCTCCAGACATGCTGCCTGCCCCGCTGTGTTACTCCAGCATTTTGCGTCTAACTCAGAAAGTCCCAGCATCAGCTTCCTCTGGTGAATTTGGTGATCTGAGCCACCAAGGCAACAATTACAGCACAACCAGCCCTAAAGCTTAGGGAGAAGCACATTAGGGTTGCCAACTGTCCCGTATTAGCCATGACATCCCATATATTGGGTAAATTGGTTTGTCCCATATTAGACTGTTACTACTCGGATCGAGGGGACTGTCGGGTTGGAGCGCTGAGTCTGGCCCCGCCTCACCCGTACCGACATAGTGCAGCCCATGGAGTGCAGCGGCAGTGCCTCGCCCGTGGCCCCGTTGGTCGGCAGCCCGGCCAGCTGTCCGAACTTCGGACCTTCGCTTACCGTCGACACCACCACCCCTCCTTCTCATGGCCGTTCATCTGTTCATGAGTTGGATGGGGTGCCGGACTTTGCATGCAGCGGAACGCAAAGCCCAGCCAGCGGGCCAGCTGAGGAGTTTTGGCCCGGGCTAAAAACTCCTTGGCTGGCCAGCCGGCTGGGCTTAGTGTGCCGTCCAGCACCCGGGCCAACTCATCATTCACCCAGCCACAGCCGAGTCGGTCAACGAATTGCCGTCGGGAATTTGTCCCTTATTTTGACCTTTAGTCCCTTATTTGGGAGTGAGAAAGGTGGCAACTCTAAAGCACATTGTCCTGCATTTTGGATTCTCATAACTACTGAGCGACCTCAGCTGAGAATACACTCATACAGACTTGTGGCGAGGACAGGAACAGTGTTATCTGATATTCTTCTACGATTTAATAGGCCGTGGATATTCTGCATCAATTTGTTTCAGAAAAATGACTCTGCTTGGCCTTCAGTTCCAGAAATAGGAATGAAGATGCTATGGAACTCATTAATCACCTCACTGATTCACCAACTGTAACTGATTAATTCTGCTGCCCAATATGTAATGCATCCTTCAAGTTTACATTTTCCTGGAGAGGTCTGTGTTCCGTTATTTTTAAAGAAATGCTCTTTCTCAAAAGAGCTCGTTGGCTAATTTTCTGGCATGGGAAATTCAGAGCATTTTAACAATCGCATTGCTTTGGAATTTGGAAACTTGTTGTGATAAAGTGCAGAGACAATGAAGGTTAAACCTGTCAAATTATAAGTTGCAATGAACCAAGTCACTAATTCAGTCACAGTTTTTTGGACAGCTTTCAGACTGAAGTGTGCAAACAAGTGCCTCGTTAGGATTGTGTCCCAGGTGTATGCAGGCCTGTTCAATAAGTTTCTTAAGTAGCTATGTACAGCACCTGTAATATTCATTGAATTCTAAGGGATGGCTTCAATGTTTATGCTGTTATCTTTTTCTTTTATTTCTAACATGGGTTTGACAAACGATAAAATGAAATGAGGGATGGCAGCTGGGAAAGATGTCAGAATAGTGAATGCAATTGAACCAGTGAAACTCAGTTTCAGGTAATAACTAGAAGCGTGTGTGTGTGCGTGTGCATGTGTGTGTGCATGTGCGTGCGTGTGTGTACATGTGCGTGTGCATGTGCGTGTGTGCATGTGCATGTGCATGTGTGTGTGTGTTTACGTGTGCGTGTGTGCTTGTGCATGGGCGCGCGCGCATGTGTTTGGTGTGCGTGTGCGTGTGTGTTAGTGTGCATGTGCATGTGTGCGGAGGGTGCAGGGAGTGTGACAAGGTGAAGGATGCACCTTAACGCAGGTCCGTTCAGCAAAATTCAGGATCCCCTGCCACAGAGATCTGTCTGTTAAACGACACACGTGAAATTATTTCTTCTCTCAACAATTGTCTCAAACAATTTACTAAAAGATCAACATGTAAAGAGAAGCAGCAAATGCTGAGAAATCTGAAATCTGAATAAAGAGTTCGAAATGACCAGAATTTAGAGCGAGATACAGCACGGAAACAGGCCTCCTGAGGCCGCTATCACCGGTAATACCCCTGTACGGTAGCACCACCCTACACACTGGGGACATTCTTTACAATTTCTACCAAGGCCAATGTACTTTTCTGTCGGACCCTGGGGAGGGCTTGTATCTTAACTCACAGCTGTATAGATCATAAAATCAGTCCAGCACAGGAACAGGTCCTTCAGCCCACAAAATCCACATGAACATGACGCAAAAACAAACAAATCTAGTTTTAGTTTTAGAGGTGCCGAGCCCTTCGGCCCACCGAGTCCACACGGACCAACAATCACTCATACACTAGTTCTATCCTACACACGATGGACAATTTACAGAAGCCTATCAACTTACAAACCTGCACATCTTTACAGTGTGGGAGGAAACCAGAGCCCCTGGAGAAAACCCACATGGTCACGAGGAGAACGTCCAAACTCCATACAGATAGCACCCGTAGGTAGGATCGAACCAGTGTCTCTGGCGCTGTAAGGCAGCAATTCTGTCCCAAACTAGATCAGCACACCAACCAGCGTCAAAACAGGCAAGATGTAGGTCAGAATAATCCTCCAATTAGATTATGTCTCAGAAACCAACGAGCAGGAGAAAGATAATCTTCTACCTAAGTGACGTAGTATATATTTATGATGTATGTTCCTTGTGTCCTATTTGCTTATAAAGCTTTCTTGAGTACATGCTGAAGCATCTCCTGTTGTAAAGAACAGCTGTGAATGCCTAGCTGGTTAGGGAGGAACTGTAGATTCTGGTGTAAACTGAAGATAAACGCAAAATGCTGGAGTAACTCAGCGGGTCAGGCAGCAACTCTGAAGTAAAAGAATAGGTGACGTTTCGGGTTGAGACCTTTCATCAGATTGAGAGTTAGGGAGGGGGGAAACCATAGGTATGAGAAGTTTATGCAAAGATAGGGAAGAAGGCTTCCATTGCCCCAACTGTGGGTGGTTCGACTGTGGGAGAATGAAGAGGAAGAAATTTGGACTTGATTGCCTTCCATCACAGTGAGGAACGTGGGGAATCCGCTGTGGATGTTCATGTTAACTTTTATGTAGTTGTGTCTTGTTGCTTTTTTTTAGTATGGCTGTATGGTAATTCGAGTTTCACTGTACCTTAATTGGTACACGTAACAATAAACTGTCCTTGAAACGTTGAAATCTTGAAACCTTGAAACTCATCACAAAGGCCGTCATGCCTGTTCTGTTTGATGCTTCTTCTAACTTCTTTGAATGTATATACCCTGTATGTAGACACCTTTGTCGCGTCATAAATGTTATTGGTAGCCGGACGTGGCACCGACGGACGAGAAGCCGAAGCAAAGACGTGGAAGCCAAATAACTGAATGCAAATGAAGCCAAAACACCAGATAGGCGAAAGGTGGGAAGCCTAAATGCAAACTAACTGAAAGGGCGGGACGCCTAAAAGCCAAATAACTGAAAGGCTGCATCGCCTGAAAGCAAACTCACCGAATGGCCGCTCTGTCAAAACATCACCTTCCCGAAAGGCGCCGTTGCCTATAAGCCAACGAACCGAATGCCGCTCAACAGAAAAGCCAAATAATGGACATGACGTTGCCGGGGGGTGGGACTTGTCAGCAATTGGTCCAGATTGGTCCAATTGGTGGAGGGATGAACATTGTCCCACACCTCTGCTCCACCCGACCCACAGCCCGCGCGGAGGGCGGCCGTGGGAGAGTGGGGGCTGTCCCGAGGGATGCGCACCTTTGGCTGCTTACAACTTGGTGCTTGTTTTCAGATTGCCCAGTCACCTATGGCTTGTGTGGAAAAATGACCCCCACCTTCCCGTCTCCAACTATTCTACTCCTGCTCTGAATAGGTAATATAGTTTGTTAGCCCTCATGGTGCCCCATGTATATCAAAATTCTTCAGTCTGAGGAAGGGTCTCAGCCCACAACGTCAGCCATTCCTTCCATCCAGAGATGCTGCCTGTCCCACTGAGTTACTCCTGCATTGTGTGTCTATTTTCAATGCCTAGCCAGATCTTCCTTTGGCATGTTATGGATGATATTATCCTCCTCTGTCTGTGGGAACGGTTTGGGGGAAGGAAGGAAGTTCACATAACTTGTTTGAGGAACAAGGGTCGGCACAGCAAGAGTAAGCAGTGGCCACAGACCTTCACTCTCCTCTCCTCGCCATTATCGTGGGAAAATTTACACAATGTAAGATAATGGACGCATGAATTTATTTGCCTGATATATTTCGGGAGGAGTGCCTAATCCAATTTAATTGATGGTACATTTGAAGAAACCTCATGCAGCATATTCTAATACCATTCACACCATCCAAACATCTTACTTACCTGACCCAGCCAAGCAAGCTCTCAATTTATATAGAGCTCGGGTGTGCCTGTATCAATGGTTACTATGGGGTCAAGGAAAGATCTTTCACGTCGCGGCCCTGCTTCCACAAATCTTTCCACCACCACGCACAAGAAGCACAAGAAGCGACAAGACAGCCACCATTGTATGCGGATGCCGAGAAGTGTGTTCAGCTCTGGCTGAACAACTTCTAATCTTGTTAAAGAAGGAACAGCAGATGCTGGAGAATCGAGGGTTCCACAAAAAGCTGTAGAAACTCAGCCGGTGCAGCAGCATCTAAGGAGCGAAGGAGATAGGCGACGTTTCGGGTCGAGACCCTTCTTCAGACCCTGAAGAAGGGTCTCGACCTGAAAAGTCGCATATCTCCTTCGCTCCTTAGCTGCTGCTGCACCCGCTGAGTTTCTCCAGCTTTTTGTGGAACTTCTAATCTTATGTGTGGACTCGATAAGAAGAAGAAGAAGAAGAAGAAGAGTGGTTACTATGGCAGATGTAAGGTCGGCCTTCCAGGGAGTGATTCTGTGGAAACTGACTGGCCCTGATGGAGTCCCTAGCCCCTGACCTGTGCGGACCAGCTGCAGAGATATCCACAGGCATCTTCATCCTCTCACCACTCCATTCTGCAGTTCCCACCCGGTTCAAGGAGACCACCTTCACCCTGGTGCTGAAGGAATGTAAGAGAGCGGGCCTTGACGTCTGCCTTCCAGTGGTTTTGATCCCATCCTCATGAAGTGCTTCAAGAGATGGGTGATGCCACACATCTATGGCACCACCCTAGTCCCAAACTCATCCCTGGAGCACCTAAATAACAAGGACAAAATGTTAGACTCCAATTTATCTACCTTAAATAAATAGGAATTTTTAGCTTCACCTTCAATATGGCAATCCCATCCCAACCTACCGGCAAGCCAACTAACCTATAAACCTGCACATCTTTGTAGTGTGGAATGAAACCCACATGCTTGGGGGAGAATGTAGAAACTCCACATAGATAACGCCCATAGTCAGGATCTAACCCAGGTCTCTGGCACTGTAAGACAGCAACTCTACCGCTGTGCTACTGTGCCACCTTAAAGCCTGGGCTAAAGATTCAGATCATGAATTAATCCCACTGCTGAGGAACATTAATGAAGGAAATAAATTATGGAATAAAAGACTAACTTTAATAATGAGAAGATGAGACAACCATCTTATATATCTTATGGATCTTATAGAAACTTACAAAATTCTTAAGGGGTTGGACAAGCTAGATGCTGGAAGATTGTTCCCGATGTTGGGGGAGTCTAGAACAAGGGGTCACAGTCTAAGATAAGGGGGAATTCCTTTAGGACCGAGATGAGGAAAACATTCTTTACACAGAGAGTGGTGCGTCTCTGGAATTCTCTGCCACAGAAGGTAGTTGAGCCCAGTTCATTGGGTATATTTAAGAGGGCGTTAGATGTGGCACTTGTGGCTAAAGGGATCAGGGGGTATGGAGAGAAGGCAGGTACGGGATACTGAGTTGGATGATCAGCCATGATCACATTGAATGGCGGTGCAGGCTCGAAGGGCCGAATGGCCTACTCCTGCACCTAATTTTCTATGATTCTATGATTGTAACCAGATTTGTGCAAAGTCGATTTTACTTTATGTACGTTATGGAAGGAATTTGTTTTGTTACAGTTCTGCACACACGCTGAAATACAGTTTGCCCTTGACTGCCCTCTGAACCAATCCAGCCAGCTACCCTTTCAGCCTGAGTGGAGCGAGGAAGTTGAAGTTCACAGCTAGGAGCACACGCTGTAAATGAATATATCATGCCAGGACAGCACAGTTGGCAGCCAGCTACAGCATGGATCCTGCCTGACCTTTCCCTGAGCTTCTTTGCCCTTGCCCAATTACAGACTTGCCCGCAGCACCCTCAGCCCTCTGAGGTCTGACTGCTCCCTCCCCGAGGCCCAATTATCATTGCCACTTGCTGCTGTTCATATTGTTGCTGTAAACTCCCAGAGCCCCCCTTTAGAATTCGGACACCTCAATGGCCTGCCCAACTGAAAAATCTTGCTCGGGCGACCCCTGGTTTATAATGCCACAGAACTACGATTTTTTGAAGCTGACATGGAATTTTCCATTGAAAAGGAGACTGTCTACATCAGAAGCGGGCTTAGGATTCCGAGTTACAACGCAGTCTGGGGTTGTTCCACGGGTTGTGAGGGTGATGACACTTCACACAGTAAGTACTTGAGGCTTCAGGCTCTCTTGTCTTAATGCTTTCAAAGCAGAAAAGAGTTCTGCGAGAGGACTCATTTGTTCAGGACACTGGCAAGATCTGCAGCATTGGACCAGATTCTGCAGTTTATGTCAAGTTGCCTGATGTCTTTCTGGGATAGGCAGACACAAAAAGCTGGAGTAACTCAGCGGGACAGGCAGCATCTCTGGCGAGTAGGAATGGATGATATTTCGGGTCGAATCTGAAGAAGGGTCTCGACCCGAAACGTTACCCATTCCTTCTATCCAGCGATGCCACCTGGCCCGCATTTTGTGTCTATCCAAGGTTCTGATGTTCCAAGGTATCTTGTTTTGGGTCGAGACCCTTCTTCAGACTGGCCAAGGAATAAATTCCTAGCCGTCCAACCTCTCCCTATAGCTCCGGCCCCCAAGTACGGACAACATCCTCGTGAATCCTCAATGCACTTTTTCCAGTTTAATGTAATCTTCCTAAAGCAGGGTGACTAAAACTGATCACAATACACACGGTGGCCTCAGCAATGTCCATACAACTGCACATAACATCCCAACTTCTATACTCAATAGTTTGAAGAAGGGCCTCGACCCAAAACGTTACCCATTGTTTCTCTCCAGAGATGCTGCCTGTCCTGCATAGTTACTGCAGCTCTTTGTGTCTATCTACGTTTTAAACCAGCATCTGCAGTTCCTCCCTACACATGTCCTCCTGCTCTACTTGAAACCTGTACTCAGCACAGTCCTGGGGCTTCATGTGTAGAATGGAACTGCAGACGCTGGTTTGTACTGAAGATAGACACAAAGTGCTGGAGTAACTCAGCGGGTCAGGCAGCACTTCTGGAGACAAAGGGTAGGTGACGTTTCGGGTCAAGTCGGGTCTGAAGACAGGTTCCGACCCGAAACGTCGCGCATCCTTTACACCAGAGATGCTGCCTGACCCGCTGAGTTACTACAGTGTTTTGTGTTTAACCTGTGGCTTTATGGTTCGGCTCAAAAAAGGAAGCTTCCTGCAGTTCTTGGAGTCACCAAAAGATGCAGTGCAAGCAATGGCATAACACTGGCCCGATTGCAAGGTGGCAAATCTTAGTAAGATTTAAAAAAGCAAGAAAGTGCATGAGAAAACGAGGAGTTATCATGGACACAAGCGATTGCAAACACTGTTATCTGGAGCAACAACTAAACTGCTGGAATAAATGCTGGTCAGGCAGCAGGTAAAGAGTTGGGTCGTGACCCTCATCGAAGGACAGATATCCCGGTTAAAGAGGTAAGAGGGAGGGGTGAGATAGAACCTGGTAGGTGATAGTGGAAGCATAATAAAAGAAAAATAAATAGAGAGTTGGATCTGGATGGTGGAGGAGGGATGAGGGGTGGGGGGCAAGGGCAGAGACAGAGGCTGGTAAGGTGGTATGTGGAATCAGCTGAGGGTTGGATGATGGCAGATGGGACCATGTGGGTAGGGTGTCAGAAGCCCATGCCGAAAGGTATGTGGGTGATGGACAAATGGAACCATATCTGGGTTGGTGATGAGTTTAGATAATGAGGGGGAACGGTTAGGAACAGATGAACAAAAGAGGGAAGCCCTGAGGAAGTGGGGGGAAAAAAGTACAGCAAACGTGGGGTTACAATCGACTTTAGAGATGCCGCGTGGAAACAGGCCCTTAGGCCCAACTGGTCCGTGCCAACCAGCGATCACCCTGTACACTAGCACTACCGTACACACTGGTGACGATTTACAATTTACAGAAGCCAATTAACCTTGAAACCTGTACATCTTTGGACAGAAAACCCGGAGAAAACATAGGGTTATACAAAAAGCTGGAGAAACTCAGCGGGTGCAGCAGCATCTAAGGAGCGAAGGAGATGGGCGACGTTTCGGGTCGAGACCCTTCTTCAGACTGGTCAGGGATCAGGGAAACGAGAGATATAGACGGTGATGTGGAGAGATAAAGAACAATGAATGAAAGATATGCAAAAAAGTATCGATGATAAAGGAAACAGGCCATTGCAAGCTGTTTGTAGTGTGAAAATGAGAAGCTAGTGCGACTTGGGTGGGGGGGAGATAGAGAGAGAAGGAATGCCAGGGGCTGAGGGCTGAGGGAGAGATGGGAAGGGGAGGAGGCAGCCTGGGTTAACAGAATTGAGAAAATTCAATGTTGAAGCCCAGAGGATGCAGACTCCCCAAGCGGAAAATGAGGTGCTGTTCCTCCAACTTGCGGTGTTGCTCACTCTGGCCGTGGAGGAGGCCCAGGACCGAGAGGTCGGATACGGAATAGGAGGGGGAGTTGAAGTGCTGAGCCACCGGGAGGTCAGGTTGGTTATTGCGGACCGAGCGGAGGTGTTCGGCGAAACAATCCCCCAGCCTCCGCTTGGTCTCACCGATGTAGATGAAAACCTACATGGCCACGGGGAGAATGTACAAACTCCGCACAGACAGAGTCCATAGTTAGGATCAAACCTGGTTTTCTGGTGCTGTAAGGCCCCAACTCTACTGCTGCTCCACTGTGTCAACCTGTACCTGAAATTGCACAAATTCAATATTTATACCATTAGGCTGTGGACTACTACAAACAGACTATGAGATCATAAGGTCATAAGTGATAGGAGTAGAATTAGCCCATTTGGCCCATCAAGTCTATTCCACCATTCAATCATGGCTGATCTATCTCTCCCTCCTAACCCCATTCTCCCCATAACCTCTGACACCTGTACTAATCAAGAATCTATCTATCTCTGCCTTAATAGTATCCACTGACTTGGCCTCCACAGCTTTCTGTGGCAAAGAATTTCACAGATTCACCAACCTCTGACTAAAGACATTTCTCCTCATCTCGTTCCTAAAAGCACATTGTTTAATTCTGAGACTATAACCTCTAGTCCTGGACTCTCCCACTAGTGGAAACATCCTCTCCAAATCCACTCTATTCAAATCTTTCACTGTTGTGTATGTTTCATTGAAGTCCCCCTCATTCTTCTAAACTCCAGCGAGTACAGGCCCAGTGCCGACAAACGCTCATCATAGGTTAACCTATTCATTCCTGGGATCATTCTTGTAAACCTCCTCTGGACCCTCTTCAGAGCCAGCACATCCTTCCTCAGATATGTTGCCCAAAATTGCTCACAATGTTCCAAATGCGGCCATACCAGCTCCTTATAGAGCCTCAGCATTACATCTCTGTTTTTGTATACAAGCCTTAGGAATCCTGCACCAGCTCTCCCAAGTCCCTTGCACCTGGATTCTCACCCCATTTAGAAAATAGTCCACGCCTTTATTCCTATTATCAAATTGCATGACTCCACACTTTGCTACACTATATTCCATCCGCCATTTCTCTGCCGACTCTCCCAACCTGTCCACGTCCTTCTGCAGAGTCCCCGCTTTCTCTACAGTACCTGCCTCTCCACCTATTTTCGTATCATCCGCAAACTTTGCCATAAAGCTTTCAATCTCCTCGTCCAAATCATTTATATACAACGTGAAGAGTCGCGGCCCCAGCACCGAGCCCTGCGGAACTCCGCTAGTCACTGGCAGCCAACCAGAAAATGCCCCCTTTATTGCCACTGTTTGTCTTCTGCCAACCTGCTATCCGTGCTAGTTTCTGATACCGTGGGCTCCCATCTTCCTTAGCAGCCTCACGTGTGGCACCTTATCACCTTATCAAAGGCTTTCTGAAAATCTAAATAAACAACAATGTCAGACGAACCGGCCTATACTTCCCACTATTCTGATTTGCTCCCTTCTTGTGCAGCACGGGTAATATTGGCATGTTTCCAATCATCTGGGACCTCCCATGACTTTAGTGATTTTTGAAATGTCACTATTAATGCCTCCACAATCTCTAACGCCACCTCTTTCACAACCCTGGGGTGCAGTCCATCTGGTCCAGGTGACTTTTCCATCTTCAGCCCTTTTAGCTTCCCAAGCACCTTCTCCCTAGTGATAGCTACTCCACTAACTTCCACCACCTGACTCTCTTGAAATTCAGGAACATCACTGGTGTCTTCCACAGTGAAGACTGATGCAAAAATGCTATTCAATTCCACTGGCATTTCTTTATTCCCCTTTATCACTTCTCCTACATCATTCTCCAGCGGCCTAACGTCCATTCTTGCCTCTTTCTTACTCTCTATATAACTGAAGAAACTTGCTATCCTCTTTTATATTATTGGCTAGGTTACTTTCGTATTTCATTTTTTTCCCCCGTATTGCCCTTTTAGTTACCTTCTGTTGTTCTTTAAAAGCTTCCCAATCCTCTGGCTTTGCACTAATCTTTGCATTGTTAAGGGCCTGTCCCACCAGCATGCGATTCCATGCGGTGAGCCCGACCAAACCGGCAGTGGGGGGCGCGCGGAGGTCGGGTGATCCCTGTACAGGGCCGTTCCCAACAGCATGCGCCTGCATGCGGCTAGCGCGACCAAACCGGCAGCGAGGGCCGCGCGGAGGTCTGGTGAATGGCACAACGCGGCGCAAAGTGAGGCAAACTTGGAGCGAAGTCTAAGGTAAGTTCACCAGGACAGAGAGGGGCACACAGAGAGGGGCACAGAGGCACACACAGAGAGGGTCACAGAGCCACACACAGAGAGGGTCACGGAGGCACCTACAGATAGGTTCACGGAGGCACGACGTCGAGACGGTGCGTAATGCGTCGAGGCGACAGCGAGCCGACAAGCCGTTGCTGCGCGGAATTTTTGAACACGGTCAGTTTTTCGGAGCCCCGCCCGATGTCGGGACGAACTCCGCACAATTCCGCACGGCCCCGCAACGCCGGACGGCTCAAGCGACCACATTAGGTCGCGCTCATCGCATGGAGTTGCATGCTGGTGGGACAGGCCCTATATGCGCCTTTATTTTAGTTTTATACTGTCCTTGTCTTCCCTTGTCGGCCACAGTCGCCTCTTTGTGTCTTAGAATTTTTCTTCCTCTTTGGAATGAAAAGATCCTGCATCTTCCGTTTGTTCGCAGAAATTCCTGCCATTGCTGTTCCACCGTCTCAGCTGCAATACCGACACATCCGATATCACCTTCTCCCTCTCAAACTGCTGATTAAATCTTATCACATTGTGACCGCTACCTCCTAATGGTTCCTGGACCATTAGTCCCTTTATCAAATCTGGTTCATTACATAATAGATAAATCCAGAATTGCCTTCTCCCTGGTAGGCTCCACTATAAGCTGTTCTAAGAATCCATCTCGGAGGCACTCCGCAAATTCCCTTGCTTGGGGTCCAGTACCAATCTGATTTTCCCAGTCTACCTGCATGTTGAAATCTCCCATGACCACCGTGTAGCACTGCCTGTTTTACATGCCAATTTGATCTCCTGATGTAACTTGTACCTATATCGTGTCTGCAGCTTGGGAGGTCTGTAAATAACTCCCATTAGAGTCTTTTTAACCTTATAATTTCTCAGCTCTATCCACAACAACTCTACATCTTCTGATCCTACATCACCCCTCGGTAAGGACTGAATTTCATTCCTAACCAATGGAGCCACCCCACCCCCTCTGCCCACCTTCTGTCTTTCCGATAGGACATATAACCCTTAATATTCAGCTCCCAGCTCCGATCCTCTTGCAGCCACGTCTCTGTAATGCCCACAATATCATACCTGCTGGATAAAGCAGAACAAGGGTTGCAATTATCAATTACCCCTGTTCCACCCACTGTGTGCAGCAAGCCAGCGTTGTGCTGTCAGCCCCCTTGAAGATGACTCCAAAGAACACCAGCACTGACGATGTGTAGGAAAGAACTGCAGATGCTGGTTTATACTGAAGATGGATACAAAATGCTGGAGTAACTCAGTGGGTCAGGCAGCATCTCTGGAGAAAAGGAACAGGTGACGTTTTGGATAGGACCTCTGTCGTTTTCTCCAGAGATGCTGCCTGACCCGCTGAGTTACTCCAGCATTTTGTATCTATCCCCCGGAGGGAACGTACGCGGGCACAGGGAGAACGTACAAACTCGGTACAGCTAGGATTGAACCTGGGACTCTGGCACTGTAAGACAGCAACTCTACTGCTGTGCCACCATGCCATCCCTATCAATTATGAACTTATGAAAAATCTCCTTGAACGACACTTCTCAGAACAGTGTGTGTGTTTCAGGAGTCCAGTGTTGTGCATGCGAAGGAGGTGGCCTGCCCAATGCAGCCAGTTACATATCAATAGGGCTCTGAGAACTCACCTAGGTTCATCAATGGCAGTGTCTGCACACCAGCTAAACATTGTGGATTTTTATACAGGGCGGCACGGTGGTGTAGCCAGAGACCCGGGTTCAATCCTAACAAAGAGTGCTGTCTGTACGGAGTTAGTACGTTCTCCCCGTGACCGCGTGGGTTTTCTCTGAGATCTTTCGTTTCCTCCCACACTCCAAGGGTGTACAGGTTTGTATGTGAATTGGCTTGGTAGAAATGTAAAATTGGGGGGAAGAAAAATTGTCGAGTTGGTAGATTCCTTTTGAGAGATGTTTATAATAAAGTAACTGGCTTTTCTTTTTTCTTTTTCTATTTTTCCCTCTTTCTTTTTTTTTCCTCTCCAGGGTCTATCTCTTAATTCCCGTTTCTAACTCTTCAAGGGTTTCCTTTCCCTCTGTCACACTTTGGCACCTTCACATCTCTTTTTCACCTTTCTACTTTTCTCTCTATTCCCTCTTTTCTAAAGCCTTAAAATAAATATATAAATTAAGGGGTACAATGACTGCAATACAATACCAGGGATGTACACTGATGTGACTTCCAGTACCGCTAATAAATAAAGATATTAAAAAAAAAATTTAAATGTAAAATTGTCCCTAGTGTGTGATAATGTGTGGGGATCACTGGTCGGTGTGGACTCAGTGGGCTGAAGTGCCTGTTTCGACGCCGTATCTCTAAATTAAACTAAACAGTGGGACAGCTTGGCATGGAGATGCAGTATTGGCAACAGGATGCAAGGCAGTACATGGTTTCCTGCACCATGAGGAACGACGGTAAAGGGCCTGTCCTACAAGCATGCAACTCTATGCGATGAGCGCGACCTAACGTGGTCGCTTGAGCCGTCCGGCGTCGCGGGGCCGGTCCCACTTCGATCGCCGGAGCCGTGCGGAATTGTGCGGAGTTCGTCCCGACACCGCGCGGGGCTCCGAAAAACCGACTATGTCCAAAAATTCCGCGCGGCAACGGCTTGTCGGCTCGCAGTCGCCTCGACATCATGCCTCCGTGAACCTATTTGTAAGTGCCTCCGTGACCCTCTATGTGTGTGGCTCCGTGGCCCTGTGTGTGTGTGTGCCTCGGTGCCCCTCTCTGTGTGCCCTTCTCTGTGTGCCCCTCTCTGTCCTGGCGAACTTACCTTGGACTTCGCTCCAAGTTCGCCTCACTTTGCGCCGCGTTGTGCCACTCACCCGACATCCGCGCGGCCCCTACTGCCAGTTTGGTTGTGCTTGCCGCATGCAGGCGCATGCTGGTGGGAACGGCCCTGTACAGGGGATCACCCGACCTCCGCGCGGCCCCCGCTTCTAGTTTGATCGCGTTCATCGCATAGAGTTCCATGCTGGTGGGACAGGCCCTTAAAGCAGACTTTACTCACTCTGAACGCAGTCCTCTGGTGGAAGACAATGAAATGCAGTCATCTCATTCTGGAGAGGACAACATCAGCAATGTCCCCCGATGCAACAATAGTTGTCACAATGTGAGACATTGTGAATGTGTTCCCAGCTCCAGCGGAAAGCCACAGCATAAAAATACACCACCATATTCACCTTGTTAGCCTTCCTCTCCTTAATGTGGGGAAAGAGCGCTGTGCTGGACTGTTTAATGAGGACGTTCACAGGGTAGTGAGTGAGCGCCCTGATGTGGCGTGCAGCATGTCAGAAGCACTGTTTGCATGTACCAGTTATACGAAGGGGCAGGCAATACGCTGGCTTCCATGGAAGCAGTAGGTCTGGGTTAAGCACACATCCCAATCACAGCAGCTGATTTTTGAGTGCTATCAGATCCAGGCCTTTTTTCAGCATTGTTATGAGTGTTACATCTTTTATATTGACAGAAGCAACAATTTCCATTTGTGGTTGGTACGGAGCAGTGAGTGCCCTGAGATAAGTCCATCGCACAACGGAGACCCCTGAAGGCTGAGGTCATCAATTAAAGGCTGCTGCAGATCACACAGCGGGACTTTGTTTACTAAATGCAGGAAATCAGCCGTTTCCCTGCGAACAATTACCAAGACTCTTTTTGTCATTCCACCATCAAAGGCATTGGTAAGTTGTGGCAACATGACACTATGCATCTCTCAGTTTTGCTTCCAATTTATCAAATTCTGACCAGAGGTTTACTGATCACTCATAAAGACGATGTCAGCGTGCTGTCTAAATAATTGTGGCTTATTACCTCCGTTAACAGTGCCGTTATAAAACACCTTGCTTTTTATTTCTGAGACCTATTTTGGTGTTCAAATTTAAACAGACTTTTTTTGGAAATTATTATTATTTTGTTGTTACAACAGATGGAACGCAGATTTCTTCTACATTACCATTGGAAGATGACATTAAATGATTTCCATTGCTAGTCGCTTGTGGCGATTTCTAGATTAGGGAAAAGTATTGTTCTATTCTTTGAGCTAAAAGGGATGCAGGCGAAAGATATAAATTGGAAATTTTATTGTTATTTGTTTTGTTTAGCTGTCTATAGAGATGAATGATACTTTAGACACAAAAAGCTGGAGTAACTCATTGGGTCAGGCAGTATCTCAGTATCTCTGGAGAAAAGGAATAGGTGATGTTTCAAGTAGAGACCCTGAGGAAGGGTCTCGACCCGAAACGTCACCTATTCCTTTTCTCCAGAGATGCCGCCTGACCCGCTGAGTTACTGCAGTTTTTTGTGTCTAACTTCGGTTTAAACCAGCATCTGCAGTTCCTTCCTACACATTTTAGATGATATTTTGTGTTGAAAGGAAGTGCAGATGTTGGTTTATGCAGAAGATAGACACAAATTAGACAAAAAAAAACACAAAAGACGATCCAAAACATCACCTATTCCTTTTCTCCAGAGATGCTGCCTGTCACGCTGAGTTACTCCAGCTTTTTGTGTCGATCTTGGATGATAATTTATTCAAGGGCCTGTCCCACTTTCACGACCTAATTCACGACCCTTTTTAGTCGTGGACATTTTTCATCATGTTGAACAAACGCCCCGACCTACTTGATGCCACGAGTACTTACGACTAGCATCACGGCCTGTTACGACCTACCAACCACCTCCGATGACCTCGTGACAACCATGCTGCGAGTATGAGTCAAGGACAAACTCAGCAGAGGTCGTGAAAGTGGGACATGCCCTTTAGTTGGAACTTCACAATTTAGTTTGTGGGTTATGTAAACTTGCTGTCTTGACTTCAAAAATGAATTCCATATAGTGTAATAATGAAGCACATCATTAAAACTCCATTCAGGGGGGAACATTCCCACTGTCATCTGACTGAAGATGTACCATGGATTTTCTTCTGCCCAGGATAAATATTACGGGCAATCAATGACACACTAGCGGCCTAAGGTTTTGTTCTCCGGATGAAAACAACAACACTATAGTTAACTAAAAGCTGCTAAAACTAACAACGGATGCATTCATGGCTGCTTAGAATCACTCATTTTAGGGGATAGAAAATAATGATTTTATTTAGTGCTTAATGGTCTCTCAGTTACATCATTTATTCGCTGTGAATTGAATCCAATTGACTTTATCACATACTCTCCAGAACCATCTCAGTTAATCCTCTGAAAACGACACGTGCTAATAGATCGACACAGTGCAAGGATGCTTCTCTGGCACCATGATTCATTAACACCATAAACATAAATATATTTTAATATTGACAGCCCAGGAAGGAAAGGAAGCAGGGCGCAGGCCTCTGTGACTTCGCATCGATAACATTTATTCAGCTTCTTATTAATATTTCAGTGGTAAAATGTCAGGAAAGTGAAAAAAAAAACACAGTGGAGACTAGCTCTATGGGAATGTATTGAATTACTTGGCTGTTGGAGATGTCTGTGCAAATAAATGTAACCAGTTTAATGGAGTTGACTGCAAGATCACCAGAGAGGTGTAAACAGCTTTTTAAGAGTACAGAAAAATCAAGACATTCCTAATTTTTTCCGATACTTCAAATTCAAGTATCATGTTGAAATAAAATGATTTCAAGAGAGATTAATTTGTTTCTGCCATCAGAATTGGTACTTGTATTTATGTCTCCAGAAAGACGGAGACAATAACCATCCTATCACAACTGGAGAACAGTCCTGAACTACTATCTACCTCTTTGGTGACCCTCGGACTATCCTTAATCGGATTTAGCTGGCTTTACCTTGCACTAACTGTTATTCCCTTATCATGTATCGTCTATAAACTGTAAATCGTTCGATTGCAATCAAGTATTGTCTTTCTGCTGACTGGATAGCACGCATCAAAAGCTTTTCACTGTACCTCGGTACAAGTGACAATAAACTAAACTAACTAACTATGCAATACTGAGGGAGTTCCTCACAATTGGAGGATTGTTCAAATGAATACTTAAACTGATTCCCTTTCTGTTCTCTAAGCTGGATGTAAAACATCCCATAAAACTACTTCAAAGCAAAGTTTCTTGCCTAATTCTGCTCAACATTTATCATTGCCAGTGCAGATTAGCTGGTCACTATCACAGATTCAGGGACAGTTTCTTCCCAGCTGTTATCAGGCGACTGAACCATCCTACCACAACTAGAGAGCAGTCCTGAGCTACTAGCTACCTCATTGGAGACCCTCGGACTATCTTTGATCGGACTTTACTGGACTTTATCTCACACTAAACATTACTCACATTATTCCCGTTATCATATAACTGTACACTGGGTGGGGGAGGGATGAAAAATTGGAGGAACAGCATCTTATATTTCGCTTGGGCAGCTTACAGCCCAGTGGTTTGCTGTAGATTTCTCTAACTTCAGGTAACCCTGGCATTCCCTCTCTCTCCATCCTTCCCCCACCCAACTCGCACCAGCTTCTCGTTTTCACCCAACAAACAGATGGGTAACAACGACCTGTTTCCTTTAATATTGTTACTTTTTTTGCATATCTTTCATTCATTGTTCTTTATCTCTCTACATCACCATCTACGTCTCGTTTCCCTTTCCCATGATTTTCACTGAAGAATGGTCTCGACCCGAAAACGACACCCTTTCCTTCCCTCCAGAGATGCTGCCTGTCCCGCTGAGTTACTCCAGCTTTTTGTGTCTATCTTTGGTTTAAGCATAGTTGCGAACACTACTGAGTATGACACTGATGTATGTACAGATGCCTGGAATGTACTGCATCAAGAGTGTTTGCACAGTTCTTGTTTTGTATGCATATTTTGTTCTGAAAATAGTTTATTTTGGAGGAAAAAAGTTCTGTATTCAGTACCTACCAAATATCTCCTATGTAAGTAGGAATGTACAAATATCCTGCAAATTGTCTTAGTCATTGATACCTAAAGGGCCTGTCCCACCAGCATGCAACTCGATGCGATTAGCGCGACCTAACGTGGTCGCTTGAGCCGTCCGGCGTCGCGGGGCCGGTCCCACTTCGATCGCCGGAGCCGTGTGGAATTGTGCGGAGTTCGTCCCGAGTTCGTCCCAACGCCGCGCGGGGCTCCGAAAAACCGACAATGTCCAAAAATCCCGCGCGGCAACTGTTTGTCGGCTCGCAGTCGCCGCGACATTTACACACCGCCCGGACATCGTGCCTCCGTGAAACTATTTGTAAGTGCCTCCGTGACCCTCTATGTGTATGGCTCCGTGGCCCTGTATGTGTGTGTGTCTCGGTGCCCCTCTCTGTGTGCCCCTCTAAGTCCTGGCGAACTTACCTTGGACTTGCTTCAAGTTCGCCTCGCTTTGCGCCGCGTTGCGCCACTCACCCAACCTCCGCGCGGCCCCCGCTGCCGGTTTGATCGCGTTCATCGCCTAGAGTTGCGTGCTGGTGGGACAGGCCCTTTAGGGTGGTGGCACAGCAGTAGAGTTCCGGCCTTACAGATCATCTCCAAGATCTTCGGTTTCCTCCCACACTCCAAAGACATTCAGGTCTGTAGGTTAATTGGCTTGGTATAAGTGTAAATTGTCCCCAGTGTATGTAGGATAGTGTTAATGTGCGGGGATCGCTGGTCGGCACGGACTCGGTGGGCCGAAGGTCCTGTTTCCGTGCTGTATCTCTAAACTAAACTGAAACTAATAAAAGCACTCAGACATGGGAAAAAATGAGTAACATTGGATTAATTTTATATATGATAACTCATCATTGCTTCTGTCACTTGCTGACGTATTTAAGCAGGATGCCACAACAGAAATAATTGCTGGCCAAATCTATCTGAGAGTCACTGTCCAGTATTTTTGTGTTAATTATCTCTTACCAAAGTGAATTTGAAAGAATTGATGGCTTATTTAGTAAAATTGCTCCATTTGATTTCATTCCTTTTCTTCATTTTCCTTCTCAAAGGTGAGACATGCTGCTTTCACTTGAGGAGGCGATAGATCACTGCACTGAAACTGTAAGTTTTGTTTTAATCTCACGCAACACTACTCGTAATGCAGCCTGCAATCAGTGTGGAATCCATCAGCTGTGGCTCCCACCAGCTATGTTGTGAGTCCCTTGTGACTCTGATATTCTGTTCACAATTTGCCCAGTTATGGGTTTCCGAGCAAGCTGCGGGATTCAGCACTGTCCCCATTTACTTCATTATTCCGCATTGCCACAGGCGGCAGTGGAGGCCAAGTCAGTGCATATCTTTAAGTCAGAGGTTATGGGGAGAAGGCAGGGGAATGGGGTTAGGAGGGAGAGATAAATCAGTCATGATTGAATGGCAGAGTATACTTGATGGGCCAAATGGCCTAATTTCACCCCTAATGATTGTGGGAAATGTTTCACTGGGACATGACTAAAATCAGGAGCTTACTGTATTCATTTTCATTCATTTGGAGACAAAGGGTGCTATTGGTAAGGCAAGGAATTGCTTGCATGTCCCCAACCTTACTTGAGAACGTAGTGGTCCACATCCTTATGGAACTCAATCACAAATATCACAATTACCTCATCAGCTCTCTTGGCCATAGTCAATCCATCTTCAGTTTAGAGATACGGAGTGGAAAGAGCCCTAATGGCCCACCGAGTCCATGCTGATTACTAACAATCACCCATACACAAGTGTGGGAAAGATTTGCAGATGCTGGTTTAAATTGAAGGTAGCCACAAAATGCTGGAGTAACTGAGTGGGACAGACAGCATCTCTGGGTGACGTTTCAGGTCGAGACCCTTCTTCATACACTAGTTCAATGTTATCCTACACACTATGGACAATTTACAGAAGCCAATTAACTTACAAACCTGCATGTCTTTGGATTGTGGGAGGAAACTAGAGAAAACCCACGCAGTCACAGGGAGAATGCACAAACTTCATACAAGCAGCAACGTCACACAAAGGCCATTTACCATTTACTAGACGTAATTGCTGCAGATCAGAAAATAATGGCAAGTTATTATTTTTATTTGAGTGCATAATTTAGAAACCTAACTCTCCAATGTTTATTTGTTTTTTCAACAGGACGAGGCCGTTTCTAACAAGGTAATTTTGAATGACCCCAGAGAAGGTGGTGGTGAATGTCTGGAGACGAGTCCCCTGGGTGAAGGTATTTCCCTGGTGAGGTTTGGCAATGGGTTAGACCCATCGATGATGAAGGAAGGAATGGTGATAGACTTCCGAGTTTGGCCTGTGAGTGAATTAGTCAGTTGGGGAATTTGCAGATGCTGATGTCAGTGGCCATTGTCATAGGAGATAGAGACCATGGAATTGTTCTGCAAAGATAGGGATGAAAGTAATCTGTGAAGACATCATCATAAAGGCCGTCATGCCTCATCTATTCGACGGTGCTTCTAACTTCTTTGAATGTTTCCGCCCTGAATGTATATATCTTTGTCACATGATACACTTTATTTACTTCTGCACTGAATAGGTATAATGTTTGGAAGCCCTCATGGTGCCCCATGGACATCAAGCTGATGTTAGATACAAAATGCTGGAATAACTCAGCGGGACAGGCAGCATCCTGGATAGAAGGAATGGGTGACGTTTCTGGTTGAGACCCATCTTCAGATTGAGAGTCAGGGGAGAGGGAGGCAAAGAGCTAAGGAAGGGTAAGGTGTGGAAATGAGACATCAAAGGGGATGGAGATCAAGGAAAATGTAGAATTGTTAGCTCGGGGAAGGCGACCACGAAGCATACAAAGATACAATTTTTATTTAATGGGGCAGCTGAATTATAATCTGCTTCATTAAATCTACTGCAAAACAACGGCATGGTGGCACTAGAGTTGCTGTCTTATGCCCCTGTCCCACTTAGGAAACCTGAACGGAAACCTCTGGAGACTTTGCGCCCCACCCAAGGTTTCTGTGCGGTTCCCGGAGGTTTTTGTCAGTCTCCCTAATGGTCGAAAGTGGTTTCCGTTTTAAAAGTCGGTAATTTTTTAGTCGAAGCCGGTTGCGATGCTAGTTGAAGGCGGTTGTCAGACGACAAAAACCTCCGGGAACCTCCAGGAACTGCACGGAAACCTTGGGTGGGGCGCAGAGTCTCCAGAGATTTCCCTTCAGGTTTCCTAAGTGGGACAGGGGCATTACAGCGCTGGCAGTGACAGAGACCCGGGTTCGATCTCAACTACGGGTGCTGTCTGAATGAAGTTTGTATGTTCTCCCCGTGACCGCATGGGTTTTCTCCGAGATCTTCGGTTTCCTCCCACACTCCAAAGACGTACAGGTTTGTAGGTTAATTGCCTTGGGTTTGTATACTTGGTAAATGTGTAAATTGTCCCTGGTGTGTGTAGGATAGTGTTAATGTGCGGGGACCACTGGCCGGTGCGGACTCGATGGGCCGAAGGGCCTGCTTCCGCGCTCTATCTCTACACTAAACTAAACCCTCACAAATGTCCCAGAGATGAAGAACCACCCCACTTCTATAATCCGTGCCAGTATACCACAAAGATAAAATCCCACCTGGAAAATAAAGAACTCCATAAACTGTGTTTATAAAGGCCCATATTCTGTTCTCCCACATGGCATATTCAATTCATGCAACTCATTCTCTGGAAGAGCTTTAGATTAAAAAAAGATAATTCAATACTAATTAAAAATGAGTCAAAGCCAAACTTGGCTGTTCTGTAAATTCTCCTGACATTACTTGAAAGATTCTGTGGTGAATATCCATTTGGAACCTTCAGGAGGTATTGGCACTTCACTTATGTAACTTAAAGAGATGCTTAAAATCATTATTTACTTACCTGCTTCTACTTGTACATGCTGGATGAAAAGAAAAGCACAAAACTCTCTTGAATTTAGTAAATATAAATTGCTTTGCCTCCTTTCATAAATACAGTTGGTTTTTAAGCATCAATAATGGTTAGCAGAAAAAGCTTTCCAAAATAAATGAACTGAAAAGTCTTAAAACTCATTATCATCAGTACAATGTTACTTAAATTGGCCTCTATTGTCTATCACAAGCCATTGCATTGGAACAAACCTACAGGAGCTCAAAGGAGAAAAGGCATTCACATGTGCAAGTGATTGCATATTCTAAAGGAAAGATTAGTCACTCCATCACTATTATCAGATAATGCAGTCGTTATTTATTGTTCTACTTTTAGAGAACAACTTATTTGCAGAAATAATGTGACACTTGTGGGCACCTTTTGTAAGCATATTGTCAAGCACCTGCTTGGAAAGTGACAGACCGTGAGTCAATACTGACATCGTTCTCTCCCAATGTAATTCTCTGTTGGTCATTGTCCTCTTGACTTGATAGCAGATGCAGCAGCTTCCAGCTTCATGCTCTGTGATACTTTTTATATTTCAGGGCTGTGTGGAAAATGGCTTTCGTTCTTCTTTCTTCTTCATCACCCTTGCAAACATAGTTTGATTTAGTTTAGTTTAGAGATACGGCGCGGAAACACCGGGGTCCGCAACGACCAGCCATCCCCGTACATTAACACTATCCTACAATTTTCACATACACCAAGCCGATTAACCTACAAACCTGTATGTCTTTGGAGTGTGGAACGAAACCGAGAATCTCGGGGAAAACCCACGTGGTCACGGGGAGAACGTAAAGCTCCGTACAGACAGCACCCGCTGTCTGTATTGAACCCGGATTGAACCCGGATTGAACCCGGATTGAACATGGTTCTCTGGAGCTGCAAATGCTGTAAACAGCAACCACTGCGCCACTGCGCTGCCCCCTTATTCTCTGTTGGTTTTTCTCCTTTGTATCTTGACTTGATAGCAGAAGCAGCATTTTCATGCTCTGCGATATCTTTTGAATTTTAGAGCTGTGTAGAAAATGGCTTTTGTTCTTCTTTGCATACATCACCCCTGCAAACTTTTGTAATGCTGAATTACCCGTGCATTAGTTTTTAATTTCGATTAAATGGTTTGCATTCTATGTGTATTTAGGAAATACATTAGACGTGTTATTTCCTTCTAATTATATATTGTTGGAAGAACCATTCAAATCTCTCAATCAGTAAGTTTCCAGCAGCCTTTATGCATTTAACTGAATTTACACAGGTAATAAAATTAAGTATTTAGGAAACAATGCTCCATTTTGCAAATTATAATAAAATGTAACTGCTTTCCTCTCCATATCAACATAGCGATCAAATGATACATCTTGTTGCCTTCCTTTGACAGCTCCTTTTTGAGTATATAATTGAAATACAATGGGAAATAGTTATCACAGCCATTATATTTAAAGCATTTTCTTTCAAAAACTATCAAAGCATCCGACAATGAATCCTGGAATAAATTCAGTTCTTCGTAAATAACTCCTCCTGAAAATGTTTCCACAAGGTATTTTGGTTACTGGCCACACTGATCTTTCTGTCCTGGGCCTCCACCATTGTCAGAGTGAGGCCCAGTGCAAATTGGAGGAATAGCACCTCATATTTTGCTCGGGCAGTTTACACCCCAGCGGTAAGAATATTGACTTTTCTAACTTCAAGTAACCATTGCTTTCCCTCTCTCCCTCCATCATTCCCGCATCCTAGTTCTCAGATCAGTCTGACTGTCCTGCTGATTAAAATGCCATGCCTTCCCCAAGCTAACAGTGATCTATGTGGTGGGGGTGGGGGAAGAAAGCTGGAAACGTGAAGGGGCAGGACAAAGCCTGGCAAGTAATAGATGTATATAGATGAGGTGAGGGAGGAGGGGATGAAAGGCAGAGTGTGTAGAATGCAGAGGAACTGTTGTAGAAAGCGGTGGATTGTGTAGCTTCTTGAAATACTCGTTGGGCCTGAAATAATCCATTGCACGTCCAGGTGAGTGAGGCCCAGAGTTGTGGAAGAGACAGAGCAAGGGTGTGCTGGAGTCGGCATGTGGAAGAAAAGGTTCCTCCTGCTCTCACGTACGTCCCCTCTGTGGCCTGTACTTCTCTCAATTCCATTTCCCTGAGATGGAGCAAGGATAGTGATCTCTGACTTCAGAGAGTTGGGAAGAAGACTGAATTGCCGGACTTCTAGGGTGGTTATCTCTGGATTGCTTCCAGTACCATGTGCTAGTGAGGACAGGAAGAGGGAGATAAGGGATAGAAACATAGAAACATAGAAAATAGGTGCAGGAGTAGGTCATTCAGCCCTTTGAGCCTGCATCGCCATTCAATATGATCATGGCTGATCATCCAACTCAGTATCCTGTACCTGCCTTCTATCCATACCCTCTGATCCTTTCACAAGGGTCACATCTAACTCCCTCTTAAATATAGCCAATGAACTGGCCTCAACTACCTTCTGTGGCAGAGAATTCCACAGATTCACCACTCTCTGTGTGAAAAATGATTTTCTCATCTCGGTCCTAAAAGACCTCCCCCTTATCCTTAAACTGTGACCCCTTGTTCTGGAGTTCCCCAACATCGGGAACAATCTTTCTGCATCTAGCCTGTCCAACCCCTTAAGAATTTTGTAAGTCTCTATAAGATCCCCCCTCAATCTTCTAAATTCCAGCGAGTACAAGCCGAGTCTATCCAGTCTTTCTTCATATGGAAGTCCTGCCATCCCAGGAATCAGTCTGGTGAACCTTCTCTGTACTCCCTCTATGGCAAGAATGTCTTTCCTCAGATTAGGAGACCAAAACTGTACGCAATACTCCAGGTGTGGCCTCACCAAGACCCTGTACAACTGTAGTAGAACCTCCCTGCTCTTGTACTCAAATCATTTTGCTATGAATGCCAACATACCATTCGCTTTCTTCACAGCCTGCTGCACTTGCATGCCTACTTTCAATGACTGGTGTACCATGACACCCAGGTCTTGTTGCATCTCCCCTTTTCCTAATTGGCCACCATTCAGATAATGGTCTACCCTCCTGTTTTTGCCACCAAAGTGGATAACCTCACATTTATTCACATTATACTGCATCTGCCATGCATTTGCCCACTCACCCAACCTATCCAAGTCACCTTGCAGCCTCCTAGCATCTTCCTCACAGCTAACACTGCCCCCCAGCTTCGTGTCATCTGCAAACTTGAAGATTTTGCATTCGATTCCCTCATCCAGATCATTAATATATATTGTAAATAGCTGGGGTCCCAGCACTGAGCCTTGCGGTACCCCACTAGTCACTGCCTGCCATTCTGAAAATGACCCGTTTACTCCTACTCTTTGCTTCCTGTCTGCCAGCCAGTTCGCTATCCACATCAATACTGAACCCCCAATAACGTGTGCTTTAAACATCTGGATCTGAATGTGTGGCTGAGGGGCTGGTGCAGTGAGCAAGGATTTAGATTTATAGACCACTGGGATCGCTTCTGGGGTAGGGGTGGCCTGTGCAAAAGGGACAAGCTACACCTTAACTGGAGGGGGACCGACATTCTGGCAGGCAAGTTTGCTAGGGCTACACGTGTGGGTTTAAACTAAATAGTGGGGGGGAGGGATTGACAAATTGGGAGTATAAAGATGGAGTTGAAGGGGAAGTGGCTACAGGAAAAATTACAAAAGATTCTCTAATTAATGGGAAGGAAAGCTTGAGAATGGACAACAGAGTAAGGTCAGGGCCTATTGCGAGGGGGGAAGTGAATACAGAGGTCAAAGTACTGTATATGGATGCGCGAAGTATAAGAAATAAAATGGACGAGCTTGAGGCTCAGTTAGAAATTGGCAAGTATGATGTTGTGGGAATTACTGAGACATGGCTGCAAGAGGGCCAGGGCTGGGAACTGAATCTTTAAGGGTATACGTCCTATCAAAAAGACAGACAGGTGGGCAGAGGGGTGGGTTTGCCCTGTTGGTGAGGAATGAAATTCAGTCCCTTGCAAGGGGTGACATTGAAACAGGAGATGTGGAGACAGTATGGATAGAACTAGGGAATTGTAAGGGTAAAAGTACCCTAATGGGACTAATCTACAGGCCCCCAAACAATAGCATGGACATAGGGTGCAAGCTGAATCAGGAGTTAAAATTGGCATGTAGTAAATGTAATTCTGTGGTTGTTATGGGAGATTTCAACATGCAGGTAGACTGGGAAAATCAGGTTGGTACTGGACCCCAAGAAAGGGACTTTGTAGAATGCCTTTGTGATGGATTCTTTGAACAGCTTGTATTGGAGCCTATCAGGGAGAAGGCAATTCTGGATTTAGTGTTATGTAATGAACCGGATTTGATAAAGGACCTCGAGGTTAATGAGCCATTAGGAGATAGTGACCATAATATGGTCAGGTTTAATCTACAATTGGAGAGGGAGAAGAGTAGATCAGAGGTGTCAGTTTTGCAGTTGAATAAAGATGCCTATGGGGCCATGAGGGAGGAACTAGCCAAAGTTGACTGGAAAAATACACTAGCAGGGATGACAGTGGAATAACAATGGCAGGTGTTTCTAAGAATAATACAGAAGGTGCAGGATCAGTTCATTCCTAGGAGGAATAAAGATTCCAAGGGGAGAAAGGGACGACCATGGCTGACCATGACGTCAGGGTGATATGCATGGTGATAATTTTCCATTGTTCTATAGACTCAAATCCTGTGGATTGGAGGGTACCTAATGTTATCCCACTTTTTAAGAAAGGCGGGAGAGAGAAAACAGGGAATTATAGACCAGTTAGCCTGACACCGGTGGTGGGGAAGATGCTGGAGTCAATTATAAAAGATGAGATAGCTGCACATTTGGGTAGCAGTAACAGGATCGGTCCGAGTCAGCATGGATTTACGAAGGGGAAATCATGCTTGATCTTCTGGAATTTTTTGAAGATGTAACTAGGAAAATGGACAAGGGAAAGCCAGTGGATGTAGTGTACCTGGACTTTCAGAAAGAATTTGATAAGCATTTGACATAGGAGATTAGTGGGCAAAATGAGGGCACATGGTATTGGGGGTAGAGTGCTGACATGGATAGAGAAGTGGTTGGCAGACAGGAAACAAAGAGTAGGGATTAACGGGTCCCTTTCAGAATGGCAGGCAGTGACTAGTGGGGTACCACAAGGCTCGGTGCTGGGACCGCAGCTATTTACATAGAAACATAGAAATTAGGTGCAGGAGTAGGCCATTCGGCCCTTCGAGCCTGCACCGCCATTCAATATGATCATGGCTATATATATCATTGGACCGGTTACAATGATTTTGATGAAGGGTTTCAGAGTAACATTAGAAAATTTGCAGATGACACAAAGCTGGGTGGCAGTGTGAACTGTGAGGAAGATGCGATGAGAATGCAGGGTGACTTGGACAGGTTGGGGGAGTGGGTAGATGCATGGCAGATTAAGTTCAATGCGGATAAATGTGAGGTTATCCACTTTGGTAGCAAAAACAGGAAGGCAGATTACTATCTAAATGGTGTCAAGTTGGGAAAAGGGGAAGTACAACGGGATCTGGGGGTCCTTTACATCAGTCTATGAAAGTAAGCATGCAGGTACAGCAGGCAGTGAAGAAAGCGAATGGCATGTTGGCCTTTATAACAAGAGGAATCGAATAGCGGAGCAAAGAGGTCCTTCAGCAGTTGTACAGAGCCCTAGTGAGACCACACCTGGTGTATTGTGTGCCGTTTTGGTCCCCTAATTTGAGGAAGGACATTCTTGCTATTGAGGGAGTGCAGCGTAGGTTTACAAGGTAAATTCCCGGGATGGCGGGACTGTCATATGCTGAGAGAATGGAGCAGCTGGGCTTGTACACTCTGGAGTTTAGAAGGATGAGAGGTGATCTCATTGAAACATATAAGATTGTTAAGGGCTTGGACACACTAGAGGCAGGAAACATGTTCCCGATGTTGGGGGAGTCCAGAACCAGGGGCCACAGTTTAAGACTAAGGAGTAAGCCATTTAGAACGGAGACGAGGAAACACTTTTTCTCACAGAGAGTGATGAGTCTGTGGAATTCTCTGCCTCAGAGTGCGGTGGAGGCAGGTTATCTGGATGCTTTCAAGAGAGAACTAGATAGGGCTATGCGGAGTCAGGGGATATGGGGAGAAGGCAGGAACAGGGTACTGATTGGGGATGATCAGCCATGATTACATTGAATGGTGGTGCTGGCTGGAAGGGCCAAATGGCCTACTCCTGCTCCTATTGTCTATTGTCTATATCTCCAGGTCCTCACCTTTCACCCCACCAGCCACCACAACCAACATATCATTCTCCGGCATTTCTGTCACCTCCAATATGTTCCAGCTGTGAGTCTAATCCCCACACCTTTCTGCATTCTGCAGAGACCGGTCCCTCCGTAACGTGTTGGTTCACTCATCCCTTCCCATCCAAATAACCCACCCTCCCATGGCACTTTTCCCCTGCAACCGCAGTAGATGTAACACCTGACCCCATACCTCCTCTCTCGCCACCATGCAGGGACCTTAGCAGTTCTTCCAGGTGAGACAGAAGTTCATGGGCACCTCAACTAACTTCATCTACTGCACCCGACGCTCATGGTGTAGCCTTCTGTACATTGGTGAGGCAAAGTGTAGACTTGACCACCATTTCGCTGAACCCATATGTCCAGATGCCAAGGCCTGTAGGATCTCCCGGTCGCTAACCACTTTAACTCCCCTTCCCATTCCCCTACTGATCTTTCTGTCTTCCATTGCCAGAGTGAGGCCACGTGCAAACTGGAGGAACATCACCTCATATTCCGTTTGGTATGAACATTCAATTCTCCAATTTGAGGTAACTTCCTTAATTCCGCTTCTCCCCTTTTTTTACTCCCCCACCCCCTTTCCCCTGCACCCTACCTGGACTCACACCTACTTCCCTCCTCCCCTTTCCCTTCATTCCCTGTCCTACATATTTCACAACTTGTCAATTCTTTGTCTCACGCCTTCTGTCTTTTCATCTCTTGTCTTGGACTTTGTCCAACCATCACAACACCCCACTCAGCTGCACCTGCCTATTACTTGCCCGGCTTTGTATGACCCTGCTCCCATCCAGCTTCCTGTCCACTTCCTCGCCACCACAATCAGTCTGAAGAAGGGTCCCAAAGGGAAACAACACCTGTCTATTTTCATATGAGGACTACACAAGCACTTTGTGTCTTTTTTAGCATGAGCTTCAGGTTTTGTGGTGTGTGTGTGTGTGTGTGTGTGTGTGTGTGTGTGTGTGTGTGTGTGTGTGTGTGTGTGTGTGTGTGTGTGTGTGTGTGTGTGTGTGTGTGTGTGTGTGTGTGTGTGGTGTGTGGTGTGTGGTGTGTGATGTGTGATGGGTGAGTGTGTGATGTGTGTGTGTGAGTGTGTGGTGTGTGTGTGTATGTGTGTGTGTGGTGTTGTGTGTTGTATGTGTGTGGTGTGTGTGTGTGCATGTGTCTGTGGTGTTGTGTGTGTGTGTGTGGCATGTGTCTGTGGTGTTGTGTGTGTGTGTGTGTGTGGCATGTGTGTGGTGTGTGTGTGGTGTGTGTGCTGCGTGGTGTGTGTGCGTGATGTGTGTGTGGTGTGTGGGTGTGGTGTGTGTGATGTGTGATGTGTAATGTGTGAGTGTGTGTGATGTGTATGTGGTGTGTGATGTGTGATGTGTGATGTGTGTGTGGTGTGTGTGTGATGTGTGTGTGGTGTGTGGGTGTGGTGTGTGTGCGTGTGTGTATGTGTGTCCCCCCTATGTGTGTGTGTTGTGTGTGTGATGTGTGAGTGTGATGTGTGCATGTGCGCATGGTGTGTGTGTGGCATGTGTGTGGCATGTGTGTGGCTTGTGTGTGTGCATGTGTGGTGTGTGTAGTGTATGTAGTGTGTAGTGTGTAGTGTCACCCTTAGCCATCTTGACATGGTTTGCACGGTGACTCTGTGATGAGGACGTTTGTGACTTATAAGCAGAGCCCTTTCTGTGCCCCTGATACACTTCGTGACCTCCATGTAGTGTAAAAGGTGGGTCACTATGCATAGGCGGCTGTCTACGGGGTAGGCCAGGAAATCCAACTTGCGGCCAGATGATTCAGGCCTGTTTTGTTTGAGTAACCCCTGAATAAAGAAAGTTACCTTATTGTTAGTTATAACCATGGCGTCCATACTTAGCTTGTGTAGGGACTGGACCCGTTGTGCCGTCACGAGTGCCATCAGCATTACCATTTTATATGTCAATTTGGCTAGGGAAAGAGACGTTACTGGTGCCCACCCCCGGAGCATGGTTAGTACAATGCCAATATCCCAGGTCGTCGAATATCTAGACCTGGGGGGATTTCAGTTACAAATTCCCCTCATTAGTTTAGACACCAAGGGGTGGGACCCCACTGCAAGTTGATCTAAACCTTGTCCGAGGTATGAGGATAGGGCACTCCTGGCACAGTTGATGCCACTGTAGCTTAAACCTTCATCAAAATGAAGGCTTGCCAGGAACTCCAGCACTTCTGTAATGGTGGCTGTGTCTTATGTGGTGTTTGTCTTGGTACAAAACACCTCCCATTTCTTGACGTAAATGAGGTATTGTCTCCTTGTGGACTCCCTGCATGATGTCGTGATGATATTCATTGTTCGGTCCGAGAGTCCAAAATCCAGGAGTGGCCTTTTCAAACCCCGCAAACCAATAGGTTTATCCGGTCATGTTATGGTTGACTCTCCCCTGTCACAGGATGTACCAATGAACTCGGATGTTTGAGTATTGGAATGCATGGTTCTGAGACCATGTCCAGTACCACAGGGAACCATGGCTGAGTAGGCCAGTCGGGCCCAACCAGAATACCCGATGAGGAGTCTTGTTGAATTTTCTCCAAGACCCGACTGATGACGCAGAAGGGGGGAAATGCATAGAAAAACAAAACCCCCAGTGTAGTGAGAAAGCATCCATCGCTACTGCCCCAAGGTCTGGTTCCAATGCAACATATGTTGGTATTTGGTGATTAAGTCTGGATGTAAAAAGGTCAATATCTGGTGTTCCATACCAATCTACAATGTTGGCAAATACTTTGTTGTCCAACATCCATTCGGTGTTGTCATTAAACTTGCGTGACCTGGTGTCCGCCACTGTATTTAGCCCACCCGGAAGGTAAGTGGCTGATATCCATATGTTCCTTTCTAAGCACCAGTGCCAGATTGTATTGACCAATTCATCACAAGATATCGACTTAATTCCACCCATATGATTGATATAAGCCACCACGGTGGTATTATTAATTTGTAAGCATACATGCAGATGGTGCATGTCTGAACAGTAAGCCCGGAGTCCATGAAATGCTCCCAGCATTTCTAGATGATTAATTCCCAGTGCGGGGAGTAAAGTTAATTCATGTGCATTCCATCTACCACCGCAACTGGAGGTGGTATTAGTTGCTCCCCAGCCTTGAGCGCTGGTGTCAGTTTGTAGTATTACTGTGGGGTTTGTGATTGTAATGGGATTAGAGCAATGTCGAGCATTGTCTATCCACCATTGTAATTCCAATTTTGCTTTTGCTGGTAATTGCATTGGCCTGTCAAAATGGCCAGCATGGTGTTTGAGTGCTGCAATTTTTGCTCTTTGTAGGTTTTGGTAATGCAAGGGCTCAAATTGTGTGGCTGGGAAGGCAGCCACAAGCTTCCCAATTACCCTGGCTACTTGCCGAATAGACGGTTTACTGATGCCAGCAAGGCTGTTACATGCTTCAATCAAGTCTGTTCGGTGGCAAAGTGACCGACATATGAACAGAGTAAATCGTGAATCCCAAATAGTCCATTGAGGTAGAAGGCATTAATTTGGATTTGTCTGGATGGATGATGAAACCCAGTTTTTGAAATAAGTGCTCAGTGGCTGAGACAGCCAATTTGGCCAACTCCAAGGTTTTCCCCACAATTAAAATATCATTGAGGTATGCCATAACAATATGTTTTTGTTTTCTGAGACATGCTAAAGCTGGTTTCAATAATTTGGTAAACAGTCTGGGTGCTGATATTAATCCATTAGGCAGCGCTTTATACTGCCAGAGCTGCCCCATCCAGACAAATTTCAAACATCTGCGATGATCTTTGTCTATTAGTACTGAATAGTATGCATCTTTTAGATTGATGCAAGCCAGGAAGTATCTCTTGGAAACTAGTTGTTTGGCAGTAACAAAGGTTTCCATTTTGAAGTGGTCATACTGCACGAAAGTATTCAGTTGTGTCAAATCAATAATGATGCGGCATCCGCCGTCTTTTTTACTTTTAGTGAAAATGTTTGATACAAACTCATGAGGCTCACTTTTGGTTTTCTCAATTACCCCTTTCGTATATAGTCTTAAGAGTTCAGCATGATCTTCTGTCTTATCTTTCTGTGAAAGTACAAACTTTTGACTAGGTGCATGCTGAACAGGAAGGGGAAGTTTGTGAACAAATTTTATTTTGTATCCTTGAATACTTTGCAGTATGAAAGGATCAGAAGTTATAGAACCCCATGCATCCTGAAACCAGTGCAACCATCCCCCAATCTGTGAAGAATTTAAATATGCAATGTTCCTGAGGCAGCCAGACCCACCTACCTCCATGGTTACCGGCGGTGCTGCGTTGGTTTCCTCTGTCCTTGTTTCCTGGGAGGTGGAGGCACTGTGGTGTGGGGGTGGCGCATCTTCCAGGAAGGTCGTACTGGGCCATAGTCTAAAAAAGACCGTTGAGCAGGTTGGACGGCCTTCGAGCTTTCACCAGCAGGTGTCTTTTTTTTTGTTTTTTTTGTTTTAGTTTTCTTTCATTTTTATTTATTTGTTTATTTATTTATTATTATTTATTTATTTATTTATTGAATTTCACAGCAATTTGCATACATACAATGATAACAGACAGTGATAGTCAGGACATAATTGTGCAACAGTATGTAAGCAACCCTCTAAGCCCTTACCCTTACCCCCCCTCAATCCACCCTAATCAGGTCGAAACCAAACGGGGACAAACAACACTCACATACGTACACATCCACACAAATACGATAAGATAAACAAAACAAAATGTACAAAAAATAAAAAGTGTTGGGGATGGGGGGGGGTGTTGAGGGAAGAGCCGCTGCAATAAGACAGAGCAGTGATAGAAGACCACTGTGATAGATAGAACACCAGCAGGTGTTCAGTCGCTGTGGTAGCGTGGTCTGCTGGTGGATGCATAGGGGTGCTGTCGCCGCTGGTACGAGGACTTGGTGGCAGCCGGTGTTGATTCACGTTTTTCTCTCACATCGGTTGTTTCGACAATAATCGACCAGGCACCGGGGTCACTTTAAACGTACGTTTATTGAGCAGGAGTCTCCACACAGGTTTAACAACCTAGCAAAGAGTCAAGCTCTCTGCCCTTAACTGCAATGCTTTATATATGTTAATGCCACCGTTTAGCCCCCTCCCACATTACCCAATTAATCAACAGACCTGTACACAATGGTCATGATAACAGGCATGTACACAATGGGAGATGTTAATTAGTGGAACAACACTAGAGCTAAGGGTTACACAAAAAGCTGGAGAAACTCAGCGGGTGCAGCAGCATCTAAGGAGCGAAGGAGATAGGCGACGTTTCGGGTCGAAACCCTTCTTCAGACCCTAGACAGGGACATTTCTCAGACTTTCGGGAGCCAGCGGTTTGCATATTCTTCAGCCCTCCGAAACTCAGCCACCTCAATCAGGCGGGTGCGAGGAATATCAAAGTTGCGAATATGCAGCATCAGCAGGATAATGTGTATTTCTCAGGATCACAACTTCCTGAAGCCTGCAGCCACATAGTCAGCAACTTTGGTCAGCAGACATTTTAAGTTTCAACCCAGTTCACCTGACCTCCATTTTCCCTTCACATAACCATTTTACAGTGCTGATTCAAGATTTACATTCACACCGGCACTTTGATCATGCCTATTGCCTTTGCCTCTTCATCGAGGTCTTTTACCTGCTTTAGCAGATTGTCCCCAAATAGTAGTGTAGGCGGCTGTGCACTGATAGCTCTGCACAACCCCGCGAACTTGGGGTTCAGTTCAGGCCGAATGACATTCTTTCAGTAACAGTTAATCTCAAACTGAGTGTTACAGAGGAGTGCCAGAGCATCCTGCAGCTCCTCCACTCCATCCACTGACCTGGCAACGGCTGTAATTCCAGCAGCCAATAGTTTTAGGATTTTCTGGAGTTTTACTTCCTGACTCCTGATGCCAGGGCTCATGTTACCCCAGATGGGGATGTTGACTAAAGGCACGTTGAGCGAGACACAATTCTCAGGAGCTAGGTATTTGGCTGCAGTGTCATTAATGGCCTGTTCCTGAAGTTGATTCGTTGACATGTAGTTAATACTGGCTGCCAACTTCGGTTGCAATGACAGCCCTTTTTGGGTAGGCATCGCAAATTTAGATACCATGCCCAGTAGCTCCTCTTCAGGCACCCCTAGCATTGGTGTTTCTTCAGCCACACTCCCCTCTTCAGAGTCAGCCCAGTCCTGACTCCTAATGCTCCCCTGCGAGGAGGGTGAGACATTTGGCAGCCCTGTAAAGGATGCTGTCGTGGGTCTGCGAGGAGACCCACTGTGACCATACCCCTGTTGTAGCAGGTCACGGTGGAGCAACTGCTCCACCATCCGCTCCATGCGGGATAGTCGATCCCTGTCACTTCCCGCGGGCGGGGTGTCCTCCAGTCCGGACTCAACCTAGTCAACGGACCTGCACGACTTCCGGGTGGATTTGCCGCCAGTCCGAGGAGCACCTGCGGGCTGTAGCGGCGTGAAGTCGGGGGCTGCGGTTTGTATCAGCAGCTCTGGAGAACTCGACCGCTGCTGGCTGCCTGCTTCCCAGTCCTCAGCAACTTATTTGGCAGTGGCTCGTTTGGACTTTGTCCTCGATTCCATCTTGGTGCGCTCTGTAAGAGAAATGCTCAACAGAGCCGACAAACGATGCCAGGAATGGTAAGTACTTACCTGCGGGCCGTTTTTAAACTTACGCTGGAGGAGCGGCGCGCCTCATGCCTGTCGCTTCGCAATGCATTCGATGACATGTCGCGCATGCGTGCTGGCGGGGTCTTCACATAGTCACTCACGTGACTCCAAAGTAAAATTTCATGTTTCATAAATCTTGTTGTGTTTTATGACTGTTGGCAAACCAATTTTCCTCCCGGGATAAATAAAGTTCTATCGTATCGTATCGTATTGAAATTCACCATTTCTATGATTTTCAGTCAAGTGGACTCCAGGCAAGAGCCACGTGAAAAGCTTCAAATGTTTTGTGTGTTGTACCTCCTTGGCAGTCAAGCAATGTTCATTTGCACTGGTTGGAAATGTATCCCCTATCTCACACAAATACCACCCAGAAGTGTCCATACACTCTACCCCGATTACAAACTTTAGTCCTTGGATTTGAGAGGAACAAATTCCAGATGCTGGGTATAGGGTTTTGTTGTTACATTTTAAAACATGATGAAACAGTGAATGATTTCTAGGGAGCAGTCATTTGAAGTCAAATGTATGTGTCGTCTAGATCTCCCTCTTCAGTAATAAATTTGGATGAAGCAATTGTCCTGCAAAATTGATCTGTTAATCTGTTAATATTTGGGAAGCTTCCATCCATTTTCTGAGCAAATCGTGTATCAACAGTAACTTCCACTGATTTCACTCCCTGCTGTACAAGATTCTGTTGTCTGCAAATAGACATGAAATAAGTTTATCATGTGTCTGTTCTACCATGAGCTTACAACTCAGCGGTATGAATATTTATTTCTCCAACTTCAAGTAACCCATGCATCCCCTCTCTCACCATCCCTCCCCCATCCTAGTGGTCATACTAGCTTCACTGTTTGTATCCACTTGTTATCACCTTCTCCACAGCCAACAATGGACCATTGTGGGCTCCATCTTTCCCTGATCATCCGCACTGGCTGTGATTTGTCCTTTTACATACCTTTTATTCATTTGTTCTTGGTACATTTTCATATCTCTAGTTTCTCTCTCCCCTGACTCTCAGTCTGAAGAAGGGTCTCGGCCCGAAACGTCACCCATTCCTTCTCTCCAGAGATGCTGCCTGACCTGCTGAGTTACTCCAGCTTTTTGTGTCTGTCTTCTTGTGTTGTAAAGGTTGTGCTATAACCTGCAATTGACGTTCATTTCCAGAAGAAGAGCACAATACACATGAAACACGGGTGAGTGAGGTGAATTTATGTCCCTGCCTATAGTATTGAAGTAAATAAATTAAAACACTGTCTAGATAAGTCCACCTGTTGACCAAGAGTTTCTGATTTGGGTGAAAATGGGTGAAAGCTTCACCTAAATATACTATTTTTTTAAGAATGAGTTTCCTCAGGTTTTGCCGTAAACTTGCTAAACAAAATAGAACATGAGTCTATATAAATGTCAGAAAATGTTAGAAAGTATCCTGCACAGTTAAACATGGCATTGGCATGTGGACGAGCAGTTTTATTAATACGGTTGAAAATAGATTTATCACAAAATATTAGCATCTTTAATCAAATCGCCTTGCTCACCAACTGGAAATAACTCAATTTTAAATAAATATAAATGATTTAGAAATCTATTCAAAACCATTTACTAGTTTCACTGGCATACTGTGTCATTTTCTTAAAAGCTTTTAAATGTCATCTTAAGTAATATTTTAAAACGACTTAAATACAGTATGCCCACAAGTGATTACATTTAATATTAAAAGCAAAGGTCCAGTCAACTAAGTTCATTCCTGACTAACTGTATGGAGTAGCCTTTGTGGAATTTACATGTTAAGAATCCAGTCTTCTTCTTGTCTTCTTCCTGAGAATGAAACATAAACCAAATGAATAGTTAGATCTCAAGCCGGGTGTTGAGCAGCCAGGTTGTTGTCTCCGCGTCAATGTCTGCCAGGCCCTGAGCTTAATTTGGTGGGCGGTAGAGCGGGCACCCAGAGATGACATGGTTGGCTGTCTGTTGTTCTGCTCCCCATTCACAGGCTGGGCTCTGGCGGAGCCTCCATCTCCACACGCTGGCGTTGAAACGCCCAACTCCAGTACCAAGTCTGTTGAGCTTCACCCATGATCCTCTGGGGAGGTCAGACCCTGGACAGCTTTTATCTGGTGAAGAGATATAGCTGTGTAACGGAGATGAGGTTGCCTTCCACTCCTGTGACCATTTGGTGGCTATCCAGTGTGCTTTTGTCTCAGTTGGCTGGGTGGGTGCTCGGAGTTGTTATCCATGTAGAGCAAAGGGGTGACGGGACTTCAGTCGGAGTATCTGCTCTCTGCTGATAGCCTGATGGAGGAGGTGATCTGGGTCCATGGCACGATGAGACAATGCCAGAGTTGCTGCTTGTCTTTGGATCCCTGCAGGCGGAATGCCTGCAAGTATAGGGAGCTGCTCGACTGGAGTAGGTTGAAGCCACCCAGTGATGGTTCGCAAGGTGCTGTTCAGGCTCGTGTCTACCAGGCTAGTATGTCTACTTCTACTACATACGGGTGCTCAGTACTCAGCTGCGACATACAGAAGAGCTAAGGCAGAGGAGCGAAGAGTTGATGGACTGGCTCCCCAACTTGTTCCTGCCAGGCGTCGGATGAGGCCACTACATGCCATGGCCTTGTCGCGGAGACCAGCCCGGTGTTGATGAAATGTAAGCGACCTGTCCAGCTTTACGCTGAGGTAAGTGGGTGTTTGTTGGAAGTCCAAGCGCCTGTTGTTAACGAAGACAGCTAGCTTTCGCTTAGCTTCCTTGTTGTTTAAATGGAATGCTGTTGACACTGTTTTGCCTTTGTTCAGCTTTAGACGCCACTGTCGTAGGTATACTGCCAAAGTGCCCATGTCTTGACTAAAGGAGCTTTCGATTGTCTTCCACTCTTTGTGTCTCATCAGGACGGCTAGATCGTCAGCATACCCATATTTTCCATCCACGGTCTCTGGGAGGTCATGGATATCCACGTTGAAAAGCAGCGGAGGCAAGACGGATCCCTGTGGGACGCCATTCTTCAGTCTACGTAGCCTACTCTGCTGTCCCTCACTAGTCTTAAGCACAAAGCTGTGGTTTGATATCAGCTCCATGATGTAGTGTACCATGCGCCTGTCTGGCAGCACCCAAAGTAGCTTTGCAGTTAGTCCCCGGTGCCACGCAGTGTCATAGGCAGCTGTCAGATCCATAAGAACAGCTCCTACATTCTCATTTGTCTCAATGCAGTCCTCGATGTCTTAGGTGAGGAGGGTTACCTGGTCCGCAGTAGATCAACCCTGGTGGAAACCAGCCTGCTCGTGGGGTAGTTGAGGTCTATGATGGGGTTGATGGGGTTGTTGAGGGTCTGTGATGGGGTTGAATCCATGGAGGCAAACATTACAAATATAGGCTTTTTAGGTTACCTTGTCCATGCCAACCATCAAGCACCCATGTTATACAAATCCCAAGATAGACACAAAAAGCTGGAGTAGCTCAGCGGGACAGGCAGCATCTCTGTAGAAAAGGAATAGTTGACGCTTCAGGTCGAGACCCTTCATCAGATTGAGAGTCAGGGGAGAGGGAAACAAGAGATATAAATGGTGATATAGAGAGATATTGAACAAAGAAATGGCCTGACCCAAAACGTCACCTATTCCTTCGATCCAGAGATGCTGCCTGTCCCACTAAGTTACTCCAGCTTTTTTGTGTCTATCTTCGGTTTAAACCAGAATCCGCAGTTCCTTCTTACGCAAATCCCATTTTATTTTCCCCAGAGATCCATCCTTAGGATGTAGGAGGAAACCGGAGCGCCCAGAGAAAACCCACTCAATCACAGGGATAACATGCAGACCCACGCTGACAGTACTAATGGTCACAATTGGACTTGGGTCATTGGAGTTGTGAGACGGCAACTCTCCCAGCTGTGCACGTTTATCACTCCTCTCCATTCTCCATTCTCCATTCTCCCTGTAGCTACGTGAATTCATGCCTGAGTCCTCTAGTTTTCATCCTACACCCCAAAGATATACTGGTAGGTTAAATGACTGCTGTAAATTGCTCCTCGGGTCTGTGGGTGTAGGAGAATGGGCGGTGGAGGGTGGAATGTTGATATGAAAGAGAATGAGTTGTAAGGGTAATAATGACTGAATAGGACTGGTGGAATTTCTGTCGTCTTCTTTGCATGGCGTGCACAGCCTAAAGTTGTAGATTCAATGGCATGAAAAACTATATCTATTTGTTTGTACACTTCGAGTTGATTGCATTAGTCGAAACATGAAGGTTGCAATCCCGCACCCCATGGACTTGCTGTGAGCAGCATTGGCTCATGGGAAGAATTGCATTCTGTCCATGCTGCAGTAAATATGAGGAAACCTCCTAAAATGGTCACATACAAGCAACGTGTGGATGTAAGGTTCAATTCCAACTAAACTCCAAGCTACAAACTGCCCTGACTGTACTCGGGACTTCAGGCATTGCTTTTGCTTTTGCACTATATTGTGCTTTTGTTTTATTTATTAAACTTCTTGTAATTTATTATGGTGTCTACTGAGCACCAGGTCTACTAACCTGCAGGAAGGAAGAAACTGCAGATGCTGGGTTACACTGCAGATAGACACAAAATGCTGGAGTAACTCAACGGGCCGGGCAGCATCTCTGGAGAGAAAGAATGGGTGACATTTCGGGTCGAGACTCTTCTTCAGACTGAGAGTCAGGGGACAGGGAAACTAGAGATATGGATGGGTACAAAGGGCATGTAAGGTGGGAAAGGAACAGATCAAAGCAGATGATGGTCAAGAAAATGTAGTATGGTTCATTGTTAGCTGAGGGGAAGATGACAACGAGGGATATGAACAGTAAAATTAATCAGGAGAACATTGAATCTAGTCGGTGAACTAGGGTGGGGTGGGGGGCAGTAAGAGAGGGAGAGCAAGGGTTAAGGGTCTGTCCCACTTGGCGATTATTTCGGCAACTGCCAGCATCATTGACTGACGTATCAGGTCACCAAAAAAGTCGCGGCGTGACGTATTGACGCACGGCATTTCCTCAAGTGTCGTAACTTTTTTTTTGTGTCGCCACTGGAATTTGAAATGTTCAAAATCTTTTGGCGACCCTGATATGACGCCTAAAAAAAAAATCGGCAAGTGATCTTGAAGTTAGAGAAATCAATATTCATACCGCTGGGTTGTAAGCAAAATAAGAAGTGCTGTTCTTCAATTTGCATTTCATTTCTGTGAACACCTTCGCTCAGTCTGCCTGGCCTAAGTAATCTCCTGGTTGCTTTACACTTTAACTCCCCCTCCCATTCCCACACTGATCTTTCTGTCCTGGACCTCCTCCACTGTCCATTTGTGTAAGTCCCACCACAAATTATAGGAACAGCACTTCATGGTGTCATAACTTGAAAAATTGAACATTCGTCCTTGATATTCACCCATGTTGAATAGCATTGGAACATTGTTACAAATAATTAATTGCCGCTGATGGCTGGGGAGCCCAAGATATTGGGCATGTTTAAAGCGGAGATAGATCAGTTCTTGATTAGTCAGGAAATCAAAGGTTACGGGGAGAAGGCAGGAAAATTGGATTATGAGGGAAAAATATATCAGCAATCGTCGAATGGCAGAGTGGAGTCGATGGGCTGAATGGCCTAATTCTGCTCGGATGGTCTTATAAATAACAGAAATATTAAAGCTGTTAAGATGTTTGAGAACTCTGAAACACATTTAAATGGAATAAAGTCACTACTGTAAAAGTAATGAAAGAGTTTCAATTCGCAGCCATTCATATCAATGGGACCATTGTACCTGTAAAGTGTGACCATTTTGTGCTGCTTTGCTGGACATGGATGGGAATCTGCCAACATTGTGCTATGTCCCAGGCTTCTTGCTCAGCTGAGCAGAAGCCTGCACTTCATCCTGTGCTTGGGAATTTCAAACTTCCAATTAGTCCAGTGATCCAAATATATCAGCCGGTCTTTTAATGGAAAATTGGAGCTAAAGTTCCCTGGTTATTTTAAATGTTGATTGCTCAATTTCCACATCTCTGCAAAAATCAGAAGCATACCTAATTTTCACAAAGATTCAGGCTGTCACTGGTGACTGCTTTCAAGAGGAATTAATTAAAGCATCACTCAAAAAAATGGACGGGGACCAGAAATAGCATTCAAATCTAATTAGATTCATGTTTTTGTATCTTTTTTTGGGGATGGAACAACTTCCTTTGTAACCCTTTCCACTCTACTATTGAAGGCATGTGAAGGATATCCCATGGGGTTACATCAGTGTGTGATGCTGCAGTACAGCTCCAGGGTTGAATCCTAACCTTGGGTCACTCAGAGCATGTAAGTTCCACCAAGTGCTCTGGATTCCTTCCACGTCCCAAAGATGTACTGGTAGGCTAATTATCTGCTGTAAATTACACTGGCATGTTGCTTGCTGATAAAAGGGAATCAAAGGGGAATTCAGGGTCATATATGTAAGCAAGTAAGACACAAGGGAACAAGCAAATTGAGAGGGAGATTATAGTAATGGGATTCCTCGCTTGGGGAGCTAGCATGGGCCCAGTGGGCCAAATGGTCTCCTTAGGCGTCATTATACACATGAGATAACTAAGGCATTTTAAACTGTGGTCACTGCAGTAATGGAGGAATCTAAGCAGCCAACATGCACGCAGTGAGCTCCTATGATCACCTATGATGCCCACTTTCTCAGCATAGCTCAGAGGTGCAGATTGGAAGGGACTTGAAGCAAGGCCTAACTTTTCGAGAAATGACAAAATGAACCTGACCGCATGTACGCTCTGCAATTCTGAACGCAAAAGCAGCAATGTAACTTTATGGATTTAGGAAGCTGGGTGAATATAACTTGTAATCTCTGCTTTCAAGAGAGAGTTAGATTTAGCTCTTAGGGCTAACGGAATCAAAGGATATGGGGAAAAAGCAGGAATGGGGTACTGATTTTAGGTGATCAGCCATGATCGTATTGAATGGCGGTGCTGACTCGAAGTACCGAATGGCCTACTCCTGCACCTATGTTCTATGTTTCTATGTACCTATGCGACTCCGGACTGTCAAAGCTGACACAGCCAGACATAAAAATAGTTTTTATCCACGAGTAGTTGCTCTACTCAACAGCCAAAAATCTGTAGCCTCCCTTTGGTCTGGTATTTTGTGGTTCACATGCTTGATCACTGGTGTTTTAACATTAATGTTTTATTATTATTAATGTCACTGTATGTCATGTTGTTACTTGTGGACGGAGCACCACGGCAAATTCCTTGTATGTGAATACTTGGCCAATAAACTTACTTACTTACTATGTAACAGAATTCTGGTGCTGCATTATTCCTCATTGAAGGGATGATAATCAAGAACTGCACGCCTTGCTGCATTATTGCTCGGTTGGCTACCTGTAATAAGAATCAATTTGCAGCAGGCTAGACACAAAATGCTGCAGTAACTCAGCGGGTCAGGTAGCATCTCTGGAGAGAAGGAATATCTGACGTTTCTGGTCGAGACCTTTCAGCAGATTGAGAGTCAGGGCGGGGGAAACTAGAGGTATGAGAAGTTTATGCAAAGAAAGGGAAGAAGGAAAACTGTGAATGCATCATCACAAAGGCCGTCATGCCTCTGCTGTTTGATGGTGCTTCTAACTTCTTTGAATGTAGAAACCCTGAATGTATACATTTTTCTCGCATCATACACATTATCTACTCCTGCTCTGAATAGGTAATGTACTTTGGTAGGCCTCGTAGTACTCCATGCATATCAGGCTGTTGATAGACCCAAAATGCTGGAGTAACTCAGTGACTCTGGAGAGAAGGAATGGGTGACGTTACGGGTCGAGACCCTTCTTTTCCCTTCTTTTTGACCCGAAACACCAGGTGGCGCCACCAGCCGAGGCTGCCTCGCCAACAGTCTGTCTGTCCTTTCTTCTTTTTTGTTATTTTTAGTATGTGTTAAAAAGTATGTTTTCGTGTTCCTTGGTTTGTTTTATGTGGGGGGTAGGGGAGGGGGTTGGGGGAAACTTTGTTTCAATCTCTTACCTCGACGGAGATGCGATTTTTTTCCATATCGTATCTTCGTCCCCACTGCGGCCTAACATCGTGGTGTTTGCGGCCTTTCCTGGAGACCGATGGGTGCTCCACACCACAGGAGTCGGTGGGAATGAACATCGCGGACTCTTGCGATCCCTTTGCCGGGGATCAAAGCTCCAACCGCGGGGCCTGTTGTCTTTAACATCGTGAAGCCCGCGTGCTCAGGTAAGAAGAGGCTGACTCGGGAGCTCCATGCATCACCCTGACGGGGGCTTCGATCGTCGGCTGCGGGGGCTTTGATTGCCCCGACTGCAGATGGTTTGACTGCCCTGACCACGGGGGAACAAGTGAAGAAGATTGAACTTTATTGCCTTCCATCACAGTGAGGAATGTGGAATCCACTGTGATGGATGTTTATGTTAACTTTTATGTGGTTGTGTGTCTTGTTGCTTTGCACTTAGTATGGCTGTGTGGTAACTTAAATTTCACTGTACTTTAATTGGTACATGTGACAATAAACTGACCTTGAAACCTTGAAACGTCACCCATTCCTTTTCTCCGGAGATGCTGCCTGATCCACATTTTGCGTCTATCTTCGGTGTAAACCAGCATCTGAAGTTCCTTCCTACACAATTTGCAGCAGGCAGTCAGCAACTCAAAGTGGCAATGCAATGCATTGAAGGAATTCTGGAAAAAAATCATTCATTTCAGCTAAATACTACAATGATGTCTGGTTTCAATGATTTCTTTCCCTGTAAGAACAAGGTCAAAGTAAGCAAGAAGTACACAATATTGGTTTGAAATCACTGCCACCATTCTCACGATGCATGAATAAAAGATATGCGATTACTCTGGCTTGACTTTATTGCAGGAACATCAATAAAAAACAAACAGGCTATTGTTTCCATGCTGGCACACGAGCTATTGTTTGTATTAAGGGCCTGTCCAACCAGCATGCGACTGCATGCGGTGAGCGCGACCTAATGTGGTCACTTGAGCCGTAGGGCCTCGCGGGGCTGGCCCCACTTCGATCGGCGGAGGCGTATGGAGTTGTGCGGGGCTGGTCCCGACATCGCGTGGGACTCCGAAAAACTGACACTGTCCAAAAATCCCGCGCAGCAATGGCCTGTCGGCCCGCAGCCGCTTTGAGGCCGTACGCAGCGCCTCGATGTGCGTACGCAGCGTCTTAACACCGCACACAGCGTCTTGATGGCATACGCCTAGCGCGTGGTGTTGCGCGATGACGTCACCGCCCGGCCTGCCGTTGCGTGATGACGTCACCGCCAGACGTCCAAATTCAGTCGGCCCGCCTCCTGCCCAGCTGATTGGTGAGTATGATGTCGGGATCAGCTCCATATGGCTCCGAGGTGGAAGTGGGACCGGCCCCGCGATGCCGTACGCCTCAAGCCACCACGTTTGGTCGCATTTGCCGCATGCAGTCGCATGCTGGTGGGGCAGGCCCTTTAGGATAGTAAAAAGCTCAATTAGTTCCAAGTTGATTTGAAAAGTATTATGCAAGTTGTCATTTTTGTCTTGTTACATTGGTCGATGAACAATTTTCTGATTAGTCTACAACTTTTAGTTTACTAAAGGGCATGTCCCACTTGCCGATTTTTTTCGGCGACTACTGTGTTGTATTGTATTCAATTTATTGTCATTATCTCATTTTAGAGACAACAAAATGGATTTTCCTTACAGTCCGTAACATAAAAGTAAATAATAAATAAACATTTTAAAAAAATGCACAAACACAGAAGTCCATACACAACATAACCCCACAGCGGCACCAGAGTTAAGGAAGGTACCATAGTCCAGCCAGCCTCCCCGCCGATCTTCCCAGATGTCCCGAGCACCCGCAAGCCCTCTCGCCGGGAATGATGCTCAGGCCCTCTCACCGGGAACGATGGAACCGCGACGGAGAACATCCTCAGCGGCCCAGACCTCCAGATCAGACACCTCCCACCGGAGTCCGTGGCTGCTAAAGTCCACAGGCCGAGCCGGGCGGAGTCGCAGGACTCCGCGATGTTGGTCAGCGCCGCCCGCATTGGGAGCTCCGCGAACCACAGCTCCGCGATGTCGGTGCAGCAGGCCCAGCACTCCGGAGCTCCAAACGGCGATCTCCGGTGAGGCATCGCCCGCCCCGCGATGTTTCCAACGCTGCGCCACTGCTGCTGGAGCTCTGGTCGATCCCGGCAGGAAAGGCCGCGCCAATGCAGTAGGTGGGGGGGAGCGAGGACACGACTCGAATAATAGTCGCATCCTCCCCAGGAAGTGACTGGAGGACGGTATCCCCTTTACCGTACCCTCTTCCCCTCACATAAAGACATAGAAATAACACAAAAAACGTCTTCAAACATAACAAAAAAACAAAAAGATACCGGACTGAAGGCGGAGGCAGCTAGCAACAGCACCACCGGATGTAACCGAAAGTGAGAAATTTCTAACTCATTGACTGACGTATCAAGGTCGCCAAAAGTTCAAATTTCAGTGGTGACAAAAAAATGTTGAGACACTTGAGGAAACACCACGTGTCAATATGTCATCACACCGCGTCATGCCGCATCACGTCGTGACTTTTTCAGTGTGACCTGATACGTCAGTAATGATGCCGGCAGTCGCCAAAAACATCGCCAAGTGGGACAGGCCCTTAAACCACTTCTTTAAATAAAAAGTGTAAAGGGCCTGTCCCACTTGGGCGACCTAATCCGCAAGTTCTGGCGAGTTTGCCCTCGACTCATACTCGCAGCATGAGGTCAACAGGTCATTTTTTCCAAACTCTTCTAAACTCGCCAGTTAGGTCGCCCAAGTGGGACAGCCCCTTTAGTCTGATTGGAGGGCCACTAATTTATCAAAATGGCAGAACAAAATTGACAATATAAATCATGTGTCTTAGATCAGCTAGGATCAGACGGTTTTCACTTTCTTTGCATAAACATGCTGCCAAAGGCTGAAGTGTGTGTTAGTTGTTAGAATACCATTTAAAGGAAACAAAGCCATTCTGTATCAATGTTTAGGAAGGAACTGCAGATGCTGGTTAACACAGAAGATAGACACAATTTCCCTCTCCCCTGTCTTTCAGTCTCAGAAGGGTCTCGACCAGAAACGTCACCCATCCCTTCTCTCCATAGTTGCTGCCTGTCTTGCTGCTGAGTTACTCAGCATTTTGTGCCCATTCTGTAACCATTGGTATGCTGCAAAACAGTAATTGTTTGAGGGGCCAGAATCAGATCGCTCATCAGGATGAGGAGCTATCTGCTCGATACAGGAACATTTGTGTTACATTTCACCTGATCTATGGGCAGGATGCACATACTAAAGTAGAAAAGCTGGGATTAGATGAGAAACTGGGTTCTGATCCATCTGGAGAATCGGACACTAGCAGGAAATCTTCTAGGTTTCACCAAAACTCTGATGTGCAGCAATAAGAAATAAGAAGTAGCAGTAACGTTAGAACATATTAAATGAAAACAGAAGCAGTAATAATATCAAAAGAAACGAAACATAGAAAAAGAAAATAAAAAACTGAATTATTCATTTCATATCTAAAATAGCTTTTCCAATGGATAATCCGAACACTCTGATGTTTCAATCGCTTTTACACTTTTTGTTCATAGATCCATTTCAATTTATCCATGCCTTTTCTCTTTTAGAAATTCAATCACCATTGCAATCGCTCACAAAGATCACTTATCAAAGCAAAATGCTGGATATTAGGAAAGAAAATTTAAGGAGAGAAGTAATGGGTGATGTTTCGGGTCAAGACCCTTCTTCGGACCGGCACCAAAACATGACCCATTGCCTCTCTTCAGAGATGCTGTCTGTCCCATTGAGTTACTCCAGTATTTTGTGTCAACCTTGGGCATAAACCAGCATCTTCATTTCCGTCCTACACAAGAACATTTAATGAATGTGGACGCACTGATTAGGAGGAAACTGCCAATTTCTACGGATGCTGTCCAGCTCCAACACATAGTTTTTTGCTCAATTTTCCAGTATCTGCAGTTCCTCGAATTGTGCTCAGGAGGAAGGGTCTGGGAAACATTTCCAAAGTGGGCAGAAGGTAAAATAATACATTTATCTATTTCTGACTCCTCAATTCTTCAATATCATCCATTTTAGGATATAAAATATCGAAAATACATTTTCATAAACTGTCTACAAATGACAGTTGAGTGAAAGCTGAATATATTGCATTACCTGCAGACTAATGGAGTGGAGATATAAACTTTAAGAGCGTACATGACAGGTAAAAGCTCATCTGCACATTACAAATAGAATCATTAGTTATAATCTCCATTGATGTGGGGTAATTGATTGCTAGTGATATGATGAGTTACTGAATTCAAGAGACAAAAGGTTTGATCAATTTATGAAGTTAAATTTGCCACTTTCATCCTGAGTGTAATTGCTTGTGTTGAAACTTTCAGTGTGACCTTTACGACAAGAACTGTGTTCACTTTGACGTGTACTTCAGAGAACCAAAGACTTACTGCTGAAATATCCTATCACCAAAGGGAAACTTCTAAGTCACATCTCTGGTTCATAGAAACAAGGATTAGAAATTAAATATTACATTTTTGTGCTATGTCATTTTATGCCAAGGCAGAAAAATGAAAAGGGATGCAAGATATGTTTAGGTTATGATCAGGTTAAGTTGATATCGTGGACAGCACAGATGTGATGAGCCAATTATCCTGTTCTAAAGTTGAATAAGTTTGAATTAAGTTGATGGGTGCAGAATTACAATCGTGGGGCATGGTTTTAAGTGCTGCCCCATTAAACTAATGGCAAAGTGGTACTTCCTGGTGCAGGTAACACATAACATGTTTTTGAAATTGACCTCTTCTGACTGGGTGATTAGGCATTCCCTGAAGGATGGATGGAAAGCTGGTATTAATTCTGGCCAAATTGGAGATGCTAGGACTTTAAAATACGGTAAAAGCTTCAGGGCTACTGGGAGATTTGGTTAATTTGGAATTGCTCGCTGCAGAGCTGGGACAAGCTGCGGAGTGGTGCCAGTGTGTCTAGAGCCTAGATACAAGCTGCAAACAAAGAATAAGAACATCTGCAGACCATGTCAATTAGGTGCAAAATGCATAGAATGGATTGGATGGCTGCAAACCAGACATACACCTTGTAAATAATTGTATATAATGTTGCAGAGTTCTCCTTTGCCGAGTGTTCATTGGATGAGGTGTTGAGCCTTGTCAGGGTTTCTTGCAGATCAGGGTAAATGTTTCTAAGTTGGCTTCCTTGAGAAGTCCTGTTTGAATACAATGTATTGAGCTGCTGTATTATTGGGTTAAGGAAATGTCTGTTATGTATGGGGTTAATCAATATCTGTAATTGGATTATTAAGAGACCACCCCCATGTGGTTTGGCCTCTCGTCGCTCCCAGGACTTATAAAAGTCCGCTGCCACGAGGCCCGCCGTCGATCTTCTGGGAGAGCGCTTGGGACCACGTGACTTTCTGCAGTGTCTCTGTTTGAGCGAGGCAGAGAGGGCTTGATCAGGCAGATATGAGGATCGAACCCACGGTGGGATAGGTACAGTAGTTGAACTGTAATTGCGCTTTGTCAACATAAAAATTAGTTGTTCAAGTGCTTGATTCAGTGTTTTTGACTGAAATTGGACTTGGGGAAAGCTTAGAACGAGCAATTTACATTGGGGGCTCATAAGAGCCCCAAACACACGTTTGTTGAGCTGTTTCAATCGTGAGTGCGGAAATCTGGGCCACGGTACGGTTTTTGCATTGATTTTCAGCACTTCATTAGTCAGAGCGAATCAATCATTCGGGGGCTTGGGAAAGGGTCTAATCGAGATCATTAGGCCAGAGTCTAGGAAGCACGGGGGGGTGGGGGGGGGGGTGGTTGAGTGGAGTGTCTGCATGAAGGTGCCTGAGTCCCTCCCTGAAGTGACGGATGAGGAACCTCGGAAAGGTACTGGGCTTGGACGGACAGGGTATAGTTTGGCCGGAATACCCCAGTCCATTCAAGAATTCAACTGGGCAATTTTAGTTTGATTTGAGTGCCTGCGTTTGAGGAGAGATACACACCAAGATTAGGAGTTCAAGTCTATATTTGCAAAGCCAAATTATCAAATACTGAATTCCATATTCAAATTCCTGTGTTTAAGTTGAATGATCAGAGTTGGATCCAAGCTGAGTTGGATGATCAGCCATGATCATATTGAATGGTGGTGCAAGCTCGAAGGGCGAATGGCTTACTCCTGCACCTATTTTTCTATGTTTCTATGTTTCTATAAAATTTTGGAGTTGGTGCATATCCGTGATCACTTCATATTGTCATTGGATCCGGATAATGTAAATATTCTGTATATTTAAATAAACTTAGAGTGTATCAAGATTTAGAAAGTTAAGATTTAGATTGTGTTAAGACCGTGGACCGTCATTTGTGTTTCTGCTTGTGTGACTGTTTACGGATTTAGATACTTGAGGTAAGAGTGTATATGAGTTAAATATTTGTATTTATTTAAGATCGTATTGCGAGAATCTGAATTGGGGTGGTTTGATCGGGGTGAAAGTGAACGCATAGCCAAGGAAGAATTACCAAAATCTAACTCTGAACCATGGATTCCCAGAGTACCAGCAAATTACGTATTGGGAGAAATTAGGGTCCCGGATTACTCAGAATGTTATCACCACTACACTCCCAATACAGAACCCATTCCAGTGGAACGCAGGGGTAGAATAAGGTCAACCATGTTGCCTAATCAATGCTATACTTGTGGGGGAATGGGACATTGGAGTCGGGCCTGTCCAACAAAGGAGCGAATGAAAGAGACGGGTCAAAGAAGGAATTTCCCGGATTACGAAGAACTTAGAGATCCTAGAGAATATAGATACATCCGAAATCCAAGGAATTATGGGAGGTCGTTTAATTCAAGAGACATTTGAGACCCAAGAAACCAGAGAGAGGGATGGCCCGAATGTCAGGAACTAAGAAGTCTCGAACCGAAATGTCGCCTATCTCCTTCGCTCCTTAAATGCTGCTGCACCCGCTGAGTTTCTCCAGCCTTTTGTGTACCCTTGATTCTCCAGCATCTGCAGTTCCTTCTTTAACACTAAGAAGTCGCACACCATTTACTCAAGCTAACCCATTTTCTCAGTCCTGACTCACCAACCTACTGTGGAATTGTGGGCTTGGAGATATGACCCCTACTCTAGAACCCCCTCAAGTAATTTACCAGAATGAACAAATTGGATGTACTATTGTAGTAAAAACTGAAAAATTATATGGAAGAAAATTATAAACCATCATATGACTACCCCAGAAAACCCCTTAGAGTAAATAAGATTGTAAATCAATGAGCTTGTTTCAACTGCACCCAATTGGGTCACTGGAGCAAGGAGTGTCCAGCGAGAAGGCGGAACATAGCAGGATTGAAAAAAAAACAAGGAGCAATAAAGAAAGTAAGAAAAGGAACATAGTAGCTAATGTGAGAAGGGATGGCAACAAAGGAATGGAACTGGCACTAGGGAGAGAAGAAACAAACTTACTGTGCAGGAGGAACGGGGGTGGGGAAATAAGATATTATATGAATGTGTTACTGAGTTTGTGCCTGCAGGACAGTATATCGAGGGCACACTATCTGGAGAGTGAGGTAAAAGAATGAACCGCCCCTTTGAGAACGGACAGAAGACAGCAAAGGTAATGTAACTCCCCAGAAACAGGTGACCAGCAGGGGGACCTGATACTGTCCCGCCCCTTTAAGATATATCTGTGAAGGCCAGCAGACAGAGAAAGTTGCTCCTCAGTATTCCTACTCCCAGGTAATTGAAACTAATATCAGAAAAGAAGAAGAAGAAGACCTACCTTAGTCCCCAACCTAGCTATTGGGGAAAAACCTCCCCAACCTTAATATCGCCTAGCTATTGGAGAAAAAAAAGGAAGGAGAGTAAAGGACACTCTAATCATCTTTAAAAGAAACAACACCAACAACTTGTAACGACTGTTGGGATAGCTCCTCTTTAAGAATTGGATCTGAATAAAAAATAATTCCTCTGTGGGTCGAGGCAAAATAATCACTTTGCACCAAAATCTAGTTATAAGTAAAATAATTTAAAGAGGGCTTATGGGATACAGTCTTAAAATGGTTAGAGAATTGACTGTTAATTTGGTATTCTTTTCTTGTCTCACCCATGGGAGGATAATTGAAGATGGGACTGGACTATTTAGTTACTATCAAGGAAGGGACAGATCCTAGCGGATAACAGGAGTTAAGCCATGTCCTGGAAATGTAAGGTCGTAGTATAAAATGATGAGGTATACTGAAAATGTATGTTCCCCAAGGGAAAGTCAATACTAACCATCCAGAAGAGTTACTTAGAGATAAAAAGAACTAGTATAAGCGAGGACCCCTAGACAGAGAATGAAGCCAATCGAGTAAAGAGTTATAGTAAAGAGCCAAGGCATAGTGATAAGGCATACAAAAATAAGAAGAGGTACTGGAGGAGAGACTTAGTGATATAGAAAGAGGTAAATTTAAATGAGTGCAGGAATAGCAGAGCCAATGCATATTTAACCGATGGATTTGAATTGTTTAATCTTTGATGGTAAAGCGGCTTCTATTATCAAGGTGGAAATAAATTGTCCCTGGATTCGGCAGTCTGGATTGGATTTATGATGAAATTGACAGCATATGGAAATTGATTGTTTAAATTTGAACAGCTGGGAATTTCACAGGAATTGGAATGGAATTGTATTATCGGCTACAATGCTGTGGAATATGAAGGATGGGATGGGCACCGAAATTTGAAATAGTAAATTGAAGGCTGAGACGGAATTTGATTAAATTGCAATATTTCTCATGGTTTGCTTTAAATTAGAGTCACGCCTGTAGGGAAATCTGGACTGAACCCAGCTGAAATTTATATGACGACCCATCATCAGATATACATACTATAACATTGTGTGAGTATGAAGAAGGCTGATTAGGTTTGATCCAAGGATAATATAGAGTGTATTATTGAACAGAATAGGAATAGGGATACAGTAATATAACAGGTTCAAATAGGGATAGCATTGCAGAACTATAGTGAATGTATGGAAAAGCATGGGTTCATGATGGTAATTTGCTTTGTCATAAGTTTTTCAGGAATTTTAGGTTTTAGGTTCAACTATGGAAAAGGATGGAAGAATGGGCAGCAACACGGATGGAGGGAATTCGCGCCCACGAAACCTTGGGAGGTGAAGACTCATCAGACGGATATTGTGAAGCTATGCCCATGAAAACTCGAACGCTTGACAAGATTCTGGGAAGAAACATCATCATCTTGTATTGCTGATAGATGGGAAATGTAATGGACACACTTATATCTAGTTCGCTGATTATTGAACTATTTGGTTATCATAAATGATGGATTATCATATATGATAAAAAGGAAGGAATATTCATCCTGGCCAAATTGGAGAGGCTAGGACTTTAAAATGGGGTAAAAGCTTCAGGGCTGCTGGGAGATTTGGTCAATTTGGAATTTGTCGCTGCAGAGCTGGGACAAGCTGCAGAGTGGTGTCAGTGTGTCTAGAACCTAGATACAAGTTGCCAGAAAAGAATAAGAACATCTGCAGACCCTGTCAATTAGATGCAAAATGCATAGAATGGATTGGGTGTCTGCAAACCAGACATACAACTTATAAATAATTGTAAATAATGTTGCAGAGTTCTACTTAGCCAAGTGTTGATTGGATGAGGTGTTGAGCCTTGTCTGGATTTCTTGCAGATCAGGGTAAATGTTTCTAAGTTGGCTCCCTTGAGAAGTCCCGTTTGAATACAATGTACTGAGATGCTGTATTGTCTGTTATGTATAGGGTTAATCGATATCTGTAATTGGATTATTAAGAGACCACCCCCATGTGGTTCGGCCCCTCAAGTTCCCGGGACCTATAAGATTCCGCTGCCACGAGGTCCAGCGTCGATCTTCTGGGAGAGCGCTTGGGACTGCGTGACCTTCTGGAGTGTCTCTGTCTGAGCGAGGCCTAGAGGGCTTGATCAGGCAGATATGAGGATCGAACCCACGGTGGGATAGGTACAGTAGTTGAACTGTAATTGCGCTTTGTTCAGTTTTTGACTGAAACAAGACCGGGGGGAGGATAGAATGAGCAATTTACACTGGTAGTGATCTCAGTCTGATGCAGATGTGGCACGGTAGCGCAGCGGTACAGTTGCCGCTTTACAGAGCTGATAGCGCCAGAGACCCGGTTTCAATCCTGACCACAGGTGCTGTCTGTACGGAGTTTGCAAGTTCTCCCGTGACTGCATGGGTTTTCTCCGAGATCTTCAGTTTCCTCCTACACTCCAAAGACGTACATGTTTGTAAGTTAATTGGCTTGGAATGAATGTTAAAAAAATTGTCCCTAGTGTGTGTAGGATAGCGTTAATGTGCGGGGATCGCTGGTCGGTGCGGGGTTGGTGGGGCGAAGGGCCTGTTTTCACATTGTATCTCTATACGTATCTAAACTAAATTAAACTAAACAGAACATTTCTAAGATAACCTGATGAACATCAGAGGATGGATGAAAAACTATATGCAATAGCTGGTTGCCAATGGAATTCAACAAAGTCATCACCTGGTGACAACCTATGTCACCTGGCAGCAACCTGCGTCATCCTGGTGACAACCTACGACAGCACCTACGACAGGAAAAGACAAGCTACGTCAAGCCCACAGTCGCCGAAAGGTTTTGAAAATTTCAAAATCCAGTGGCGACAAGAGAAATGTTACGACTCTTTAGGCGACTTGAGGAGACAACTCACGACCATGCAGGTGTCGCCCCGCAACCACGGGGCGACAGCCTAGTTGCCTGTAGCCGCAGAAAAAATCGCCTAAGTGGGACAGGCCCTCAATACTTTTCTCACAATTTCCACTTTTTTATAATTTGTCCATGTGGTTTCTCTTCTTTCCTGACCCGCAGAGTTACTCCAGCACTTTTGCTCTTTATCACACTTTTTCATTTTAGAAGCTTGTTGTTCACTTCTGAAGGCTGTTTAACTTTCAGGAACCCCAACGAGGGAAGGATGACATTGTTCATCTTTTTTTTGTTTTTTGGATCTCATGCAGAAAAAACACAGCGGTGGGAATGAAACCACAGCAAGGATTAGAGTCTTTTGCAACGCTTCAGGCGGCAAGATGTAGCTATTCTAAAATCAGAACAAGTCTGGAAAACTTCAGAGATATTGCCAAGATGGATTTGACCTTAACTGGTGTCCTGACAAGGTTATGTTTCTTTTATTGCTTGTGTAAGTCAAGCACAGGTGATACCCTGAACCATGTAACATGTGAAATCGAAGGCTAAACAAAATCAGAAATTTGACAATGAACGGTGTCAGATTCTTTTTTTTTTAAACTGCTGTCTGTCTGTCTGCAACTCAAACATGAAGCAGCGCACTCCAGATTTGCACTCAGCAGGCACAACAGTACCCTTGATGTGCTGCAAACAGATCGGCAGCATATCAAACTTGTTGACCTTCCGGCAGAGTGAGATGTCCATCGGGGAATGTTGCCGACTGGCCCACTCCAGGCTGCAGGAGCACATGCTGAGGGGCTCGCTGATGCTTGGTGCAGTCAACACTGAGGCTCTGTGGGGGAGGACCACACAGTCTAGGGTCCATCTGCTGCCGGGCAGAGTGGGGCAGGGTCTGGTGGAGGCGCCCCTCAAACAAAGGAAGGGATATCAACCCAGGCAGCCACATTAGTGGCAAGATTTCAGTTTCAAGATTTTAGTTTATTCTCGCGTGTACCAAGGTATAGTGAAAAGTTTTTGTTGGATGCTAACCAGCCAGTGGAAAAACAATACATGATTGCATTCAAGCCATTCGCAGTGTACATACACAAGATAGAAACATAGAAACATAGAAATTAGGTGCAGGAGTAGGCCATTCGGCCCTTCGAGCCTGCACCGCCATTCAATATGATCATGGCTGATCATCCAACTCAGTATCCCGTACCTGCCTTCTCTCCATACCCTCTGATCCCCTTAGCCACAAGGGCCACATCTAACTCCCTCTTAAATATAGCCAATGAGCTGGCCTCAACTACCCTCTGTGGCAGAGAGTTCCAGAGACCCACCACTCTCTGTGTGAAAAAAGTCCTTCTCATCTCGGTCCTAAAGGATTTCCCCCTTATCCTTAAGCTGTGACCCCTTGTCCTGGACCTCCCCAACATCGGGAACAATCTTCCTGCATCTAGCCTGTCCAATCCCTTAAGAATTTTGTACGTTTCTATAAGATCCCCTCTCAATCTCGTAAATTCTAGAGAGTATAAACCGAGTCTATGCAGTCTTTGTTCATAAGACAGTCCTAACATCCCAGGAATCAGTCTGGTGAACCTTCTCTGCACTCCCTCTATGGCAATAATGTCCTTCCTCAGATTTGGAGACCAGAATTGTCGCAAGATAATGGAATAATGTTTAGTGCAACGTAAAGCCAGCAAAGCCCAATCAAAACTAGTCCAAGGATCACCGATGAGGCAGATAGTAGTTCAGCACTGCTCTCTGTTTGTGTTAGGATGATTCAGTTTATGATTACCAGGTCATCGGAGATGTCCTCATTCTTTAGGAAACGGGGGTTCCCCTCTTCCATTATAGATGAAGCTCTCCATAGGGTCTCCTCAATATCCCGCAGCTCTGCTCTTGCTCCCCCTCCCCCCACTCGTAACAAAGACAGAGTCCCCCTTGTCCTCACCTTCCACCCCATCAGCCGTTGCATACAGCATATAATCCTCCAGCATTTTCGCCACCTCCAACGGGATCCCACTGCTGGCCACATCTTCCCATCTCCACCCCTTTCTGCTTTCTGCAGAGACTGTTCCCTCCACAACTCCCTAGTCAACCCGTCCTATCCAACCACCCCTTCCCTAGGTACCTTCCGCTGCAACCGTAGGAGATGCAACACCTGTCCATTTACCTCCGCCCTCAACTCCATCCAAGGACCCCGACAGTCTTTCCCAGTGAGGCAGGTGTTCAATTGCACCTCATCTACTGTATCCACTGTTCCAGGTGTCAATGCTGTACATCGGCGAGACCAAGCGCAGGCTCGGCGATCGTTTCGCTGAACACCTCCGCTCAGTCTGCCTGGGCCTACCTGATCTCCTGGTTGCTCAGCACTTTAACTCCCCCTCCCTTTCCCAATCTGAGCTTTCTGTCCTTGGCCTCCTCCAATGTCAGAGTGAGTCCCAACGCAAATTGGAGGAACAGCACCTCATATTGCACTTGGGTAGTTTACACCCCGGTGGTATGAACATTGACGTTTCTAACTTCAGATAGCCAACATCTGCAGTTGTTTCCTACACAGGATGGGTTCAGTTGCCTGATAACAGCTGGGAAGAAACTGTCCCTGAATCTGGAGGTGTGTGTTTTCACCACAAGGGTGCTTGATATAAGGACACTTTGTGAACGCAACCGAATAAATATATGAATGCTGAGAATGTCGATGGAGCTTTGCACTGTTCCGTATATATTTTTATTCTGAATAAAGTTTAATTTTGGAACAAAACAAAGAGCAAAGAGGGAAGCTTTTCTTAAGCATTACACTGTTTACAATAAGCAAAGGCACACTTCACTTACCCATTGCAACCCCAATCACTTTGAATCATTTATTTTTTGCAGCTTTTTCAAATCCTTTCTACGTTTAAGCACTTTCACCCAGGACAAAGTTTGGGTTATATAAAACCCACTCTTCCTACACACCAGTTATGAAGAGAGCAGGTTCACTTTGGCACGATGTGTAGGAAGGAACTGCAGATGCTGGTTTAAACCAAAGATAGACACAAACTGCTGGAGTAACTCAGCGGGACGGGCAGCATCTCTGGAGAGAAGGAATGGGTGACGTTTCGGGACGAGGCCCTTCTTCGGACCACTTTAGCCCTGCCTTTGCAAGTAGAAATCTGCTGCGTGGGTGTGCTTGGATAGGAGCCAAGCAGTAGCACAGAGCTCCCACAGTATATTGGTTGAGTAAGGCCCTATGCTTTATTAACTGCCTTCTTCAAAAATCCATTCCACATTTGTCCCTTGCCTTTTGGCAGGTGATTTGTATCGTTTATCTATAGCCGCATAGCAGGCAGATTTACTGAGCACCCAAGAAATTAGCCAGCCTGACGCTTTTAGTGGCTGCACCGAACCCTATGTGGCCGAGCACATGAATCTCACAATCAGGATAATCACTCATTCCACTATTGAACATGACAGCTGGAAGAACGTTCGACTTTCTCAAGCACAGATATATCCTCTGCTGGATAGAGGCAGTGCGACATACCTGTGAGCAAACCAATGCTTTTCCAAATGTTACCAAATGCACGTAAAGGACATCTTGAACACGCTTCATACTATTCTGCAAATTTCCAAAATGAGTGTTGTTGATGGTTTTTATATGCAACCAATAACATAGTTACCTCAGTGCCATTAACCCTGCCTAGTTAACATCAATCGTAACGCCTTCCCCTTCCTGGGTACAGTTCAGTAGAAGAATGTAGCCAGTGCTTGAGGATGTATGTAATGCCCTGTGCTATCATTAAAAGATGTTGCACACTCTAAGAGTTTGTGAATTGCTTATTTACATGGTGTCAGAAGTGGGATAGGGTCAAGATCACATGTGGTGGGTGATTCCAGAACAACTTGCAAGACTTCTTTTTCTGAGACTAACCTAAAGAGATTAAAACAAAGAAGAGGATGAAGCCGCAAGAAAAGGTGAGTGGTGTGTATTTCAGAAAAGCATGTAAAAGGAGGCATTCTCCCAACCCATCAGCCGGCTGCTGTCCCAGACAGTGTTCCCTGCATGCCTCGATCCCCATATCGAGCGCCCGGTTCCCCTCTGCGCGGGTCACCTATTGCCGGTCGCGGTTCTCCCTCTCGTGTTTCTCCCACCCCACCGCCCTTCCCTGGTTCCCCAGCTGCCTCGTGTCCTCCTGTTTCTTCTGCTCCTCCGGGGGAAGAGGGAGACAACCGTACGCGCTCGGGCCGGATTAGTAAACCACGTGTTCTTATGGCGATTTTGTTTAATTCTGCTGTTTAATTCTGTTGTTGAGACAACAGTCTGTTTTGATTTTCTAAGGGGAAGGATGTAGATGGTTTATATATGCAACCAATAACATAGTTACCTCAGTACCATTAACCCCGCCTAGTTAACATCAATCATAACGCCTTCCCCTTCCTGGGTACAGTTCTGTAGAAGAATGTAGCCAGTGCTTGAGGATGTATGTAATACCCTGTGCTATCATTAAAAGATGTTGCACACTCTAAGAGTTTGTGAATTGCTTATTTACAAGTGGTATACAATTGATAAGTAGACTATTCAGCATAACACCATCCAGCATAGATAGGATTTTCCCTTCTGTCGTGAGGTAGGCCGGGACTGACTCTGCTCCCCCCCACCCCCCACCCCACCCCCCACCACCTCCCTCCCCAATCTATGCACATCCCCAATCCTTTCAACTCATCACTTTAATTTCATGTTTCATGTATTTTGTCTTTTTATGACTGTTGGCAGATCAATTTCCCTCCTGGGATAAATAAAGTTGTATCGTATTCTATCGTATCGTAGCAGATACAGCATGGAAACAGACCCTTTGGCCCACCGAGACCACACTGACCACCAACCACCCACTTACATAAATGCAACACTAATCCAATCCAATTTATTTCAAACTGTTATCAATTCCCCCCTTCCCTCCTGATGCTACCACACACCTATGCACTAGGTGCAGTTTACAGCAGCCAGTTTACAGCTACCAATCCATATGCCTTGTGGATGGGCCAGGAAACAGTAGCACCTGGAGGAAACGCATGTGGTTGCAGGGAGACTCTGCAAGCTCCACACAGACAGCATCGAGGTCAGGATCGAACCCGGATCTCTTCGGCTGTGGGGCAGTGCCTCTACAAGTTGCACCATTGCTCCACCCCATAGTGTTACACAAAATGGATTTTAATCTTACCTGTGCAGGAAGGAACTGCAGATGATGGTTTAAACCGAAGATAGACACAAAAAGCCGGAGTAACTCGGCAGGACAGGCAGCATCTCTGGAGAGAAGGAATGGATGATGTTTTGGATCGAAACCCTTCTTCGGACTAGTTAGGGATAAGGGAAATGAGAGATATAGACGATGATGTAGAGAGATATAGAACAATGAATGAAAGATATGCAACTAAGTAATGATGATAAAGGAAACAGGCCATTGTTAGCTACCTGTTCAGTTGCTAATGTGGAAAGAATGAACTGCTCAGCTAAATACTAATCTTTGGGTTATGACTCATGTTCTGAGAGTTTCTCTCCCTCTCTCAGACTTCCAGCATGTGCAGTTTTTTGCTTTGGTTTGGCCATACCTTACTGGTCTAGTTATTGTTGACACTCTTGACCTGTTGGCATCCTACCTGCTTGATGTTAATGGCGAGCGGTTATCTGCCCAACCCAGATCAAAGTGAACCCAAATGGCAGAAGAACCTTCAGTGGCACAGCGTAGAGGGCCAGGCCTCAAAATGCCCCAACAGTTTAGTTTGGTTTAGAGATACAGCGTGGAAAAAGACTGTTCCACTCACCGAGCCTACAACTACCATCACATTAGTTCTATCATGTTATCCCACTTTCTCATCCATTCTCTGCACATTAGGGGCAATTTTTGTGCAGATACCCATTAACCTACAAATCTGTTCATTAAACAAAGTTAAACAGCTGGCAAACTCCCACCCCAAGCATCGTTGCACTTAAGCAGTGAGTGATTTTTAATTGTTCTCAAATATCTCTGAAATAATTAAAACATTTGGAAATGGTTTTTTTTTTACAAAAGTGAGCCGCAAGTGCTTATGAATAATTAGAAACACAAAACTAAAGCAAAATAATTTAATGAAAGTCCCAGACTTCAGCATTTGATTGGAAATGTATGACAAGCCCTTACATACTATCATTTAAATAGTCGAGCAATTGATGATCCAATAAATCCCATCCCATTGTATCTGATGCTGCAATACTTCACACAACTGCATCCAGTTCCAAATATTCATCCAGCTCTTTTACCAAGTGTTATCACAACAATATATTGGGATATATGGAAAGTGTTTCATAGATTCACTCCTCTGAAACGTGCAGCAAGGCTCCATACCTCAATTCTTGCATGGGGTGTGCTATTGTTGCTAAATCCGTCACCTTTGTTCTTCTATGTAGCTGCTAGAAATTATTCAATTGGTGTTTTGTGTTGTTTACAATTAATCGGTCTGTCATTGAATTATTTCCCTTCATCGTGCTTCCATCTTGAGAGTGTCAATAATTGAATTAGAAAGCATAATTGATTCATTTGTGAGATGTGTAGACAATGTTTTTGTGTGCATTTTTTATTGTTGCATTTAATTTGTCCTGATTGACAGTAATTAACTGTGCGCACTTTAAAACGCGCAGGTGTGGTTGATACTGAACCTCAATGCAGGAACCTCTGCATTCTTCAATTTAACCTGTTGAATTAAATTCAAATACAGAGACATGGAGTCATACAGCATGGAAACAGGCCCTTTGGCCCAACTTGCCCATGCTGATAAAAAGGCCCCATCTACACTTGCCCCACCTGCTGCATTTGCCCCCCCCCCCCCCCCCCCCCCCACTGTTCTTACACTACAGTCATTACACTTTAAAACTCTATACGATTGTGCTTATCTATAGTACGATGGTGCTTGCGGAGATGAAGCTGCTGTGCTGGCCCCTGCTCGTCCCAGAAGACCAGAGGCCAGGCGGAGGCCAGACACCAGACAAGGACAGATGTGGCTGGTGAGGAAAAGGCTGGTAGGCAAGGGGAGGGAACCAGGGGCTGGCCTAATAAGCCCTTAAGGTCCACCATGGGAGGAGAGGAATGTCGCATCCAAGGAAAGCGATGGCTGCAGGCCTGCAGAAGCCTGGGGCTTGCCTGGATTTGGCACCGCTCATAAGAACTAGAGCAGGGACTGGACTTTAAAAATGGCACTTGAACATGTCGCCTCCCTCACGTGGGCTCAGTAGACTGTAGATACAGCAAATAATATCTGTACACATTGCTAATCAGCGATGATTTAGGTATGCCAATGCTTTACTGAACACTATGTCAGAAAATAATTTCACTGTGCGTTTGCACACGAGACAAATAAAAGCTCAATTGAAGCACCATTGAACAAAGATATTTACTTTATCTAGATACTTGTCACAATAAAGTACATTGAACAATTGAAGCTTAATTTTTCTCCTGCTCCATTTTTAGTCACACGCACACTCCATTGTAACTCTCACCTTCTGCGATTTCTGCTCTTTATCTACTTTTGTTGGCTTTAAAGATGCTAACAGCCACTTTGATCCCAAATGAACTGTTTAGATCTTAACTTCGATCCTCCGAAAACATATTTGAAGCATGCCGCTTCATTTTGTCTACGGGTACTCCAATACTTCTTTACTGCTTAGCAGCCATTTTTGCCAAACTAATAGAGCAAAATCCAACACTTGCAAATTGCAGCTGAATGAAAAAAAATCTAAACAACCACTCGGTCTTTTCACTGACTGTGACTTCACATTTACGGGAAAGTTTGAACAGCCCAACTTCCAAAGATTATCAATCAGAACTGAAGATAACCACAGCAGTATGAAATGTTGCTAATAATGTACTTGGTAAATGCATTGTTACATAATGGAGAGACCTGATAGAAGTATATAAAATGATAGTGTAGACAGTCAGAACCTTTTTCCCCAGAATGGAATGCTAAAGTCTAGAGGGTGAAAGGGACAACACATTTTACACAGAGGGTGGTGGGTACCAGGAACACACTACAAGGGGTGGTGGAGTTATAAATCTAGAGAGCATAGGTTTAAGGTGAAAGGGACAAAATGTTTTACATAGAGGGTAGTGGCTACACAGAACACACAATGATACGATATGATATGATAGAACTTTATTTATCCCAGGAGGGAAATTGATCTGCCACCAGTCATAAAAACACAACATACATGAAACATGAAATTAAAAGTGGAAAGAATTGGGGATGTGCAAAGATTGGGGAGGGGAGTCAATCTACCCCATGACAGAAGGGGGAGGAGTTGTACAGTTTGATAGGCACAGGGAAGAAGGATCTCCTGCTTTCATTCAAGGGTTGTTGGTGGATGTAGATATGACAGTGACATTTAAGAGGATTTTGGATAGGCGCATGGATATGCAGGCAATGGAAGGATATGGATCATGTGTGTGAGGATGAGATTAGTTTATCACAGCATAATGTTTAGCGTGAATCTTGAGGGCAGAAGGGCCTGTTCCCGTGCTGTACTTTTCTATGTTCTATGGATCAGTTGTGTTAAATTATATATCCAGTATTTCACATAGTCTGGCAAAGCTGCAGTTCCTTCTTCTCCACTGTGTTTTCATGAATTTTATAGATCATTGTGCTGTAATGAGCTGCCTAAAGCTTTGATGGTTGGCATTTTATGTGCTCACTGAATTAGGGAACTAATTGACTGGTGCCAGGCTGCATTGAAGCACTGGGATCGGGAAGAGCATTTTTGTCATTTAAAATAAATGGCATCAGCTTAGCATGGACAGATATACTGATAGCAAGAGCTAGATATCTTAGAATGTATTTTGAAAAAAAGATGTAGTTTTGCTTGTGCACTGCAGTCAACATTTTCCAGTTCCCTCGTGAAAGACTATTCATTTTGGCCCCTTGGACATCTCAACCAGTGAAGGACAATTATATTTCTGCAACACACAAATAATAGCTTTCATTGAAACTGTTTTCCATGTGTGACAGCTGGAAACGCTCCTTTTTCACAGACTAAAATATTACGTTGTCACGACGAACAATAAACTGATCTCTGCGGCGGTCTTGGTATAAAGAATTGTTCCAAGTTGTGACTGAGAAAGTCAAGCTGAAACTAAATTTATTTACATTAAATTTTGGTCTCCTAATTTGAGGAAGGAAATTCTTGCAATTGAGGGAGTGCAGCGTAGTAATTCCCGGGATAGTGGGATTGACATATGATGAACGAATGGGTCGATTGGGCTTGTATTCACTGGAATTTCAAAGTGATGAGAGGGGATCTTATAGAAAATTATAAAATTCTTAAAGGATTGGACAGGCTAGATGCAGGGAAAATGTTCCCGATGTTAGGGGAGTTCAGAACCGGCATGGTCCATTCGGCATGGTGGCGCAGCGGTAAAGTTGCTGCCTTAAGGGCCTGTCCCACTTGGACGACCTAATCCATGAGTTTAGAAGACCCTAGACTTGGAGGCTGCAGGGTGATTTGGACAGGCTGAGTGAATGGGCAGATGCATGGCAGATGCAGTATAATGTGGATAAATGTGAGGTTATCCACTTTGGTGGCAAAAACATGAGGGTAGACTATTATCTGAATGGTGGCAGATTAGGAAAAGGGGAGATGCAACGAGACCTGGGTGTCATGGTACACCAGTCATTGAAAGTAGGCATGCAGGTGCAGCAGGCAGTGAAGAAAGCAAATGGTATGTTAGCATTCATAGAGAAAGGATTTGAGTATAGGAGCAGGGAGGTTCTACTGCAGTTGTACAGGGTTTTGGTGAGGCCACACCTGGAGTATTGCGTACAGTTTTGGTCTCCAAATCTGAGGAAAGACATCCTTGCCATAGAGGGGGAACAGAGAAGATTCACCAGACTGATTCCTGGGATGTCAGGACTTTCATATGAGGAAAGATTGAATAGACACGGCTTGTACTCGCTGGAATTTAGAAGATTGAGGGGGGATCTTATAGAAACTTACAAAATTCTTAAGGGGTTGGACAAGCTAGATGCTGGAAGATTGTTCCCGATGTTGGGGGAGTCCAGAACAAGGGGTCACAGTCCAAGGATAAGGGAGAATTCCTTTAGGACTGAGATGAGGAATATATTCTTTCCACAGAGAGTGGTGAGTCTCTGGAATTCTCTGCCACAGAAGGTAGTTGAGGCCAGTTCATTGGCTATATTTAAGAGGGCGTTAGATGTGGCACTTGTGGCTAAAGGGATCAGGGGGTATGGAGAGAAGGCAGGTACGGGATACTGAGTTGGATGATCAGCCATGATCACATTGAATGGCGGTGCAGGCTTGAAGGGCTGAATGGCCTACTCCTGCACCTATTTTTCTATGTTTCTATGTTTCTAGACGAGTTGAAAGAAACGTCAAGGTCATGTTGACTCGCCAAAGCAAAAGACCTCCTACTATGTCTACGACCTGCTACGACCTCCCTCGACCTCAAGGGCCCGTCCCACTTTCACGACCTAATTCACGACCTCTGCCGAGTTTAACCTTGACTCATACTCGTAGCATGGTCATCACGAGGTCGTAGGAGGTCATAGGCAGGTCGTAGGTAGGTCATGATGTTGGTCGTAGGTACTCGTGGCATCAAGTAAGTCAGGGCATTTTTCTAGCCTAATGAAAAATGTCCATGTGTAAAAAAGGTCATGAATTAGGTCCTGAAAGTGGGCCAGGCCGATTAGTCCTCCACACCTAAGACCAACTACGACTAGCTACGAGTGGAAAATGATCACATGATAAAATGATGTCATGTTTACATTTTTTTTCCCCTTGGGCCAGTTACCGACCTACGACTACCATCGCGACCTATTATGACCTACCTACAACCTACCAAAAAAGTATCAATTTTTTCCATGCCAACCTTTTTTTTTTACTCGTGGACATTTTTTATCAGGCTGGAAACAACGGCGCAACCTACTTGAGGCCACGAGTACACGGAGACCACTCACGAGCATGAAGAAGAGTTACAAAGACCTCCTACGACCTCGTGGCGACCATGCTGCGAGTATGAGTCAAGGGAAAACTCGGCAGAGGTCGCCAATGAGGTTGTGAAAGTGGGACAGGGGCTTGACAGCAAATGTAGCGCTGGAGACCCGGGTTTGATCCTGACTACGGGTGCTGTCTGTACGGAGTTTGTATCTCCCCGTGACCTGCATGGGTTTTCTCCAAGATCTTTGGTTTCCTCCCACACTCCAAAGACGTACAGGTTTGTAGGTTAATTGGCTTGGTAAATGTAAAAATTGTCCCTCATGTGTGGGTATCACTGGTTGGCGCGGCCCCTTGGTGGGCCGAAGGGCCTGTTTCTGCACTGTATCTCTAAACTAAGCTAAAACTAAACCAAGGGTCACAGTTTAAGAATATGGGGTGGGCCATTTAGGACTGAGATGAGGAAAAACGTTTTCATCCAGAGGGTTGTGAATCTGTGGAATTCTCTGCTACAGAAGGCCATGGAGGCCAATTCTCTGGATGTTTTCAAGAGAGAGTTGAAGGAGCTAAAGGAATCAAGGGATATGGGGAAAAAGCAGCAACGGGGTACTGATTTTAGATCATCAGCCATGATCATATTGGTTGCTGGCTTGAAGGGCTGAATGGCCTACTCCTGCACCTATTTTTCTATGTTTCTATGTTTCTATGAAACAAATGTTCTTTTAATTCCTCCACTACTCTTGTTTTTAATGGCAAAGTGTTGCGGCATTGGGCAGCCAATTGAGGTCCTGACCGGCCTGACCTTTAGTACAAATTTTCATGAAATTCCATTCACTGCTTCTGAATAAATGTGTCACATTGGGAACCCACGTGAGGTTTACCTATACGTTATCCTTTCATCACATCAGTTGAACACCTCTTTGTTCTTGCTCAAGTCCCCTGTTTGACCTTCTTTGCCACGACATCGATAAGTATGTCAGTGCCATTTATTGCTCCCGCCTTGATCTGGAATATTTTGAACATTTTTGACAGCAGAAGCATTTAGTCTTCAGGAGTCGAGAGCTGACAGCCATCATACACAGAAGACAGTTTTAATATAATATGTTATTGATGGATGTGGTTTCAGAATGATAATGACCTTTACTGCCTGATACCTCCAAAGCACTTTCCAACAAAACTGCTTTTTTCAGCAGTGAGGTAGAAGCTGATGGCTACATCTTGATGGAAAAAAAAGAACTCTGTAATATCTTTAAAAAAATAACAAATAAAAATGATGATTTCAATTTCCACACTCCTATACACATTTAACCTCTGACCTTCCTTCACTCGCTGTACCACTGCTACACTGTTGTGCTTGTATACGGCTTGATCGTATCCATGTATAGAATTATGTCATTGGATTGCACAGAAGCAATAGATGATAGACAATAGGCGCAGGAGTAGGCCATTCGGCCCTTCGAGCCAGCACCGCCATTCACTGTGATCATGGCTGATCATCCCCAATCAGTACCCCATCCTGCCTTCTCCCCATATCCTGGACTATCTTTAAGAGCACTATCTAACTCTTGAAAGCATCCAGGTAATTGGCCTCCTCTGCCTTCTGAAGCAGAGAATTCTACAGATTCACAACTCTCTTATCTCTTTTATTTTCTCTGTATCTCAGTACATGCAACAATTCCACCATTTTATGGCATAGGCCTGTATGCTGATAACAATTGGAAGCCTGGTGACCTCACAAGGTTTCTTTTTCTCAATCAGTTTCTCATCTTGATGGTAACTTGCTTCCGTTCTAGTTTTGTGAGTTTCGAGGTGCATGGCTTCACAGTTCTCAATACCCTCCCAAATGCTCCATCTCCACTTTGAGTGGCCATGGGAACGAGGCTCCACATGATTCAGTGAGGACACTTCATTTTGTCCAGGAGGCTTTGAGTTCATCATTGAATCTTTTCCCCTGTCCACATTGGAGTATGATCTATTTCACAAGTCCGGTGTTGGGCCTATGAGTAATATGGCCTTCCCTTGAGTGCAGATTGAATGTAATTGGGGTTGTTGACCTGGGAGAGGATGCTGACATTGATTCACTTATCCTTCCAGCGAGGATTTTGTGGAGACAACACTAATGATATATTTCCAGTGCCTTGAAGTGTCTGCTGCAGGCAGTCCATGTCTCAGTAACATGCAGGACGGGACGGATCACCGTAGCTGCTTAGACCATGAGTTTTGATGATGTGAGTATCCTCCTGTCCTCCCCAAGCATTCCAAAGATATGCAGGTCAGTAGGCCAATGGCCAGTGTAAATTGCCCCTTGACTGTAGGTCACTAGGTCGTAAGGGATAGGAGTAGAATTATGCCATTTGGCCCATCAAGTCTACTTCGCCATTCAATCATGGCTGATCTATCTTTCCCTCCTGCCTTCTCCCCATAACCTCTGACACCCGTACTAAGCAAGGAAAGGTGAGTGATGGAACCTGGGAGGTGATGTTAAGAATGTAAGGACAATAAGGTGGGATTGGTGAAGGATTTTGAGTAAATGGAATTGGTGGGCCGAATAACTATAATTTTAAAGTAGCAATGTTACAAAATTTTGAGATTTAGAAAATCAAGTCTGCAATTTATACCATCAGACAAAGCATAAAAATAAGTTTAATTTGACACCTAATTCACTTTCATATCTTCAGTATTAAAAATGTTATGTCCATTTTCATACTCAGAAATTAGCATCTTGTTCCCTATTGCTTTTTCATTGACTTAACACAAAAGCTGTGATCAAGGACAGTCAAAAGCCCATAACTTTCTTAAAAACTAAGAGAACTGAATGAAATTTTCAGTTATTATAGATTGAAGCATTCTGAAACAAATATGAAACAATCTTACTTGGATGACCTGAAATTAAAGCATATAATTAGTTAGTTACCTAATTGTAGCTAATTACAAAATTCAATTACTAGATCTAAACATCTATCCATGTCTTAAGAAAAGGTTAACATTTTTAAAAAGCCTAAGTGTCCAAATAACATTCACACAAGAATTCACAATGATTTTAAAATCTCATTGTCATGAATTTATAGGCCAAATTGAAGGAATTTAGTGTTTAATACCCGTAAATTAATGGACATTTAAATCAACTTGCGAGTGGGTTTTTGTGGAACGCGATGATTTGGAACTTTGCGGTTTGCGGTGAATTTAATCCCCAGTCGGCAGGAAAAATACTGCCGGTTCGTATATATTTTTTGTCACCTTTTCACAACATGAAATTTTGATTAAAGGCTTCCTAAGAAGCACGTTTTTATGTAAGAATAAACTGTGTACCTTCTTTTGTCCCCTACGTAAGATCCGTCCCATTGACGGCATTAAAAGATGATTTTTTATATACTCCTGCTTTTAATTTTTCCAGTGCTAATTTTAATAAACTTAATAAAACAACAGTCAAAGCGATTTTTCTTCAGCAACTAAAAAGCCTGTTCAAAATTGATTTGAGTAGTCTGAAGAAAAATCGCATTTTAAACACGTCCCCTCTCAAAGGCGCCAAAGTCGCGCACACGGGCAGTGGCAGAATTGCAGCGCCGCTAAAGTTAAGTTTTGTAACATACCTATTTAAAGGAACACTCCTGCTTCCCAAGTATAATTCCCAATCCTAAGGAAGGGTGTAGTAATATTAAACAAGAGTTCTGAGAGAAGCCAAACACTCCTCGAAACAATGTGGCTGTTTATCCACTAATGTTCTAAAGAAATATAGCGTTGGAAGATAGACACCAAAAGCTGGAGTAACTCAGTGGGTCAGGCAGCTTCTCTGGAGAAAAGCAATAGGGTTGAGACCCTTCTTCAGACTTCAGAATTGGAAAATTGTCATCCCAAATGCACAGACTCAGAATGACTGTCAGTGATATGCCTGGTCATCTATCTCGAGTGGTGCATCTGAATGTTTTATTTTTTACACTTAAGTTTCAGTACATTAAACAAATGAATTAAGCAAAAGGTAGTTTAATTTTAAAAGGGTACTTTTAAGGATTGTTTAAATTGAGATGAGCAAATTAGCAAAATCTCAGAAAATAGACACTAGTTGCTGGAGTAACTCATTGGGTCGGGCAGCATCTCCAGAGAAAAAGGATGGGTGATGTTTTGGGTCAGGACTAAACGTGGGTGATGTTTTGACCTAAAACATCGGCCAACCTTTATCTCCAAAGATGCTGCCTGACCCGCTGAGTGACTCCAACATTTTGTGTCTATCTTCAGTAAACTAGAATCTGCAGTTCCTGTCTATACATAGCTAATGTCAGAAACTTCTCAGGCATCAGAAACGGCAGCTGGAACAAAGCTGAAACAAAGCCAAAATATATATATGAAAAATATGCTCTGATGAAAGGACATTGGCCTGAAATATTGGCTCCACAACTCTCTCCATAGGTGTTGCCTAATCTGCGCATGCCCTCTCTTTTTTTGTATGCCTTTGGTTATGACCATTTCTTTAAGCAGAGAACAACTCCTTCAGAAAGTACATATTCTGTATAGTGAAGACATACACAAAATGCAGGAGTAACTCAGTGGGACAGGCAGCACCTCTGGGAAGAAGGAATGGGGTGCCATTTTGGGTCGAGACCCTTCTTCAGACGGTCTTAAGAAGAGTCTCGACCAGAAACTTCACCCATTCCTTCTCTCCAGAGATTCTGCCTGCCCCGCTGAGTTACTCCAGCATTTTATGCCTATCTTTTGTGTAAACCAGCATCTGCAGTTACTTCCTACACATATATAGTGAAGAGATCATTCTCGAGGAGATGGAAATGTTAAACGTTGACCTGACAAATGCTGGGCGGGTGAAAAGAGAAGGAACGCAGGCTGGAAATTCTTATGCTTTCTTTCAGGAAAATTGATTGAGTCCAGAGTGAGCTGGATGCAGTGATCTCCAGGTCAAATAGCAGCACTCAGGACAGCTGACTCGGCATTTTTTGTCATCAATCAAGCCTGCACAATCCCTCCCTGTAACATTCTGTCCCACAAACAACAAAGGACTAGGCTATTTTAGGTTCAACAATGAGTGCTGAGCCAGATCTAATCAACAGACCAACAAAACAGGAATATGTATCGAAAGTGACTACGATTTGTTTTTTTTTTCAATGGTCTGTTTGAAGAGGGACAAACATGAAACGACTTTTAAGGTTCCAGTCCTTTGAAAAGATGACTTCAGTAAAATGAGGCAAAGAACTCCTTCAAAAAACCTGTTCATGGGTAAAATGACAGCAGACGTCTGGAAATGTTCAAAATGAATTTAATAGGAAACAGACACTGGTTTGTATTCCTCAAGGGCAAGAGGTATACTTATAAAGAAAATAACTATATGGATGATTGAGCAAGTAAGAGACGAGACAAAACCAAGGAAGAAGCAGACACAAGGCACAGATCTGGAGCGATGCAATGAGCAACAAAAGTGACAATGCAGACGTTAGGAGCTATGAAACAAATTTAGAATAGAACCAAACAATGCCTATCAAAACAAATATTTTTCTTAATAATTATGCAAGGAAAATAGGGGAATTATAGCTTTTTGAAAACTTTTAAAAAAAAAGGCATTTCAAAAGGAAATAAGATAATGATGGATATGTAGAGCGAATACTTTGTGTTTGTATTTACAATGGGGGCATTGTTCAGACCTTCCTAAAAATAGTAATAGTTAATCAAGATCCAGGATATGGGAATTGCATGGAGAATGAGGAGAATGTGGAGGGCAAGAAGAAGAAACCTGTTGTCGAAGCCTTGAGGTGTCAAGGATATGTTCATCATTGCATCTTTGTAATTTCCCTGCTTGCCAGCATTCCTGCTCCTCATCTTCCATCTGCCACTGACCACCACAGCATCCGCTTGGCTACACCACACAAAGAAGCGCCAACTGTAAACGAGCGACATCTACAGTGGCTTGCAAAAGTTTTCATACCCCTTGAACTTTACCACATTTTGTCACGTTACAACCACAAACCTAAATGTATTTTATTGGGATTTTATGTGATAGACCAACACAAAGTGGTGCATAATTGTGAAATGAAAGGAAAATGATACATGGTTTCCAAATTTTATTACAAATAAAAAACTGAAAATTGTGGCGTGCAAAGGTATTCAGCCCCCCTGAGTCAATACTTTGCAGAACCACCTTTCGCTGCAATTACAGCTGCAAGTCTTTGGGGGTATGTCTCTACCAGCTTTGAACATCTAGAGACTGAAATTTTTGCCCATTCTTCTTTGCAAAATAGCTCAAGCTCAGTCAGATTGGATGGAGAGCATCTGTGAACAACAATTTTCAAGTCTTGCCAGAGATTCTCAATTGGATTTAGGTCTGGACTTTAACTGGGTCATTCTAACACATGAATATGCTCTGATCTAAACCATTCCATTGTAGCTCTGGCTGTATGTTTAGGGTCGTTGTCCTGCTGGAAGGTGAACCTCCGCCCCAGTCTCACATCTTTTGCAGACTCTAACAGGTTTTCTTCCAAGATTGCCCTGTATTTGGCTCCATCCATCTTCCCATCAACTCTGACCAGCTTCCCTGTCCCTGCTGAAGAAAAGCATCCCCACAGCTTGATGCTGCCACCACCATGTTTCACAGTGGGGATGGTGTGTTCAGGGTGATGTGCAATGTTAGTTTTCCGCCACACATAGCGTTTTGCATTTAGGCCACAAACTTCAATTTTGGCCTCATCAGACCAGAGCACCTTCCTCCACATGTTTGCTGTGTCCCCTACATGGCTTGTGGCAAACTGCAAACGGGACTTCTTATGGCTTTGTTTCAATAATGGCTTTCTTCTTGCCACTCTTCCATAAAGGCCCGATTTGTGGAGTGCACGACTAATAGTTGTCCTGTGGACAGATTCTCCCACCTGAGCTGTGGATCTCTGCAGCTCCTCCTGAGTTACCATGGGCCTCTTGGCTGCTTCTCTGATCAATGCTCTCCTTGCCCGGCCTGTCAGTTTAGGTGGACGGCCATGTCTTGGTAGGTTTGCAGTTGTGCCATACTCTTTCCATTTTCAGATGATGGATTAAACAGTGCTCCGTGAGATGTTCAAAGCTTGGGATATTTTTTTATAACCTAACCCTGCTTTAAACTTCACAACTTTACCCGTGACCTGTCTGGTGTGTTCCTTGGGCTTCATGATGCTGTTTGTTCACTAATGTCCTCTAACAAACCTCTGAGGCCTTCACAGAACAGCTGTATTTATACTGAGATTAGATTACACACAAGTGGACTCTATTTACTAATTAGGTGACTTCTGAAGGCAATTGGTTGCACTGGATTTTATTTAGGGGTATCAGAGTAAAGTGGGCTGAATACCTTTGCACGCCACACTTTTCAGTTTTTTATTTGTAAAAAAAAAAATTGAAAAACATGTATCATTTTCCTTCCACTTCACAATTATGCGCCACTTTGTGTTGGTCTATCACATAAAATCCCAATAAAATACATTTACGTTTATGGTTGTAACGCGAAAAAACGTGGAAAAGTTAAAGGGGTATGAAAACATTTACAAGCCACTGTTTGCACCAAATCAAGTTAATTTGTCTCCTTTACACTTCCCTTTGGTCCCATCACCTGTTTGCTGTTGATTTTTATTCGCGCTGCTCGACAATACTTTCTCGATGACTGGTGGAAGGTCAATGACTTTCAAAGGAATGGATTGCAGCTAATTTTAGATAATGACCTTTAGCAGCTCTGATCTGGGAGACCTGACAGAAGGTGATCTGCATGATTGAAGTTTAAAAGCAAATTTTAAAAAGCAAATTCAGGTCCATGGTATACTTCCTAAAATGCCATGAAATACCCATTATCTATTCTTGGAGACATATTACTGTACAGTACTTCAGTTAAATCTACACATCATTCTGGTTTGATTGGTATCAGTGATACGCATCCAGCTTAGATTATCACTTTTTTTTTCCAAAGGGCATCAAAGGCCAAGGATGAGTTGATTCAATATTTTAAATTATTTACACGTTAGCATCCTACACTGAAGGCAAATTCTCAGACAGTAAAAGCTAAGTTGTTTAAGTCTTTGGGGGCTTCTACTAATTTACCTCTTCAATAATTTCGAGTCAAAAAATTGCTGCTGCAAACCATTCTTGTGATCCAGACGTAATTTATTGCAAGCAAGGCTTAACAGACAGCTGCGTGAACCCATGAGTTTCGACTCATTATGGTGCTGAATGCATCCGATTCCCAACTGCTTGCCACTACTAATGTTTTATAATCAAATGGATAATTGATTTATTATTAAGTGATTACTTGCTGTCGAAGAGGTATCTTAAGAATAATGTTATTTTCTTTGTAGTGGTTCCGGATGAAAGCATTGCATTCGTTTTAATAAATGATGCATTGATTGGACATCAGAGATATTTAAAAGAAAGTGTTAATTTTTTTGATTTTAACATTAGGTATTTCTTGGGACCACCACTCGCTTAAGTGGACCTCACATTGCTAATGAGTCAGAGTTTTAACCTTTTCCAATCAGTGACCAGTTAACGTTCGGGGAATGCAGAAATCAAACCGAGGACAGCAATGCTGTCAATTGCACTTGATCACCTTAACTTTAGTAGACATAAGAATATCATTCTATCAAGGGTGTAAATCACCAGCCATCAGTCAATGGGTGTAAAATAGGCATTTATTACAAATGGTGTATTAATAGAAATCTCAAAACATCAAGTAGTAAATATCTAACACTTATATTAACCCACGTGCAAGTCACTCTCGAAACACTTGCTCACTTGTTAAATGGCTGCCAGCTTTCACAAAGATTTCCCATTATCGTTGTAACGCTGATGCCTGAGCTGAGCAAAGATACCCAAAAATAAATCCTCAGCTAAAAACTCTTGGTTTCTATTTAAAAAAGGCTGCAATCTCCACCCTCTCTTTTGCCAAGCCTGATACACGTCTGAAAAACATTTGTCAGGCAGTTTAAAATAATTTTCAACATATCTCTCGAATGGCAGTCAAGCAGAGTGGATAATCTGATTAGTATCAAGCCCTTCTACCACCCCTTTCCATCTATCTGCCCCTGTGAATCGTGGTGATTCACAGGAACACAGGAGAGGGAATCTATGAGTAGATTCACTGAGCTGAGCAATAACAAAAAGGAAGATAGACACAAAATGCTGGAGTAACTCAGCTCAACCCGAAATGTCACCCGTTCCTTCTATCCGGAGATGCTGCCTGTCCTGCTGAGTTACTCCAGCATTTTGTGTCTATCTTTGGTGTAAACCAGCATCTGCAGTTCCTTCCTGCACAATAACATAAAGGAAATTTCAATATGTGTCTTAAATTATATTGTTTCATTCAGTCAAAAAAGGCTATGCCGTTTCCCTTGGTGTTAACCCTTGTTGCACTGTGATCAAAACAAAAAGAAGCAGAATTTAGTATATGGTCTACGAGACTAAAGGCATTGCTACATCAACTGATGGTGTTCAATGATGAAGGTCAATAGCAAAGAAAAACTTTAGCTAAAATTGAAATTAATTATACAGTTAGCCTTGCAAAGAACATGGTCATAGATGCCTAGAAAATAGATTGGTTACACTCGATGAGGTGCCAGTTGGAGCTGACAAATCCTAGTTCATGGGATGCCATCTGTTTCTCACTGAAACCTAGAGGATGAAGTCATCTCTTGGCAAATGCAGCTCCTCTGTATTTTCTCTGAAAACAACAAAAGTGGGTAACTCATTAGAGCTGCAGCTGCCTCCAAAGATCCTGTGGTAAGGTAGTAGAGACCTTGAACTCCATGGAAATAGGAGTCCATACATGAGAGAATGACTGGTGGTCTTAGAGTCAGAGAGCACAGAAACAGGCCTTACAATTCTATTTGTTCACCAGGTTGCACTGAAGGACCTGTTTCTGTGCTGTAGTCTCTATGACTCCAAAACTACTGTCATTCTCTTGTGGGTAGACAAAAAATGCTGGAGAAAAACAGCAGGTGAGGCAGCATCTATGGAGAGAAGGAATAGGCGTCTGGTCGAGACCCTTCATTCTCTTGTGTATGGACTCCTATCATAATCATAATTATAATCAATTTTATTAGCCAAGTATGTTTTGCAACATACGAGGAATTTGATTTGCCATACAGTCATACTAATAAAAAGCAACAAAACACACAAAGTACATTTTAACTTGAACATCCACCACAGTGACTCCTCCACATTCCTCACTGATGGAATGCGAAAAAAAAGTTAAATGTCTTCCCTTCTTTGTTCTCCCGCGGTCGGGGGCCTCGAGCCTTCCGTTAATGGGACAATCTTTGCTCCTTTACCCAGCGGTCTGGCCCTCCGCGCCGGGGCGATCAAGCTACTGCATCAGGGGAATGACAGCTCCCTGCGCCAGGCGATCGACCCCGGGTTGGGGCGGGTCGAACCTTCTGCGACTTTGGAGCTTCCCAACACTGAGCTCCTCAATGGTGAAATCCGCAGGCCATGGTTGGAGCGTCGATCCCAGGCACGGGATCGTAGGCCCCGATGGTAAATCCACGGCCCCGCGTTGGGGCTCAATGTCAGTCCTGAGCGAGGCCTCCAGCTCCATGATGTTAGGCGCAAAGCGAACGATACGATCCAGAAAACAATCACATCTCTTTTCTTTAAAAGTATTTTTATTAGAAGCAATGCATATTGTCTAAAGTATAACAATTCTTCAAATACATATTTAACTTGTTACAAAAATTATACAGATGTTACTGAATAATTTGTGTATGCTTCTGTTTTGTTTTTTTTTTGGAAAGTAAAGAAGTAAAAGTATAGATCTATAATCAATAGAGAAGGTGAATAAATAATAATGATTATGATTATATAATGGAAATTAAAAAAAACATAAAATTAAATCAAAAAAAATAATAAATTAAAAAAAATAAACAAATAAGAAAAAAACCCAATTATTATATAATAAAAAAATGAAGTATACATCTTAACAATGAATGGAGTAATTTCACATAATGATATCTATAGAGACGTGTATACAGATCCCAGAATACATCTTTTCATCTAATCCTACACCAGGGTACTTATTGAATTACAATGCTGAGCTCAGCTACCCCTTTAAATAATCTATGAATGGAGACCATATTTGTTCAAAAAGTTTTGTATTTGTCCATTAGGACAAACCTAATTCTCTCCAAATGCAACGTCTCCGACATTTCCACAGTCCACATTTTGATTGTGGGGGATAATGTTCCCTTCCAGAATGTTAATATTAATTTTTTTCCAATTATCAAACAGTAATCAAGGAAATTTCTTTGACACTGTTAATATTAAGCTTGAATCAGGAACTAATATTATTAGGGGTTACACAAAAAGCTGGAGAAACTCAGCGGGTGCAGCAGCTGCACCCGCTGAGTTTCTCCAGCTTTTTGTGTAACCCTCGATTCTCCAGCATCTGCAGTTCCTTCTTTAACACTAATATTATTAGCTTTGGATCGGGGTCCAATTTAGTTTTAAGAACTTCAGAAATGATTCTAAAAATATCAGCCCAATAACTATTAAGTTTTATGCATGTTACAAAACTATGCATTAAGTTAGCTTCTAAATTCTGACATTTATCGCAAATAGGAGGAATGTTAGGAAAAATTCTATTTAATTTCGTTTTTGAGTAGTGTAATCTATGTAATACTTTAAATTGTATCAAGGTATGTCTGGCATTTAACGAGCAACGGTGTATACATTGTAAACTTTCTTCCCAAGTGTCTTTCATTGTAGATAGACCTATTTCATTTTCCCATATCTGTCGGTATGATTCTGTTGTTGGGACTTCCCTATCCAAAAGAGTATTATATATGTACGCTATTAGTTTTTCTGTATTTGGCTACTTGTTAAGCCTTTCATCCAGTAACCCTGGTTCTCTATTCTTATAGTCTTGCATGTTTGACTTGATATAATCTCTAGTTTGTAAATACCTAAACAAGTTATTTGGGTGCAATCCATAGATATCTTTTAACTCTTGAAATGAGAGAAATTTTCCTTTCCTGTAAAGGTGTTCTATCCTAATAATTCCTAAATTTTTCCAGTGTCTAAACCCCTTATCCAAACAATCGCATCTCTGGCAAGGTAAGTGTTTCCCCTGACCTCCCTCCCCCACCCCCCACATAAAACAAACCAGAGAACATTAACACAAACTTTTAAAACACACTAAAATGAACAAAAAGGACGAAAAGACAGACAGACCATTGGCGAGGTTGCCATCCCTGACGGTGCCACCCATCTCCATGCCAACCGTGCCCATCGAATGATAATGAATGGCCTGGATAGAGTGGATGTGGAAAGGATTTTTCCAGTAATGGGGGAGTCTAGAATCAAAGGGCACAACCTCAAAATAAAATGACATACCTTTAAAATGGAGATGAAGAGGAATTTATTTAGCCAGAGGGTGGTGAATCTGTGGAATTCATTGCCACAAATTGTTGTGGAGGTCGTCATTGGGTATCTTTAAAGCAGAGATTGATAGGTTCTTGATTAGTAAAGGGCCTGTCCCACTTATGTCACTTTGGCTCACAAATTACGCGACCTTGTGGTCGCTTGAGGCATACGGGCATTGTATGGCCGCGCGGGTCCGGTCCCACTTAGAAGCGCGGAGTTGTACGGGGCTGGTCCCAACATCGCGCAGGGCTCCGAAAATCTGACAATGTCCGAAATCTTGTCGGCATGAAGGCACGCAGATCGTACACAGCATCTTGACGGCGTACGCAGCGCCTTTCTGGTGTACGCAGCATCTTGACGGCGTACTCCTAGCACGTGGCGTTGCGTGATGATGTCACCCGCCCGACGTGGCGTAGCGTGATGACGTCACAGGCCAATACCATGCAAATTCAGTCGGCCCGCCTCCTGCCCAGCTGATTGGTAAGTATGACACAAATGACGTCATGCGCGAACTTAGCACGTACTTAGCTCGTACGTAGCTCGAACTTCGCGTGAACTTCGCTTCCATCTGGTCGCGCCAAACGCCTGCAATCGCATGCAAGTGGGACAGGCCCTTAAGGGTGTCAAATGTTACAAGGAGACGGCAGGAGAATGTGGTTGAGAGGGAAAAAAAGATCAACCACGGCTGAATAGTGTAGTAGATTGGATAGGCTGAGAGCCTAATTCTGCTCCTATGTCTCATGTTCTCATGGAAGCTCACCCTTTCTGCCTGTGTTTGACAATTTGCTGGCATAATTACATATGCCTCAGCACTGACAAACTTGCAGAACCTGGGCCCAGGAAAAACTGCTCTTCAGAGAAGTCAAGGTAAGATATCATGCTTTTAGTTTAGTTTTAATTTTGTAGTTGTGGGGATAGAGTGCGGAACCAGGTCCTTTGGCCCACCGCGTCCGTGGCAACCAGCGATCCCAATAGATTAACACCATCCTATACACACCACGGACTATTTACAATTGAGCCAAGGCAATTGACCTACAAACCTGCACCTCTTTGGAGTGTGGGAGGAAACCGGAGCTCCCGGGGAATACCACGTAGGTTATGAGGAGAGCGTACAAACTCCGTACAGTCAAGCAGCCATAGTCAGGATCGAACCTGGGTCTCCGGCGCTGTAAGGCAGCAACTCTACCGCTGCGCCATCGTGCCACCCTTGGAAGAGTGTTGGAAGAGTCTGTGGGAGCATTTGCATATTGGATGGGCATGTCTTTGCACCCTTCCCCAAGGTTCGTGACCTATTCTTATTGCCAGCCATCTGATACAATATAACACAATATGATAGAACTTTATTTATCCCAAGAGGGAAATTGGCCACACTAATACTTCCAGTAATGGAGTTCTGCCAGCTGTGTTAATACTGGGGTATGCATTGTTTTGGAAAATTAGCAGTGCCTGTCTGATTGATTGAGTGAAAGATACAACTAGGAAACAGGCCCTTCAGCCCTCCGAGTAAAAACCTAACATAGGGCCGCTGGAGGGGCCATGTCAGCGCAGGTAGCCTCAGGGGCCTGTGGCAGCACCTGTTTTCAGGGCTGCCTATGAATCTCCCTCTCTGTGGAGGGGAGTGTGAGTGATCAGTTTGGAACTGACTTCAAATTATCTGAATATCTAAAATTATCTGAAATTATCTAAGTATCTGGAGCACATGCGTATGGCTTCAAGAGATAATCGCAAATGCTACAAATGCCCGCAGTGAACAGCGCTACCTGGGTGACATTGGAGACCATGAAATCCAATAAATGAAACCAGCCGCCGAATCCTCTCTTCAGGTAAGACTTTTCCCACAGGTAAGACCAGGATGTGGAAGCAAAAGCTGTCGGACTAATCAAGGTACCGACGACGAGCAAAGCTTCATCAGCAGGCGACGACACACCCCACGCCTCCATCGGGGGCAGCGTTTCACTGAAGCTGGTGGCAGCTTGAAAGCTGGGCACGGAAATATGGCCAGCGTTGTCTTTCGAGGCAGGCTCAGAATTGTGGCCAGAGCTGTCTTACGAGGCACTCTCAGTATGATGAGAGTTTTCAGGCCAAAGCCAAACGTGCTTCGAGAGGCTGGTCAGGGACCATATTACCTCCAGACTCCCCTCCACACTTGACCCATACCAATTTGCTTACAGGCCAAACCGCTCCACAGAGGACGCTATATCCTCCGTACTCCATCTGAGCCTGGAACATTTAGAGGAGAAGAACACCTATGTGCGAATGCTGTTCGTGGATTTTAGTTCAGCATTCAACACAATTATCCCTCAGCACCTGATTAGCAAACTGGTTCCATTGGGCCTCAGCACCCCCATGTGTAACTGGCTACTGGACTTCCTCACTGACAGACCCCAGTCTGTGAGGGTTAGAAATAACACCTCTAACATCATCTCTCTGAGCACCGGCTCCCCTCAGGGCTGTGTCCTGAGTCCACTGCTGTTTACCCTGATGACCCACAACTGTTGTGCCAGGTTTAGTACAAACCACATCATGAAGTACGCAGATGACACAACAGTGGTGGGCCTCATCAGGGACGACAATGAGCTGGCTTACAGGGAGGAGGTGAAACAACTGGTGGACTGGTGCAATACGAACAACCTGATCCTGAATGTCGAAAAAACAAAGGAGGTCATCGTCGACTTCAGGAAAAACCGGCACAGTCCCATACCATTTCACATCAATGACAGCGATGTGGAGGTGGTCAGTAGCACTAAGTTCCTGGGGGTGCAGATCACTAACGGTCTGACCTGGTCAAATAACATCTCATCAACAGTTAAGAGAGCGCAGCAGCGGTTGCACTTTCTGCGCCGGATGAGAAGAGCTCACCTCCCCCATCCCAACCTCACCACTTTCTACAGGGGCACCATAGAGAGTATTTTGACCAGCTGTATCTCTGTCTGGTTTGGGGACTGTAAAGCCTCTGACTGGAAGTCCGTGCAGAGAGTGGTGAGGACAGCGGAAAAAATCATCGGGACCTCTCTCCCCTCAATCGGGGATATTGCGACCAAACGTGGCGTGTCTAAGGCCAGCAGTATTATAAAAGACCTCACACATCTCCATCATGGACTGTTCACTCTGCTGCTCTCGGGCAAAATATATCATAGCATGAGGAGCAGAACATCAAGGTTCTGCAACAGCTTCTTCCCACGATCCATCAGACTCCTGAATGCCATGTAATGGGCTGCCACCACTGTCTATTTATCCTTTTATCCTTTTTATCCATTTTATCCATGTTTATCCTTCTGTTAATTATCGTGTTAGACAGGGAGCCAAATGCAATGGAATTTCGTTTGGAACTGCATATATCAATGTATTTCTAAATGACAATAAAGTTTGTTTCACTTGACTTGACTTGACTTAACAAATGATCACTGGTTGCCATGGAGGTAGGTGGGTCTTGTTCTCCCAAAACATGGGTTTGTGGACCATTTACATGTTGTTAATATTTACACTTGTGTTTTTCTACAAGTGACCATGCTTGCATGAGATTTAGATCTGGGTTTCAAGCAGGCTTGGAATTGGGGCCGGAGTTGCCTTTCGAGACAGGCCCAGTATAATGGGCTGGATTGCCTTTCAGGATAGGGTGAAAGATGTCACTTCATCCAGATTTAACTCCTATGTGCAGTATAGACTTTCAAAATGGGATACATCGTTACTGTCCAATTATTGATTCTATAGGAGCTACATGGCAAGCATTGATCTCAAAGATGCATGCTATTCAGTTCCCATTCACAGGGATCACCGGAGATATTTGAAATGTATCTGGATGGGTCAATGCAACAGTAAAACCATTGCAAATGGGCTTCTTCAGCTCCCAGGTTTATTTACCAAATTAGTTAAACCGGTGCTTGGGCTGCTCAGAGCTCTAGAACATTTGTTATCACCTATCTGGATAATGTTTTTAAATACTGTATTTTACTAAATTACCTATTGCAGCCCAAACTATATTGGAGGATTGGGGTCCTTTAATCCATCCAGTTAAATTAAAGTTGATACCAATCAGAACAATTGACTGTTGGGATGACATTTTACTATCAACTTAACAGGGATTCCGCCCTGTGGCAGGAGGTGGAATTATCAGAAGCCTGTAACATCCTCGCTGTTATAAGCAGCAATCTACTCATTAAGTGTAATTAGCAATATAGCAGCTGTGTTCCAGTGGTGCAAATTGGGCCTTTGCATTATCAGAACCTACTACGTGCAAAGAATTAACCCCTCATACCATGTAGGTCTTTGTTAATAGACCCAGGCCTACCCCAGCTGAAGTCACTGGGTGGCAGTATTCAGCATTGCTCCAGTACGTTTGGTCAGTTATCCTCAGTAATTACAATCTGATCCTAGTCCTCAAAGATGAGAAATTGCGATTGCCATCTCCAATTATGGAGGTGGATACGGTTTGCATCAGTCACCAATTTTCAGTTTGGTATCAACTACCTATAACACTAGGTGCATCCTATAGGTTAAAGGTTATTGTGCGAATATGCATAATCTGCACGCTCAACTCCAAGTTGATACACTATGGTGGTGGCATATGTTAGTCACATGGGTGCAATAAAGTTAAACTATCCCATGCTATTTACCTAATCACGTTTGACGTTATTGTATCATGAAGTGAAATCAATGACAACACAGAATGGATGTTGGATCACTAAGTGTTTAATGTCGTCATGGCTCGATAGAACACTGAATTTCGATATGTTTACATCCAGGCTCATTTTCCAGTTGTAAATACATGGCATACAGTGGGGAGAATACACTATCACCACACTGGGGAGGAATGTTTTCTTGCATGTTTTTCCTCCATACTGCCACTTCAGTCGGGTCTTGCAATCAATCCTGGAAGACACCACTTCAGGCATTCTAACGGCCTGACTGGCATACGCAGCCACGGATGCCCGCTAATGTTGGGAATTATATACAACCTAATATGGTAATTCTAAACATAACACTTGCTAGTTCTGCCTGTGACATGGGAAACCAGCCACTGCAAGTAAATCAATTAATTGACTTGCAGACTCTGAGATGACTATGCCTATGGCTCGCGTTGTCTGATCGATCCATGTAGTGCACACTGCAGAGTGCAGGGGAGGCACCATAATGCAGTACATTCCACTTCAGCAGATGGGAACCGTTTTTTGTTCTAATATACATGTTACATACAACACAGCATGGATACTGATGTCTTCCAGTTCATTTTCAAATGGGTCCATGACAATAATTAAGGAAAGTGCCATTCACTATGCCTACGTGCTTTCTCATCATATTTGCTGCAGCAGTGGGACCCACACTGTCGGGCCTCACACTCCGATCTCCAGAATATGAGGATATCTTTAATACAAGTTCTCCCAGGCCCGGTACCACGGAAGTATGGGACATAGACGTAATGTTAACATTACTTCACCAGGGGCACCAGCTACATCCTAAGCTTTAGCCGGCTCTCTAAGGTTCTTATCTTCCTGGCACTGACCTCAGTGCAACGGGTCCAGTCACAACGTACATTGCGACTGGACAGGGTGGTACATCTGCTAATACATAACATTTTATGTTTTTGATTTAATTAACCAGAACTAACCAGGGGCTTAGGTCTCAAACAAGTTTGATGGCATACCCTATGGTCCTTCGGTAATGTGTGGTCACACCTTTACACAATACATCTAGGTCACCTAGAGCCTCTAAGGCTCCTCACTAGTAATGTTTGTTAGTTACAAAAAAATAAAATTAAATAAACTTCATAGAAGTATTAGTTCCACCATCTCCAGGTGGTAAAACCATGGGTTTGGCTAATGTATGAGTTGAAACAAATATTTACCACACTCACTCCACCAGGGCTTCTACTACATCAGCTCCAAGGGTAATGTACGTTCCACAGGACCACAGCCTAGCAGCTGCAGGATGGTCAAACGAACATACTTTACCAACATTTTAAATAACCCATTGCCAAACAGGGGGTATTTGCCAACTCCATTTTAGACTCTGTTTTATAATTTCTCCCTTGATGAAAGGGGTCACAATTATTTTCTTTTGATGATTAAAGCACCAGCACCAGAAGTCATGTCTGAATGCATTAATGTGTTAAAGAAGGAACTGCAGATGCTGGAGAATCGAGGGTTACACAAAAAGCTGGAGAAACTCAGCGGGTGCAGCAGCATCTAAGCCCCTTAGATGCTGCTGCACTCGCTGAGTTTCTCCAGCTTTTTGTGTAACCCTCTGAATGCATTAATGTTTTTCACTCATCCATGGCCACTTCATGCAGTGAGTAACGCAAGGATTTGTTTCCGGCATGAAATCACGGAGCTTTGAAATCTTCACGTAGTCACTCACATGATTCCAAAGTAAAATAGTAAGATTAAACGAGAACTTAATCGTTTAATCTTACTATTTACCCCATCAACTCTACTCCACCATTCAATCATGGCTGATCTATCTCTCCCTCCTAACCTAACCTAACCTCCTGCCTTCTCCCCACAACCCCTGACACCTGTACTAATCAATAATAATAAGATTAAACGAGAACTTACCAGTTGATCTTTATTTTATGAGGAGTTACGATGAGCGATTACGTGAAGAACCCCACCAGTCCGCATGCGCACCAATCATCAAAGCAGCGGTGTGAAATCACAGATAACAGTAACTGAAGTAACGTAGTAAGATTATAAACTAGACCTTCCAGTTGACCTTTAACCGTTTGTGGACCGGAAACAGTGGGCACATAATCGCTCATCGTAACTCCTCTTAAAATAAAGATCAAACTTCAAACTGGTAAGTTCTCATTTAATCTTATTATTTTACTTTGGCGTCTCAAGAGTGATTCCATGAAGATTTCAAAGGTCTGTGATTTTACGCCATTCCAAATCCAGGCGTCTCACACTGCAATCAGTTGACTCAGGAGGAATGAATAATGAGGAATACATTGAAAAATGGTACTGATTAACAAGTTTAATGCTTTATTTCACAAAATAAACAAAATAACACAATAACGACTCCTCTCTCCCAGGGAGGAAGCTATGAAACAGAACTTAAAACAGAATGGGTGAACACCCCGGGTTCAATAAGTGGTTTATTATAAAACCTCTGAAAAGTCAATTCATTTGACCATCCTGCTGCCGCGAGGATATGGTCTAGAAGGACGCCCATTGCTCTCGCTGCTGACATTGATGCCGCCCTGGTGGAGTGAGATTTAAAATTGTCAGTATTAATCCTGCACAACCCAGCACTTGTTTCAGCCATCTTGAAATGGTCTGAGCTGACACTTTCATATGTGGCTTTTTGTGGCTAATAAACAATACTACTTTGGAGCCTCTGAGGCTCTTTCTTGACCTTGATATAGCACCGCAAGTATGCCACTACACACAGCCGTAAATCCGTGGGATATGCTGACAGTACAAGCTTGAATCCTGACATCCCTGGTCTGCTTTGTTTAATTAGGTCATAGATGTAAAAATTAACGTAATTCCCTGATGACACCATCCTGTCCAGATGCAATTTGTGCAAAGTCTGAACCCTTTGCGCTGATACCAGCGCCATGTGCATAACCAACTTTAGGGTAATATTTGGCAAGGACAAGGATGTGGCTGTTCCCCACTGACGAAACAGTGTCAGTACCATGCTCACATCCCAGATTTCAGAATACCTACGCCTGGGGGGATTAGAATTTAAAAAACCCTTCATAAATCTGGATATTAACAGATGAGATCCTACAGACTGAGGTTCTGACCCCCGGCATAGGTACAATGACAGGGCACTCCTGGCACTATTGATGGCACTATAGCTCAACTCTTCATTGAAATATAACTTGGACAGAAATTCGAGCACATCTGTGATGGAGGCTGTGTGGTATGTAATGTTCGCATGTAAACAAAATTCTTCCCATTTCCTGACATGAGAGATGTACTGCTTTTTCGTACTATCCATCCAGGACAATGTGATGACATCCACAGTCCGATTGGATAGCCCCAGACCCAGATATGGCCTTCTTAAAATCAGCAAATTAATAAATTGACACAATCATACAACGGGTGTTGATCTCCAGTCACAGGGTGCACCAATAGATTATGAAGTTTTGGAACCACCATAATAGGCTGTGTAATATTGTCCAAAATGAGAGGGAACCATGGCTGTGTAATCCAGTCGGGTACCACCAAAACTCCTGAAGCGGAGTCCTGCTTGATCTTGGTCAAGCACCGACTAATGAGGCAGAAGGGGGAAATGCATATAAAAACATTCCGCCCCAGTGTAGCAAGAACGCATCCACCTCAACTGCCCCTGGATCTGGTTCCCATGAAACATACTTCGGTACCTCGTGGTTGAGTCTGGATGCAAACGAATCGATATCTGACATCCCATACCGAAGAACGATTTAATTAAATACATCATAATTCAACATCCACTCTGTGTTGTCATTGAATTTGCGTGACCTGGTGTCTGCCACCACATTGAATCTGCCTGGCAAGTAGACAGCTGAAAACCAAATGTTCTTTTTAATGCACCAGTGCTAAATAAGGTTAGTCAATCCGTCACAAGATTTCAACTTGATTCCACCCATGTGATTAGCATACGCCACTGCCATGGTGTTGTCAATCTGAAGCTGAACATGTAAGTGATGCTTAGTGGTACAGTAAGCCTTGAGCCCGTAAAATGCTCCTAAAAGCTCTAAATAATTAATTCCATGTGATTGGAGAATAAATGCCTCATGCATATTCCTTCTGCCTCCACAGCTAGACCTGGTATCAGTAGCACCCCAACCTAGGGCACTAACATCAGTCTGCAAAACAACTGAAGGTGTTTCCATCAGAAATTTGTTAGAACAATTTGAAATGTTTCTAATCCACCAATGTACTTCCGCAATGGCTTCAGATAGTAATTGCATGGGCCGGTTGAAATGAGTGCCTGTAACTTTGCCCTCTGTAAATTTTGGCAATGCAAAGGTCCATATTGCGCAGCTGGAAAGGCAGCTACCAATTTTCCAAATTAAGCTGGCCACCTGTTTAATTGAAGGTGATTGCTCCCCCAAGAGCTTGATACAGCTTTCAATTAAATCTAATCTCTTGCCCTTGGGCAGAGTCACAGACATGTGAGTTGAATTAACTGTGAATCCCAAATACTCAATTATTTTAACCTGCACCAATTTTGATTTAGCTGGGTGGATAATAAACCCCAACCTCTCAACCATGAGTTTAACAGCTGAAACTGATTACTCAGCTGTTTTTACAATTATTAAGGGTTTTTCCAATTATTAAGATGTCATCCAAATAAGCCATTACAATATGGACCTGCTCCCAGAGTAACCCCAGTACTGGTTTTAGCAGCTTTGTAAATAATCTAGGAGCTGAGATTAACCCATTAGGCAGTGCTCTAAATTGCACTAATTGTCCCATCCAGCTAAATTTCAAATGTCTCCAATACTTTTTATGAACAGGCACTGAGTAATATGCATCCTGAAGGTCTTTACATGCCATATAACGCCCTCTGGAAACCAATTGCTTGGCAATAGCAAATGTTTCCATTTTAAAATGATTATACTGCACAAACGGATTAAGTCCTGTCAGGTCCAAATAATCCGACTCACACCATCTTTCTTTGGTCTAAGAAAAATATTAGATACGAATTGATGAGTTTGATAAACTGTCTTCTCAATTACACCTTCTAAATATAATTTTCCAATTTCAGCTTGAATCTCCAAATTCTCTTTTTGTGAGAAAATTAGTGCACACTCTGGCTTGCGCTGGGTGGGTGGACACAAGTTGGGAATAAATTCGATTTGAAACCCTTGTATACTCTGCAGTACAAACATGTTTCATGGTATTTTATACCATTCTTTCAGAAACCTGTGTAACCTCCCCCCAACTGGTAGGTAATTCTCACTCAATATGTTTCGACAAGAACCAAACCCACCTACCTCCATGGTTATCGGTGGAGTTCTTTGTCCCTTGGTTCTTGAGGGAAAAGGTATGTTTGCCTGTACTCCTGCTGGAGTGCGCCAGCTGCGCACATTGTATGGCCGGCTTGGTCCTTGCCCGGACCCGGTTTCAGCAAATTGCTTGTTGGGGTACTGCCTCCCAAGGGTTCTGCTGGTCACTGGCGCCTTGATGAGCCCGACGGTTTTTGCCTCATCGTCTAGCTCCTTTACTCATTTTGCGAGGTCTTCCCCGAACAGTAGGTTCAGTGACTGTATGTTACTAGGCTTACACAGGGCATCGAACCTCGGGTTAATGGTAGGGCGGATGGTGTTCTTCCTAAGGCAGTTTATCTCAAAGTGCACATGGTACATGAGAGCCAGGGCATCCTGCTGAACTTCAGTCAGGAGCCCACCATCCACCGACCTACCGAAAGCCGTAATGCCTGATGCGAGCAGCTTCAGCACCCTTTGCAGCTTTATCTCCTGCGCCCTGATGCCTACGCCCATGTGGCCCCAGATGGCATGGTTTACGGCCGGTACTTTAAGCAGGATACAATTCGCCGGGGTTTCATATCTTTTGGCCATTGTATCCATGGCCAGCTCCTGAAGCTGGTGCGAGGCCAAGTAATTAATACTGGCAGCCAGCTCTTCCCCCAGCGGCTCTCCAGAGTCTATTGGGACGGCAAACCTCGCCGCCAGGAATGGGGCCTCTGGCTCGTGCCCTTCGTCCCATGGGGCAGCCTCCAATGCTAAGCCCACAGATTTGGTGTCAGAATCGTACTGACCCATTGTGCTCTCCTCCTCTAAGAGGGAGACACTAGGCAGCCCTGTAGGTGGAGAGGCCGGTGCTCTTGATGGAGCAACCTCTCCAATAGGAGCTCCATCCTGGATATCCGTGCTACGGTATCCATTCTCGAGGGAGAACCCTCCCGACCGGACTTGTCCGAGTCTATCGGCCGGACAGACTTTCTAGTGGTCTTTCGCCCCTCCAAGTCTGTAGTCGCTGGTCTCGTTACTAACGACTCAGTAGTTGTGCTTGGCGGCCGCCCGCTACCTGCACTCCCGCAGTCCTTGGTTAGTTTTGCAACGGCTCGCCTTGCTCTTAACGATTTCTCCATGCTTGGTCTTGCCCTCCTGTAACAAGATTTAACAAGCGCAGAATCGTCCTCCAACAAGTTTGACACTTACCTGAGGCTTTTTAAACTTACCGTTTGAGAAGCGCTGCTCCTCCCAGCCGGCCACTGCGCCATTCGTCAGACGTAATGACGTGCATGCGGACTGGCGGGGTTCTTCATGGAATCACTCACGTGACTCCGAAATAAAATCTATCTATCCCTGCTATTGACTTGGCCTCCACAGCCTTCTGTGGCAATAAATTCCACAAATTCACCACCCTCTGACTAAATACTCCTCATCTCTATCCTTAACATGCAACTGAAAACATGGTATGGAAAAGGGTTCAAAAACAGTAAGAAAAGTGTATGCTTAAGGAAATTAATTGAACTGCGAGATAATACAGTAGCTTGAATCCTAAAGTCCAGTAGGGAGACTGTGGCATGGTGGTGCAGCGGTGGAATTGCTGCCTTACAGTGCTTTCAGCGCCAGAGACCCGGGTTCGATCCCGACTTTGGGTGCTGTCTGTACAGAGTTTGTACGTTATCCCCATGACCTCATGGGCTTTCTCCCAGCTCTTTGCTTTCCTCCCATACTCCAAAGACATACAGGTTTGTAGGTTAATTAGCTTTGTATAAATATAAATTATCCCTCGTGTGTGTAGGATAGTGTTGATATGTGGGTTTCGCTGGTCGATGCGGACTCGGTGGGCCGAAGGGCCTGTTTCCATGGTGTATCTGTATCTCTAAACTAAACTAAACAGTTCATGCTGTTATATTATTGCGCTGTAGAAAACCCCAAGTGAAAAGGGATTCATAGATGAAATTAAACCAGGACTGTAGGACTTAAATACATACTGACAATTGACAAAAAACAGGTATGTCTGAGTTTTATTCAGAGTAATGTAAAGGTTGAACTGAAATTGTTTTAGTAACCTTGTCCTTTCTTGTTGTCTAAATTCATGGATGAAATGGCTTCCCCAGTAATACGTCGGCATCTAATTACCTTGAGGCCTTCCCATCATATTTCATATTTGTAGAAGCTCATGTGAAATAATTTGCTTTGATAGCTGACAGAGTTTTTCAAGGAAGGAATAACTTTGCGACTACCTATTTTTTTGTGAGTGTGAATTTTGGACAGGGCGTAACTCTGTTAAAGACACCCCTGTATACGATCAAACGTATGTTATAATTTTATTAAATTCAAATCCCGGACATATGTACATAGGTTAATTCTGGGAATTCCAGACTAAGATGGAGGCCAGAAGCAATGACAAGGATACCCGTAGATCATGACAAGGCTTGCATGCTGTAACAGGCTTCAAAGCGGGCAGTATTGGTGGCAACATTGGGACCCACCCCCGTTGAGCTCAATGCATTCTACGCCGACTTTGAACAGAAGGTCGGTGGAGGAACATCACCCACCTCGCCATTCTTGGGGGCAGCTGTGCCTACAGTTCTTGTGGCACATGTACATTTGGCCTTCCTGAGTGTGAAGCTGTGCAAAGTAACTGGAGCAAATGGAGTTCTCGGCTATGTCCTCATGACCTGTGTGGGTCAACTGGCAGAGGTATTCACAGACCTCTTCAACTTCTTGATCCATTCTGTCTCCGCCCACTTCAAAAAGACCACAATCATCCCGGTGCTAAAGAAGAGTAAGATATCGTGCCTCAATGACTGTCACACGTCTGTGACATTCACCATTATGAACTGCTTTGAGAGATGGGTGATGGCTCACGTTAACTCTGACCTCCCAGCCAGTTTTGATCCAATGCAGGTTGCCTACTGTCACAACAGATCCACAGCAGACGCCAAATACCAGGCCCTAAACTCATCTCTTCAAGGATTCCTATTTATTGACTATAGCTCTGCCTTCCACACCATAATCCCATCCAAACTTATCTCCAAACTCCTGGACCTAGTAATTAGCAACCTCCACACCACTGGATCCTTGACATTCAGACCCACTGACCACTATCAGTAAGGATTGGTGACAACACCTCTTCCACAATAAACCTCAAGATGCAAAAAGATGCACTCTCAGTCCCCTAACTATGTGCTATACCATTTAATTTCTTCCCTGTACGGGGACCCGACTTTTTCACTGTCGGCTCTACGATGTCGTTGGGCCTAACATCGTGGAGCCGGCAGCGGCCTCCGGCCAGAGCCGACCTGAAGGCTCCAGTCGCGGAGCCTGCGGACTCGCCTTCGTGGAGCTGGCCGACTTTGGAACGGGAAAGCTGTGGTGGCGCGCGGCTGCGACCCGACTTCGGAGCTTCGGAGGCTCAGGCCGCAGGCCTGGTGGACAGGAACATCAGGAGCTCGCAGGTCCCAGGTGGGAGACCGCTTTTCGGAGCTCCCGCAATGACAACTTCTCCCGCCTGAATCGCGGGGGTTATATGATTCGGAGCAGGGCCTAACATCACCCGCCTGGGGCTTTAACATCGGGACCCCCAGTCGCCTCGACGTTACAGTTGGAATGCTGGACCGCTAGAGAAGAACAAAGGGAAGAGATAAGACTTTTGCCTTCCATCACAGTGAGGAGGTGTTGGAGATTCACTGTGATGGATGTTTGTGTAAATTGTGTTAAGTGTGGGTCTTGGGTTTTTTTGTAATGTAAAGACTGTAGAAATGCAATTTCGTTCAAACCAAGCTGTTTGAATGACAATAAAATGCATTTTATTTTGGAGTCACGTGAGTGACTACATGAAGAAGCCCTGCCAGGCGCATGCACGTCATTATGTCCAATGCATGGCACACTGACGGACTGGAGAACGCAGCTCCACCAGCGGTAAGTAATAAACCGGCAGGTAAGTGATTTTAACAACTTTCTGCGGGTATTAAAACTCTGTAAGACTGGTTCAGGAGCCAGCGGGAGTACACTCAAAATGGAGAGAGTTGTAAAAAAGAGTGCTGCCGTTCATAGTAAGAGCCTCACTCGCGGGACCGTGGTTAGTACACGTAGGTCGGGTAGGGAAATACCGGCTGCGGTAACGCCGGTTCCGACACCGACTGCAGAACCGCCGGCAGCTCAACTGCCTCCATCAACTCCGGTGCCTCAGGGCGCTGTGGCCACTCCAGCAGGGAGAAAGGCCAAACGGAAGTTAGTCAGGCCTGTTTATTCTGACGAGTCTGACCAAGAAGACTCCCCTCCTTCCAACAAGAAGGTCTGGGGATGTCTAGATAAAATGGACAGATGATTCAAACAATGATGAACCATGAAGTGTTCCAATCGGGGTCGCATACCCCCAGGTTTCCCCAACAACTTCCTGGAACAGACTCAGTCAGAGGCCCGTATGGCGAGGAGGACTTCCAGCACGCCTATGAGTTCCAATGGGAATCCCCTCACCAGAATCTTGTTTAGGGCTGGTTGAGAACTCCCAAGAGCAAGGCTCGGAAGAGCCAGGGCAGGAGAAGTCTGACCCTGAAGTTGGTGTCACTGCTTTTGTGCATACACCAAGGCACATGAGCCATGCTCCAGGTGTCCCGGATATGGCTAGGAATTTTGTCATTCCGGAGGGGACTGGTGAAGCCATGGAGGAAAATCTGGCTTGTAATATAAACTATATGGCCTCTCACCAGCTCCAGGCCTCATGGAACAGACAACAACTCGTTACCAGACACCTGTTAACTGTGCGTCGCTCAAGGTGCCCACCGTTAACTCGGCTATCTGGGCACAAATGAGCGCATCGATGAGGGGGCAGGAGCTCCATTTCCAGAGAGTCCTCAAGTTAGTGGGGGCAGGGATCACGGCATTTGGCAAATGGTCCAAGCAGCGCCAATGTCGGGAACACAGCAGGATATGTTGGCCCTGCTGTGCAATGTTCATTTTGAGATAAATTGTATCCAGAAAATAGCCATCAAACCAACATTAAATCCACGCTTCGCAGTTCTTTGTAGGTCCTCTAACATCCAGGCGCCAAATTTCTTATTCGGCGAAGATCTGATGAAACAGGTCAAAGACCTAGAGGAAGAGGCCAAAACCATTGGCCTCATGAAGACCTACACACCCTCGGCCAGGATACCACCTTGCAGGTCTTTTTCAAGCAGATGGGCTTCAGATGCTGGAGCAGGCCCAAGTAGAGGGTTGCCAGTTGTACGCCGTCCATATGCACCTGTGTACCCCAACTACAACCCCAACATGGCCAGAAGAGTGAGAAATTCAAGGTCGGCTATGGAGGTACGGGTAACTGATTCAGTCTAGCATAAATCCTCTGGGGAGCAACCTCCAATTGGGGGTAGGTTGCAATTGTTTTATGATGAATGGTGCTGCATAACATCCGATCTGTTTATACTGGACAGAGTCTCGGCGTCTCGAATTGAGTTTATGTCAGGAATACATCCACCTGCACAGAATATGCTGAGCCGGGTATTGTTTTTTTCTGGACCAGAAACTCTACAGGTGAATGATGAAATTGGGGTTTTATTCCAAAAAGGGGTAATTGAAAAGACGGTATATCATTCTCAACAATTTGTGTCCAATATATTCCCCAGGCAGAAAAAAGATGATGGGTGTCGAGTCATTCAGGACCTAACTCAGTTAAATTCCTATGTCCAGTATAGGCATTTTAAAATGGATACTTTCAGTACTGCTAAACAGCTGTTATCAAAAGGTTGTTATATGGCAACCATAGATCTGAAAGATGCATATTATTTAGTACCAATTCATCATCAGTACTGTAGATACTTGAAATTTAGTTGGATGGGACAGCTGTGGCAATTTAAAGCATTGCCCAATGGGTTAACCTCAGCTCCTAGGTTGTTTACAAAATTGTTGAAATCAGTTCTGGCGCTACTTCGTGCCCAGAATCACATTGTGATGGCTTATTTAGATTATATTTTAATTGTAAGCAACACTCAGGAGTTAGCTGAGGAGTCGGTTTCAGCAACCAAACACCTATTTCAGAGGTCAGGTTTCCTCATCCATCCAACAAAATCCAAGCTAGTACCATCCCAAAAAATTAACTATTTGGGGTTTGTCATTGATTCAGTTGATATGTCAGTGACTTTGCCTATGGCCAAAGCTGTTGAAATCATGGAGGTCTGTAGAGGAGCAACAACCCTCCATCCGGCAAGTGCCCAGTGTTATTGGTAAATTAGTGGCGGCTTTCCTTGCAGTGCGGTTTGGACCTCTGCACTATCAAAGTTTGCAACGAGCTAGAGAACAAGCACTTAAAGAACATGCAGGTCATTTCGACAGACCAATGCAGTTACCAGCCAAAGCCATCGCCGAATTGCAATGGTGCATAATCAATATCACACGAAGTACCAAAAACATTTTGACTCAACAACCTTCAGTGATTTTACTAACAGATGTCAGTTCTTTAGGATGGGGAGCCACGGACAGCGAGTCTAGCTGTGGTGTTAGATGGAATATGCAAGAGGAATTAATCCTGCAAAGGATCAATTACTGAGAATTGCTGGGTGCATTCTATGGATTAAAAGCATATTGTTCAGAAATGAATGATTTACATGTGCATCTCCAGATTGACAATACCACGGCTGTTGCTTCTATCAATCACATGGGAGGAATTAGGTCAGTATCATGTAATAATCTGGCTAACATCATTTGGGACTGGTGCATTTCCAGAAATATCTGGGTCTCAGCTATCTACTACCAGGTAGAAATAATGTGGTGTTGGACACCAGGTCACAGAAATTTAATTACAACATAGAGCGGATACTAAATCCAGATGTTTTTAAAAGGATTGTCAGCCGCTATGGTTTGCCAGACATAGATCTGTTTGCATCCAGGCTAAATCACCAGTTGCATAATTACGTGTCGTGGGAACCAGATCCAGGAGCAGTAGCGGTGGATGCATTCTCGCTACATTGGGGACGTACGTTCTTTTACGCTTTTCCCCCATTCTGCCTCATCAGGCAATGTCTCACCAAAATAGAGCAGGACTCCGCCTCAGGTGTTTTGGTGGTTCCTGACTGGCCTACACAGCCATGGTTCCCATTGGTTCTGAGAATGATGATTCAGCCATTCATGACTGTCCCCAAGTGCAGTAATTTGTTGGTTCATCCGGTAACAGGAGAAAGTCATCCGTTACATGATCGTATTAATCTGCTAATCTGCAGGTTCTGACCAGACCGTTCCAAGGGCTTGGACTGTCGAGTGGGACTATGGATGTGATTACTGTGGCTTGGAGAGATAGCACTAAAAAACAATATGTGTCTCATATTAAGAAATGGGCGATGTTTTGCTTGCAGTCAGATATATCTTATCGTACTGCAAGCATACCGGATGTATTGGAGTTCCTTGCTACATTGCATTTTGATGAACACTTGAGCTATAGTGCCATTAATAGTGTTCGGAGTGCTTTGTCCTCCTATTTAGGGCACCTTTTAGAACAACAATCTATCGGGTCTCATCCACTAGTGTCCCGATTCATGAGAGGTATCTTTAACAAAAACCCTCCTAAGCCTAGATATACAGAAATCTAGGATGTGAGTATAGTTCTCACACAGCTTCGGCAATGGGCTCCCATCACGTCACTATATTTTCGGAAGTTAACACTTAACGTGGTTATGCTCATGGCGCTAGTGTCAGCGCAACGGGTTCAAACATTGCAAAAGCTATGGCTGGATAGCATGTATTCTTCTGTAGATAAGATTATGTTTTATGTATATGATTTAATCAAAGAAAGCAGGCCAGGAATGGCCGGAACCAAAGTAAGCTTTAAAGCATTCCCCGTTGACCAAAGGCTATGTGTAGTTACGAACCTGAGTTAATATATCGAGGTAACTAAGAGTCTCCGAGGCTCTGAGACAGCCTCATCAGCCACAAAAAAAACTCATAAAAAGGTGTTAGTACAAACTATTTCTAGATGGTTGAAACAGGTTTTGGATTGTGCTGGAGTAGACACTCATGTGTTTAAATCGCACTCCACCAGGGTGGCATCAACATCCGCAGTGAAGGCACAGGATGTGCCTCTAGATCAAATCCTCGGGGCCGTAGGATGGTCTAGGGAGGCGACCTTTTCCAACTTTTATGACAAACTTGTCCTGGCAGTGCAACGTTTTGGGCATGTTTTGGGTTCCGTATGATTTCTTTTGTAAATTTCATTTGTAAATTCCCCCTGGGATAGAGGGGTTATTACTGTTTTTGTTTATTATTAAAAAATGTTTATTGAATAATTTGAGCAATGTTCAATGTATTATTTGTTCACTCCTGTGTCAACTGAAGCAGTGTGTCGTATGGAATGGACCAAAGGCATGAAATCACAGAGCTTTGAAATCTTCATGCAGTCACTCACGTGACTCCGAAGTAAATTAGTAAGATTAAACGAGAACTTACCAGTTTGAAGTTTGATCTTTATTTTATGAGGAGTTACGATGAGGGATTACGTGCCCTCCGCTCCCGACCATCATAATCGCAAAGATCATCTGGTAGTTCTAGTCTTCTGAGTCTTACTATATCACTTCGACTATAGTTACTGTGTTTTCATGCCGCTGCTTTGAAGTGTGACGCGCATGCGCCTGGCAGGGCTTCTTCACGTAATCCCTCATCGTAACTCCTCATAAAATAAAGATCAAACTTCAAACTGGTAAGTTCTCATTTAATCTTACTATTCTATTCTATTCTTCTATTCTATTCTATACACTCAGGAAATGTTGTGGACCACATGCCCCAATCAGCATCAATGATACCAAAGTGGAAATGGTTGAGTGCTTCAAGTTCCTTGGCATTTATATTACAAACAACCTTATGGACCAACTATCAAGAAAACTTCCTTGGCTGTGAGACTGTGAGAGATGAGACAAATTTCCTCAAACTTATACTGACTCATCATTAAAAAAAACATACTGTTGGGTTGCATCAGAGCTTGGATTGCGAGCAGCTCTCCACAAGACTGCAAGACATTGCTGAGAGTTGTAGATGTAGCCCAGTCCACCACACTCTCCACCATTGACTCCATCTACATTTCACACTACCCCGGAAAAGCTGCCAATGTTATCAAAGATTTGCCCCACCCGGCCATTCTGTTTTTTCTCCTGGTCCCATAGGGCAGAAGATACAGAAGCTTGAAAGCATGCACAACCAAACTCATGAACAGCTTCCCCTCTGTTGCCAGGCCTTTCATATAGTCCATGTTACCTCTATCCCATTGTGGACCTCGGACTTTGTCTGTCGAACTGGAGCTCCACAAGGCTGAGATCTATATTTCACACAGTGTTTCTTCCCCTTTGCTCTATCTATTGTACTGGAGTTTGACTTGATTGTATGCATATATTGATTGTATTATCTAATCTGGTTAGATAGTATGCAAATCAAAGCATTCATTGTAGACAGACACAAAAGGCTGGAGTAACTCAGCAGGTCAGGCAGTATCGCTGGAAGGAATCGCTGGTTCTGTGTTGGAAGGAACTGCAAATGCTGGTTTACACCGAAGATAGACACAAAATGCTGGGTAACTCAGCGGGTCAAGCAGCATCTCTGGAGAAAAGGAGTAGGTGACGTTTCAGGTCGAGACCCTTCTTCAGGTTCCTCTGTTTTCATTGTACCTTGGTACACATGACAATAATAAATCCTAACCTAAACCATTCCTGGGAGTGGCAGAACTAGTTTCCTCTCTCTCTTCACTTTCAGCAACTGTTCTTTCTTATCAGTCTTAGATGCTTTGGATGCCATTCATCACAACTCTGTGGTGGTTTGATTGCCACGCCGAGTATTTCTTATGAATAATCCGCATTTACTGACCAAATCAACGAATGGACATCTGCAAAAACAGAACCCCTTCATTTCTCACACACAGAACAGCCTGCTCAAGATACAATTTTCTTGGCAATTATTGGTTGATCATTAATGTAGAGATTAATTCAGCACAATAGTGCCATAATGATTGTTCCACATTAAAGAGGCAAGATAAGAAAGGTAGAATGAAATTCAGCATTTGACACCTAGTGTCCACTCCAGTCACAGCTTTGCTCTTGTATATGAATTTACAAGTGGAAGAAAACAATGTTTATTTTCTTGCTGTTAATTGTAACCCAACTAAATAGCTCAATGATAAATAACAGTGCCTGAAACCCAGGTATGAAATTGACCTCGGTGCACTGCTCCCTGTGACCACATGGGTTTTTTTCCGTGTGTTCCACTTTCCTCCCACATCCCAAAGCCGTGTAGGTTAATTTGTCTCTAAATTTCCCCCAGTAAAGTGGGATAACATAGAACTTGAGCGAATGGGTGATCGATGGTCGGTGTGGACTCAGTGGGCTGAAAGGCCCGTTTCCATGGTGAATCTTTCAATTAATCCATCAATTTCCATGATCCTATTCAAATGAGAATCTGTTGGAATGAGAAATTTAAAAAATAACAATTTCATTAAAAAAAATTGGTATGGCAATTTGGTGTTAATTTGTTCTTATCATGTGTACTGAGATACAGTTACTTGCGTGCTATCCAATTAAATCAGATAATGTTTGAATGCAATCCAGCTATACACAAATACAAGAGATAGAGTAAAGAGAACACTCAGAGAGAGAGAGAGATTATGTATATGTTATGGCTGGTGACGCGCTTCTGAAGTGGAGTCACTGTAGGCAATGCAGGTAAATGCAACAATTAAATCGTCATCAATATTGGGATGCATGAGTTCTGAGATAATAAGTGCCAAAATTGCTCTGTGGGTTACAAGTTGCACTGGTTTGGAAAGATCTTTGTTGGAACTACACTTCATCTCCAGCTGAGAGAAAATTAGACACAGTGAAATCTGCATTACAGACTATTATTTGAATAGGATCGTTGCTTCAGATTCAATGAATAATGTAGAACCCGGAGCTAGCAGTAAGTAATGAGTGTTGATGGTGACATTCATCTTGTGCATACAGAATAGCTTCTTGGAATTTCTGACTAAATACATTGGAGGAATAAGACCAGTCTTCCCTCATATGCACAGACTGGAATTAAATTCTGCCTTCGTTTGGATGCTTTTCAAACGTTTGTGTGATGCTAAATTAACTCATCTCCGAATCATCTTCAACACCAAGTCCAGAGTAATTTGCTAGTATCCCCAAGTCAATTAACCGAGAACTACAACACCATTCAAATGAAATAAGATAACTCACTCTTCCCAGGGTTATCAAAGATGACACGTTGTAACTATTACTAATTTAATCAACTCCTGTAGTACGACTAACATTTTCCGTGAGGTAAACCATTAATATTGCAGCGGGAATTCAGTTTAGCATTAGGTTTATAACAACCATTGCATTTAGTCAGTAGCGGTACAGGTCAAATGCTACAGATGCAACTGAAATTTAAATATATTAACAGGAGACCATATTTTAGTTTTACAGATACAATGCGGAAACAGGCCCATTGGTCCGTTGAGTCCGAGCTGACCAGCGATCTCCATACAATAGCACTAGCCTACACCCTAGGGACAATTTACAATTGTTACTGATGCCAATTAGCCTACAGACCAGTACGTCCTTTGCGTTTGGGAGGAAACCCGAGCACCCGGAGAAAACCCACGCAGGTCATAGGGAGAACGTACAAACTCCGTACAGACAAGCACCTGCAGTAAGGATAAAACCCAGGTCCCTGGCGCTGTAAGGCAGTAGCTCCACTGCTGCACCACCATGCTGCCCCTAACAAATCTTGCAGAACTATGGGAAAAAAAGTGAAACACAAGGAAGAAGCAGATAGGTCAATCACAGAGGCATGATGACCTGAATGGTCTTCTTCTTCTTGCGTGTGGCGTGCACAGCCGAAAGTTGTAGGACAACTTGTTCTATTTGATCTTATTTGATTGTGCAGCCAGGTTGATTGCATTCGTCGAAACAGGGCGGACCACGTGAAGGTTGCAATCTCCCACCCCTGAATGACCTTAAGCTGTGTTCTTTCACCAGGTGGTGCTAACAATGACTGCCTTGCCAACGGTCTGTCTGCCCTTTCCTGCGTTGTGTTTTAATAGTATGTGTTAAATGTATGTTTTTAGTGTCTTTAGCTTGTTTTATGTGGCGGGGGGTGGGGTTGGGGGAAACTGTGGTGGGTGTTTATGTAACTTTTATTTAGTTAAGTGTCTTGTTGCTTTTTTTTCATATGGCTGTATGGTAATTTGCATATAAATTGTCCCTAGTGTCTAGGATACTGCTAGAATATGGGGTGATCTCTGGTCGGAGTGGACTGTTTCCACACTATCTCTAAAGTTTAAAGTCTAAAGTTAATGTTCACACTCTTGGGTGCAGGCAGACCATCTGCTTATATCCATGTACCTTTATAGCACTTTGGTTACATACTCATAAGCTAAGCTTGTGCTTTTTTCCAAACTGCATTATCTACTTTACAAATGTGTTTGAGCTGCTTATGTGAAGTCCTGTGGCTTCATGATTCTTAAAGCGGAGAAGCCCTGGGAATAGCTTGTAGAAAAGCAAGCATTTTTAATTTGCAAAAAAATTGAGAAAGCAGAGTTGGGAAGTTGGGTCGGGGATAGGGGAGAAGGTGGTGACTTCCAAAGAGCGGGTATCAGGGGTTCAAAATAATGGCCGTTTCAGCATGTGAAATCTCTTGCTTTCCCTGGGAGCTAATTTTCCCAGAATTTGCAGGATTATCACCTCAAGGCTTCCCCGAATTTGGAGAGCCCAGCCCCTCGCATGGTCCTCTGTCTCTGACACCTCTCTCCCCTTTCTTGATCTCCCTGTCTCCATCGCGGGGGATGGACTATCGACTGATGTCTCCAACAAACCACCAACTCTATCAGTTATCTGGACTACATTTCCTTCCACCCTGCCTCTTGCAAAGATGCTAAACCCTATTCTCAAGTTTCACCATCTCCACCACCTGCTCCCAAGAAAAGATGTTCCATTCTAGGACATTGAAATGTCCTAGTTCTTTAGTAAACATGGCTTCCCTCCAACAGTCATAAATGGGTTCCTCACTCGCATCTGGTCACAGGTGTGACTGGAAGACCTGGAACTCCCTCAATAGGCTTCGTACAGCGATGCATCGATGCAAGACCAACATGAGCAAATGGGGCTATGTAGATGTGGCAGAAACAGAATGTGAATGTGGAACATCTGTACAATCCATGCCACACCTACTAAGATGCCCATTTCTTGGTGAACAATGCTGCCTGGAAGATCTAGCGGTGGCAAACGAGAAGGCTGTCCACTGTGCAAGAGCCTGGCCAAACATTTGAAACATCGATGATGGACACGAAGACTCACATCTCCTCTCTGTCCTGCAGTTCTGCACTCGCTCCCCCTCCCCTCGGACAGAACAAGGATAGAGTTCACCTGGTCTTCACCTATCACCTCAACAGCCTCCGCACCCAACACATCACCTCCAACGTGACCCCACTAATCACATCTTCCCATCCCCTTTCTGCCTTCCAGTCCCTCCACAACTCTTTGGTTCACTCCCCAGGTACATTCCCCTGCAACTGCAGGAGATGTAACGTCTGTCCCTATACCTTCCCCCTCACCTCCATCGAGGGACCCCAGCAGATCTTTCAGGTGAGGCAGAGGCTCACGCGCATCGTGTCTAATCTCATCTTCTGTATCCAGCGTTCCCTATGAGGCCTCCTCTGCGTCGGCAAGACCAAGTGTAGAACCGGCAACTGTTTCACTCGGTGTGGTCCACCAGGCCCTACCGGATCTCCCGGTTGCGAACCACTTTAATTCCCCTTCCCGTTCCCACACTGCCCTTTCTGTCCTGGGCCTCCTCCATTTCAAGAGTGAGTCCACACATAAAGTGGAGGAACAGCACCTCATATTCCGCTCGCATAGCACACAGCACAATGGTATGAACATTGAATTCCCCAGTTTTAGGTAACTACATAACCCACCCCCTCTCCCTTCTTCCCCATAACCCCCCCTTTCCTTCCACCCCCTACCTGGACTCATACCTATTTCTCGCCTCCTACTCCCTTTTCACCTACATTCCTTCCTCTGGCTTCATAATTCACACCTCCAGTCATGTTGCTTCACTCCTTCTGTCTTTTCATCTCTGGCCTTCGTCCAACCATCTACCAACAAATAACCCTCCTCACCTGTGAGCCTCCTCACCTATTACCTGCCAGGCTTTGTCCGGCCCCTCCTCCTCTCCAGCTCTCTTCCCCCTCCTCCATTCAATCAGCCTGAAGGAGGGTCCCCAAACCCAAAACGTCATCTATCCATGTTTTCCTGTGATGCTGCCTGACCCGCTGAGTGATTCCAGCACTCTGTATCTTCCCTTTGCTTGGTTCCCAGTATTCAGCAATTGGTTTAAGCACTCGCTGTATTCAAAGTCAAACAAACTTTATTGTCATTTAGAAATACATTGATATATGCAGTTCCAAACGAAATTACGTTGCATTTGGCTCCCTGTGCAACACAATAAATTAACCGAAGGATAGGTATGTATGAAAAGGGTAAATAGACAATAGTGGCAGCCCATTTACATGGCATTCAGGAGTCTGATGGCTCGTGGGAAGAAGCTGTTGCAGAACCTTGATGTTCTGCTCCTCATGCTGCGGTATCTTTTTCCCGAGGGCAGCAGAGTGAACAGACCGTGATGGAGATGTGTGGGGTCTTTTATGATACTGCTGGCCTTAGACACACAGCGTTTGGTCGCAATATCCCCGATTGAGGGGAGAGAGGTCCCGATGATTTTTTCCGCTGTCCTCACCACTCTCTGCACAGACTTCCAGTCGGAGGCTCTACAGTCCCCAAACCAGACAGAGATACAGCTGGTCAGAATACTCTCTATGGTGCCCCTGTAGAAAGTAGTGAGGATGGGATGGGGGAGATGAGCTCTTCTCATCCTGCGCAGAAAGTGCAACCGCTGCTGCGCTCTCTTAACAGTTGATGAGATGTTAGTCGACCAGGTCAGACTGTTAGTGACCTGCACCCCCAGGAACTTTGTGCTACTGACCACCTCCACATTGCTGTCATTGATGTGAAGTGGTGTGGGACTGTGCCGGGTTTTCCTGAAGTCGACGATAATCTCCTTTGTTTTCTCGACATTCAGGATCAGGTTGTTCGTATTGCACCAGTCCACCAGTTGTTTCACCTCCTCCCTGTAAGCCAGCTCATTGTCGTCCCTGATGAGGCCCACCACTGTTGTGTCATCTGCGTACTTCATGATGTGGTTTGTACTAAACCTGGCACAACAGTCGTGAGTCATCAGGGTGAACAGCAGTGGACTCAGGACACAGCCCTGAGGGGAGCCGGTGCTTAGAGAGATGGTATTGGAGGTGTTATTTCCAACCCTCACAGACTGAGGTCTGTCAGTGAGGAAGTCCAGTAGCCAGTTACACATGGGGGTGCCGAGGCCCAATGGAACCAGTTTGCTTATCAGGTGCTGGGGGATAATGGTGTTGAATGCTGAACTGAAATCCACGAACAGCATTCGCACATAGGTGTTTTTCTCCTCTAAATGTTCCAGGCTCAGATGGAGCACGGAGGATATAGCGTCCTCTGTGGAGCGGTTTGGCCTGTAAGCAAACTGGTATGGGTCGAGTGTGGAGGGGAGTCTGGAGGTGATGTGGTCCCTGACCAGCCTCTCGAAGCACTTATTCTTAAATGCAAACAACATTCCAGGGCATTAGGTTGCCTTGAATTTAAAAAAAAAGAATAAGGAGCAGAAGGGTGTATTTAACAATTTACCCATGGTGTAATTCTTCATGCTGTCTTGAACAATTTATCCAAAACATGAAAAGTCCAAAGTGTAACTGAGGTAGCAAAGTGGTCGTGATCTTATCGAATGGCAGAAAAGACCAGAGGGATATGTGACCCACCCCTGTTGCTGTTTCTTTATATTCCTACACTGCAATGGCTTAATTCCTATATCGAAACCTAAAGAAGCATTTTGTAGGTGTGCTGCTACCCCGAAGATGTTTTGATTTAGAATACATTTAAGAATTGAAACAGTTGACTGGCAAGCAGATGCTTAATGGGCATCCTTCGGGGACCGCTTAACTCTTTTTAGAGTTTTTCTTAACAATATTGATCCCACATGAGGGAAGCTGTCACAGTGAAGAGGAATCTTTGTTCTGTTTGCCTATCTTGCCTGGCTTGTGTCCAGGAACAGCGTCGTTTCAGCTTGGTATTGTTTCAGAGTCTCTGGAGGTAGCTTTCATCCGTGCTATTGGAAAAAAGGTGCTTGATGAATATCGCGTCAAAAAATGCTGAGCAGCAGAGGACACAGCAGGATAGATGTTACCAGTTAGAAAAGAGGAAGTTAATGCTGTCATTCTATGAATTTTAAAGACAACAAACAGAAAATGAATGCCTTGATTTTCTTTTTCACTGGGTGAGCATTTTCTGTGGATGTAACAGGGGCAGCAAGATGGTGCAGCGTTCAAGTTACTGCCTTACAGCGCCAGTGACCCGAGTTTGATCCTGACTACGAGTGCTGTCTGTACGGAGTTTGTACGTTCTCCCCGTGACATGCGTGGATTTTCTCCGAGATCTTCAGCTTCCTCCTACACTCCAAAGATGTACAGGTTCATAGGTTCATTGGCTTGATATAAGTATAAATTGTCCTTAGCGCATGTGGGATAGTGTTAGTGTGCGGGGATTGGTGGTCAGTGTGGACTCGGTGGGCCAAAGGGCCAACTTCCATGCTGCATCTCGAAACTGAATTTAACCAAGCTAAACATCCAGAACACTCACAATGTGCCTGCAATGCTGCTCAATTTGTGCCTCTCGAGTGGATTAAAGCTGTTTAACCAACCAGGCATGGGGAAAGGCTGCTAAATGGGATTCTGCAGAGGTCTAGCAGACTTAAACACCCAATTCACTCATGAAATCTTTTCCAGATATTCAGACTGGTTGAAAGATGTAGATCCAAAGGTCATTTTCCATTGCCTTCAAGTTTTAAAACCAAAACATAATTGAAACTTTTCATAAATTTGGGCTGTGTTCAAAGTTACCTGAATCAATTTCTCCGTTAGTTCTGTGTCGGAAGCAACTGCAGATAGATACTGAAGATAGACACAAAATGCTGGGTAACTCAGCGGGTCAGGTAGCATCACCGAAGAAAAGGAATAGGTGACGTCTTGGGTCAAGACCCTTCTTCAGATTGAGTCAGTGGAGAGGGAAACTACAGATATGAATAGGTACAAAGAACAAATGAATGAAACGTATGTAAAGAACAAATCAAAACCAGCCACATGATCAAGAAAATGTGGAGCCCACAATGATCTATTGTGGGCTGAGGGGACGGTGATAACTAGTGGTGTTCATCATGGTGTCTTTAACAATTCACCAAAAAATGTAAAGTCCATGATTTATTTTACCTTTGTGTGAGGAGCATCAAGCACACAGCTCAGCAACGCACTGGAGGCATATAAACCTTTACTGCTATTCTATAAAAAGGACCCTGAGTCAGATGTTTAAGATTCCAGTGAGTGGAGAGTTTATTGGATAATAGATCATGAGAATGGGGTGGGTGAGTTTTTCATCTCTGAGGGAACTTGGACACAAGTCCCACCAACTTGTAATATTCACATTGAGCCTTTAGTCTGCTAAAATGGTTTTCAAACTTCATGACAAAATGACTTCCAACTCTGTGCAGGAGTCAGTCTCCATCAGGGGCCTGTCCCACTTTCACGACCTAATTTACGACCTCTGCTGAGTTTGCCCTTGACTCATACTCGCAGCATTGTCGTCACGATGTCGTAAGAGGTCGTTGGTAGGTCGTAGGTAAGTTGTGATGCTAGTCGTAGGTACTCGTGGCATCAAGTAGGTCGGGGCGATTTTTTAGTCTGATGTGTCCACGAGTAAAAAAGGTTGTGAATTAGGTCGTGAAAGTAGGACAGGCCCTTCAGTGTTCTCAAATCCACCAATACTAATCTGCACATTTTACTGAAAGCCCAACATGAATGTTTAGTTTAGTTTAGCTTAGAGATACAGCGCGGAAACAGGCCCTTTGGCCCACTGTGTCCGCACCAACCAGCGATCCCTGCACATTAACACTACCTTACACACACTAGGGGCTATGTACACTTATACCAAGCCAATTAACCTACAAACCTGTACGTCTTTGGAATGTGGGAGGAAACCAAAGTTCTCGGAGACAACCCATGCAGTCACGGGGAGAATGTACAAACTCCGTACAGACAGCCCCCGTAGTCAGGTTGAAACCCTAGTCTCCGCTGCTGCAAGTGCTGTAAGGCAGCAATTCTACCACTGCGCCACTGTGCCGCCCCATAACGAGCAGCAGAAAATTGAGTTCTGACAACGTTTTGGAGTAGTGCAGGAAAGAATCTTATAAAACTGACAGAATATCCATACATGGCTTTTGCCAGTTTTATTCCTGTAAACTGTAACAATTTAACCCTGGCTTAAATATATATTATATATATATATATATATATATATATATATATATATATATATATATATATTACTGCTTCACAGAATGGAATTCACAGGCAATGCCCCTGGTGCCTTGCAATCTTCTGTTAAAGCTCCAAACTATACAGTATTCCTAAAATGAGAACCCACAAGTTTATTCTCAAAGTGGAAACTATAAAGTAACATAAAATATTGATGGCTTAACAACACCACAATCACCAACGTCTGCCATTAAGTGGCTGTAGTAAGCAATCTCATTGCTCGATATACAAAGAATACAGAAAAATCCTTTCTGTGTGGAGTATTAAACCTGTTCATTTTCTAACAGTGACAAACATTGCTCAATTTAACCAGTTTGTCTACCCTTGCTAAACCTTGCAGTGGAACAATACAACAGAATCTCATCTCTTTTTCATTGCACCATTTTCCACAGACTGATTAACATAACTGTGAGTGGTCAAAAAGGAACTGGCAGTAAAGGAGCATAAAAGTCCTCTAGGAACCAGAACGATAACAGAGATTATTCTATTTGTTGAAATATATTTGCTGCACATATATTCATATCTGCTGCCTTGGAGTCCTGGTGTGTTGGGAGATATTGGATGAGCTGCCGCAGCTGGGGTGGGATGTAACAGTTTTTCTATCGCAAGACGAAAGGGATATGAGAGCAGATTCCTACTCTTGCTACTCTCCATGACGGCTCCATGGAGAGGAATTCTTGCTACTCTCCATGGCGGCTTCATTCTGGACGCCGCTAATTTTTCAACATGTGGAAACATTTGCGGCGACCATAATGAGGCCGCAGCTAGTTCCCAGAATGTGGGAACTCCTCACGACCCTGAAGGCGACTCCCCGGCAAACACCCGCGAACATGTGGCGACCATGTGGCGACCGCAGAGTCCCCTGCAGTCGCCTAAAAGTGGGACAGGCCCATTAACGTGACATTATGATAATGTAATGCTGATTTCCAATAAAAGATCTCTTAATACAGTCACTGGAAATACTAACTGGACAAAAGGACCAGGCTAGGTGCTGCATGTGGGATTAGAAATCTGATTAACCCCACTATTATCGTCTGTTATAAGGTCGTAAGGAATAGGGTTAAAATTAGGTCATTCGGCCCATCGATTCTACTCCGCCATTCAATCATGGCTGGTTTTTCTCTCCCTCCTAACCCCATTCTCCTGCCTTCTCCCCATAACTTCTGACACCCGTACTAATCAAGAATCTAACTATCTGCCTTAAACTAAAAATATCCACTGACTTGGCCTCCACAGCCTTCTGTGGCAATGTCTGGTTGACATCGTCATAGCAACACAGCAAATCTGTTGTTTGGGACCTCACAACCTCAGAGCACTGCAAGAGGACTGGACTCTCCAACCCAATAAGTTGACTCGGGCATGCAGCTAGACTTACCCATTCTCTGTCCACAGACGGGGAACACCATCAAGATGGTGGTGGTGGATTGAGGAGTGTAACTGTGCTGGTGAGGGGGATGGAGGGTTGCATTCCACATTCTTGGAAACATTATTAGTGTCCGGCGCCCTTACAGCCACCCAGTGCCTGGAGTCAGCGCAGTGACCATGCGAGGGGGGGGGGGGGGGTTGCAGAGGTGGCAATGATCAGGGGGGAGCACGAGACACAGAGCTTGTTTCCTCTAGCAACACATGGCTGCCCATTCTATGCAGGAGAAGCACAATATTAAGGCGCCCAGCCTTGTAAGTTTGGTAGTTTGTAAGGGGCAGCCTCGCGGGTTGGTCAGGTTTGATGTGTTGGTGGAGTGGGCTGCTGAAGGTTGGGGATTTAGCAGCTTGGGGATCAATTGGATCGGGCGTTGCTCCAAGAGTCTTATTGCGGCCTGCAACAACACAGAACGCTGGAGCAGCAGTGAAGGACATCACCATCATCGTCTGAAGGAGGGTCTCGACCCAAAACTTCACCCATCCCTTCTCTCCAGAGATGCTGCTTGTCCCACTGAGTTACTCCAGCATTTTGTGTCTATCTTTGACATCACCATCATCGCCTGGCTAGGTCAATCCCTGCAACTCCAACCCAGTGCCACCATCAGGGCAATGGGCCTTTAAGGCCAAGGTAAGACTCAACATTTTTATCAACTTTGAAACTGGAATGATACAAGATGGCAAGACGGAAAAGTGATAACTCTTGTGTACTGCCTCGGTGAAATCTATTATTCTCACACCCTTGTTCTTAGGTATAATTGTGTGAGATTTAGTTGGTGAGATTTTAACTGTGTTGTGTGGAAGAAAGGAATTTCACTTCACAAAGGTAAACAATTATGGTGATGAGATGTGTTGCTCTCATTAAAGCCACAGGTAACCATGAACTGTGGATGTCACTAACATTGTCTGCTGGAGCCGTCAGGAGGGCTGCATAAAAACACTGGTCATTGTGTGACCATGATGACTATTGATACCTTGGTACACGGCTCACATCGTGACTATGGTGGGTAATATAGCTCATGCAACCATCTCAGGAGTTCTTCCCATCAAATGATGAAGGCCTCCCTGAGAACCTATGAGGTAATGGCTCATCCCCTCTTCCCCCTCTTCAGGGCAACTCTCCCTCTGTCTCCTCCCTGTTCGCCATCACCTTGCAGCCCATCCTCTAGCACCCCCTGCCACAACTACAGTGCCTCATTCATTTTATACAGTAAATATCTTGAGGGTGACACAAAAAGCTGGAGAAACTCAGTGGGTGCAGCAGCATCTAAGGAGCGAAGGAGATAGGCGACGTTTCGGGTCGAGACCCTTCTTCAGACGTGACTAAGAGGTGGGCGTTGCTGCTAGATCTACTATCTCACAGTGCCAGAGACCCGGGTTTGATTCGGACCTTGGGTGCTGCCAGTGTGGAGTTTGCACGTTCTCCCTGTAACCGCATGGGTTCCCTCCTGGTGCTCCATTTTCCTTTCAAATCCCAAAGGCGTGCATGTTTGTTGGTTAAGAGTCCTCGAGAAATGATCCCTGGCGTGTAGGGAGTGGATGAGAACGTGGGAGAACGCAGAACCAGTGTGAATGGATGACCAATGGTCGGCATGGACACGGTGGGCCAAAGCGCGTGTGTCCATGTTGTCTCTTTCAATCAGTCAATCAATACGATACGATACGGTATGCTACGATAGAACTTTATTCATCCCAGGAGGGAAATTGATCTGCCCAGTCATAAAAACACAGAACTACACAAAATACATGAAACATGAAATTAAAGTGACGAGTGGAAAGGATTGGGGATGTGCAAAGATTGGGGCGAGGGTAGGCTGTCTCAGTCTCAGTCTACCCCACAACAGAAGGGAGAGGAGTTGTACAGATTGATAGCCACGGGGAGGAAGGATCTCCTGTGGCGTTCTGTTCTGCATCTTGGCGGAACCAGTCTGTTGCTGAAGGTGCTCCTCAGGTTGACCAGTGTGTCATGGAGGGGGTGAGCTGTATTGTCCAAGATGCTCTGCAGTTTGAGGAGCATCCTCCCCTCCAAGACCACCTCCCATGAATCCAACAATATTGACGCAGGATGCCATTCCACCTATAGCGTGAATACTGGCTCTCAGAGCAATGTCATCAGTCCCATTCCCTTACTTAACTCCCTATAATCAACTCTCGCTCCGTTGCCTGTTAATTCTGCTAGCACCCTCCCACGCCATGGGTTATTTACAGGGCAAGTTAATCTAACACCACACGATCACAGCGAGAATGTGAATCTCCCCATTGCAGGATTGAATCCGAATCTGCTCTGCCGACCAGCATTCATTGGGAATGAAGCCAAAAAAGTAGTGTTCCCTCGAGAAAAGCAAGTTCTCTGTAGGTGGAAATGAGTATTCACTCGGAAAGCCAGACACCCAACTTTTAATGAGCATTGTTACCTTTATAGAAACTGACCTACTGAGCTGTGTGCAAGCCCTTTAAATATGAATGCCAACTCCCAGAGGAAACTATTGAGAAACCCAATGTAATAAAAAGCAGATGCTGGTTTCTACCAAATATATCAATTTTCCCCAGGGACTCCGCCTGACCTGCTGAGTTACTCCAGCATTTTGTGTGTATCGGTGATAAACCCATGCTGCTTCAGAGAAGTTCCTGAGTAAATAGACCTTTACTTTGCCCGATAATCTAATGGTTTCATGCACTGAATACACTCCACATTCCGTTTAGTTGAACGGAGTTTGGCAAAAGATGCTGCTTGATTGTAATGAGCTCAATGATGACAGCTTCCATTACGGAGGGCTGCTGTAGATTGCAGTGAAGCTGCCCCACACAAGGCCACTCTATTCATTCATGTTTCTCTCTATATCACCATCTATATCTCTTGTTTCCCTTTCCTTGGCTCTAAGTCTGAAGAAGGGTCTCGACCCAAAACGTCACCTGTATCTTTTCTCCAGAGATGCTTCTGACCCGCTGAGTTACTTCCAGCTTTTGGTGTCTATCTTTGGTTTAAACCAGCATCTGCCATTCCTTCCCACACACACTCTATTCGTCTGTTGTACAGATTTGCAGGAGCCAAGCGGGAAGACAACAAGCCGTCCCCAACTCTCGGGTCGGTTATTTAATCACAGGTCCTTAGCTGCACCAGGTTTGGGACCTGACGGAATGAGAATATGTCTGCCACACATGATTAAGCCAGGGGAAGCATTAGGGAGGGTAGGATAGTGCCAACTATCCACTTGAAACATAATGCCTCCTCCCTCTCACACACCTTGCTACCTGCAAGCATTGGTCAATATTCCATGTTTCTCCCACCTTCCCATATCTGCTCCATCGATGAAGCATTCCACATGAGATCTTCCAATTTAATTTAGTTTATTATTATTGTCAAAGGTACCATGGTACAGTGAAAAGCTTGTTTTGGTGGGTGCTATCCAGTCAGCAAAAATCTATACGTGATTACAATCAAGTCGTCCACAGTGTGCAGATAAAGGATAATTGGTAGAAAACATTTACTACAATATAAAGTCCAGGAAAGTCCAATTATAGATAGTTAAAATGGCTCCATTGAGGTAGATGGGAGTTCAGGACCGCTCTCCTGTTGTTGAGAGTGGTCCTGAGTTCAGTTCAGTTGCCTGACAACAGCTGGGAAGAAACTGCCCCTGAATCTGGACGTATACATTTAAAAACGTCTGTACCCGTTGCCTGATGGGTGAGAGGAGAAGAGGAAATAATGAGACTGATTATGCTGGTGGCCTTGCCGAGGCAGCATGAAGTGTAGATGGTGTCTATGCAAGGGCGGTTGGTTAGAGTGATGGTCTGGGCTTTGTCCACAATTCTCTGCAATTTCTTGCAGTCTTGGATGGAGCCGTTCCCAGAACATGCTGGGATGCACTTTGATAAGATGCTTTCTACCATGCAACTGTGGAAGTTGGTGAGGGTTGTTGGGGACATGCCAAACTTCCTCAGCCTTCTACGGATGTAGCTCCAGGCCTCTGTGTGCTTTCTTGGCGATTACTTCCATGTGGATGGTCCAGGACAAATTGTCGGGGATATTTACTCCTAAGAACTTGAATCTGTCAACCATCTCTACTTTGGTGCCATCAATGTGCCTTCCTTTGACCTCAACCAAGGATTTCCCTCCATCCGAGTCAACAAATCCCTTTAACCTGTTCGTCCCACTCCCATACCTGTGCTCACAGTGTGTCCCACACAGCATCCTCTGTCATTTCTGCCAACTCCATCGTGGCACCAACATCAATATCCTCTTCTTGCAATGTTGCAAATAGACTGTTCTTGAGCCTGAAGGAGGGTCCTGACCTGAAACATCATCTGTTCATTCCCCCCACAGATGCTGCCTGACCCACGGAATTCCTTCAGCACTTTGTTCTTAGTGCAAGGGACTGTTCCGCTTGCTTGCCAGGGCCACTCTTCCATTGCCCAAATAACGACTCCGTTTCCCATGGCATCCACCTATGGATGCATCAGAATTGTAATAGCGACCTTTATACTCCTCCTAGCCTATTTGCCACCGCACCAACTCTGCTGCAATGCACTTGAATTTTTTATTTTGATAATTATTGTTGAACACCTCTGTTTAGTTTACAAACATGACCCCAAGCTTCTAGCCCCCGTCACTGTAATTCTCCCTCTCACCTCCACCCTGTCCCCTTTGCCTGGGTCTCCTACATTAGGCTAATGAAGCTCAACAAAACTCATGACAGCAGCTTCAGTGCTTTTTAGTGGGAACTCACAAATCTCGGGGTTGAAGAGAAATCAATAATTTCAGATAATAAAGAGCAACTGGATTTTTTTTTTCACGACAGCTACTGACAATCGATTGATTAATTGAAGGACACAGCAGTGAAACAGGCCCTTCGGCCCACCGAGTCCATGCCGATTGCTAGTTCTATGTTATCCCACATACGCATGCACTCACTACACATTCGGGGCAATTTACAGAGGCCAATTAAGGACAAGGACAAAGGACAAAGGACATTTATTGTCTCGTACACCAATTGGTGTAGTGAAATTTGACTTGTCATGCAGCACACAGATAAAGATAAGACACAACACTAAAGAATTAACAATGAACATAAAAACATCCCCCCACAATGGTTCCCACTGTGGGGGAAGGCACAAAGTCCAGTTCCATCCCCATGTCCACCCATAGTCGGGCCTATTGAGGCCTCCGCAGTCGGCGCTACGGCGGCCCGATGTTTTAGGCCTTCTCGCCGGGTGATGATGCTCCGGCGTCGGGAGAGTCCTCACAGCGGCTTGGGACACCTGGAACGGCTGCTTCCCTACCGGAGTCCGTGGTTTCCGAAGCGGACAAGGCCGCGCTGGATGGAGCTCCACCACTGGTGATCTCGCCGAGAGATCCCAGGCTCCCGATGTCAAAGTTCAGCACTGCCGCCCGCAGCTGGCTGCTCCACAGTCCCGCAGCTCCGCGATGTTCACCTGCGGTCTCAGCATTGGTAGGCCGTGAGGACGGGTCGAAGTTGCAGCCCGGAGAAAAGCTGCCTCTCCAACCAGGTAGGGACCCTGAAAAATAGTTTCCCCCTTCCCCCTCCCCACCCCACACGTAAAAAAGACTAGAACTCCAAAACAAAACACTAAAACTCACTAAAAATAAAAGAAATAAGTTAAAAAACAGACAGCTGCAGGCTGGGCAGCCATACCAACTGGACAGCGCCCCCTAGACCTACAATCCTGCACGTCCTAGGAGAAAGGAAGAAAATTGGAGCACCAGGATGAAACCCACGCGGTCACTGGGAGAACGTGGAAACACCACACAGACAGCACCCGAGGTCCGGATCAAATCTGGCAATCTGGTGCTATGAGACAGCAGCCCTACCGAATGTGCCCCTGTGCCACGGACAATGATTCTGCTGGCCTTTCCTATCTTTCCCTATAAATAGACACAAAATGCTGGAGTAACTCAGCAGGTCAAGCAGCATCTCTGCAGAAAAGGAAAAGGTGACGGTTCAGGCGAAGACCCTTCTTCTGATTGTCCCCCTTTGTTCTGCATTGATTTTAAAGCCATTATAACTGCAACATTTGCCAATTTGTCTGAAAAGGTTCAGCAGCATTGAAAATGTTGACCCTAGTACTTGTATACTGTATCCACTGAAGTATCAAACAAAAGGCTCTGCACCAAGGTTTCATACAATTTAATCTTTTTCAGCATTCAAGTTACTTAAGTATGCAAGTATGGAGTGTAGAAGAATGAGGGGGGACCTCATTGAAACATACAGAATAGTGAAAGGCTTGGATAGAGTGGATGTGGAGAGGATGTTCCCACTAGTGGGAGAGTCTAGGACTAGAGATCATTGCCTTAGAATTAAAGGATGTTCTTTTAGGAGATGAGGAAACATTTATTTTGTCAGAGGGTGATGAATCTGTGGAATTCTTTGCCTCAGAAGGCTGTGTGGGCCGTCAGTGGATATTTTTAAGGCAGAGATTGATCGATTTATTAGTACGGGTGTCAGAGGTTATGGGGAGAAGGCAGGAGAATGGGGTTAGGAGGGAGGGATAGATCAGCCACGATTTAGTGGCAGAGTAGACATGATGGGCCAAATGGCCTAATTCTATTCCTAGCACATGACCTTTTGACCTTATGACCCAGCATGCAAGCCATTGCCCTGGTAACTTCTAATTTTGCTTTACTGTTCCAGCTTATCACTTTTACACTGAATCACAAGGCCCATGGCTTGCACTCAGATATTACCCACATGAATGAATTGGCCAAATGCACTTTGCTGGTCGGGAGGGGTAGCCTTCTTTGTGCCTTGAACTCAGGTTGTTCCCCGGTTGTTCCCGGGTTGTCGCCGCTGATGTCTCGGACTGCCCTTCTTTCATACAAATATTTCCTTCAAGCTTCAAAAGGAAGTCTTTATTCTAACGCAAGGCTCTCACAACTCTGACATCTCACCTAGTCACTCAACCAAGGGCTGAATAAATGAAACACATCTTCATTCCTTGAGGAGTTTAATGGAGATAGAGTTCGGGGATAGGGCCAGTATACTCTTGGAACAGGGATTGTTCAATGTACCCTACAAAGAGGCAGGCACACCTGGGGCCCATTCGAGTGGATTTGATTTGGCGTACGTGGGAGGACTCAAAGTAGAAGATGTTGAGAGGACCAGCTCCGCTAGGTGGGGGAGAGTGGTAGTAGAGGGAAATTGGCTGGTTAGCCTAATCCTTATCCTTATCAGTCTTAAGTGCAGAATTATGTTACCTGTTCATATTTTCCTGCTCATCATATATTCCCTTTGCTCAATGCCTGTTCCCAGACACCTTATCAAGGCCGCACTGCGTAGCCATTAAATTATCTTCAACTAACCATGCTCTCACTTCACACACGTGACCTTCATCCCACTGCTGTTTTTTGTTTTTGTGTTTCCAGCCCTTCTCTCTGCCTCTGTCTAGCGAGCAGTATCCCCTGCAAAGACCATCGGGAAACTTGACATGAAGTCTCCGGCTGCAGTTTTAGAGCCATTATAATCAACAATTGGCAGTTGTCTAAAGGTCAGCAGCAAGCAACATTAACTCTGCTTTGCTTGCTACAGATGCTGCTTCACCCATTGAGACTTTCCAGTATTTTCTGGTTAGATGGATAAATTAGCTGAGGCTGAATTTAAAACCGGCAGCATGAAGTCTTTTCAATATGCAATAAAACACAAGGGTGCTCTTGAGTGGACTGTTTAGTCTTTGATTTTATGCAGACTGTTTATAAATTTCCTCTGCCTAGTTTTGTGATGCACCAGTTTTTCCTTCACAGAAGCAAAGTTTGAAGAAGGCAGGATTCAAAATGTGGAACTTTCACAAATATTTGCACTGACTGGGCAACGACTCCAGAGCAAAATTGTTAAAAATTCATTTGTCAACTTACATTGTACTTAAACATCTGTAACATTTCCCTGTTTGGTAAATGGTGCCCGTCTAACAGTGTTACCTCCGATTCAGTCTCCAGAGGTGCTATGAGTGGGCGGCACGGTGGCGCTGCGGTAGAGTTGCTGACTTAAGGGACTGTCCCACTTGGGCGTCATTTGCGCGTCATTTACCCGACATCCTAAAAATTGGTTGGCGTGTTGTGATGTGCGCATGGCGCGTGGTGAGGCGTGGTGGCGTACACAGTGAAGCGTGCTAACGCGCGGCACCCCAGGATTTTGTGAGGCTCAAAATCCTTGTACACCACCTGCGTGACGTATCCCTTGCACACGCTGACGTACTGACGGCGTCCGTGTAGCGCGATGTGACGCATGGTTACGCACGGTGACGCACGAACGTTGCCAATGCTAAGTTATTGTGCATCACCCTGCGTAACCATGCACCGCCCGTACGCCATTGGTGTGTCATTTGCGCGTCATTTGAGCGCCATACCACATGACCACCCGGGTATAAGCGCGCGTAGTATGGAACATTTCTCACCATAGTAGCTTTGATTTCCACTGGGAAAACCCTTGCCACGGTGATCGGACTAAGTACGAATGACATCGCAAATGGCTCCCAAAAGAAGCAGGGACCTCAAGAGCACTTGGCGTGCGACTGTCCTACTGCTAGACGACTTTTGCTCGACAGTCGCTACCGGCCTGTCGCGTAAATGACGCGCAAATGACGCGCTCAAGTGGGACAGGCCCATTACAGCACTTGCAGTGCCGGAGATCCTGACTACGGCTGCTGTCTGTGCGGAGTTTGTACGTTCTGCTTGTGAAATTGTGCTCATGACCGTGTGGGTTTTCTCCACAAATCTTCGGTTTCCTCCCACACTCCAAAGACGTACAGGCTTGTAGGCTAATTGGCTTGGTATAAGTGTAAATTGCCCCCAGTGTGTGCAGGATGGTATTAATGTGCAGGGATCACTGGTCGATGTGCACTCGGTGGGCCGAAGGGCCTTTTTCCGCGCTGTATCTCTAACTACACTAAATATCAGCACTTTGTCTATCATGCAGCCATTGACCAATTTGCAACCCTCTTGACAGTCGCAGGTAATTCAGAAGAGCATTTGTCCCTTGAAATTGGTGGTGCAGAGCCTACAATTTTCCGTGCATTGTAGCTAAGCAGCAAATAAATCACAGCGGAGCACCTGTGAAGTTCCCCATGCAAGACTACTTCTGATTAGGAGCACCAGATCACGGAGTCACCCTTTAAATGTGAAGCCCTTTGAGACATTTCCGGGAAAGGTGATAAGCTTATGTAAATGAAAATCCTTCTTTTAGAACAGCTACGGGCGATGACAGAAGACGACAGGAGGTTCGTGCACTGTTGATCTGTGACAGTGTAGGATTTCTGAAGGATATGATAAGGTGTTGAGTCAATGCCACTCTTAGGCAAAGCAGCGGCTGTCACAGAGTGATACTGACGCGGCTGGTGACACATGGCAGTGAAATGTTTCTGCGAGACGCACAAGGCATTATATGAGCAAACGTCTTTCTTCCAACATGGTTATTGGCAGAACATCTTCAACCACAGAAGCCGATACTATGTGGTTGTACATTGGGTAGCATATGGCACTGCTTACTGAGCAGTAAACAACAGACATATAGCTATTTAGCACCACTTGGTGCTTTGCTGGGAAAATAATGATCTCAGCTCTCCTAGAAACATAGAAACATAGAAATTAGGTGCCGGAGTAGGCCATTCGGCCCTTCGAGCCTACACCGCCATTCAATACGATCATGGCTGATCATCCAACTCAGTATCCCGTACCTGCCTTCTCTCCATACCCTCTGATCCCCTTAGCCACAAGGGCCACATCTAACTCCCTCTTAAATATTAAACCAATGAACTGTCCTCAACTACCCTCTGTGGCAGAGAGTTCCAGAGACCCACCACTCTCTGTGTGAAAAAATTCCTTCTCATCTCGGTCCTAAAGGATTTCCCCCTTATCTTTAAGCTGTGACCCCTTGTCCTGGACCTCCCCAACATCGGGAACAATCTTCCTGCATCTAGCCTGTCCAACCCCTTAAGAATCTTGTAAGTTTCTATAAGATCCCCTCTCAATCTCCTAAATTCTAGAGAGTATAAACCGAGTCTATGCAGTCTTTGTTCATAAGACAGTCCTGACATCCCAGGAATCAGTCTGGTGAACCTTCGGTGCACTCCCTCTATGGCAATAATGTCCTTCCTCAGATTTGGAGACCAGAACTGTACGCAATACTCCAGGTCTAGGGCCTCACCAAGACCCTATAGAACTGAAGTAGAACCTCCCTCAGATTTGGAGACCAGAACTGTACGCAATACTCCAGGTGTGGCCTCACCAAGACCCTATACAACTGAAGTAGAACCTCCCTGCTCCTATACTCAAATCCTTTTGCTATGAAAGCTAACATACCATTCGCTTTCTTCACTGCCTGCTGTACCTGCATGCCTACTTCCAATGACTGGTGTACCATGACAGCCAGGTCGCGCTGCATCTCCCCTTTTCCTAATCGGCCTCCATTTAGATAATAGTCTGTTTTCCTATTTTTGCCACCAAAGTGGATAACCTCACATTTATCCACATTATACTGCATCTGCCAAACATTTGCCCACTCACCCAGCCTATCCAAGTCACCTTGCAGTCTCCTAGCATCCTCCTCACAGCTAACACTGCCCGCAGCTTAGTGTCATCCGCAAATTTGGAGATATTGCCTTCAATTCCCTCATCCAGATCATTTATGTATATTGTAAATAGCTGGGGTCCCAGCACTGAGCCTTGCGGTACCCCACTAGTCACTGCCTGCCATTGTGAAAATGACCCGTTTACTCCTACTCTTTGCTTCCTGTTTGCCAGCCAGTTCTCTATCCACATCAATACTGAACCCCCAATGCCATATGCTTTAAGTTTATATACTACTCTCTTATGTGGGACCTTGTCGAAAGCCTTCTGGAAGTCCAGATACACCACATCCACTGGTTCTCCCCCATCCACGCTACTAGTTACATCCTCGAAAAATTCCACAAGTTTCGTCAGACATGATTTACCTTTCGTAAATTCATGCTGACTTTGTCCAATGATTTCACCACTTTCCAAATGTGCTGCTATCTCATCTTTAATAACTGACTCTAGCAGTTTCCCCACTACCGATGTTAGACTAACTGGTCTGTAATTCCCCGTTTTCTCTCTCCCTCCCTTCTTAAAAAGATGGATTACGTTTGCTACCCGCCAATCCTCAGGAACTACTCCAGAATCTAAAGCGTTTTGAAAGATTATCACTAATGCATCCACTATTTCCGGAGCTACTTCCTTAAGTACTCTGGGATGCAGCCTATCTGGCCCTGGGGATTTATCGGCCTTTAATCCATTCAATTTACCCAACACCACTTCACGACTAACCTGGATTTCACTCAAGTACTCCTTTGACCCGCGGTCCCCTGCTATTTCCGGCAGATTATTTATGTCTTCCTTAGTGAAGACGGAACCAAAGTAGTTATTCAATTGGTCCGCCATATCCTTGTTCCCCATGATCAACTCACCTGTTTCTGACTGCAAGGGACCTACATTTGTTTTAACTAATCTATTTCTCTTCACATATCTATAAAAACTTTGGCAGTCAGTTTTTATGTTCCCTGCCAGTTTTCTTTCATAATCTATTTTTTCTTTCCTAATCAAGCCCTTTGTCCTTCTCTGCTGGTCTCTGAATTTCTCCCAGTCCTCTGGTATGCTGCTTTTTCAGGCTACTTTGTACGCATCATCCTTTGCTTTGATACTATCCCTGATTTCCCTTGTTATCCACGGATGCACTACCTTCCCTGATTTATTCTTTTGCCAAATTGGGATGAACAATTTTTGTAGTTCATCCATGCAGTCTTTAAATGTCTTCCATTGCGTATCCACCGTCAACCCTTTTAGAATTGATTGCCAGTCAATCTTGGCCAATTCACGTCTCATACCCTCAAAGTTACATTTCCTTAAGTTCAGAACCATTGTTTCTGAATTAACAGGACTATTGTCCTGTGTTGGTAGAGAACACAAAATGCTGGAGTAACTCAGCAGGACAGGCAGCATCTCTGGACAGAAGGAGTGGGTGCCGTTTCGGGTCGAGACCCCTCTTCAGACTGAATCAGGGGAGAGGGAGATACAGAGATAAGGGAATGTAAGGTGTGAAAATGAGACAAAGGGGTTGGGGATCAAGGAAGAGGTAGAATAGATCATTGTTAGCTCGGACAAGGTAACAACAAAGCAAACAGAGATAAGGAAATGTGAGGTATTGGACAATTCAGTTCAGTTTAGTTTATTGTCTCGTGAACTGAGGTACAGTGAAAACCTTTTGTGGCATGCTAACCAGTCAGCAGAAAGACAATACATGATTACAATCGATCCATTTACAGTGTGCAGATACAGGATAATGGAATAACATTTAGTGTAAGGTGAAGCCAGCAAAGTCCGATCAAGGATAGTCCGAGGGTCACCAAAAAGGTAGATAATAGTCCTCTACCCCCCCAAAGAAATGTCCTCACCTCATTCTCCAATCCACAGCTACCACTGTCAAACCAATTTCATAAGCAGAAAAGAGAGCTCTGCCTGTTGATATGGAACCAATTGATTCCTCTCTTCTCGTAGCAGGGGGATATGGCTTTTAAGCAACATTTAGGACGTCAAATCAATACTTGACTTATTTCAATTGGTCTCATTCCTTATTAGTAAGTGTAATTGCATAAGCAAGAGCAGCAGGAATAAGCAGTGTGGCCCTTGAATCTGTTTTACCATCCAGTACATTCGAGACATTCGAAACTCCTCATATTCCAAATGTCCACTAATCAGTCCGGAATATGCTCAATAATTAGTACCCATCTTCTGCTGAAATTAGCACCCATCTTCTGCGTAGATTGACAGCCCTCTTCTCAACCCTAAATGGCCGTGATCTTGTGATACGTTCTAGGTTTACTAGCCTGATTAAACGGTGTCTGGTCTCAACCCTGCCTCTCCCTCTCAAAGTCTAGCATGCCTCTTTCTTCTAAGCCCCACTGAATGTGAGTCAGTCTCACTCAAACTCTCCACCAGACAAGAGCATCCTTGCTCCCTCTCTGGATCCTCGGTAATCTAAGACAATATGCAGCTGCACCTACTCCAAGGCAAGCTGATCCTTCCGTAAGAATAGAGACCTCAGCTTCACATAATACATCGGAGAAGTAGGAATCTCAAAGCCCTGGGCCATTGTGGCAAGATTTCCTACTCTTGTACTTCAACTTGCTTGCACAATATTAGCATACGAGTTGATGAATATATTAATTACTATTTCCACAGTAAAGAAAGAATGATTTGCCTTCCTACATCACCTTTCATGACCCTGGATGTCCCAACTCGCTGCACAGTGCATGAAATGTTTTTGAAGTGTAATTACTTTTTTAATTTGGTAATCCCAGCCATCAATTTATACAGATTCCACAAACTGCAGCACAGTGCAGGCCAGGTAAAGCATTTTAGTGATATTGGTTGAAGATTAAACAATGGCCAGTGTGCCAGGGAGTATTTCCTAACCATTTTTTACATATTCGATTGAGAACTCAGACAGGCTCAGATTAGCATTCTCATTTGCAGAGCAACAAACGTCTCCACCAGCATTGCCCACAGCAATGCCTTCACTTGTAGTACGATGGAGGTGGGGATGGGGCCCACTGCACAACTAGTGTTGGTGCTCTCTCGCAGTGGTTCGATCGCAACCTTTGGTGCTACCTGCGCGGCGTTTGCATGCTCCCCTATTAATGTGTGGGCTTCTCTGAGTGCTCCAGTTTGCCCACCACATCCCAAAGATGAGGTGGACGTGAGGACAAGAATTGGGGGGAGTTAATGGGCACATGTGAGAGAACAGGCAACAGGGTAAATAAGCAGGGGAATGGGATTGCTGGAGTTTTTTTCTGTTTAGAGTTTAGCATTAGAGACACAGTGAGTAAGCAGGCCCTTCGGCCCACCAAGCCCGCACCGACCAGCGACCCCCGCATATTAACATTACCCTACACATGCTAGGGACAATTTTTACATTTAGCAAGCCAATTTACCTACATACCTGTACGTCTTTGGAGTGTGGGAGGAAATTGAAGATCTCTGAGAAAATTTACGCGATCACGGGGAGAGCATACAAACTCCGTACAGACAGCATCTGTAGTCAGGATCAAACCCGTGTCTCCAATGCTGCAAGCACTGTGAGGCAGCAACTCTACCGCTGTGCCACCGTTGGTTTGAATGCTGGCGTATATTGATGAGCCCAAAGCAAAATTGTAAGGAAATATGGAAACAAGGTAATTGTTGGTTCCACTGAAGAAGGCTGGTCATTGGATGCTACTGCTAGATTGATCTCAAGCAACAATATCCTCTATCTGAGATGGTGGGCTGCAATGACCAGAACTGTACTCCAGATAGACACAGCAAGAGTAATGGTGGATGGCTGTTTGTCAGGTTGGAAGCCGGTGACCAGTGGGGTGTCTCAGGGATCTGTGTTGGGTCCACCTTTGTTTGTCATGTACATCAATGATCTAGATGATGGGGTGGAAAATTGGATAAGTAAGTATGCAGATGATACTAAGATAGGTGGTGCTGTGGATAATGAAGTCGATTTTCAAAGTCTACAGAAAGATTTGGGCCATTTGGAAGAGTGGGCTGAAAGATGGCAGATGGAGTTTAATGCTGATAAGTGTGAGGTGCTACATCTTGGCAGGACAAATCAAAATAAGACATACATGGTAAATGGTAGGGAATTGAGGAATGCTGTGGAACAGAGGGATCTAGGAATAACTGTGCATAGTTCCTTGAAGGTGGTATGTAGATAGGGTGGTAAAGAAAGCTTTTGGTGTGCTGGCCTTTATAAATCAGAGCATTGAATATAGGAGTAGGGAAGTAATGTTAAAATTGTACAAGGCATTGGTGAGACCAATTCTGGAGTATGGTGTACAATTTTGGTCGCCTAATTATAGGAAGGATGTCAACAAAATACAGAGTACAGAGGAGATTTACTAGAATGTTGCCTGGGTTCCAGCAACTAAGTTACAGAGAAAGGTTGAACAAGTTAGGTCTTTATTCTTTAGAGCGCAGAAGGTTGAGGGGGGAATTGATTGAGGTCTTTAAAATGATGAAAGGGATAGACAGATTTGACATGGATAAGCTTTTCCCATTGAGGGTAGGGAAGATTGAAACAAGAGGGCATGACATGAGAATTAAGGGACAGAAGTTTAGGGGTAACATGAGGGGGAACTTCTTTACTCAGAGAGTGGTGGCTGTGTGGAATGATCTTCCAGCAGAAGTAGTGGAGGCAGGATCGATTTTAACATTTAAAAGTAAAGTGGATAGGTATAAGGACGGGAAGGGAATGGAGGGGTATGGTCTGAGTGCAGGTAGATGGGACTAGGGGAAAATAAGTGGTTGGCACAGACTGGAAGAGCCGAGAAGGCCTGTTTCCGTGCTGTAATTGGTATATGGTTATTATATGGTTATATGGTTATATGGTTATCATATGGTTATATAGGTTCACCAGGTTAATTCCCGGGATGGCGGGACTGATATATGATGAAAGTATGGATCGATTGGCCTTATCTTCACTGGAATTGAGAAGGATGGGAGGGGATCTTATAGAAGCATATAACATTCTTAAGGGATTGGACAGGCTAGATGTAGGACAAATATTCCCCAGGGATCACAGTTTGAGAATAAGGGGTGGGCCATTTTGGACTGAGATGAGGAAAAACGTTTTCACCCAGAGAGTTGTGAATCTGTGGAATTCTCTGCCACAGAAGGCAGTGGAGGCCAATTCACAGGATGTATTCAAGAGAGAGTCAGATATAGCTCTTAGCGCTAACAGATTCAAGGGATATGGGGTGAAAGCAGGAACGGGGTACTTATTTTGGATGATCAGCTATGATCATATTGAATGGTGGTGCTGGCTTGATGGGCTGAATGGCCTACTCCTGAACCTATTTTCTGAGTTTCAAGGAAGGCATCAACACTGACTCCTGTGTTGAAGGGATGGAGTGCAATTGTTAGGAGTGCCAATGGAATGGATCAACTTGATCATGTTCCACCCCACCTGTAGCTGAATATGTTTGTGGATGTTCCTGCCTTGTCTTTTCCACCCACATGCTGCGTTCCTCCATCATTGACACAGTCGGTATTCATGGAGCGGTCTGCTCCTATGTAACTATCCACCACCATTCACTACATTGTCAAGTGGAACTACGGAGCTTTAATTGATCCTTTCATTGTGGAAAAAACTCAGTTCTATGCACAGTGTGTTCAGGCAGCAATTTAGTATGCACTCAGTATTGTGTGGTAGCTTCAGCAGTTTGGCAGTTTATTTTTAGAAGGCTTGATGATGCTTCTGGCATATTCGTTTGCATTCCTCACTGAACCGGGGTTGATCTCCTAGCTCGATGAAAATGGTAGAGTGTGGAACGTGATGTGCCGAGGGGCTACAGATAGCAGAATAATACAGTTCTGCTGTTCCGATGTCTCACATGCACCAGGAGCTGCTAGATATATTCTGAATCTGTCCTATTTAGCATGGGACGACGCTGTCAGCACTGTCATGAATGCATGCATCAGCAGCAGGTAGATTGTTGTGTACAAAATCAACTTCTCCAGTGTGTTATTTCTTTTACCACCAGCTTCTGACTTAAAGTCTGGGCCTGTCCCACTTACGCAACTTTTACGGCGATTGCCGGCACTCGTTATAGGTCGTTGCAGGTCGCCGAAAATGTTCAACTTGTTGAAAATCCAGCGGCGACCAGAAAGAACTCTTTGGGCGACTGAGGACACTACTCACGACCATACGGGCTACATCCCGGCAGCATGTCGCGGGGTGAAGCCTGTGTGGTCATGATTTAATCGCCCGAAGAGTCGTACCTCGTTCAGGTCGCCGCAGGATTTTCAACAAATTTACGGCGACCGGCAACGACCTATGATGGGCGCCAGCAGTCGCCGAAAAAGTTGCGTAAGTGGGACAAACCCATGTCTGGTTGATTCGGGACTTGGCCATCCAGGTCCTTAACCCTCTTCTTCGTTTATTTTAGATATACAGCGATAACCAGGCCCTTTGGCTGACCGAGTACGCACCGACCAGCCATCCCTGCACATTCACATGACCCTGCACACGCGAGGGACGTTTTTTTACATTTATACCAGGCCAATTAACCTGTACCTCTTTGGAGTGCTATTACTATTACTACCCACTATTACTGAGACTAGCTTCTTAAATCCACACTAATTTTAAGTTGTTTTGATTAACCAAACTTAAATTTCCCAGCTTGCAATTAATACAGAACAGGCTCACAAAATATTTTTTTGTGGCTTTTAAAGGGTTTGTGCTCAAAGCATAAAATCAGTCTGAAGAAGGGTCTTGCCCCGAAATGTCACCCATTCCTTCTCTCCAGAGATGCTGCTTGTCCCGTTGAGTTACTCCAGCATTTTGTGTCTATCTTATAAAATCCTAATGGTTTCTGCATACGAGCAAACCAAAGACAGAAAAGATATTGACATGGAAGTGATTATACACTTTCAGATTTACTGCCTGGGCATGATTATACTCACTTTTACAATGCTTGGTGCCCAGAGGTAGATGAATAGTTTTGGAAGGCAGTGGGCAAACATATGTCAGTGCACTTGTGCCCACAGTCAATGTTGCAAGGGTCAGATCGGCCTTCGTGAGAGTGAAGCTGTGGAAAGAAAATTACCCAGATGGAGTCCCTGACTGTGTCCCCAGAACCTGTGTGGACAAGCTGGCTGGAGTATTCATTGATATATATCACCTTGCAGTGCTCCAATCCGAGGATCTCACTGTCCCAGTGTAAAAAAAGCAAGGTAACATGCCTTAATAATGATATCTACCTTCATGAAGTGCTTTGTGAGACTGGTCATCTTGGACTCCCAGCCAACCTCAATTAATTCATAAGTGATAGGAGCAGAATTAGGCCATTCAGCCCATCAAGTCTACACGCAGCATTTGACACAGTCGACCACACCATCCTAATTGACCGTCTCCGGTACGGGGTTAGTATTGATGGCACTGCCCTGAGCTGGTAGGGGTTTCTCTACTAACATAGGCAACCCTTTCTCCAGCTAGCCTCTGCTGCGAGGTTCCACAAGGTCCCATCCTTGGCCCCATTCTCTTCTCCCCGTATATGCTCCCCTTAGGGCAAGTCATTGAAAGGCACGGCATTTCCTTCCATTGCTACGCAGACGATACACAACTGTACCTCCCCCTGAAGCCCAAAAAACAATCAATTCTGCTTAACCTTACCCGCTGCCTCGAGGATATAAAGTGCTGGATGGCCCAGAACTTCCTCCAACTAAACGAGAGTAAGTCTGAGGCCATCCTTCTCGGCCCCTCAGACTCAATCAAAATGATGGCAGGCAGCCTTGGAAGCCTTACCCCACTACTCAAACCTCACGTTAAAAACCTTGGCGTGATATTTGACTCAGCACTGAAGTCTGACAAACAAGTCAATGCCGTGGTAAAAGCTAGCTTCTTTCAGCTTCGGACGATAGCTAAAATAAAACAATTCCTCCAGTTTGGTGACCTCGAAAAGATCATCCACACATTTATCTCCTCCCACCTAGATTACTGCAACTCCCTTTACACTGGCATCAGCCAATCTTCCCTGTCCCGCCTGCAACTGGTCCAAAACGCCGCAGCGAGACTCCTGACGGGCACCCGAAAAAGGGACCACATCACCCCGATCCTGGCCTCTCTCCACTGGCTCCCTGTGCGGTTCCGAATACATTTCAAGACCCTCCTCTTTGTCTACAAAGCCCTCAATGGGCTTGCCCCCACCTACATTAAAAGTCTTCTCACCCACTACACCACCTCCAGGTTCCTCAGATCGGCTGACTTGGGGTTGCTGAATGTCCCGCAGTCTAGGCATAAGCTCAGGGGCGACCGCGCCTTTGCGGTCGCAGCTCCTAGACTGTGGAACAGCATCCCCCTCCCCATTAGACCTGCCCCCTCCATTGACTCCTTTAAGTCTAGTCTAAAAACATATCTCCCACGCCTTTCCTGACATCCTCTGAGTGAGAGCTATTTGTATATATGTATGTGGCCTGCTTGTGTATACTACTCTTAGAACAAATGTAAAGCACTTTGGTCAATGAGAGTTGTTTTTTAAATGTGCTATATAAATAAATGTGACTTGACTACTCCGCCATTCATTCATGGCTGATCTATCTTTCCCTCTGAACCCCATTCTCCTGCCTTCTCCCCAATAACCCCTGACACCTGTACTAATTAAGAATCTATTTATCTATCTCTGCATTATAAAATGTCCATTAATGGCATCCACAGCCTTCCATGGCAATGAATTCCACAGATTAACTACCCTGTGACTGAAATAAATCCTCCTCATTTCCTTCCTAAAGGAACGTCCTTTAATTCTGAAGCCATGACCTCTGGTCCTAGACTCTCCCATTAGTGGAAACATCTTCTCCACATCCACTCTATCCAAGGCTTTCACTATTCAATAGGTTTCAATGAGGTTCCTCCTCATCCTTCTAAACTCCAGCGAGTACAGACCCAGTGCCATTAATAACCCACTCATTCCTGGGATCATTCTCGTAAACCTCCTCTGGACCCACTCCAGAGCTAGCACATCCTTCCTCAGATATGGGGCCCAAAATTCAAAGGTTTCAAAGGTATTTTATCATTTATTTTACCAATTAAGGTACAGTGATATTCAAAATAGTCATCAACTTCAGGAAGCGGGGTGGTGTACATGCTCCCATCTACATCGGTGGCACTGAAGTGGAGATCATTGAGAACTTCGTGCCTATGCCCAAATATCACCAACAAGCTAGGCCAAGAATGCAGGCCGATGCCTCTACTTCCACAGAAAACCAAAGTAATTCAACATGTCTCAAATGACTTGCACCTATTTCTATTAGGAAGCATCACAACTTACTTTGGTAACTGTTCTGCCCACACAGCAAGAAATTGCAGAGAGTCAAGCAACTGAACGTCAAGCAAACCAACCTCCTCCCCCAATTGACTCCATCTACACTTCATGCTGCCTTGGGAATGCAGCCAACACAATCAAGGACTCAGGTCATTCTCTCTTCTCCCCACTCCCACTGAGCTGATGGAACAAAGCACAAAGCACAGATTCAAGGAGAGCTTCTTCCTTGATTCCTTCTCTCCATAGATGCTGCCTCACCCGCTGAGTTACTCCAGCATTTTGTCTCTATCACAGCTTCTTCCTTGCTGTTTATCAGACTCTTGGGCCGATCTCTTGCAAGCTAAAGTTTGCATTTTTCAACCCACAAGATATCTCTGTGTGTCTCGTGCATATTTTTCATTCAGCACTTCCTTGGTAGCTGTAACTCTGTATTCTGCTCTCCGCTTCCTTTCTCTTTGCAGTACCTGTTGTATTCATGTGTGGTTTGGTTTTTTAACCCGGGTAGCCAGCTGAACCAAGTTCTAAACGTATCTCATTTTATTTTCACACGTGACATTAAAACCGAAATCGAAACCAAATCAAATAATTTACACCATACAACTCAAGATAACATTATGATACAAATGTCAGACCCATACAGGTGGTGAGTGGGTCAGGAGAATGTGTGGCAATATAAAAGGAAACTTTAAACAAGGAGGAAAACGCTTAGCAGTAATTGTAAGACCATAAGATCATCGGACATAGGAGAAGAATTTGGCAAATTCCGCTCTTCAAGTCGACTTTACCATTCCATCATTCCTCAAATATTGGACCCAAAACTGCTCACAATTTTCCAAATGTGGTCTGTCTGTGCCTTATAAAGCCTGAGCATTCCATCATTGCTTTTATATTCTAGTCCTCTTGAATACTAACATTGCATTTGCTATAGGGAATGCAGGGGTTAATTGAAATTAGAGAAACCAATATTGATGGAGCTGGTTTGTCGCTTCCCAAGAGATATATGAGGTGCTGTTCTTCCAATTTATGCGTGGCCTCACTCTGACAGTGGAGGAGGCCCAAGTCAGAACGGCCAGTATGGGAATGGGAAGGGGAACTAGAATGCATAGGAAGGGACTGCAGATGCTGGTTTAAAACTAAGATAGACACAAAATGCTGAAATAACTCAGCGGGACAGGGAGCATCTTTGGAGAGAAGGAATGGGTGACGTTTCGGGTTGAGATCCTTCTTCAGATCCTTTGGAATGTTTGGCGACCAGGAGATCGTGTAGGCCACGGTGTTCAACGAAAGGATCGGCCAGTTTTATACCAAGTTTTATAATACCGATACATCTGATTATAGCTTCTCTCTCGAGCTGCAGATTGAATTCTATCATATTTTGATCATCGCTTCCTAGGGGTTCCATCACCTTAAGCTCCCTAATCAAATTTGGTACATTGCACAACACCAAATCCAGAATTGCCTCTCCCCTAGTGAGTTTGACTACAAGCTGCTCCAAAAAGCCATCACGTGGGCATTCATCAAATTTTCCCTCTTGGGAACCAGTAGCAACTTGATTTTCCCAGACTACCTGCATATTGAAATCTCCCATGACTACTGCAAAATTACTTGCATGCCTTTTCTGTCTCCTAATGTAATTTGCATCCTACATCCTGGCTACCATTCAGAGGCCTGTATATAACTCCAAACAGGGTCCTTTTCCCTTGCATTTTCTTAACTCTACCCACAAGGATTCTACATCTTCTGACTCTAAGTGCTTTCTTGCTAAGGATTGGATTTTATTCCTTGCCAACCCGCCCCATCTGCTCACCAGCCTGTCTTTTCGATACGATGTGTATCTTTGGATGTTCAGCTCCCAGCTCTGATCCTCTTTTGGCCACTACTCTGTGATGTCCACAAAGTCCTACCTGCCAATTTCTAACCACATTGTAAGCTCACCCACCTTGTTTTGCATACAGTGCATGCAAATATACCACCTTTAGTTCTGCATTCATCACCCCTCTCCTCAAATTTGCCCTACGTTGCCAGACGTTTGGACTCATCCCTTTCTAAACTTTCTGTTCTACTTCTTATATTGGAGACTTCAGTAACCTCTCCTGGGCTCCCCTTCGCTTTAGCAGTTGATGGTAATAGTTGCTTGAATTATGGAATATATTTTAGAGTTATCCCATATTTATGATTTGTGATGCACGGCGAGGCCATTGAACTCATCATGGTGGTGCCTTTTGCTACCTAGCTTACTAACCCCAATTTCCAGCACTGGATCCTTAGACCAATGGGTCACGGCTTCGAATACACCTCCAGGCATTTTAAAATGTGGTGAGGGTTTCTGCCTTCATTACGCTGTCTGACAGTAAGCTCCAGAGCCCATCAAGTCTCGCAGTGAAAATGCTTTCTTCATCTTCCCTCTTATCCTTTGACCACTTATTTTAAATCTCCATCCCCAGCATTTTTTACCATGGAGCACACACACACACACACACTCACTGCTGAGTAAGTTCTGGTATCCAATGAGGCCTCATTTGTGCGACTGAGAGACTGGGGCGACTTTTCTAACACTCATTTAAGTTTTGAAATCACCTCAGTTAATGCACCGTAAAGAGTATATTTTAATAATTTAGTATTGGGCTGCTTCAGTCTCTCGCTTCATGATTATTGATACTATAAATATTACAAGACTCTGAATATGGTTTTAACATTGCAAAGTTACCACAATGCATTCTTAATGGGGCTGCAGTCCTCTTTTAATTCCCCCTCGAGGAAGTGAGAAGGTGCAACTGAACATGCAATCTGACATGAGCTATTAATGTTGGATTCAAAATGTGATAAAATCTGTTAATTCACTTCACAGGACTTAGTGTAACAATGAATCATTGAACTAGCGATTTTAAATAGGAATTTGATGCACCATTAATCTGTATTTTTTATGCGGCTGTACCTGCTTTAAATTTCCATCGTTAGTGTCAGTTAAGCAACTTTCTCATTCTGCTCTCTGACATGACGAATTGTGCGCGTGAAAGGCAATTACTCTACTAACGCGCGATAACACAGTGCCTCGCAGAGCAACTCCACAATGGTTGTGAAATTCCAGGAGGAAGTATCACGGTAGGAAACGGGGTTCCTTTAATCATGCAGGAAGTCATCAATCAGATGCATTGATATGCAAGAAACAGCCCATCAAGAAAACCTTTATCCAGCATGAATATTACTGTACTTCCTCTATAACGTTTAACAATCTGTTCTGTATTTGTGCCTACTATGTTCTGGTGTGCTAAAGCAAAGCAAGAATTTCATTGTCCTATCAGGGACACATGACAATAAACTCTCTTGAACTCTCTTGAACAATCTTGGCACAATTGGAATGGGCCCATTCTCACTGCACCAAGATTGCTAATCGTTATGAAGGAAGTACAATAATATGTCTGAAGAAAGGGTCTCGACCCGAAACATCACCCATTTCTTCCCTCTAATACTCTAAGTGCGGCCTCACTGGCGTCTTGTACAACTGAAACATAACACCTCCACTTTTATGCCTGATGAATGACAATGTGCCAAAGACTCTACCTACACCCTGTCCCTGTTAAACATCTTGCTTACTTCAAAAAACATGACCTCCCATGTACAAAACTATGATGATTATCCCAAGCCAACCCCCGATGATCTAATACATGTAACAAGTATTACATTTACCCACATAATGTGAATATAACTGCCCTCCACTTATTGTATTTTGTTGGAAGAATCAGTCTATTTTAATTGCCGGTGATTGCTGCATTTCTGGTCATCTATTCTGTTTGCTGCAGGCTCTTTATAAAAGATAACTGTAAATAACATAAGTTTTCTGTGAAGTACACTTTATAATCACCACAGAAGTGAGGACTTGCACTCCTGACCATAAAAAAAACTGCTCACAAGGAAAGCTGACTGTTATGGATGTCCGCTGTCCCAGTATTAGTTGCTCTCGAGCGTCAGTTTGTAGGGATCTCTGGCAACTAGCAACCAAGGTTCCTCAGCAGCGAATTTTAAGAATTCACCAAGAGAACAGTAAGCATAAAAAAGCACAATTTAGCTGGTATATTTAATAATTTTACGAAGTGTGAACTAAAAATTGGAACACACACAGAAGAGTAAGGAAATGCTAAAACACCACGAATAAACTTGTTAAAAAATAACACAAGTATCATTTTAAAATTCATTTTATTTTGGATATGATCATGTGGGAATTTCAATCCACATCATTAAATTAATTTTTTTTTAATGCTGAGAATGAGCTAAAATGTAATTGAGGCTCAGAATGTCATTGAGGACTTAAATCATCCCAAATATTTTCTTCAAAGGTTTTCGGGAATTTTACACTGATCAGTTTATAGAGACCTGAATTTTTTTATCAATACAGCTGATTTCAACTGTTTGCTGAAAAAGATTGATTCTTGTATAGCAGCACCTGAACAACTTTGCTGAAATGTTTGCGATCGTAATTGAAGAAATTCAACAAAAGGTACCTGTAAGTTTTGCTTTATCTCCAATTCACAAGTTCAACAAATTCACAAGTTATAAGAGTAGAATTAGGCCATTCAGCTCATCGAGTCTACTCCGCCATTCAATCATGGCTGATCTCTGCTGTCTAATCCCATTTTCCTGCCTTCTCCTTATAACCCTTGACACCCAAGAACCAAGAATCTAATCAAGAATGTATCTATCTCTGCCTTAACAATATCCACTGACGGCCTCAACAGCCTTCTGTGGCAATGCGTTCTACATATACTGACTATTCTAACTCCTGACCAAAGAAGTTCGTCCTCACCTCCTTTCTAAAAAAGCTCCCTTCAATTCTGAGGCTATCACCTCTGGTCCTGGACTCTCCCACCAGTGGAAACATCCTTTCCACATCCACTATTCCTTTCATTATTCTGTAAGTTTCAAGGCGGTTCCCCCTCGACCTTCTAAACTCCAACGAGGAGAGGCTCAGTGCTGTCAAGCGCTCATCATTTGCTAATCCACTCATTCCTGGAATCATTCTTGTAAACCTCCTCTGTGCCATCTTCAGAGCCAGCACATTCTTCCTCAGATATGGGGCCCTCCTTTGCTCACAATTTGGCCAAATGCAGTCTGCCCAGTGCCTTGTAGAGCCTCACCATTAAATCTCTGTTTTTGTATTCCAGTTCTCTTGAAATAAATGCTAGCATTGAATTTGCCTTACTTACTACCAATTCGACTTGCAAATATTTTTTTTGGGACTCCTGCAGTTCAAATATCAGTGTATATATTATTTTACAGTACTCTATTTTAATGATTTGAATTATTTTTAGTGCTTTGTGATGTTTTAATTAAGTTAAACGTTTTTTAAACTTACTTTTTGAATTATTTAGGTCTATTTAAGGAAGATGTTGTCAAGCTGGAAAAGGTACAGTGAAGATTTACGAGGATGTTGACAGGACTTGAGGGCCTGAGCTATAAGGAGAGGTTGAGCAGGCTAGGGCTCTATTCCTTGGAGTGCAGGAGGATGAGGAGTGATGTTATAGAGGTGTATAAGATTATGAGAGGAATAGTAAGATTAAATGAAAACTTACCAGTTTGAAGTTTGATCTTGATTTTATGAGGAGTTACGATGGTGATTACGTGAAGAACCCCGCCAGTGCGCATGCACATCAATCTTCAAAGCAGCGGTATGAAATCACAAATAACCAAATACCGAAGTGACATAGTAAGATGAGTGACTCGAGAATTACCAGATTATCTTTTATGAGAGAGGGTTGGGCGTGGCGGGCACGTAATCACCAACGTAACTCCTCATAAAATCAAGATCAAACTTCAAATAGGTAAGTTCTCGTTTAATCTTACTATTTTACTTCGGGTCACGTGAGTGATTCTGTGAAGGGTTCAACGCTTTGTGATTTCGTGCCGCAGATTTCAAATCCAGGCATCTCACTGCATTGATTGACTCCGATTAGAAATAATGCATTAGTGTTGACATTGCATTTAAATGCAGTAACAAAGTTTTATTTGAAATAATCAAAACAAACAGTCCCCCTCTATCCCATGGGGAACTTTAAACAGAACTTAAAACAGCGTTGGAAAACAGCCCTGGATCGGTAATCGGCCGATGGTAGAAAGTTTGAAACATCAGCTCATTTGCCCACCTGGCGGCCGCCAAAATATGGTCAATTGGCACGTCCTTCACCTTGGCCACCGACGTAGCTGCTGCCCTAGTGGAATGAGATGTGAACATATCAGTGTTAATACCTGCATCAATCAAGACTTGTTTCAACCATCTCGAAATAGTATGAACTGACACTCTCTTATGTGGCTTTTTGTAACTGATAAACAATCCTGTCTCCATGTTACGTAAGGCCTCTTTAGCTGTAATGTATTGCATCAAATGTGTTTTTACGCATAGGGATGGATCCGTGGGATATGCTGAAAACACTATTTTGAACCCTGTCACACCTGGCCTGCTTTGTTTGAGGAGGTCATAAATGTAGAAAGTAACATTGTCCGCAACTACTTCCATTCTTTCTAACTGTAGTTTTTGTAATGTCTGTACTCGCTGTGCTGATACCAATGCCATGAGCATGGCCACCTTCATGGTGATTTTGACCAAAGGCAGGGACGAGACAGGGACCCACTCACACAGTTGTCTGAGGACCACACTTACATCCCAGATTGCCATATATCTAGGTTTAGGAGGTCTGGAATTAAAAATCCCTTTCATTAATCGAACAACGAGAGGGTGAGATCCAATAGGATGTTTGTCTGACCTCATTACTAAATACGATGACAAAGCACTTCTAGCTGTATTGATTGCGCTATAACTTAGCCCTTCATCGTAGTAGAGGGTTGACAGGAACTCTAGAACATGCGAGATACCTGCTGCACAATAGTCAATATCATTTTGTACACGGTAAACGTCCCATTTTTTTACATAAGACATATACTGCTTTTGAGTACTCGTTCTCCAAGCTGCAGTGAGCATGTCCACAGTTCGACCAGACAATCCACGCTGCAGATACGGCCTTCGTAAAATCTGCAAATTAACAAATTAATACGGTCATACAACAGTCACTAGTTACTGGATGTACCAGTAAATCCCTTCGTTTGGGAACAGCCATCAGGGGTTGTGTCATCAACTGCAATGTCAAAGGGTACCATGGCTGGGTAGGCCAGTCGGGTATCACCAGCACCCCTGAAGCATCATCCTGCTTGATTTTAAGCAGACATCGATTTATGAGACAAAAATGTGGAAATGCATATACAAACATACCACCCCAATGCAACGAAAAAGCATCAGTTGCTACTGCGCAGAATCTGGTTCCCATGACACATATTTGGGTAGCTGGTGCTTTAGTCTTGATGCGAAAAAGTCAACATCTGGCCTTCCATATTTGATAATGATATCATTGAATACTTCCTGATTCAACATCCACTCTATGTTGTCATGGAAGTTCCGTGACCTGGTGTCTGCTACTAAATTGAATCTACCTGGTAGATAATTAGCTGAGAGCCAAATGTTCTTGTCAATACACCAGGTCCAGATTTGGTTAGCCAGTTTGTCACAAGATAGCGACTTGATACCACCCATTTGATTGACATATGCTACTGCCGTAGTGTTATCAATTTGGAGCTGAACATGCAGACTACTTGTGATAGAGCAATAAGCCTTGAGCCCATAAAACGCCCCTAGAAGCTCTAAATGGTTAATTCCCCATGTCTGCAGAAGCAAAGCTTCTTCCATACTCCATCTGCCTCCACAGCTTGAGTTCGTATCCGTGGCACCCCACCCGAGTGCACATCAGTCTGTAAGACCATGGACGGATGTTCAAGCACCACTGTGCTGAAACTATTTGAGACATGTTGAATCCACCACTGGAGATCAGTAACTGCGTCTGCTGATAATTACATGGGGCAATCATAATGGCCTGAATGTATCCTGAGTGCCTGTTCCTTCGCCCTCTGAAATTGCTGGTAATGCAAAGGCCCAAATTGAACTGCTGGGAATGCTGCCACTAATTTCCCGAGCAGTCTGGCCACTTGTCTGATTGAAGGTTGTTGCTCGTTTACAAGTTTATTGAGCTCCACCAACGAACTCCACCCTTTTTCCCCTGGGTAGAGCAACTACCATTTTGAGTGAACCAATTGTGAAACCCAAATAATCAATTGTGGTAATTGGTGTCAATTTAGGTTTCCCTAAATGAATGACAAACCCTAGTTTTTCAAGTGTGAATTTAACAACTGCCACAGATGTTTCAGCTAACTCACTTGTTTGTCTGATAATTAAGATGTCACCCAGATAGGCCATAATCACATGGCCCTGGGCTCTAAGTAGCCCCCAGAACTGGTTTTAACAATTTAGTGAATACTCTAGGAGCTGAAGTCAACTCATTAGGCAGTGCCTTGAATTGCCAAAATTGTTTAATCCAAGCAAAGTTGAAATACGTTCTATGCTCAAAATGAACAGGCACTGAATAGTACGCATCTTTCAGATCCATGGTTGCCATATAACATCTTCTGGAAATCAGTTGTTTGGCGGTAGCAAATGTTTCCATTTTGAAATGTCTATAGAGTACAAATGGATTTAAATGAGTTAGATCCAAAATAATTCAACATCCTCTGTCCTTTTTAGGACGGGGAAAAACACAAATTTTCAAGTTCCGCCTGCACTCCATTACTTCTGTTTGTGAAAGATGGCGTGTTCTGTTAGGAACACGTTGGAGAGGCAAATTACCGTTTGGATCGAACTCAATCCGAAACCCTTGAATAACACTCCTCATAAACAGATTTGAAGTAAGCTGCTTCCATTCTTCATAGAATAGATGTAATCTACCCCCAATTTTTAGTTGTGTAACACTTAATATGTTTCCATGAGAACCAGGCCCACCTACCTCCCTGGTGACTGGTGTGACCTGGTGACCCCAGTTCCTGGCAGGAGCCCCCATGGTTGCTCGTGATCCAAATGTAGGGCACCAATCGCGCCCCTGGGCTGAAGGACGGCTTGTTCCTGGTGTAGCCCCGGAAGCTGTAGTGCTCCTGTAAGGATATTTCCTTTTAAGCAGTTTGCCGGTCATAGTTGTTCTCATCAAGCCCATCGTTTTAGCCTCCTCATTCATGTCCTTAACTCGTTTTGCGAGATCTTTGCCAAAAAGTAGGTTTGGAGGCTGGATATTGGAAGGTTTGCAAAGCACTGTGAACCTAGTGTTTATGGTGGGCCTAATAGCCCTTTTTCTGACACAGATTATTTTGAAGTGTGCACTGCATAACAAACCCAGTGCCTCTTGATGTGTTCTTGACACAATCCCTCCATCCATTGTCCCAGCGAACACCGTAATTCCAGAGCCCAGAGGCTTTAGGATCCTTTGCATTTTAATTTCTTGGTTACGCATGCCGGGTCCCATCTGGGCGCATATGACCTGGTACTTGTAATAACTCACAGTTCTTTGGAGGCTCATGTTTCTTGGTTGTCTCATCCATGGTGAGCTCCTGGAGCTGATGAGAAACCATGTAATTATTGTAAAGGCCTCCTCTTCTCCCAGCGGCTCTCCTGAACCTGATGGGACAGCAAATGGTGCTGCCAAAGGTGGGACATCTGGTAACTCCGGATTTTCTCCTGCCTCAATCTCCCCATCAGATTCGGGGTCAGAAGTAAACTGACCCATTGCTCTCCCCACATCATATATGAAGGTGTTATCAAGCAGCCCTGTTGCTGCTGGTGCCTCTAGTTCTGAGTGGCGCTGACACTCCCCCTGCTGGACTGTGCCTTGCTGGAGTACTGACTGTAACAGTTCCTCCACTAGGCGTGTGAACACTCTATCCAGCTCCGGTGAGGAATCATCCCCTGACTACGTTGGCCTAGCAGACTTTTGAGTTGCCTTGCGCCCGGCTGGCGCAGGCTCTGTGCTGTGTAGCACAAAGTCTGCAGTCGCTACATTTTTACCCGGCGACTGAACAGGGGTATGCGGCAGCGGTTCCAAACCCGTACTTCCGCGGCTGGCTGCGACTCGCCGCTTCTCCATTCCCGTTTTGTACATGGTGCTAGCGATCAGCAGGTAACAGCACCACAGCACGGACGTTATACTCCAGTGAAGTTTTATACTTACCTGGAGTCTGATAGTTACCGCTGGAGGAGCTCTGCTCTTCACAGCCTCCGTGCGCAATGCGGCTGACCTACTGACGTTCATGCGCACTGGTGGCGTTCTTCACGGAATCACTCACATGACTCTGAAATAAAATAGATCAGTTAGCCACAGTCTCTTGCCAAAAGTAAGGGAATCAAGAAATAGATTCATTCATGCATCATCGTTGAAAGCATTGGCGATGCAGTGATGCTGGTTTCCAACGGGAACGGTGGTGGACACACCCCACATCTCTGTCCTCCAGTTCCTGCAGACTTCTGCCACTGGAAGTATAGGGTTTTGGTGTGTGTGCTTTATCATCATTCCTTACAATGCTATGTACGACAGTGATCGCAACTTCTACAGAAGTCTGGATGGCCGTTGGCTCACTAGAAGCTTTGACAGGCCTTGCTTTTAGTCCTGCTGGGGGTCCATAGCCCCCTCCTCACCTGCCAAACCAGGTGGGGGAGATGGTTTAGTCAGGGACAGCTGACCATGCAGCAGGTAGCACGGGATTGCATGGTACGCATGGCGGAGGAAACTCCCTCCGACCTGACCTAGAACTAGAGAACATAGGTTTAAGGTGAGGGGGGAAAGATTTAATAGGAACCAGACGGGTAACATATTTTACCTAAAGGGAGGTGAGTATATGGAATGAGCTACCGGAGGAGGTAGTTGAGGCATGTACTAATGCAACGTTTAAGAGACATTTGGACAGGTACTTGGGTAGTGTAGGTTTAGAGGGCTCTGGGACAAGTGCAGGCAGGTGGGACTTGCAAAGATGCGGCACGTTGGCCAGCGTGGGAAAGTTGGGCTAAAGGGCCTGCTTCCACATTGTTTGACACTATATGACTTTGTTATAAGTCTCTGATGACTAGAGATATTATAAAAGAGTTAAAAAACGGGCACAGAGTATTATCTGCCACCCGGTATTCAAGGGATAGTTCTGGTCCCTCATCTGCCACCCGCATCTGGGATGCCTCTCAGGTGTGAAGAGACGGAAAAATATATTACATGCAAGGGAGGGGAATTACAGCAAATCGGAAATCATTTGATGTATAAAATTCATGAGGGGAATAGGAAGGGTGATTACCATAGTTTTTTCTCTGGGTAAGTTTAATCAAGTGCCAAAGAAGCAAGGTTAAAGGTGAGAGGGGAGAGATTTATTAGGAAGCTGAGGGGCAACAGTTGGTGGTTGGTATATGGAACAAGCTGCCAGAGGAGATAGTCGAGGCAGGTACCAGAACAGTATTTAAGATACCTGGATAAGTACTTGGAGAGGAAAGGTTTAGAGTGACATGGACCATAAGTGGGCCAATGAAACTAGCTTAGATGGGGCATCTTGGTGGGCATGGACGTTTGGTCAAAGGCCTGTTTCTGTGCGGTGTTGATTCTATGACTCTCGTCCTACAAACACTCACGGTGCTTCAGATAGACAGCACCTAGCCTGCATAGCTAGTTCCTATGATGTTCCTCATCTGATTCAAACTGCACCAACCAATATAAGGCATTGCGAACAAAGGTGTCCTTTTGGTAACATGAAGCGCATACACGGAAGTAAAATTGTGTGTTTAGATTATGTTTCACTGAATGAAGAAGCAATGACAGAGACAATGACAACTGAAATCTGTTACATAATTTATAGAAAAATACATTGTCCTTCCTGTGTTCCTTGTTAGTAATTGCAATACACATTTTTGATTTCCTCAGCTTCTTCATTGAAGCCTCAGTCACGTTGGCCTTCTGAGTGATATATTTTGGCTGTGTGTCTTACATACTACGATGCAAATGTCTTTTTGTCGTTCATTTATTTTATGGAGCACCGAATAGTCGTGGAATATAAAAATGAACATAAGAATGGACAGCTGTATTCAGAAGTAATTTATGTTATTCAGAAGTAATTTATAGCATGTTTTGAGTTAATCAAAGGCATAAACCATTAACATCAATATTTGCATTGATTTGTTAATGCAAAGTTTAATGGAGATGAGTCACTTCTCTGAATTCGGTTTTAAAAAGCAAAATGAGCAATGAACAAATAATGCGCTGAGATTGTTCTGAAAAAGTATTAAACATTATTAAACCAATTAAAGATCAGTACCTAAACAACTGATGGTCACATGGTTAGACATAAAGTCCTGGAGTGAAGGGGCTGTCCCACTTGGGCGACCTAATCCGCGAGTCCTGGCGAGTTTGCCCTCGACTCATACTCGCGGCATGGTCGACACGAGGTCGTAGGAAGTCTTCATAACTGTCCTTCATGCTCGAGAGTGATCTCCGCGTACTCGAGGCCTCAGCTAGGTCACGGCGGTTTTTTCAACATGTTAAAAAATGCCCGCGAGTAATAAAAGGTCGCCATGGAAACAATTGATATTTTTTATTCGTAGGTTTAGTCATAGTAGGTTGTAGAAGGTCAGCATGTTAGTCGTAGGTAATCGAGGGTAGTTGAAGGTAGTTGTAGATAATCTTCATCATAGTTGAAGGGAGGTCGAAGGGAGGTCGAAGAAGATCGAAGGAGGTCGTCTTCACTCTCCACTTTTCGGTGTCCATTTTCCCGAAGTTAGTCGTAGCTAGTCGTAGCTAGTCGAAGCTGGTCTTCAACATAGTCAAAGGAGGTCGAAGGAGGTCTTCTACATAGTCAAAGGAGGTCTTCAACATGTCATTTTTTCAAACTCTTCTAAACTCGCCAATTAGGTCGCCCAAGTGGGACAGCCCCTTAACTCAGCAGGACAGGCAGCATCTCTGGAGAAAAGGAATAGGCGACATTTTGGGTCAATACCTTTCTGCAGACTGAGAGTCTGGGGAAGGGAAAACAAGAGATGTAGAACAAGCACAGACTGGGCGATCGTCTAGCTGAACACCTTCGCTCAGTCCGCCTCGGCCTATGTGATCTCTCGGTGGACAAGCACTTTAACTCCCCCTCCCATTCCCACACTGAACTTTCTGTCCTGGGCCTCCGCCATTGTCAGAATGAGGCCAAACACAAATTGAAGGAACAGCATCTCATATTTCGCTTGGGCAGCTTAAAACCCAGCGGTATGAATATTGATCTCTCTAACTTCAATGAAAGCTTGCAACCCCACTCTCTCCATCCCTCCCCCACCCTAGTCACCTACTAGGTTCACAGTCATCCTGTTGAGTTTCACTGTCTGTATAACTTGTTATCACCTACCTCACAGTCAACAATGAACCATTGTGGGCTCCACCTTTCCTTGATCATTGTTGCTTTTTGCATGTCTTTCATTAATTTGTTTTCTGTACCTTCTATCTCTCTCGTTTCCCTTTCCCGTGACTCTCGGTTTGAAGAAGGGTCTTGACCCGAAACGTCAACTATTCCTTTTCTCCAGAGATGCAGTCTAACCCACTGAGTTACTCCAGCTTTTTGTGTCCATCTTCGACCTAAATAACAGGGTGGCTTCTGTGTAGGTTTTGAATGGAGTCCTTTACTTAAAAAGAAAACAATCAAACAAAGGTAAACAAAAGTGCTGGAGAAATTCAGCGGGTGCAACAGCATCTACGGAGCGAAGGAAATAGGCAACGTTGCTTATTTCCTTCGCTCCATAGATGTAGCTGCACCCGCAGAGTTTCTTCCGCACTTTTGTCTACCTTCAATTTTCCAGCATCTGCAGTTCCTTCTTAAACAATCAAATGAAGCATTGATATCAAAAGTCCCTTATGCTACCAGGCAATTTATGATCCAAAACTTTGGTAGCAATAACTAAGCTATAGAACATGAAATTAGTGCATATTTTAAAGTTTGATTCAATTAGAGATTTTTTTGTATTTGATTCTCAATTGAAATTGCAGCAACCCGGTTTAGGAATAGCTACTTCCCCACAGCCATCAGGCTATTAAACCTGGCTCGGAACTCTGAACATTAATATCCCTCCATCTGTTATTTGCACTTTATTAATTTATTAATTCATGGGTGTATTTATGTATAGAATTGTAGTCAATGCCTTCTATGTTCTGTTGTGCTGTGCAAAGAAAGATTTTCATTGTCCTGTCAGTGACACATGACAATAAACTCTTTTGACTTTGACTTTTGACTTTGAAATTGGTAGCAGATATAAGCAAAAATATATTGATAGAAATAACTAGCATATAGGAAGGATCTGCAGATGCTGGTTTAAATTGAAGATGGACGCAAAATGCTGGAGTAATTCAGGGTGACAGGCAGCATCTCTGGAGAGAAGGAATGGGGGACGTTTTGGGTCGAGACTCTCGGTTCGAGTCTCTACTGGGAACGTCACCCATTCCATCTATTTTGAGATGCTGCCTGTCCCACTGAGTTATCTCCAGCATTTTGTTTCTATCTCTGACAGAAATAACTATGGGAATTGAGTGCCAAAGGGAATTCTCTCTGCTTAATGACTATTTCAACCCTCTCACTGACTACTTGTCTGATTCCATGCTCGGAAATATAATATTTAACAGGTGAAAGGCACAGCATTGCTGAAGATTTGCTTGAATTCTTTGACTGCATTTAATTTCAAGTATTAAGAACCATTGTATCTCTGCTTCTGCTGCCAAAGAATAAATAGCCCCAGCAATCCTGTCAAAGATTGGTGCATGACCCAATCAAAGCTGGGCTCCATGTCAGACCTCATTAAGTGCACTGAGCGATACAATTAATTCTGCGAGAAATGGAAGATTTCCAGCCATTTTCCAGCAAGAAACCCTGGCCAAGAATGTTCATCTTCCCACCATCTGGTGTGATCTTGACACATTCCCATTCAGCACAGTCGTGTTGGTATCTGTCAGCATGTTAAACTAACTGCATGGGTGAAAGAGATGAAATATTTAACACCCATCTCAAAATAGCACGGAAGGTGTTCAACACGAGTTTAAGGAAAAGCACAATTCACCACAATTATCAGTTGTAAATATGCAACATTTTTTGCAATCCATTCCAAGAGTAAGATTTTAATATTTTTCATATTGTGTATTCAAGCCATCAGATAGTTTAGACATAAGGCCATAAGATCATAAGGGATAGGAGTAGACTTAGGCCATTCTGCCCATCAAGTCTACTCCGCCATTCAATCATGGCTGATCTACCTCTCCCTCCTAATAAAGGGCCTGCCCCATTATATGAGTTTACCCAAGAGCTCTCCCAAGTTTAAAAAAAAACAACTCGTGGTAAGTACGTAGAATGTACGCAGAGGGTGCGTCAGAGCTCGGGACGTCTCTTAGTGGCTCGTAACGCTAACGGCAGGTATTCGGGAAATGCGGTCAGCTCGTGAAGTTTTTCAAACATGTTGAAAAATATCCACGAAAGCCCCGAGTACCTCCAAGCAGCCATTACCGTAATTCTCCGAGTTCGAATCAGGGAGAACTCTTGAATTGCCTCGTACAGTGGGACAGATGCTTAATCCCATTCTTCTGCCTTCTCCCCATAACCCCTGATACCCATACTAGTCGAGAATCTATCTATCTTTGCCTTAAAAATATCCATTGAGTAATCAGCATTATCTTAAACTCCTAATACTAAAGATCTGGTTTATTGGTTCACCTTGACTGATTTTTTTTTAAAGAACTAAATTTTGTTTCAAAACTCACCTTAGGCAGTTATTTGCCAAACCTGGCTTGACAGTGTTGTTGATATTCCAACAGTGTGTGCCAATTTGTCACAGTTTTGAACCATAGTGATGCCAACAACAGCAGGTACTGATGAGATTTATTTCCTTGGGAGCTCTCGCCACCAAACTAAAGGCAATGTCAGTATAAGACAGCCTTCCTGCTCATACTGTTTCTGGAACCACTGTTTTGCAGAGATTTCATTCCACCCTAGGAAACTGCAAATTGCTAGACTTTATCTTGTAATGAAAAGGAAGGAATGGAAAAATATTGCGTCAGAGGATATGGGGAAGAGAAATGACCACATGTTCTTCCACAAACTACCACTTCACAGTGTGGAAAGGGTGAGTAAATATTTACCGGATTGATAGATGGATACAAACTGCTGGAGTAACTCATTGGGTCAGGCAGCATCTCTGGAGAAAAGGAATAGGTGACTTCTCGGGTCTTTAGACAGCCTGAGAGTCGGGCTGTCATCCAGTCTATATCTATTTGGGGTACACAAAAGGCTGGAGAAACTCAGCGGGTGCAGCAGCATCTAAGGAGCGAAGGAGATAGGCAATGTTTCGGGCTGAAACCCTTCTTCAGACAGGCTAGGGATCAGGGAAATGAGAGATATAGACGGTGATGTTGAGAGATAAAGAACAATGAATGAAAGATATGCAAAAAAGTATCGATGATATAGGAAACAGGCCATTGTAAGCTGCTTGTAGTGTGAAAATGAGAAGCTAGTGCGACTTGGGTGGGGGAGAGATAGAGAGAGAGGGAATGCCAGGGCCCGAGGGCTGAGGGAGAGGTGGGAAGGGGAGGAGACAGCCAGGGTTAACAGAATTGAGAAAATTCAATGTTTAAGCCCAGAGGATGCAGATTCCCCAAGCGGAATATGAGGTGCTGTTCCTCCAACTTGCGGTGTTGCTCGCTCTGGCCGTGGAGGAGGCCCAGGACTGAGAGGTCGGATACGGAATGGGAGGGAGAGTTGAACTGCTGAGCCACCGGGAGGTCGGGTTGGTTATTGTGGACCGAGCGGAGGTGTTCGGTGAAACAATCGCCAAGCCTTCGCTTGGTCTCACCGATATAGATCAGCTGGCATCTGGAGCAACGGATGCAGTAGATGAGGTTGGAGGAGGTGCAGGTGAACCTCTGTCGGACCTGGAAGGACTGCTTGCGTCCCTGAAAGGAGTGGAGCGGGGAGGTGAAGGGACAAGTGTAGCATCTCTTGCGGTTGCAAGGGAAAGTGCCCGGGGAAGGGGTGGAGCGGGAGGCAAGGGAAGAATTGACAAGGGAGTTGCGGAGGGAGTGGTCTTTGCGGAAGGCAGGCGGGGGGGGAGATGGGAAGATGTGGCGAGTGGAGGGGTCACTTGGGGGTGGGGAAACTGGCGGAGGACTATGTGTTGTATGTGCCGGCTGGTGGGGTGAAAGGTGAGGACCAGGGGGACTCTGCACTTGGTGCGAGTGGGGGGATAGGGAGAGAGGGCAGTTTTGCGGGATATGGAGGAGACCCTGGTGTGAGCCTCATCTATAGTGGGGGAGGGGAATCCCCGTTCTCTGAAGAATGAGGACCTTTGTGATAACCTGGTGTGGGACACCTCATCCTGGGAGCAGATGCGGCGTAGACGGAGGAATTGGGAATAGGGGATGGAGTCCTTACAGGAAGCAGGGTGGGAGGAAGAGTAGTCCAGGTAGCTCTGTGAGTCAGTTGGTTTGTAGTGGATGTCGGTCAGGAGTGTATCACCTGCAATAGAGATGGTGAGGTCAAGGAATGGTAGGAAAATGTCGGAAATGGTCCAAGTGCTTTTGAGTGCCGGATGGAAGTTGGTGGTGAAATGGATGAAGTCAGTCAGTTGTGTGTGGGTGCAGGAGGTGACACCAAAGCAGTCGTTGATGTACTGGAGATAGAGGGCGGGGATGGGGCCGAGAACAAGGATTGTTCGACGTACCCAACAAAGAGGCAGGCGTAGCTGGGGCCCATGCGTGTGCCCATAGCTACGCCTTGTTTTTGGAGGAAATGGGAGGAGTCAAAAGAGAAGTTATTGAGGGTAAGGACCAACTCCGCTAGGCGGAGGAGGGTGTCAGTGGATGGGTATGGGTTGCTCCTCTGGTTGAGGAAGAACCGGAGGGCTTTAAGACCATCCTGGTGGGGGATGCAGGTGTATAGTGACTGGACGTCCATGGTGAAGATGAGAGGATGGGGGCCTGGACAACGGAATGTGCGGAGCCGACGGAGAGTGTCTGAGGTGCCTTGAACATAGGTGGGGAGGGATTTAACAAAGGTGGATAGGATGGAGTTAAGGTATGTGGAAATGTGTTCGGTGGGGCACGAACAGGCAGAGACAATGGGTCTGCCGGGGCAGTCGGGTTTGTGGATTTTGGGGAGAAGGTAAAATCGGACCGTGCGGGGCTGGGAAACGATGAGGTTGGAGGCTCGGGGGGGGTAGGGAGCCTGAGTTGATGAAGTCGGTTATGGTGCTCGAGATGGTGGCCTGGTGCTCGTCAGTGGGGTCATGGTCCAGGGGTAAGTAGGAGGAGGTGTCCGAGAGTTGGCGCATGGCCTCCGCTTTGTAGAGATCGACGCGCCAGACTACCACGGCACCTCCCTTGTCGGCGGCTTTGATAACCCAGTCTGGGTTGTTATGGAGTGAGTTGATGGTGGTACGTTCGGGGGGGGGGGGGGGGGGGAGAGTTTGGAGTGAGACAGGGGAGTGGAGAAGTCGAAGCGGTTGATGTCCCGACGGCAGTTTTGTATAAAGAGTTCTAAAGCCGGAGGGCCACGGGGGGGGGGGTCCACGAGGAGGGGGTTCATGGGAGACAGGAATAGGGATGATCAGTGGGGGCGAGGACTTGTTCCCGTGGAAGAACGTGAACACACTATATCTATTTGGGACTGCATTGGGTCACTTCGTTATTGAAAGATACAGGTCCTTCGCCTCACCGAGTCCACACCTTCCTGTTCACACTAGTTGTCCACTTTCTCATCTACACCCTGAATACACCAGGGGCAATTTACAGAGACCAATGAACCTATACATCCACATGTCTTTCGGATGTAGGAAGAAAGCGGAGCACCTGGAGACCCTTCTGCAGACCCAGGGTAGTGGAAGTACCAGAACAATAGAATGTTAGGATACGATACATGGTACGGTACGATAATACTTTATATTCAGAGCAAGTCTAAAATTTGTTTTGCATCGCAGAAGCTGAGCTTTTTCTACTAGAATGACCTGAAAGATTGTTTCTCTGCCTGATTTACTGAGTATTTATGTCAGATTTCCATAACCTGCTGTGTTTTGCCTTTCAATCGTGATTAGGTTTGGTAAAGGTTTATAAGACCACGAGACGTTTAGAGAAGGTGAATGGAAATAACTTACCTCCATTCGTAAAAGGTTTAAGGAACGAGTGTACAAGGGTTTAAAGTGAAGAGTAAATACCTCAGGGACACGCAATTCTTTTGCATGGAGAGGTGACGATAATTTGCACCCCAGTGTCTGTGAGGGAGGTAGATCACGTCATCAGGGGTTTGAAAAGGGAATTTGATCATCACTTGAGGCAAAATGGTTTACAAGGCTAAGAGGAAAGAAGCTGAATAGACTTTGGAACTAAATGAATGAGATGGGGAGGGGGACCTCTTTCTGCATTGTAACTGTTCTGTGCTTCTATCATTAGACTGCAATGCAAATCTGTGAGTAAATGGGTAATTAAGAGATGCAAGGGTTAAAAGCTCATACTATGTTGCACCATTTTGTGTTTTCAATTCTGGCATAGCTCCAAATCGTCATGATGGACATTTAAAACTACTCCAGCATCTTTTTTAAGTTTTGTTTTTCTTGTTTTAGAGTGCTAGAGTTCTCCTGCACTGTCGAGTTGCTCCCTTACAGTGCAGGAGACACGGGTTCGATCCTGACTCCGGGTGCCGTCTGAATTGAATTTGTTCATTCTCCCCAAGACTGCATGGAGAACCGGGTGCTCTGGTTTCCTCCCACACTCCAAAGATGTGCAGGTTTGTAGGTTAATTGGGTTTGGCAAAAATTGTAAATTCTCCCCAGTGAATGAATGAATGGATTAATTTATTGGCCAAGTATTCACATACAAGGAATTTGCCTTGGTGCTCTGCCTGCAAGTGACAACATGACATACAGTGACAGTTACGAATGACACATAAAACATTAAACATTAATAAATAAACATTATTGATTTAACATGTGAATTAAATAAAATACCCGAGCTAAAGGAGGCTACAGATTTTTGGTTATTGAGTAGAGCTACTACTCGTGGAAAAAAACTGTTTTTATGTCTGGCTGTGGCAGCTTTGACAATCCGGAGTCGCCTTCCAGAGGGAAGTGATTCAAAGGGTTTGTGGCCAGGATGAGAGGGGTCAGAGATGATCTTACCCGCTCGCTTCCTGGCCCTTGTAGTGTACAGTTCGTCAATTGGGGGAAGGTTGCAGCCAATAACCTTCTCCGCTGATCGGACGATTCGCTGCAGCCTCCGGATGTCGTGCTTGGTGGCTGAGCCAAACCAGACCATGATGGAGAAGGTGAAGACAGACTCTACGATGGCCGTATAGAATTGGACCATCATTGCCTGTGGCAGATTGTGCTTCCTCAGCTGCACAGGAAGTACATCCTCTGTTGGGCCTTTTTGATTGTGGAATGTGTGGGCCATTTCTAGTGTACGGGGTGATTACTGGTCGGCGCGGCCAAAGAGCACCTTTCCGAGCTCTGTCTCTAAACTAAACTACGCTAAACATACAACCACAGAATCTCCTGACGTCAGAAATTAGGCACTTGTATCTAAAAACATCTGAAGAGTCAGCATAGTATCTATTGTCCCTGATCTCATGGTGACTCACACAGAAGCACTACTGGTGATCTAAGTCTAAGCTGCCAGTTACCAGTGTACAGTCCTCAAACTGTGTCCAGCTGTTACCATAGGACAGGCTGAGAAGAATAAGCAGTGTTAACCTATAGTCAATAATTGAGGGTGAATACTCCCGGTCCTATTTATGATCTAAGTAGAGTGGACAGCCAGTTGCAGGGAAGCTTTGTCTAGGGCATTATTCCCTTCCCAATGGCATGTGCAGCTTATGTCGTTACTTGCTTGAGGGATCTTTGCTTGAAGGCTGTCATATATTAAAAGCTGGGAATTATATAATGATCGCCCATGATCAGATGTTTGTACTGACAGTATTCATGAATAACCGGTTATTAAGTTGACAGCCTGGTGGTTCACCAGAAACCTGCTCAATAAATTTGTTAATTCGGTCATAAATTATTGGACTTTTGTTAAATTTCACTGTCGAAATGTTTAACGTTGTACTCGCTGAACAGTGATATTAACATCTGTGATTAAGGTGTAAAATTATAAATCCAGCATCGTGGCCTGGTCCGGCAACTTGAACGTCCAGGAGCGGAAGAGACTGCAAAAAGTTGTGAACACCACCCAGTCCATCACCGGCTCTGACCTCCCCACCATCGAAGGGATTTATCGGAGTCGCTGCCTCAAAAAGGCAGCCAACATCATGAAAGACCCACACCATCCTGGCCACGCACTCATCTCACCACTGCCATCAGGAAGAAGGTACAGGAGCCTGAGAACTGTAACGTCCAGGTTCAGGAACAGCTTCTTCCCTACAGCCATCAGGCTATTAAACACTACAACCTCATAAGCTCTGAACTACAATAGACTATTAATATTAATATTATTATTATTATTATTATTATTATTATTATTGCACTTCTATTGTTTGTTCTTTGAGTATGTGTGCATGTATATATATATATATATATATATAAACATATGTAAGTATGTGTACATATACACACACTGAACTTTTTTTTCTCTCTCCCGTTTATCATATTATTTATTATGATTACATATGCTGTTGTGCTGCAGCAAGTAAGAATTTCATTGTTCTATCTGGAATATATGACAATAAAACACTCTTGACTCTTGACTCTTGATCACAAAGGATAGTTTACAGTCTCTTATAAAAAACATCTACAGATGAGTGCTACACCTTACAGTAACTGACTTCATTTTTCACTTGGGCAGCTTACTACCCAGCAGTATGAATTTGAACCCTTGCTTTCCCTCTCTCTCCGTCTCCCCCACCCTGGTTCTCTGATTAGTTTCACTGTCCTTAAGATTAATTTTACTGATCTTGTCATTTCGCTAACAATGAACCATCCTACATTTCCTTAGCTTCATCTGGTTTGATCTGTTGTTTTCACACCTTGCTCTTCCATATCTCTAGACTCCTTCTCTCCTGAGAGTCTGAAGAAGGGTCTCGACCAGAAATGTCACCCATTCCAGAGATGCTGCCTGTGTTACTCCAGTTTTTTGTGTCCATATTGGGTGTGAACTAGCATCTGCAGTTCCTTCCTACACATCTAGTTCCCTTCCTTATCTGAGCACTGTGACAACCTATATTGCTCCGACTGCAGGAAAGGCTCCGTTTCGTGCCTCTATATGTTTGGGCTGAATGCCAAGTAGTTTAGTGGCAGTTCACCCTGCGCTATTTAATAACGCAGCATCTGCTGAAACTCCTCAGCAACTGACGTGAAGAAACTGAGAACCTATTTTTTTTTCTCTCATCGCCAGGAAAGCTAATATAAGAGAAATAACATTTGTGTTGGAAACATAGCTGTGACTTTTATCTCTTATCGGCATGTGTAATTTACTTCAAATATATATTCAAAGGAATTATTTAAATCACAACAAATATTTGATAATAAAAGTGCGTGACTGTGCACCGCATGCGAAAAGGCGAAGATGCTTTCTGGGAAACTTTTTCTCGCATTGTGTATGTCCGCCAGCATTGCAACATTTAGTTTTTTGTAAATGTAAACCACTTTAATTGCCGTTTCCAGCATAGCATTCCAAAAAGACTTGAGATGCGTAATATGTTATCGCATCTTGTTTAGTTTCTTAGTTTAGAAATACAAAGCAGAAACAAGCGCTTCGGCCCACCGAGTCCGTACCAACCAGCGACCCCCGCATATATCAAACTCTGTGCGGACAATCACCCGTAGCCAGGATCGAACCCGAGTCTGTAACCCTGTCAGCACTGTAAGGCACCAGACTCTACCGCTGTGCCACCGTGCCGCCCTGCTTCAAACATACCTGTCCTTTTCTGCTCTCCTTTGATTTAGACAATATCAGGTAGCAATGCCCGAGAATTGAGCTAACCTGCCTGTTAGTTTCTACTTTTCCATGGATTTGATTAATCTCCAACCTTACCACATTTTTTGGGGTCTCAAGAAGTAATTAATTTCATAGAACATAGACCAGTGCAGCACAGGAGCAGGCCTACAATGTCCTTGCTGAACACGACACCAACTCAAACCAATCTCCGCATGCAATCCATATTCCTCCATTCCCTGTATATCCATGTGCCTATCCAAAATCCTCTGAAATGCTATTAACTGCATCCACTACCACCCCTGGCTGTTCATTCCGTACACTCACCACTCTCTGTGTGAAAGACCTGCCCTGCACGTCCCCTTTAAACTTTCCCCGCTAGATTTAAAGCTAATCCATCTAGTGGTTGACATTCTCACCCTGAGAGAAAGGTTCTGAATGTCCACCCCATCTGAGCCTCTCATAATTTTATATACTTCTGTCAGGTCTCCCCTCAGTTTATATCTCTCCTTATAGCTAATACTCTCTGACCTGAACTGTGGTGTGGTAAATGGTTCTACACCCTCTCCAAAGACACCACATAATTCCGTTAATGGGGTGATCGGAACTGCATACAGTACTCCAAATACACCATAACAGAAGTCCTGTAAAGCTGCAACATGCCTTCCTGACTCTTATATCTAATGCCCTGCACGCCTTCTTTGCCACTCTATCTATTTGACGTACATTAGCTGCCTGTATGTTGAAACTGTGGTAAGGTAGTTGCCTTCCAGTGCCACAGACCCAGGTTCAATCCTGACTATGGGCGCTGTCTGTATGGAGTTTGTACGTTCTCCCCGTGACCTGCGTGGGTTTTCTCCGGGAAGCTTTGGGTTCCTCCCACTCTCCAAAGGCGTACAGGTTTATAGGCTAATTGGCTTGGTATAAATGTAAATTGTCCCTAGTATGTGTAGGATGGTGTTAATGTGCGGGGATCACTGGTCGGTGTGGACTAGGTGGGCCGAACGGCCTATGTCCCCATTGTATCTCAAAACTGAACTAAACTAAACTAAACATTATGAAGTGTAAAAGTCCACAATAGAGTCTTCAAGGAATAAATTTACAAACTGATTCATATCTTCTGCAGCACATCTCAAGTAGTAGCGCTTGTGGTGCTGATTATAGCTGAGTTTAGCATGTACAATTTGGCGACAAATCAGTCAAATATTTTGGGTCAAATTCTTCAAACTGTGCACTTTAATTGCATTCCTGCTGGTGCTGTCAGAAGTGCAGCCAAATGCATTTGTGGTGCAGGTCCTGTTGGCTGTCAAGTTGATGAGATACTTAACACGCTGATAATTGAACGCCCGTCTGAAGTATGGCATGCAGGCCATGCCATCAATCAGCGTACAAAGTTAATTTTGGCAATAAGAGTTGACTTTGAGGCAAGTTTGAGCTCCCAATTTCAAATGATCATTCAGAATGTTTTGAAATAGCGCAACTGCACGTGTATCCAGTGGAATAATAATTTGCCCTCATCCCACTGCATGCCCACCCTCGCCAGTGCCGCTTAAATTAAATCAACCACTGCAAGGCTTTGCTTTTTGATTTCTATCGGTTGTGGTGTCAGAAGCTTCTTTATAGAGGTGCTAACATCTGATAGAAGTTATGTCGCAAGTGCTGAGGGGCTTTTTGATGATTTCAAGCCTTCTGTGCATCAATGTACGTTCCTCTTGAAATGCCATATGTCTGAAATAATAAGTAGAGGGAATACCGAGCAAGAGGAAGAAGAAGAAGAAGCAAGAAGACCTCACCGCTGGGGTCTTTGTGCACCTGTGGTCTTCAGGGGAGAAGATCTTCCATTACGCTGAGCCATGTGTTTTTCAGCACGTATACCCTCACCATTATCTACTACTTGCTACAGCCATAAATGTAATCTGGAGTAGATGTGGACTGCATTGCCAATGAACGTCTAAGCATCAGACTTGCAAAATGGTGCAGCGTTAGAGTTGCTGCCTTACAGCACCAGAGACCTGGGTTCAATCCTGACCAAGGGTGATGTCTGTACGTAATTTGTGCATTCTCCCCGTGACCGCATGGATTTTCCCCAGGTGCTCCGGTTTCCTCCCACGCTCCAAAGATGTACAGGTTTGTAGCTTAATTGGCTCAGGTAAGACTTGTATATTGTCCCTAGTGTGTGTAGGATAGTGTTCGTGTGCGGGGATCGCTGGTCAACGTGGACTTGGTGGGCCGAAGGTCCTGTTTCCGTGCTGTATCTCGTAATAAAAAGTAAACTTTTCACATGGAAATATTTTCATCATCTCACGACTTTCCATTCCTCATTCCAATTGGAAGGTCATCGATTTTTTTTCTTCATAATGAGAGCTGACGATGTTTCATTGTTTCTTGGCCAAGGGCATGGCTGGAGAAAACATATGACCCTGTAGGGATAGAAGGTGCCTGTGTTGCAAGGTGGATGGACTTAATCAGGCATTGCCTTTCTGCTGACTGATTAGCATGCAACAAAAGCTTTCCACTCCACCTCGGTACACATGAACAATAAACCAAATGAAGTGTTGAATGTGTTTCATATTGTGGCTGCTATATGTCAATGCCCAGATGGAATCCACTCTGTCATCCTCCCTCTGAACTCAAGCAGGGCATCTTCAATGCCTGGTATCCTGGCCATGGACATGAGGACTTCAGTCTGTGCCAGATGTTTGTTACACCTGCATCGTGACAAATAGACAATAGTTGCAGGAGTAGGCCAATCGGCCCTTCGTGCCAGCACCACCATTCAATGTGATCATGGTTGATCATACCCAATCAGTATTAAAGAAGGAAATGCAGATGCTGGAGAATCGAGGGTACACAAAAGGCTGGAGAAACTCAGCGGGCGCAGCAGCATCTAAGGAGCGAAGGAGATAGGCGACATTTCGGGACGAAACCCTTCTTCAACTAGAATACCCAATCAGTATCCCGCTCCTGCCTTCTCCCCATATCCCCTGACTCCGCTATCTTTAAGAGCCCTATCTAGCTCTCTCTTGAAAGTATCCAGAGAACCGATCTCCACTGCCCTCTGAGGCAGAGAATTCCACAGACTCACAACTCTCTAGGTGAAAATGTGTTTCCTCATCTCCGTTCTAAATGGCTTACCCCTTATTCTTAAACTGTAGCACCTGGTTCTGGCCTGCTCAACATTGGGAACATTTTTTAAACTGCCTCTAGTTTGTCCAAACCCTTAATAATCTTATGCTTCAATAAGATCCCCTCTCATCCTTCTAAAGTATAAAAGCCCAGCTGCTCCATTCTCTCAGCATATGACAGTCCTGCCATCCCTGGAATTAACCTTGTAAACCTACGCTGCACTCCTTCAATAGGAAGAATATCCTTCCTCAAAATAAGGGACAAAAACTGCACACAATACTCCAGGTGTGGTCTCACTAGAGCCCGATACAACTGCAGAAGGACCTCTTTGCTCTTATACTCCTTACTCTACCCCCAATACCATGTGCCCAAATTTTGCCCACTAATCTCCTGTGTGACCTTATCAATATCATTTCTGAAAGTGCAGATACACTACATCCACTGGCTCTTCCTTGTCCATTTTCCCAATTACATCCTCAAAAAATTCCAGAAGATTAGTCGAGCATGATTTCTCCTTCGCAAATCCATGCTGACTTGGACCGATCCTGTTACTGCTATCCAAATGTGCCGCTATTTAATCTTTTATGATTGACCAGCATCTTCCCCACCTCCGATGTCAGGCAAACTGGTTTATAATTCCCAGTTCTCCCTCCCCGCCTTTCTTAAAAGGTGGGATTACATTAGCTACCCTCCAATCCACAGGAACTAATCCTGAATCTATAGAACATTGAAAAATGATCACCAATGCGTCCACCATTTCTAGAGCCACTTCTTTAAGTACCCTGGGATGCAGTGCATCAGGCCCTGGGGATTTATCAGGCTTCAGTCCCATCAGTCTACCCAACACCATTTCTTGCCTAATGTTGATTTCCTTCAGTTCCTCCGTCACCCCCAGCTCCTCTGGCCACTAGTACACTGGGGAGATTGTTTGTGTCCTCCTTAGTGAAGATGGATCCAATATACCTGTTCAACTCATCAGCCATCTCCTTGTTCCCCATAATAAATTCATCTTTTTCAATCTTCAAGGAACCAACTTTGGTCTTAATGAATTTTTTCCTCTTCACTACCTAAAGAAGCTTTTACTACCCTCCTTTATATTATTGGCTAGCTTATCTTCATACCTCATCTTTTCTCCCCATATTGCCAATTTAGTTATATTGTGACATCACCCTGGCCCTACTCTCATCGCTAGAACACCTAGATAAGAGAAACACCTACATCAAACTCCTATTCATAGACTGCAGCTCAGTTTTAATAACCATATAACCATATAACTATATAACAATTACAGCACGGAAACAGGCCTTCTTGGCCTTTCCAGTCTGTGCCGACCATTTATTTTCCCCTAGTCCCATCTACCTGCACTCAGACCATACCCCTCCATTCCCTTCCCGTCCATATACCTATCCACTTTACTTTTAAATGTTAAAATCGATCCTGCCTCCACCACTTCTACAGGAAGATCATTCCACACAGCCACCACTCTCTGAGTAAAGAAGTTCCCCCTCATGTTACCCCTAAACTTCTGTCCCTTAATTATCATGTCATGCCCTCTTGTTTGAATCTTTCCTACCCTCAATGGGAAAAGCTTATCCACGTCAACTCTGTCTATCCCTTTCATCATTTTAAAGACCTCAATCAAGTCCCCTCTTAACCTTCTGCGCTCCAAAGAATAAAAACCTAACTTGTTCAAGCTTTCTCGATAATAGCATTATCCCATATATTATAGCATTATCCCATCCAAGCTTTTCACCAAAGTCACAGGTATAGGTGTCAACACTCATCTCTGCAACTGGATCCTCAACTTCATGACCAACAGACTCCAATCAGTGGCGATAGGGGAGTATCATCCTCTATGATAATACTCAACATGGGTGCTCCACAAGGATGCGTTCTCAGCCCTCTCCTCTACTCCTTGTACACCCACAACTGGTACATAGTTATTTGGATTGGTACATGGATAGGACAGGTTTGGAGAGATATAGACCAACCACGGGCAGGTGGTACTAATGTAGATGGAACATGTTGGCAAGTTGAGCCGAAGGGCCTGTTTCCCCACTGTATCACTCTATGACTGGGCAACCATGTATAAATCTAATTTGCATATGACACCACTATTGTGGGCTAGACAACAAATAATGATGAGACGGAGTACAGGAAGGAGATTGAGAACCTTGTGTCCTTGTGTCAAGACAACAATCTTTCTCTCAATGTCACCAAGGGAAAGGAGATCGTGATTGACTTCAGGAAGTGAAGCTGTACACGTACCCCAGTTTGCATTGATGATGCTGAAGTAGAGATGGTTGAAAACTTCAAATTCCTAGGGAGTCAATATCACCAACAACTTCTCCTGGACCACCCATATTGAAGCAATGACCAAGAAAGCACACCAACTCCTTCTACTTCCTTGGAAGGCTTAGGAAATTCAGCATGTCCCTTACAACTCTCACCATCTTCTACAGATGTGCCGCAGAAAGCATTTTATCAGGATGCATCACACTCTTGGTTTGGGAACAGCTCTACCTAAGACCACAAGAAATTACTGCGAATTGTGTACACTGCCCAGACCATCACACAAACTGATCTCCTTCTATTGACACCATTTATAGCTCATGCTGCCATGACAAAGCCAGCAGCATAATCAAGGACGACTCGGATCCTGGCCACTCCCTCTTCTCCCCTCTTCTCCCCTCTCCCATCAGGCAAAAGGAATAGAAGTGTGAAAACGTGCAACTACAGATTCAGGGACAGTTTCTTCCCAGCTACTATCAGGACACGGAATCATCCTACCACAACTAGAGGGTGGTCCCAAACTACAATCTACCTTATTGGTGACCCGTGGACTTCCCTTGATCGGACTTTAGTGGCTTTACCCTGCACTAACAATTATTCTCTATTATGTGTCTATACACTGTAAATATCTTGATTGTAATCATGTATGGTGTTTCTGCTGACTAGTTAGCATGCAACCAAAGCTTATGACTGTACCTCGGTACACATGACATTAAACTAAACTAAACTAAGGGGTACAATGAAAATCTTACTTGAAGCAGAATCATAGAAAGATAGACGCAGTTCACATTCATGGGATCAGCATATGTACAATCCATCGGATGGTGCCAGCAATGGCTGCCTCGTCAACAGTCTGCCTGTCCCTTCCCTCTTTTGTTGTTTGTTTGTATGTGTTAAATGTATGATTTTCATGTTCTTTAGCTTGTTTTATGTGGGGGTGGGTGTTGGGGGAAATGCTTTCTAATCTCTTACCTCAACTGAGATGCGATTTGTTTCCATATCGTGTCTCCGTCCGCACTGCAGCCTAACATCGAGGCATTGGCGCCTTTGCTGGAGACCGACTTCGGGAGGTCCACCACGGAAGCCTGTGGGACTTAACATCACAGAGCCGCGATCCCTTTGCCAGGGATCGACCTTCGAGCTCCAACCGCGGGAGCGTGCAGACATTAACATCGTGGAGCTCGCGGTCTCTGGTCAGAGACCGACTTCGGGAACTCCAAGCCGCAGGCGCTTCCACCACCCCGAAGCGGGAGCTTCGACCGCCCTGACGCGGGGTCTTCGACCGCCGGCTGTGGGAGACTCGACCGCCCCGACTACGGAGGGTTCAACTGCTCTGACCACGGGAGAATAAAGAGGAAGAAGATTAGACTTGAATGCCTTCCATCACAGTGAAGAGCATGGGGAATCAGCTGTGGTGGATGTTCATGTTAAATTTTATGTAGTTGTGTGTCTTGTTGCTTTTTTACTTATTGTGGCTGTATGGTAATTCGAATTTCACTGTACCTTAATGACAATAAACTGACCTTGAAACCTAGATACCTTGAAACCTTGAAAACCATGATGTCGTCCGACATGCATAGAATTGACTAGTGATGCATTGAAATAATGGATTTGTTAGCTGAAATGACACAAGTGCTGGAGTAACTCAGCGGGGCATCTTTCCCCCTTCACCTTGAACCCATGATGTCCGCTGGTACTTGATTCCCCGTCTCTGGGTAAAACACTGAATATTTACCCTATCTATTGCTCACATTATTATATACAACTCTATAAGATCACCTACTGAATCATCCTCCTTCACTCCAAGGAATAAAGTCCTAGCCTGCACAACCTCTCCCCATAACTAGGCCCTTGAGTCCTGGCAACATCCTCATTAAAATCTCTGTAAATCTCCATTGAACACTCCGCTCTCACCTTAAAGCTATGCCTTCTAGAATTTGACATTTCCAGTGAGAGAGAAAACCTCTATCTACCTACCGCAGCAAAGTTTTTCATTGTTACCTCGGTACACGTGACAATAAACTCAACTAAGCTAAACTAAATGTGTAGGAAGGAACTGCATATGCCGTTTTAAACTGAAGATAGATACAAAAAGCTGGAGTAACTCAGCGGGCCAGGCAGCATCTCTGGAAAGAAGGAATGGGTGACGTTTTTGGGGTCGATTTAATTAATATCGGTATAACGGTATGAATATAGATTTCTCTCACTTCAGGCAGCCCTGGCATTCCCTCTCTCTCTATCCCTCCTCCACCCAAGTCGGACTAGCTTCTCATTTTAACCCTACAAACAGCCTGTTTCTTTTATCATCGTTACTTTCTTGCATATCTCTCAACCATTGTTATTTGTCCCTCCATATCACCATCCCTATCTCATATTTCCCTTTTCCCTAACCAGTCTGAAGAAGGGTCTCGACCCAAAACATTACCCATTTCTTCTCTCCAGAGATGCTGCCTGTCCCGCTGAGTTACGCCAGCACTTTGTGTCCATCTAAACCAAACTAAACTCAGTCTGAAGAAGGGTCTCGACCCGAAACGTCACCCACTCCTTCTCTCCAGAGATGCTGCCTGTCCAGCTGAGTTACTCCAGCACTTTGTGTCGATCTAAACTAAACTCTTCCTGCTCTCCTACCTGACCAGACTGCGGTGCTTGGTCACGTGACCAGAGTAAGGGACAAGCTGGGGATAGTGTTGCAAGGAGGTAAGAAATGGAGGACCACCCACGAACACCATCTGCAGCCCGTGATTCGGAGATGGGTGGGGATGGGGTCATTCATTTATAAATGTACCTTCATCTTCGATCAATCTGGTCCGTCAGTGGCGACAGACTCAGCAGCAGCTGCTCCAGTGTCCGTGAGCACCATGTTCCCTGCGTGAGTTACTATAGGTCATGGCCCTGCATCTGCCCACCATCCATTAGCCACAAGCATTGGTTCAATGCTTCATCACTCTGCCAGACAGGAGGATGTTATGACTGAGTATCGCTCCACGCAACAGCGTGACATGGCCGTCAGGGTGAAATGGCTCGGAAGGACCTGCAGATGCTGGTTTACACCGAGGATCTTCACTGTAAACAGCATCTGCAGTGCCTTCCTACACATTCAGCTTAGGAGAACTCAAGCTGTGGCATTTACACAAAAGTTAAGTTTCTATAATCTTACACGAGTGTACGAGGGAAAGAAATCTCCTTTGTCTTGTTTGGATTCAATTGAAAAATGTTAATTCCTTCCAGGAATCAGCAATTCTAAATTTTGAACGTGCCACAGGGTATTTGATTTAAATAGACACAAAATGCTGGAGTAATTCAGCGGGACAGGTAGCATCTCTGGGTAGAAGGAATGGGTGGTGTTTCGGGTCGAGACCGTAATGTCACCCATTCCTTCTCTCCAGAGATGCTGCCTGCCCTACTGAATTACTCCAGCATGTTGTATCTATCTTCGGTTTAAACCAGCATCTGCAGTTCCTTCCTACAATAATTGATTAAATACTTCCTTTGTCTCAGCTTCTTACCCAGAATATGCTTTTGACCGCACATAAATATGTTGTTACATTAATTTTTTTTGTTGAGAGCTTATCCTGGTGTGATAGCACAAGTACTTTGTGTTTTAACAATAATTCAGATAAGGGAGAAATTCTAACTTTCATAGTTCATGGAATGTAGGCACTCTGTGTCTGAGTCGATATCACCAATATCAGGTCACTTGAGGAGTTAACATAAGTATAAGTATGGTGCTCTGTGTTGAATACACTTTTTGGGAGATGACGTTCTTTCAGGAAGGAGAAGAGGAGAAAATTCTTTAGTCAGAGGGTGGTGAATCTGTGGAATTATTTGCTTGCGCTTGCGGAGGCCAAGTCAGTGGATATTTTCAAGGCAGTGATAGATAGATTCTTGGTTAGTACAGGTGTCAGAGGTTATGGGGAGAAGGCTGGAGAATGGGGTTAGGAGAGAGATAGATCAGCCACGATTGAATGGTGGAGTAGATTTGATGGGCCGAATGGCCTAATTCTACTTCTATCACCTATGACCTTATGGCCTTCTTCTTCCTCGTGTCCGGCCATCTTCTATATCACATCCTTCCGGTCGGTCAATGACGGTTGACGGTCGGTGGTTGCAGAATTGGCTACTTCAGTCAGTCACTGTGGTAGTTCCTGTCGTCAGCATTGCCCGGGATGCAACACGTGGAGGCTTCTGCTTGCATCCCACCTTATGACCGTATGATGCAATATAAATCCAGTAGAGAAGGCACCGCCATCCATGTTACATTTATTTTCCCAAGGACATCCTGAGGTTATGACAGTAAATGCATTTATCGAACTGGAATGATTTACAGTATCTGCTAAATTCTGGGTTCCATTGCACAGAATTTAGCAGATTTCCACTAATCTGTCAGGGATCGACTTCGGGAGCTCCAACGGCGGGTGCCTGCGGACTTAACATCGTGGAGCTCGCGATCGTGGAACATCGTGGAGCTAGCTTGGTTAGGGATCAACTTCGGGAGCTTCGATCGCCCCGACGCGGGAGCTTCAATCGCCAACTGTGGGAGCTTTGATCACCCCGACTGCGGGAGAAAAGGAGGGAAGAAGATAATACGTTATTGCCTTCCACCACAGTGCACAGTGCACTGTGGTGGATGTTTATGTTAATTTTTATGTAGTTAGAAAGTTGTATGTCTTATGCTTTTTTGATATGACTGTGTGGCAAATCAAATTATTTGTATGTTTTTACATATTTGGCTAATAAATTAATTACAATTACAATTACAATATTAATATGGCATTGTAATCGGGTTCCAATTAGAACAGTACAATAGAATACATTTTAAGGTGAAGTCGTTATGTCTCCTGCATAAATACTTGATTTGGCAAAGATTATAGGATTATGCTCTTAAACCTCTGCCTTTTAATTCACTAGATTGGTCTTTGTTTGAGGTTAATATTTTTTTCCTATAAATCCCAGCATTTCAAGTTAGCTATTACAGCATGTCTCAGAGGTACCATCAATCACTTTAATACAACAGAAAGCATTGGGTCCATAGAGTTAAAAATGGACTCATGTTTCCTGACAGGTAGTCCTTTATAATGAATCTATTTATTTCCCTTCTTGCATTATCTTTGTTCATGTTGGTCAAACGTATATCAATTTCGAACCATTACTAAATGTGTTCAGCCTCAACAAGCTGCATTATGACTTAAATGTTTTAGACTGATCACTTCTTGTTCATCTTTCACCCCACCATCCTCTGCATTCAACACATCATCCTCCGCCATTTCCATCACCTCCAACGTGATCCCACCACCAGTTGCATCATCCCATCCCCACCCCTTTTCGCCTTCCACAGAGATCGCTCCCTCCGCAACTCCTTAGTTCCCTCATCCCTTCCCACCCAAACCACCCCCTCCACAGGTACTTTCCCCTGCAATCCCAGAAGATTTAGCACCTGTCCCTATACCTTCTCCATCAACTCCAGGGACTCCAGCAGTCCTTCCAGGGGAGACAGAGGTTCCTCTAACCTCATCTACTGCATCCAGTGTTCCCGATGTGGCCTCCTGTCCGTTAGCGAGACCAAACGTAGACTCGCAGACCGTTTTGCTAGATACTGGATCTCCTGATTATTAACCACTTTAACTTCCCTTCCCATTCCCACACTGACCTTTGTCCTGGGCCTCCTCCACTGCCAGAGTCAGGCCCAGTGCAAATTTGAGGAACAACACCTCATATTTTGCTTGGGTAGTTTACACCCCAGTGGTATGAATATTGACTTCCACAATTTTAGATAACTTCTACAAACACCAACTCGCCCCCCCCCCCCCCCCCCTTCCCTTCCCTCCCTCTTCCCTCCTTTACACCCCATTGAAGTGCATTACCCAGTTGCACAGTTTCCACTATGTATCCCTCTTGGGACACACACTTGTCTCGAGGCAATAATTGGCTTATCAGGGAACCCAGACATCTGTTGCTGGCCCTCATTTGTCCTGTTTTTTCCTTGTCTCCTGTTTTTCCCTACTCTCCTTACTACAATCCGACCGAAGAAGGGTCCCGACCTGAAATGCCACCTATCCATTTCCCCCAGAGATGTTGCCAGACCCGCTGTGTTTTCAATGTTTACTTTCTGTATTTTCTGTCTGCCTCTTAATAAATATGAACTCACATTTCTTAATAAATGTGAGTTAATCAGAGGGTGAAGAACTAGAATTATGCTGTTTCTATACTGATTATACATTGATGGCGCAATTTGTGTATTTTAGCGTCCCTTACAAATGCTTGGGGCATCACAGTGGTGCAGCAGTAGAGACCCAGGTTCGATTCTGACTACAGGTGCGATCCGTATGGAGTTTGTGCATTCTCCCTGTGACCACGTGTGTTTTCTCCGGCTGCTCCGGTTTGCTCCCACACTCCAATGATGTACCGGTTTGTAGATTGTAACTTGTCCCTAGTGTGTAGGGATAGGGTTAGTGTACGGAGTGATCGCTGATCGTCGCGGACTCGGTGGGTTGAAGGGCCTGTTTCCACACCGTATCTCTAACTTTTAAGGCTAAAAGTCTAAAGTGAAGCTTAAATATTGATTCAACCTTTCACTATATTTTTGTAAATGGGTAGTTAAGATCTAACTGTGCACCCTGGAACCACCTCTCACTGCCCTTATCAAGTCAGAAGCAAAGCAGAGCAAGACTTCCTCCTCCGTTTTATCCATCAGTCAGGTTAAGCCCTGTACAAGTTCAGGCTACATTTATGTGCTAACTGCAGCCTCAGCACAAAGTAAAATTGCTTTACATTGACCACACAGTTGCAATGTAATGTGCCCTCTGAGAATAATTTCTCTCCACAGTTTTGCAACAGTTCCTGTAAATGAATCATGTTCTCCACTCCCATTATTTGTCTCTCTTCAGCTACCTGCCCCACAGGATATGCAATTACCTTATTTGTGCCGGATTAACGATCGACTCATCTTAAGATGCCACTTCCTCAAGAAGACAAAATATTAAATTAGCTTTCCTTTTTATCGTGCAGAACAATCAAACATGTTTTTTTTTAATCAATGGAGCTATGACGGAGAAACAATATCAACAAATGTAACTGAAGCAATGCAGAAATGTGCAACATTTAGAGTGGGTTCATCAACTTTTCACAGAGAAGAGTTAAGAAAGCAACAGTCTCTGTGGATGAAAAATCTGCTTCCTTTTAATGTCTTTTTCATACTCAGTGCTGACTTGAAGCACATTGTGCAAAGTGTGAAGGCCCTGTCCCACTTGGGCTGTCATTTACGCGACAGTAACTGACGCGCGACAGTCGTGCGCCTCATCATGCGCCCGCACAGCCGTCTGGAGCGTGTGACGTCATTTGAAGACAGCCACAAAATGCAGCAGTAACTCAGCGAGACCGACAGCATCTCTGGAGAGAAGGAATGGATGATGTTTCGGGTCGAGACTCTTCTTCAGTCTGAAGTCCACACCCCTCCACACCACTCCATGCGCCCGTCCCGCGCTACCCACGCACTACCCACACACTACCCATACGCTAGCAGGTCGCGTAAATGGCACGCGAATGACGGCCAAGGGGGACAGGCCCTTAAGCTTCAAGGGTCTTGCCCCAAACTTGTTAACTACTGGGCAGTGGTTTTTAAAACCATCAGTGAAGTCCTTGGGATGACAGTGAGACCTTGCCCGCTTGTAGCTGTGTTTGGTGTAACAGAAAAAACCTTGGGTTTAAATACCACCCAGTCTGATATCATTACATTTACATCACTTTTGGCCCGTAGGAGAATCTTGCTGGTCTGGAAATCTACCACTCCTCCATCTGCCGCTGCTTGGCTGGAAGACGTCATGTTTTTTTTAAGGTTAGAAAAGATTAAATTCACATTGAGGGGGTCTGTGAAAAAGTTTTATTTGAAATGGGAACCCTTTTTATCATACTTTGAGGGTCTAAAGGAACTACCTATTGACTGAGGGCACTTGACATTAAGTGGGGATCTGCCTTTATTCTGTTTTGTTACTTTATTATTGTTAAAAAGTGCATTTGATTTTGTGATATATTTGGATTGTGAAAAAATAAGCTGCCAAGGGGTGTTTAGGGAGGGTGGGTTAGGGGTATTTTGTTTACATTATTATTATTTATAAAAAACAAAATGGAGGAAAATGTAATGCCTTACATCAGATGTACTGTGAATTTAAAAAAAAATGTTTTCCCTCCAATAAAAAACTATTAACTTAAAAGCTTCAAGGGCCTGTCCAACTTAGGCATTTTTTGGGTGATTACAGGCGACTGCCGCAAAATTTAGAACATGTTGAACATTTTTTCGGCGACAGCGCCGACAATTCTTGCTGTCGTAGATTGGCGTAGGTGTTGTCGTAGGATGTGGCCAGATGTCGTAGGTGAATTCCATTAAAACTAGTCCCTGGCAGTCGCCTAAGTGGGACAGGCATTTCATGCTTCTGCTGGCAGCACATTAGCAGTAGAAATTGCAGCAATCTCCTTCACATCATTTCCAACACAAATCAAGTTTTTACCAAATTATAATGAGCATATACATGATATACATAAATCAAAATGACAGATATAATGATGTGAATATATCTTATTTTTTAAATATTATTAATTTTGTGATAATTTGCTTATAAAATGTTTAGAGATGGTCACAGCATAAGTAAATTTACATTTTGTAAATGGTACGTGTGAATATAGAACTCCGTATAGATACACCCAACCAGTTCATGAATGCAACAGCTAATGGCAGCAAATTTGTCCAACATAGACTTAGTATGAATGCTCATTGATTTCTGCCATTTTCTGTCAACAAGAACCCAATTCAATGCTTTTCAAAGAGATTGAAACGGGTATCTAGGTTTAGCAATTAAATTCAAATACATACACCCTGTGGAGGTATATCTTTGATGTAGTAAATGCCTTCTATGTTCTGTGTGCTGAAGCAAAGCTAGAATTTAATTGTCCTATCAGGGACACATGACAATAAACTCACTTGAACTTGAACTTGAACTTGATCTAGTTCATGGGCAAGCACCATTTTGAAACGTGTAGATAGTGTGAAATGTAAAGGTGTTTGAAATTCATCTTTGCTCTTTGAATTTTGGAATAGTTAAAAAAAAGTCTATTTGCACCACAATAATTACGTTTTAACCAGCCATCCCATCTCAAGCTGGAATGATAGAGTAAATGTGTAGTAAGGGGCTGCAGATGTGCAGGAAGGAACTGCAGATTACACAGAAGTTAGACACAAAATTCTGGAGTAACTCAGCGGGACGTCAAGAGTCAAGAGTCGAGAATGTTTTATTGTCATATATCCCAGATAGGACAATGAAATTCTTGCTTGCTGCAGCACAACATCATCTCTGCATAGAAGGAATGGGTGATGTTTCGGGTCAAGACCCTTGTTCAGACTGAAGAAATTTCTTGACCCGAAACGGCACCCGTTCCTTCAATCCAGAGATGCCGCTTGTTGCGCTGAGTTGCTCCGGCATCTTGTGACTATCTTCAAGCATAGAATCGTGAAGGTACTCAAAAAAAAACATGCTTGCATTGAGAAATGAAAGTGCAGGACTTGAAATTCAAAACATTCACAAAATATAAGAACGTTTTTCATTCTTAGAAATATATTGTGATGCCCTCATGCAAGTATTTATTATTGAATTACCTAATCCAGCGTGATAGTCAGGCAGAGGATATTTTATTTTATGAATGAAATTAATGACATGATGCTCACTTGCACCATATATTTCATACAGTGACAAAGGTTATCTCACTGACCAACATTTATTCTCTATCCCTGAAATTGGCGCCTGATATGTCTTGGTGTGCATTTCAAAGGACAGCCATACGTTCCTTATAGTTTAGACCAACTGAAGAAGATATTTATTCCTGCCTGTTCCTGCAGTTGCATGATCATTTTTAACCCCAGATTTACTCAATAAGTTATTCTTAAATTTCCTCCAAAATATTGTGGTGAGATGTGAACTTGTCTCTCTTGCTTAAGGCAAAAAACAAAGTAATGAAAGAGCTCATCAAGTCAGGCAGAATCTGTGGAGGACAATAGACAATAGGTGCAGGAGTAGGCCATTCGGCCCTTCGAGCCAGCACCGCCATTCAATGTGATCATGGCTGATCATCCCCAATCAGTGCCCCATTCCTGCTTCTCTGCATATCCCCTGACTCTGCTATTTTTAAGAGCCCTATCTAGCTCTCTCTTCTCTGGAAAGCATCCAGAGAACCTGCCCCACCGCCCTCTGAGGCAGAGAATTCCACAGACTCGCCACTCTCTGTGAGAAAAAGTGTTTCCTCATCTCCGTTCTAAATGACTTACTCCTTTTTCTTAAACTGTGAATTTACGGGAACTTAAACGGGAAGTGGACACGCAGCGTTTTGGGTCAGGACACCACTTCAATCTGAAGAATGAGTGAAGGAAAGAGCGTTCGCGTTGCGGCCCTGCTTCCACCAACCTTTACACCACCGCGCACAAGAAGCACAAGAAGCGACAAGACAGATACCATTGTGTGCAGATGCTGAGAAGTGAGTTCAGCTCTGACTGAACAACTTCTAATCTTGTGAGTGGACTCGACAAGAAGAAAAATCGGAAGACATTCCGATCCAAAATGTCATCTGTCATTTTCCCTCCGCAGATGCTGCCTGGCCCCCTGAGTTCTTCCAACACTTTGTTTTTTGCTCAAGCTTTCTGCACCTGCAGTCGCTTGTGAGAGGCTCTTTCGTTAAGTGAAATTTTGGTGTGTTAGTCGAAAAGCGTAAGCATTGCGCTCCATTCACTCTCATGGATCTTAGCAGTTTTATGCAGTGATTAGAAGATGCATGATCCAAGCATGAATGAATAACCAGTGATACTAAATCACACTAAGCTCCAAGCACAGATATCCAGAAGCAACTACAATAGGAGAGCCCCACTAAGGCCATCTATAGTCCAAGCACATACAAAATCCAAACTTTATGAAGCAAGTCTTCTTGTTCTTACGTACGGCATGCACAGCCTAAAGTTGTAGGACAACTTGTTCTATTTTATTCTATTTGTTTGTGCATGCCGTTGATTGCATTCGTCGAAACAGGGCGGACCACACGATGGTTGCAATCTGCCACCCCATGAAGCAAATGACTCTTCAAGAAATGAAGGGCAGCACGTAGGCGTAGCGGTAGAGCTACCACCTTACAGCACCAGAGACCCGGGCTTGATCCTGACTACAGGCGCAGTCTGTACGGAGTTTGTACCTTCTCCCTGACACCTGCGTGGGTTTTATCCAAGCTCTTTGGTTTCCTCCCACACTCCAAAGACGTACAAGTTTGTGGGTTAATTGGCTTGGTATAAATGTAAATTTATAAATGTAAAATTCTCCCCACTGTGTGTAGGTGAGTGTTAGCATGCGGGAATCGGTGGGCTGGAGGGCCGGTTTTCGTGTTGTATCTCTAAACTAAACTAAACTAAAATTTAAAGAACTTGTTGGTAGTTTTGTACAGCTTCAAAATATTTACTTTAAAAAACAAACTAAAAAATAATTTTTAATTGCGTTTGGTGCACATAAAAACACCAAGATGGCACAAAACCATGAGCTTAGAACTATGCCAGTGGGTGTTGCAGCTGAACATAACAAGATCTGTACGCAATTTATGTAGTTGATGGCTCAACGGGCGTCTCAAGATACAAGCGCTAGCAATGGGCTTTCAATGGGAGATGTAGATTTTGCCCTCATTAAAATGTCCTAGCATTCGGCACTATATGTGAGGAAGGATGTGTTGGCTCTGGAGAGGGTCCAGTGGAGTTTTACAAGAATGATCCCAGGAATGAGTGGGTTAACCTATGATGAGCGTTTGTCGGCACCGAGCCTGTACTCGCTGGAGTTTAGAAGAATGAGGGGGGGACCTAATTGACACATACAGAATAGTGAAAGGCTTGGATAGAGTGGATGTGGAGAGGATGTTTCCACTTGTGGGAGAGTCCAGGACTAGAAGTTATAGCCTCGGAATTCACGGACGTACTTTTAGGAAGGAGAAATGTCTTTAGTCAGAGGGTGGTGAATCTGTGGAATTCTTTGACACAGACGGCTGTGGAGGCCAAATCAGTGGATATTGTTAAGGCACAAATAGATAGATTCTTGATTAGTCAGAGGTTATGGGAAGAAGGCAGGAGAATGGGGTTAGGAGATAGATGAGCCATGATTGAATGGCGGAGTAGACTTGATGTGCCAAATGGCCTAATTCTACTCTTATTCCTTATGTCCTAACATACAACCAACAAATATACATTCTGCAAGCAAACCACAAGCTCACTCACCACTGCTGTTTGCATCAAATGCAGCCATTAATCTTTTTAAAACAGCAAACCTTTCACATGAGCAAAAGACAACTTAAGACCCTGTCCCACGATGCGATGCGAGTTTACCCAGGAGTTTAAAAAAAATCAAACTCGTGGTACTTCATCACAAGTATTTGTTTATTCTTGGAAATTTTTCACACTGTTGAAAAAACTTCACGAGTTTCCGCATTTCCCGAGTACCCGCCGTTAACATTACGAGCCGCTACGAGACATCCACGAGCTCCGATGTACCCTCTATGTACATTCTACGTACTTACCACGAGTTTGATTTTTTTTTAAACTCGGGAGAGCTCTTGGGTAAACTCGCATCCTGGAACAGCGCCTTTAGTTTCATCGCTTGAACAGCAGATAATGTCAATACTACATTTTTTTTTAAAGAATACTACATTAGCTACTGTCATTTCTGTGAAAAGTCTGTTGTTGTTATAAAAGCCTCCATGGCACCTTATGTTATCACTTACAACAGAAAATGAAGAGGAATAAATAGGATGTGTGTTCTAGCAGAAATATCAACACACTTGTCTTAGACGCGACACACACAAATCATTTTTAAGGCAAGATTTCCACTGAAAACATACTGATAAACTTGTTTGCAAGATAGTACACTTGCCAGAGTCAGCTTCATAATTGCACAGACAAATATAAATTTAAGGTCTTGATACTTCAAAAATACAAGATGACGCCAGAAATGTGGCAACTCTTGTGTACTGCCTTGGAAGAATCTACTTTTTCTCACTTACAGTTAGTTGTTGCCCTTTGTTACCTGTTTATGATTGTATTCATGGATAGTATAATTTTATTGCATTGTATGCAGAACAAAGCATTTCACTGTATCTAGATACATGTAACAATAAAGTGACTATTGAACTATTGGATCTTGTTGGATACTTTCCCAGCAAAAATTCGATAAGGATGTATTTGTGGAATAGCAGCATAAGGATAGTATTGGGAAGTTGTACTAATATCCCTCTTGCACCAGTTCAGCCTGCTCTGCTCATATCTTATGCACTTGGCACAAGGCAGTTTACTCATCTTCCATTCCCAGACTAAAATATAGACCAGAAATGTATCTATTTTGTCAGTATAGTGTTAATGCAGTGCTTCATTTTTTTGTTCACTGTGAGGGTGAGGACAGAATCCTACTCCGGTAAATCCTCTGTCTGCCACTTGATCCCTTCATTTCAGTCAGTCTTAGTCTTTCTTCCTTGAGGTATCATTCACACCATCATCACCTGCTCGAGAAGACACTTGTGTAGGAAGGAATGATAGATGGTGGTTTAAAGGTAGACAAAAATGCTGGAGGAACGCAGAGGGTGAGGCAGCATCTATGGAGAGAAGAAATAGGTGACTTTTCGGTCGAGACCCTTCTTCAGACTGATGTCGGGGGGGGAGCGGGAAAAAGCAAGGAAGAGGTGGAGACAGGCTTGTGGGAGGGCTGGAGAGGGGGAGGGGAAGGAGGGAGAAAGCAAGGACTGTCTTAAATTGGAGAAGTCAATGTTCATACCGCTGGGGTGTAAACTACCTAAACGAAATATGAGGTGCTGTTCCTCCAATTTGCGCTGGGCCTCACTCTGGCAATGGAGGAGGCCCAGGACAGAAAGGTCAGTTTCGGAATGGGAGGGGGAGTTGAAGTACTGAGCCACCGGGAGATCAGGTTGGTTATTGCGAACTGAGCGGAGGTCTTGGGCGAAGCGATCACCGAGCCTGCGCTTGGTCTCGCCGATGTGGAGAAGTTGACACCTGGAACAGCGGATGCAGTAGATGAGGTTGGAGGAGGTGCAGGTGAACCTCTGCCTCACCTGGAAAGACTAATGCTGGTTTAAAGTTTAGTTTAGTTTAGCGGGACAGGCAGCATCTCTGGAGAGAAGGAATAGGTGACGTTTTGGGTCAAGACCCTTCTTCAAGACTCTTAATTGTTCTCACCTCTTTAATCTCTCTTAACTCTGTAAGCATTATGCTGCCATCCAATTACTCACCTGTTTTTTCACTCAACAAAGCCTATTCAATTTTGTTTCCATCTAACCCACACAACTAAGATCATTCTGGGTGATGTTTCAGGTCGAGACCCTTCTTCAGACTGTCCTGCCTCGAAACGTCATCCATTCCTTCTCTCCGGAGATGCTGCCTGTCCCACTGAGTTACTCCAGCATTATGTGTTCAAACCAGCATCTGCAGTTCCTTCCTACACATAAGATCATCCTGTTTTGAAGCAACAATATTGTATGTTTTATGTGAGGGAAGTTATTCTAACTTAATTCAGTGGCAGGAACATAATGAATCACAAGGAGATGTGGAAAAATACTAAAACACATTCAGTTTCTTTAATCTGTTCCCTCCTCTCCAGTCACACTATGCATATGTGTATACATCATTCATATATTTCCCACACTTACACATGCATTGTTTATATCATGGATTAATTCAAATTTATGTAACAATATTCACAACTTTTGGATGTTCCTTGACTTTCCCCGTGGATTGTCACCTTGTCGTGGTGCAGAAGCTTGTGTGGACCTGAGATCCTGAGAGCGATGCCGTCTGGAGCTATGCTCCTGGTAGGGCCACCCATGGCGGTAAGGTCGAGGGGGAGGTCTCTGACAAAGAGCGATCCAAACAAGACCTCAACAGTGGAACAGGCGGAGGACCTTAGTTGAGCATCACAATGGCATGGAAGGCTGCAGCAGAAAAGGGTCTCCGGTCGTCTTGGACTCCATGCCACTGGATCCTGACCCAGATCTGTCAAGGACTGTGGGGTGGCTGTCTGTGCACCAATCTCCACATGTTAAATAAAGTTCTCCTTATAGGGAATAGCACCCTGGAGACAACCATGGCCAGCCATGAGCGAAGGGAGCGTAAGAAGATGAAGAAGGGAGTTTACAGCCATTGCACTGTTCATGTTGGCCCTGTGGTGAACCATGTAAACATTGCTGCCAATCTTAGAGGGCAGTGTTTTTCAAGAAATGGGAGTGAGATAGTGATTACATAATTTGCTTCTAGTGATGCTGGAGAATAATTGTTGTTTGGAGCACTTCTGCAAATAGAACATTTGGGCTAATATCTCATACAAAAGACAACCTTTCTGAACAATGCCGTGCTCTCCCTGCATTGGAATTACCATACATCCTCACTGGTACCCGGACGTGGCGTCGAAGGATGAGAAGCCGAAGCAAAGAAGTGGAAGCCAAATAACCGAATGGAAACAAAGTCGAAAGACAAATAACCGAAAGCGTACGAAGACGAAACGGCAACTAACCGAAAGGGCGGGACGCCTAAATGCAAACTCATCAAAAGGCCGCTCTGCCGAAACAAACACCACCTCACCCAAAGGCAGCTTCGCCTACAAGCCAACTCACCGAATAGCCGCTCTGACGAAAAGTCAAATATTGGACAAGACGTCGCCTGGGCGAGGAACCTGTCAGCGATTGGTCCAGGCCCCCGTGTCCATCACATCACTGGCCAATTGGGACGGGAGGGTGGGGGTCATTTTCCCACACAAGCCATAGGTGACTGGGCAATCTGAACCCGAGCACCAAGTTGTAAGCGGCTGAAGGTGCGCATCCCTCGGGACAGCCCCACTCTCCCACAGCCACAACAACGGCCGCCCTCCGCCTCGTCTCCTCCGTGCTGCCGCACTGTGATGGGCTATGTGTCGGCAGTGCTGGGTGGAGCAGAGGTGTGGGACAGGCTGGTCCCTCCGCCCACCCAGAGTTACTGACCGCGATGCACCGCCATCGGACCTCAACCCCCACACCAGGGCGATTCACCCCCCCACCCCGGCCGCGGGGTCAGACGGCTCGGGGCATTGACAACCATATTAAATCATTTTTTTAAAATGGGGGGGGTGGGACACAAATTCCCTGGCGAGTCAATGACAAGTGTGCATGACAACGAACAATTTTATCTCCTCCCACTCCCCTGCCCCGAAGCACGTTTTATTTATTGTTTAAACACAGGAATACCATCTGGTTGCCTGTGTAACGCACACAAACTCCCTCGCACAAAACACCAGATAATCTGTAATCTGTTTTAACCGAAGATGGACACAAAAAGCTGGAGTAACTCAGCGGAACAGGCAGCATCTCTGGAGAGAAGGAATGGGTGGCGTTTCGGGTTGAGACCATTCTTCAGACCTGAATGGTCTCAGCCAATGAAATGAGACGACTGTCACACCAAAGATGAACACAAAACGCTGAAGTTACTCAGCGGGACCGGCAGCATCTCTGGAGAGAAAGTATGGGTGGCGTTTCGGGTTGAGACCCTTCAGACTCAATCTTCAGGTCTGAAGAATGGTCAGTCCCCGCAGCTGGGGAGGGGGGGTGAGTCACGCGGTGTGGGTGTCGGGGGGTGAATCATCCTGGTGTGGGGGTTGGGGTCTGATGGCGGTGCATCGTGATCAATGACTCTGGGTGGGCGGCGGGACCAGCCTGTCCCACACCTCTGCTCCACCCGGCACTGCGGACACACAGCCCGTCACAGTGCGGCTGCATGGGGGAGACAATGCGGAGAACGACCTTGGCCGTGGGCGAGTGGGGACTGTCCCGATAGATGCGCTCCTTCGGCCGCTTACAACTTGGTGCTCGGGTTCAGATTGCCCAGTCACCAACGGCTTGTGTAGGAAAATGACCCCCATCCTCCCGTCTCCATTGGCCAGTGATGTGATGGATGCGGGGGGTGCATCCATCACATCCCTCCGGTGACGTAATGTCCATTATTTGACTTTTCAGCACAGCGGCCATTCAGTGAGTTGGCTTGTAGGCAATGCACCCGTTCGGTGAGTTGGCATTTCGGCAGAGCGGCCTTTCAGTTTGCTTTTAGGCGTCCCACCCTTTCAGTGAGTTTGCTTTTTCGCGTTGGCGTTACGGCTTCATACGCTATTGGTTATTTGGATTTCAGTTTTGTTTCTGTTCAGTTATTTGGCTTCCACTTCTTTGCTTCAGCTTCTCGTCCTTCGACCCGACGTCCGCACACGTCCTCCCCCTCGTCATCCAGTCCATTACCTTCAATGTTGCTTGCCACCCCATTCCCCTCTACAGCAGCACGGTGGCGCAGCGGTAGAGTTGCTGCCTAACAGTGCCAGAGTCTTTGGTCTGATCCTGACTGCGGGTGTTGGCTGTATGGAGTTGGTATGTTCACAAATCTCATTCTCTCTCCCCATATTCCCATCAACTTCCTCCGATTCTACCACTCACCTACACACGAGAGGTACTTCACTGTCGTCGATTTGTTAATATTGACCAAATTAAAGACACCATAAAATGGAGGATCTTTGCATTTGTCAAAATTGCTTAACCTTTGTCAGTGGAAAATTACAGACTTTGTATGGCGCTGATCAGTCTGAGCCTCAGAATGATATGCAGGATGGTGAAAGATCCAGGTGTGCTCCTTATTTCCCCTTAATTGATAAAATGCATAAAAACTCTGCAAACAAACTTAAATGCATTGATATGATTGGATTACTGCAAAAGCATTGTGAATATTGTAAATAATGTTGCCAGACAGTTACACTGCTGTTTGTTGATTGGCCAAAGTATTAAGCCCTGGCAGGTTTGTTTGAGTTCCAGGGTAAATGTTGCATTATTCAAGTTAAGTTAGCTTCTTCCAGAAGCTTCTCCTAGAAACATGGGAGACTCTGGTATTAGTTTGGGGAACTGTCAATAATGTACTGATGTAATTAACAACCTTGATTGGATTGTAAAGAGACCACCCCTACATCGTTCGGCCCCTCAATGTTCGGGAACCTATAAAAGGTGTCTCCATCTTAGATCAATGTTGATCTTCTGGAAGAGCACTTGGGACTGCGTGACCTTTTGGAGTGTTTCTGCTTGCACGAGGCTGAAGGGCTTGGCCAGGCAGAGACAAGGTTCGAACCCGCTGTGCTTTAGGTATCGTATAGGGAAATTTGCTGTTCAATCTAAAAATAAAGATTAGTTGTTCCAGTGCTTGACTCAGTGGTTTTTGGCTGAACTAGACTGAGGGATAAGCTTGAGAAGAGCGTATTCACAGATTAACCCAGCAATCCACATATTTTGAGACGTGGGAGGAAACCCAAGCACCCAGACAGAAACCACATGGATAAAACCCCAAGATTAGAATTGAACCCAGATTTCTGGAAGTGTGAGGCAGCAGCTCCAGCAGCTCCAGCCACAGTGCCATCCAAAACCAATTGTTTGGTTTATTCTGCAAACAATCACACCAACTCCCCGTGTTCAGTGTAATTTTTTTGCTTGGTTATTTCAACTAGTACTCTTCATGCTATTGTATTAATGTAATCTGATAATCTACCATGCCCCATTGTAAAATTGCAAAGGATGTAACTCAATGCAAGCCATTAATGTCTTTTGAAGGGGTTTATCTAAAACCAACAATTCTCAATGGCCTTGCCCTATTTTTCCAAGACATGACATCTCAGTGCGATGCTGGACTTTAAAAACAATATTTGCAAATAAATGGGATAAATCATAAACGTCTTCAGAATGTTCTACATACACCACGATAGCAAGGTAATGGAATAATGCTTTAACTTTGTAGCACTTAACTCAAGTGCTTAATAGTGTTACTATTGATGTGCCTAGCACTGCTAAATCATTTATGGACGTGAACTGTTTGAATGGGTATAGAGGTACGGTAAGGCTATCCCTGGAGATGGTTTTCTTAGCAGATTCAAACAGCACAAGGTGCAAAACTCTACTTCAGCTACTCAGCAATATTTTTAAAGCTCCATTATCATCAAGTAATTTAAACTGGGACAAGGGCATTCTGGTTGGAAGATATGACTGGATATTAAAGAAGGTGTATTCAATCAGCTAATAGGTCACAATCATTGCCATCAGTTACATCTAGTAATGAGATCCCGTCATAATAAAAATGGAGTTTGGAATTTTGATATTGCACTTAAAGGAAGGACATTTTCAGGTTTGTTATTAATTGTCCATTGAAGAAAATGTAAAATGTTCCCAGGAGCCAGGCATTACATATTAGACAAAGCATCCCGTCCATTTGCAGAGAATATTGTTGGCTGCAAAGCCATTGAGTCCACTTCTCATTCAGGATACTGTGGTTCAAATTTCATCTCGGAAACGTAAGCACAAAAGACTAGACTGCGCTTCTGTAGTAGTCGTGAAGGGCTGCTACACTCTCCATGGTGACTTCGTTTGGATGGGATTGTAAAAGCAGAGGAACGCTTCCCATCTCAGGTGAATGCAAAGCAGGAGGGTGAAATTCACCCAGGTGTCCTGGCTAGTACTTACTCCTTTATCGAAATCAATCGAAAGAGAAACGAGAATGATATGCCATTATCACGGCGGGTTGTGGGAGCTTGCTGGTCACAAGGCGGGAAACGTTTTACTGATGCGTTTCCTGCATTTCGGCTGTGGCAGCCCCAAGATATTCATGAGTGGCACCGTATGAATGGTCGGCACGGACTCGGTGGGACAAACGGCCTGTTTACACACTGCATCTCTAAACTAAACATTTTTACACCGCATTTTACACTTGTGATTACCAGATCACTCCAATCTCCATTTCCTATGACTGTATGTTTACTCCTGACGTGTCCTATGCACAATCCACATGGTTATAAATGTTATCCATGAGCATACTAACATCCTTCACAATGATGCTCCCTCTCACCACACAGTTGGATCTCAGGCCTAGCAATTGGATGTCTCCCGTTTTTACTGTCCTGTAACAGCAACTCATTAATTGTTTTCATAAAGATACATGGCAAAACAGCAATGCTTTCCATTTTCCTCATCCAATTCCCCCACTAGTTCCTTCTCCGCTCACATCACCTGCACACCTGCACCATGCATTGCCCACTACACCCATCATGTGTTAGGCATTTGGGATTTGGAACTTACACTTGAGAGATACAGCACGGAAATAGGCCCTTTTGCCCACCGAGTCTAGTGGCTAGTGATCACCCTGTACACTAACACTATCCTACACACTAGGGACAATTTAACAACTTACCAGAGCCAATTAACCTACAAACCTGCACGTCTTTGGAGTGTGAGAGGAAACCAGAGCACCCAGAGAAAACGCATGCGGTGACAGCAAGAACATGAAAACTCCATAAAGACAGCACCCGTAGTCAGAATAGAACCTGGGTCTTTGGCGCTGTAAGGCAGCAACTCTACTGCTGAGACACCGTGCCGCCCTTATGGATAGTGTAAGTCAACTGCATCCCATTTTGGTGGACTGTGTTCTATCCCATAATTCCCATTGTTCTTTTGGACCTGTTATCCAGAGGAACGTGTAATATAATTGTCACTTGAGATGCTGTTTGAGCTTGTGTCTCTTTCCAATATTCAATCTGTTTTTTCTGTAACTACCGATAAATCATTATATTTTAATAATTTATCAATCTCGTACAGGACACAAATTCACTTGGTGTGCTAATTGGCAGAATTTTGCTGATATCATACAGTTCATGGTATCCTAGTACTGTCTGATCATCATATAGCTATTTTCCTTATTTTGTATTTAACTCTGACCCCTTCAAATTGTGCTTCAAATTACAAGAGACATGTCAATGTATCATTCGTGTGGTAACTGTTATTGAACGAAATCCCTAAAGCAACAAACAACTTTGCTCCCACCAGATTTAAATTCTCTTTTATCACACGAGCTGTCTCCTGTGTGACGCTTTGATCAACAGAGTAATTCCACTCTGAAACCTTGCAATCTCCTCCTAGTGCCCAGTTCTTTATTTAACCTGCATCGCCTACGGAAATAGAGAGGGATTAGACAGAAATGAACAAATGAAGGAGGGAAGCTTCGTAGTGGGAATTACATTATTCATCAGAATTAAACTGGGACAGGCCAGAAGCAGGTGTATGTTAGCAAAGCAATCACAACTAGAAAGTCTGCTTGAATTGGAGCATAGGTAACCTAGACAATACAGAATGGTTACCATATAAAGAAACAACAACAAATCTGTTCATAAATCACAAACATATGCCATTCAGTCAGTTTAGTTAGTTGAGTCTTAGTTTGAGAACTACATTAAAGTCAACACACTGGATCTGCTCGAAAATAAAACTATATTTGTGAAAACCAAAAATGATGGAAACACTCATTCGGCTAGGCAGCTTCTGTGGAAGGAGTTAACATTTTAGAATGATGACCTTTCATTAGGACTGAGCAAAATCTGAAACCCAGAATGTTTGATGTTGCAGGAAAGACTTATACTCCAATGCCCTGACCAACAAGTTGCCGATGATCTGTCTGGAAGAGTTATGAATGAAGGCAGAAAATGTACAAGGTCTGAACTGTGAGATGCTGAACCCTGCAGTTGCTATAAAGCTGAACTCAATGGGGGTTTTCTGCTACATCAATGTTTCATGTTGCCAAGGGAATGGCTGTGGTAAAATGGAGGCCGAGAGAGACTGTGGTGCAAATTAAATGTGCCATTTAAGAGATGGCGGTGAAGCCCAATAATTAAAACATAGAATAATGCAGGTCAATAATGTCCATGTTGAACATGATATCAAGTTGAACTAGTCTCCTCTGCCTGGTCATGATCCAAAGCCATCCAAAAACTTTTTAAATACTACTATTGTATCGGTTTCACCAGCACCTTTGCCAGTGTGTTCCAGGTGCCAATTGTGTTCAAAAACTTGTAATGCACGTCTTCTTCTCTCCTTAAAACTGTGTGGTGTTTCCACTTTAGTAAAAATGTTCTGAATGTCTCCCCAATCTATGCTTCTCAGCATTTCAAATACTTCAATCAGGTCTCCCCTCAGCCTCTGATGCTCCATAGAAAATGTGTCCAATCTCTTCTTGTATCTATTGCCCTCTAATGCAAGGAGCATTCTGGTACATCTCTTCTGCACCCTCACCAAAGTCTACACATCCTTCCTGTGATGGGGTGACCAGAACTTCACACAATACTCCAAACATGGACAATCCTATAAAGTCTTTCTGACTCTTTTACTCAATGGCCCGACTGATGAATTGTACATGATCTGTCTGGAAGAGTTGGGAATGAGGACAGAAGAACAACAGTACCTCAACTGTGAGAATCTGACCACAAATTGCGGAGCATCCTGGACAATACAGCTCACCCCCTCCATGACACATTAGTCAACGTGAGGAGTACCTTCAGCAAGACTGGTTCCACCAAGATGCATTACAGAACGCCTCAGGAGATCCTTCTTCCCTGTGGCTATGAAACTGTACATCTCCTCCTCCTTCTGCCAGGGAGTAGACAGAGACTGACTCCCCCCACAACCCCCCATCACCAATTTAGCACATCCCCCAAGCCTTACCACTCGTCACTTGAATTTCATGTTTTGTGTAGCTTGTGTTTTACAACTGTTGGCAGATCAATTTCCCTCCTGGGATAAATAAAGTTCTATCGTATCGTAGCATATTGTATCGCATCAACGGAGGTTTTCTGCAAAGCATTCACCCATTTATTTCCAAGGTTGTGTACATTGTTATGTATCAAGATAAACTAAACTTAGAATTGCTTAGGTTATTTTGCAGAGCAACTTCATTCATTCCACAAGGGTTACCTCGAGCTACCAGTCACTTGTCATTTTAACACTGCACCCCATTGCTAAACCAGCCCCCCTCTTTCTATCACCAATCCAACAATGCCCAATGCAAATCAAGTACAGCAAATCTGAAATACATTCTGAAGAACGGTCTCGACCCGAAACATCACCCACTCCTTCTCTCCAGAGATGCTGCCTGTCCCGTTGAATTACTCCAGCATTTTGTGTCTATTGGTCCTGTCCCACTTAGGCTATTTTCTAGGCGACTACAGGCGACTGGGCTGTCGCCACATGATCACCAGGATGTCGCCTGTATGGTCGTGAGTAGTCTCCTCAGTCGCCCAACGAGTCGTTGCATCTTTCTGGTCACCGCTGGATTTTCAATTTGTTGAAAGATTTTCGGAGGCAGTCGGCGGCAATGGGTTTGACACCAATGAGCGTAGCGTGACTTCTCCTGATGTGGGTGCTGTCGTAGTTGTCGCCAGTGTAACGTAGGTTGTCGCCGGTGCTCACTTTGCTTTTTTGTTGTTAAAGTAATGATTCTATTTCAAAGGGGGGCCCAGTCGCCGGCAGTCGCTTAAAAATAGCTTCAGTGGGACAGGCCCTCATCTTCGATTTAAACTCGCATCTGCAGTTCTTACCTACACAGCATTTGAAACCCTGACTAAGCACAGTCAACATTGATTTCAGCAACCACCGGTCTGCAACTTGCTGGATATTTCCAGAAATCTCTTTTACTCCAGTGTTCTAGCAACTGCAATTGATTGAAAAATAGAGCATGGAAACAAGCCTTTAGATTCCCCCAAGTCCACACCAACCATCGATCACCCATTCACACCAGTTCTATGTTATCCCATTTTCGCATCCACTCACTACACACCCGAAGCAATTTACGGAAACCTATTAACCTACCAACCTGCATGTCTTTGGGATGTGGGAGGAAACTGGAGCATCCAAAGGAATTCCACACGCACAGCATCTGAGGTCAGGATCGTACCAGTGTCTCTGGCAGCCTCTCTACAAGCGGTGTCACTGTGCAATGTCTGCATCTCACAGCTTCAGCAAAATTCCTGTCCTTTGTCATCTGCCTACATTCAGCTATTTCTATTTGCATGTCCTGCAGACAGATCATCTGCAGTTTATAGCACCAGCGGCATTCCGGCGGCGACCTGGCTCTGGGGATGCGGTGCTCCAGCGGCGACCTGGCTTTCGGGGCTGCGGTGCTCCAGCGGCGGCCTGGCTTTCGGGGCTGCGATGCTCCAGCGACGTTCCAGCGGCGACCTGGCTTTGGAGCTGCGGTGCACCAGCGACGTTCCAGCGGCAGGCCCTGTGGTGGTGTTCCGGCATTCCGGCAACGGCAGTGGCGGCAGCCCAGCTTCGGAGGCTCGGCCAAGTGCTGGAACAATCGTCACAGTGATGCAGCGGTAGAATTGCTGCCTTACAGAGAATACAGCGCCGGAGACGCGGGTTCGATCCCGGCTGCCGGTGCTCTCTGTACGGAGTTTGTATGTTCTCCCCGTGACCTGCGTGGGTTTACTCCGAGTTCTTCGGTTCCCTGGCCTTCCGCGAGTGATGGCGCCAAGCGGTGAGAACTCTGCCGAGCCGCCTGCCTGCCCCTTTTCCAGGGTTACGTCCGCGCCTGTGTTGGATGCTATGTGCTGTCCACGTGCTCCAAAGGGGATTTCCGGGACTGTTGGGCACCACGTGGGGTGGAGGGTATCCTCATTAAGGATGGGGAAATTGTTATATAATATTTAAGAACATTTGTTTATTTTGTATTAAGGTGATAGGTTTGTTTGTTTTTTTTGTGTATTTTTTGAAATTAAGTAAGATGCTGATCTCCTCGAGGCGGAGGGCCCGAACGCCGCCGGCTACGGGAGTCAAGATCGTCTCGTCAACGGAGGCTTGAGGCCCACGACCGAGGAAGAACTAAGGAAAGGACTTGAACTTTATTTTGCTTTCCATCACAGTGAGGAATGTGTAGGAGTCACTGTGATGGATGTTCATGTTAAAATGTGCTTTTGAGTGATCTATTGCTTTTAATTGGATGACTGACCTGGCCAATGAAATTCCTCGTATGATGCAAAACATACTTGGCGAATAAAGTGTGATTCTGATTCTGAAAAACATAAAAGAACAAAAAGGTTGGGATGTAAGGCAACAACTACAGGCTGTGGTCAATCTAAATGGAGAAATTCAGGCAGGAATCGTGCTGGTTGGATCTTGCCTTGTTAATGTGATGTGCTTATTCTGGAAAGGGGTGACCTTATGAATATCCTTCATTGATTGAAGACTTTGCTTCTTGGGCCAATTTCACTTATGTCAGGCTGATTTTTGGAACAAAATGGAAGAAGCATTTTGGTTGAGTGTTCTCGACCTGCGACTGTTGAATAACAACATCTGGTTAAAAAAGAACATTGTTTGTTAGCTGGTGCTGACATGCCTTGTTTAACTACATTCCACATTGAAAAAAAATTGCATGTATTCTCTAGCTATTGCTGTGATTCCTTACAAAATGGAACAATAGAAAGTTGCAAAAATTAGCATTGACATTTCTGCATGATGTTAACTGGTGTAAATATACAGAGGATTGTAAATATAACCAATACTCAAGGGGTTATAGGAGCCTGTAGCAATTGGCAGGTGGTTTCAATGAGCCAACAATTTCTCTGAGGGAACTATGCAGAATTATTTCGTGAGTTTTTGATTTTCGCATGTCCTTATATTTCTTTGACTTCAAAGACTTCTTATTCCGTTCTGTCATGAGTTTGGAGACAAGCCTTGGTGATGCTGCAATGCAGCATCCTTATCAATGTGTTAAAGAAGGAACTGCAGATGCTGGAGAATCGAGGGTTACACAAAAAGCTGGAGAAACTCAGCGGGTGCAGCAGCATCTAAGGAGCGAAGGAGATAGGCGACGTTTCGGGTCGAGACCCTTCTTCAGACTGGAATCATTATCAACATGAGCCTGGCAACTGTAATGCTCTGACTCTGTTCCTTGCACCAATGAATATAACCTGCAGCACATAATCCACTAAGGCTTGTATGGAACAACCCTTGATTAGTACGGGTGTCAGGGGTTATGGAGAGAAGGCAGGAGAATGGGGTTAGGAGCGAGAGATGGATCAGCCATGATTGAATGGCGGACTAGGCTTGATGGGCTGAATGGCCTAATTCTGCTTCTATCACATGCTCTTATGAATCATAAACCTACCTCAACCCCAATCTACTATAGACTGGTTTGGGGTGTACTCTATTGTTCAGTTTGCCACTATTATGGTTTGTTTACCTAGTATTAGAAGTTCATAAATTCATGTTCAGAATTAGGCCATTCAGCCCATCAAGTCTATTCCATCATTCAATCATGGCTGATCTATCCTTCCCTCTCAACCCCATTCTCCTGCCTTCTCCTCATAACCTCTGACAATTAAATTCAGTATTTTACTTAACGAAGGTGAGAATTATATTTAAATTAATTTTTATTATGACTTACAGTTGTTTAATTCTGCTCCAATCACATAACCTTATGACATTACGAGCAGCAAAGTGATCACCAATCTTGGTGACTTGCCTGTTAAAGTTAGTGCTCCTGCTGTGTACTGAAGATCACGCACATTCTCCCGATATGATCATGTATTGTTGTTTATATCAACGGGTCGATGGTGCAAAGGGTCAAGAGCTTCAAATTCCTGGGCGTGCATATTTCTGAAGATCTTTCCTGGTCCGAGAACACTGATGCAATCATAAAGAAAGCACATCAGTGCCTCTACTTCCTGAGAAGATTACGGTGAGTCGGTATGTCGAGGAGGACTATCTCATGTGTTCATGTGTGTATATATTTATACAATGGTATATGGACCCACTGATCTGTTCTGTATTCGTGCCTACTATGTTCTGTGTGCTGAAGCAAAGCAAGAATTTCATTGTCCTGTCAGGGACACATGACAATAAACTCCCTTGAACACTTGAACTTGAACTCTTCCTTCACTGGATTGTAATTCTGGAACTCCCTGCCTGACCAAAATGCTGTCTGGATTGGAGGCTTTCAACTACAGGGAGAGGTTGGGTAGACTTGGATTGTTTTCTCTGGTATGTTGGAGTTTCATGGAAGACGATAGAAGTATATAAAATTGTGAGAGGCATAGATAGGGTAGACAGTCAGAACCTTTTCTCCAAGGTGGAAATGTCCCACACTAGAGGGCTTAGCTATAAAGTGAGGGGGAAAAGTTTAATGGAGATGTGCAAGTTTTTTGCACAGAAAGTGGTGGGGACCTGGAATGCATTGTCGTGGATGCTGGTAGAGGCAGATACAATAGTGGCGTTTGTGAGACCACGCCTGGAGTATTGTGTGCAGTTTTGGTCTCCAAATTTGAGGAAGGACATTCTTGCTATTGAGGGAGTGCAGCGTAGGTTCACAAGGTTAATTTCTGGGTTGGTGGGACTGTCATATGCTGAGAGAATGGACCGGCTGGACTTGTATACTTTGGAATTTAGAAGGATAAGAGGGGATCTTATTGAAACATATAAGATTATTAAAGATTTGGACACGTTAGTGGCTGGAAACATGTTCCCGATGTTGGGGGAGTCCAGAACCAGGGGCCACAGTTTAAGAATAAGGGGTAAGCCATTCAGAACGGAGATGAGGAAACGCTTTTTCACACAGAGAGTTGTGAGTCTGTGGAATTCTCTGCCTCAGAGGGCGGTGGAGACCGGTTCTCTGGATACTTTCAACAGAGAGCGAGATACGGCTCCTAGAAATAGTAGAGTCAGGGGATATGGGGAGAAGGCAGGAACTGGGTACTGATTGGGGATGATCAGCCATGGTCACATTGAATGGCGGTGCTGGCTTCAAGGGCCGAATAGCCTACTCCTGCACCTATTGTCTATTGCTTGAGGCTTTTAGATAGGCACAAGGAAGAGCAGGAAATATCAGCAGATGTGATCAGTTTAGGGATTTAGGCAACTCGGCATCAAGTTTGGCACATGTCTTTTGAGATTTGTTTTCGACTTTGGAGATACAGCTTGGAAACAGGTCCTTTGGCCCATCGAATCCACGCCGACCACCGATCACCTCGTACGCTGGCACTATTGAATGGCGGTGCTGGCTCGAAGGGCAGAATGGCCTACTCCTTCACCTATTGTCTATTGTCTATTGTCTATTGTCTATTGAACCAGGGTCTCTGGCGCTGTAAGGCAGCAACTCTACTGATGCACTCATCACATAATTTTGAAATGTCCTAATAACCTGCTGAAACCCATCCATGCCCGCATCATCCGTTCATTTCATGGCTGCAGCCCAATAAAAACTCTTCACCTACAATTTATCTGCCACTGAAGGCAGATTAAAATGAATTGCGATCCCCACACACTAACACTATCCTACAAACACTAGGGGCAATTTAGAATTTTTACCGAAGCCTATTAGTCTATAAACCTGTATGTCATTGGAGAGTGGGAGGAAACCGTAACACCTGGGGAAAACCCACGCAGGTCACGTGGAGAATATACAAACTCCGTACAAACAGCACCCTTATGGGCCAGTCCCACTTAGCTGATTATTCAGGCGACTGCCAGTGACTGTGAAGTTATCGGCAGTCGTCTGAAAAACCAACAACTGGAACGGCGACAGTCAGAGTGGAACGCATGTGCACACATCACTTCCTTCACCAGCCCGTTATGCAGGTGGGGGACAGGGCAAGCGGGGAAGGGGGGGGGGGGAGCGCTGTCTGAGTGAAATTCACACGGTGCAAAGCCAAGGTGATACAATCACACACCGCGGTGAACAGGAAGGTTGGCGCTGTAATTAAGATGGCTAAAGCACAGTGTACGGTAGGTCCCTTAAAAGAGGGGGGTGAGGGGGACAGAGGGGGTAGAAGGAGGGAGAAGGAGTGGAGACAACTTTTAAGAAGCCAGAGATACGCAGCTGTGAAGCTCGGCGGACATTTAACATTACCAGTCGGTTATCCTTGATTCTGAAAACTACTGCTTACGCTTTATTTTCCCAATGAGTCAATGAAATTCACCGGTCAGCACCGGCTACAACCTACGAGAATCTAAGAGAAACTTCGACCTCCTGCCAATCCACTAGGACCTCCTGATGACCCACCTTTGGCACAAGAATTCTCGCTACTCTCCATGGCGGCTTCATTCGAGTCACCGCTAATTTTTCAACATGTTGAAAAATTTGTGGCGACTATAATGAGGCCGCGACTAGTTCCCAGAATGTGGGAGCTCCTCACGACCGTGAAGGCGACTCCCCGGCGACCACCCGCGAACATGTGACAACCATGTGGCGACTGCATAGTCTCCTGCAGTCGCCTAAAAACGCGCCTAAGTGGGACAGGTCCATTAGTCAGAATCAAACCCGGATCTCTGGTGCTGTAAGGCAGCAACTCTACCATTGTGCCACTGTGCTCTGGAAATCCCGACCACTTTGCCTCTCCACTTCCTGATTCCCTTTTGGTCACTTCTCTTGCTTCCTTCACTGAATCTCCATGTGGTTTTTATCTGAATACACTTCACAAATGTTACTGCAGTGCAGTCTGATACTGTTATTGATATTTCCAGCAATGTTTTCCAGTTAAATATTTCATGGAAAGGAATTTTGTTTTGGACTGAGTAATCCTTCATTAGCATTGCTTTGACGCATCACTGATTTTAGATGAAAATAAAAAAAGGAACTGCAGATGCTTATTCAGTCATTCATCATCATTGAAAACATTGGCGATGCAGTGATGCTGGTTTCCAACAGGAACGGTGACGGACGCACCACACATCTCTGTCCTCCAGTACCTGCGGCCAACAGCCGCTGGAAGTATAGGATTTTGGTGTGTGTGCTTTATCATCATTTTTTACAATGCGATGTACGACAGTGATCGCAACGTCTAATGAAGTGTGGATGGCCGTTGGCTCGCTAGAAGCTCATCTTCCCTTTGACAGGTCTTGTTTTTGGTTCTGCTGGGGGTCCACAGCCCCCTCCTCACCTGGCAAACCAGGCGGGGGGAGACGGTTTAGTCGCCGATGCAGCAGGTAGCACAGGATTACAAACCAGATGCTGGAAATCCAAAATAAAACGGGAAATGATGGGAATGCTGTGTAAGAAATCCTGCACCTGCAGGAAGAGGAACAAAATTAACATTTCAGATCAAAGCCCAAAGAACAATTCTGAATGCCTATACAGTCATAAGAAACAAACGAAGTAGAAGTTATTGTAATTGAGTTTATGATATCTAATAACCTACCCAAACTCACTGTATAACTGTGGACACTCCATGAGTTGATTACTATTACTAGCTAAATGTTAGTGGTGATGTTAGCAGATGATATTTAGAAATTATGTAATACAATGTATTCATCATTATCCAATAGACAATAGACAATAGGTGCAGGTGGAGGCCATTCAGCCCTTCGAGCCAGCACCGCCATTCAATGTGATCACGGCTGATCATCCCCAATCAGTTCCCCGTTCCTGCCTTAGCCCCATACCCCCTGACTCCGCTATTTTTAAGAGCCCCATCTAGCTCTCTATTGAAAGCATCCAGAGAACCTGCCTCCACCGCCCTCTGAGGCAGGGAATTCCACAGACTCACCACTCTCTGTGAGAAAAAGTGTTTCCTCGTCCCCGTTCTAAATGGCTTACTCCTTATTCTTAAACTGTGGCCCCTGGTTCTGGACTCCCCCAACATCGGGGACATATTTCCTGCCTCTAGCGTGTCCAAACCCTTAACGATCTTATATGTTTCAATGAGATCCCCACTCATCCTTCTAAACTCCAGACTGTACAAGCCCAGCTGCTCCATTCTCTCAGCTGTCAGGGAGACAAATGTGTGAAAGTGATGACTGTTGTATCAGATGTATATGATGTCTATTTGGATACATGATTTACTGGAATTACTAATGCCTGGAGCCAATGTTTCAAATATGTAAGAGTTTGAAGAGTTTGTAGTTGAGCTAACAAAGAGACTGTCAATTTATGTTTGGGCTAATGTATAACTGTTTATATCCCTCTCCTACTTGTTTCACTGTCCTCCTGATTAATTTTACTGTTTGTATGCCTCGTTGTCACCATCCCCTCGGCCAACAATGAAACATTGCACATTTCCTTGATCAGCACCTGCTTTGATCTGTCCTTTTCACACCTTACATGCTCTTTGTACTATTCCGCATCTCCAGTTTCCCCCTCCCCTGACTCTCAGCTTGAAGAGGGGTCTCAACCCCAAAAGGCACCTATTCCTTCGCACCAGAAATGCTGCCTGTCCTGCTGAGTTACTCCAGTATTTTGTGTCCATCTTCCCTGTAAATAATTAGTTGATTTTATAATCACATGCCTGCAAACAGTTAATAGAAGCAGTCACACACGTTAATCAGTCTAAAGGAAGTCAAGAAATTTTGTTCACCACCTAAATGCAGACTTTGTAAATACATTAAGCAATGCTGCAGAACATTTCAGTGTGAGGAAATTAGGGTGACTTTCAAAATACATTCAAGCTGGGAGACCATCAGGAAGATGCATAGCAACCACAGCATGAAGGTAACACAATGTGAAGGTCTAATTTTCTGGATGTAAATAGTTGATGGTTTGAATGGATAAATACTTTATTTAAGGGAAGCTCTGTAGTGTATGTGAGAGTTGGTGTGCCTTTAAAGACTGAGTATGTCATGCAGTATGACTTATGGTGCATTGTTTTACTGTCTGCTGCTGTTAATTGGGAGTTAATTGCCTTCAATAAAGATTCTTTCCTTGTAGCTCGGGCTCTGTTACATGCTTCAGTAAGCAACAAACATGAACAGGCAGCTGATACTACAAACTTGCCTTTAATCAAACATTTTACATTGATTGAGCGACTCAGTGGTGAAAAGAGATCAAGGGAGTGGATTGTTTTCTGGAGATTTGATTGAGTAATCTGTTATCTTTCTTCAGACTAATACGATGGTTCTGTGCACTGCACGTTATTAAAATACCCTGATCTCAGAATACTGGAATGGGCAGTTCCACCAGGCCATTACTGTTAGACAACGGTAGACACAAAATGCTGGAGTCAAGCCCCTGTCCCACTTTCATGACCTAATTGGCGACCTCTGTTGAGTTTGCCCTTGACTCATACTCGCAGCATGGTCACCACGAGGTCATAGGAGGTCATAGGGGGTCGTAGGAGGCCTTCGTAACTCTTCCTCGTGCTCATGAGTTGTCTCCGTGTAATCGTGGCGTCAAGTAGGTCGCGGCGTTTTTTCCAGCCTGATAAAAAATGTCCACGGGTTAAAAAAAAGGTCGGCATGGAAAAAATTGATACTTTTTACTCGTAGGTAGGTCGTAGTAGGTCGTGATGGTAATCGTAGATAGTCGTAGGTAGTCATAGGTCGGTAAATAGCTGAGAAAAATAAGCAAACATGACATAATTTTTTTCATGTGATAATTTTCCACTCGTAGCTAGTCGTGGTTGGTCTTAGGTGTGGAAGACTGAGGTCGAGGGGGGGTCGTAGGAGGTCGTAGACATAGTCGTAGGAGGTCATAGACATAGTCGTAGGATCCAGCCAGATGATCAGGGAAAGGTCAACCCCACAATGGTCCATTGTTGGCTGTGGGGAAGGTGATAACGTGTGGATACAAACTGAGAAACTGAGCAGGATGACAGTGAAACTAGCAGGATGACCAGGGTGGGGGAGGGACGGGGAGAGAGAGGGAAAGTAAGGGTTACTTAGAGTTAGAGAAATCACTACTCATATCGGTGCCCAAGGAAAATGTAAGCTGGCCAAGCGAAATGTGAGGTCCTGTTCCTCCAATTTGTTCCTCCAAAGGGTCTGAAGAAGGGTCTCGACCCGAAACGTCGCCTATCTCCATCGCTCCTTAGATGCTGCTGCACCCGCTGAGTTTCTCCAGCTTTTTGTGTAACCCTCGATTCTCCAGCATCTGCAGTTCCTTCTTTAACACCTCCAATTTGCATTCTGCCTCACTCTGACAGTGGAGGAGGCCCAGGACAGAAAGGTTAGTGTGGAATGGGAGGGAGAGTTAAAGTGTTGAGCAACCGGGAGATCAAGTAGACCAAGGATGACTGAGCAAAGGAGGAAGGCTTTGAATGTTTATATAATTTATACATTCCAAACTACTTATACATTCAATGGAGTCATTTGGATTTTTCAAGTAGATTGTTATGCCGCAGAATCAAAAGAATTAATAACACGTATTTACTTTTTTTTGGCATCTGATGAATAAACATAACCATTCTAATTGTTTTTCTTCTTTCACCTTTGGCACAGAAATGTTATTGTAATCCCACAAGTTTCTGCTTTCTCCCACAATAATTGTCTCTATTCTAAGAGATGATTTATGCACATGTCTCTAGCTGTGGACCATGGGAATAGCTGCATGGTAATTTGCCTGTCAACATACAGCAAACAATTCACCATTGCACTTGCGTCATCATTTTTAATTGGTTAACTTGGGTGGCACTTCAAGCAAGGGACGTGAGTGCCAGAGACAGGACCTCTCCTACACTTCCCTCTTACATAATGCCAACACCCACAGGTCAGATGTGTCCAATCTAATGCAGAAACAAAGGGAATTTCCTCACGTCGCACCTTGCTCTGTTTGTTCTTTGGGGAGGTTTGACAGAAACCTGGGATGTTCATCAGTTGGGGTAATTGGAGAGAAGGGTAATGATTCCAGGATAAACACACAGCGGAGAGGGAAAAGCGCAGGAAAATTCCCAGCAGTATCCTAGCTCAGGAATGAGCTGCGGTCTCAGAATATTTATTGCGCAAGTGAGACAAAGCCATTTCTTTCCTCAGGCTATTCCTTATCTTTCCCGAGTTGGTTTGCTGATCAGTGCCACTCCAGTGAAGATCTGTAGCCATCAGCGAGGCGGCTTGTGACCATTCAGACTCGTTTCACATCTAACCCTTGCAGTCATTAGAGAGGAGTAACTTTTAAGTCCATCATTCAGGCCTTGAATCAACTCTTAGTTCAGAATGAAGGGACATCCATCTTAACCACTGCATCGCCTGGTTTCATGTTCTCTCATCCCAAAGATGCTCTGTCTCTTTCTGATGTCTCTTTTTATTGTTCCCTCAGGTTGATCATATTTTCAACATTACTTTAATGTGCTCACAACCAAATAGTAATAATAATTTCTTTACATGTTAACAATATATATCTTTCAGCAGTAACATAAAATATAATCTTTCCTAGCTATTGTGTCTCTTTAAATTGGTTAAATGGATGAACTCATTAACAATCGATGCTTACAACCTCAGATGGTATGAAGGGAATTTAGTGTTGTGGGAAATTCCACACATTTCTAGGATTGTACCCTTGTCCAGTGGTGCTTTACATAGAAACATAGAAACATAGAAAATAGGTGCAGGAATAGGCCATTCGGCCCTTCGAGCCTGCACCGCCATTCAATGTGATCATGGCTGATCATCCAACTCAGTATCCCGTACCTGCCTTCTCTCCATACCCCCTGATCCCTTTAGCCACAAGGGCCACATCTAACGCCCTCTTAAATATAGCCAATGAACTGGCCTCAACTACCTTCTGTGGCAGAGAATTCCAGAGACTCACCACTCTCTGTGTAAAGAATGTTTTCCTCATTTCGGTCCTAAAGGAATTCCCCCTTATCCTTAGACTGTGACCCCTTGTTCTGGACTCCCCCAACATCGGGAACAATCTTCCAGCATCTAGCTTGTCCAACCCCTTAAGAATTTTGTAGGTTTCTATAAGATCCCCCCTCAATCTTCTAAATTCCATCGAGTACAAACCGAGTCTATCCAATCTTTCCTCATATGAAAGTCCTGACATCCCAGGAATCAGTCTGGTGAATCTTCTCTGTACCCCCTCTATGGCAAGGATGTCTTTCCTCAGATTTGGAGACCAAAACTGTACGCAGTACTCCAGGTGTGGCCTCACCAAAACCCTGTACAACTGCAGTAGAACCTCCCTGCTCCTATACTCAAATCCTTTCGCTATGAATGCTAACATACCATTTGCTTTCTTCACTGCCTGCTGCACCTGCATGCCTACTTTCAATGACTGGTGTACCATGACACCCAGGTCTCGTTGCATCTCCCCCTTACCTAATCTGCCACCATTCAGATAATAGTCTACCCTCATGTTTTTGCCACCAAAGTGGATAACCTCACATTTATCCACATTGTACTGCATCTGCCATGCATCTGCCCATTCACTCAGCCTATCCAAATCACCCTGCAGCCTCCAAGCATCCTCCTCACACCTAACTATACCCCCCAGCTTGGTATCATCTGCAAATTTGGAGATGTTGCATTGAATTCCCTCGTCCAAATCATTAATATATATTGTAAATAGCTGGGGTCCCAGCACTGAGCCTTGCGGCACCCCACTAGTCACTAGTCACTAGTTTAGTAGCCCACCATTAAGTCTACACAATTCATTCCCTTCCATTTGCTGGCAGGCCTGTATTAAGTTTAATCTTGCATCTTCCTTTGTGTGTAGATTATTCCAAATTTATCGTGCAGCTGCTCCTCAATTTTCAACTCTCGATGCCTCTTATATTTATGTGCAGATGTCCTCAACTTTCACGTGTTAACATCTCCTGCCTGGTTTCAATGGAGATCCCCCACTTCCACTTGCAAATATCCCCTTGATTCAGGAGTAGATCTCCCATGTGTAAATCTCAATTTTCACACGCAGATTTCTTATTGTTAGGAACTGTTTATTATAATTTTAATTCAGATTCTTTCATTTATGCTATGCTGTTAAATACATTTCCAATAAAAAGCAGTGCAAATCACAGATCCAATCACAAGCCAGCTATCAGACGTGACAAAAAGACACAAAGTGCGAGCGTAACTCAACGGGTCAGGCAGCATCTCTGGAGAATATGGATCGGTGACATTTCAGGTCCGGTCCCTTCTTTAGTGGAGGTGGGAGAAAGCTGGAAGAAAGGCGGGGGCTGGGCAAAGCTGGCAACTGATTGTTAGATACAGGTGAGGGAGATTTTCAACAGGCGGATAGTTGGACAAAGGCCAGAGATGAAAAGACAAAAAACGTGACATTAGGATAGAAGAGGTGCAAATGGTAAAGCCAGAAGACGTAAGATGGGTGGAAGGAGGAAGGAGACGGATGAAGGGGTCAAATTGGTGCAAATCCAAGTGGGACCACAGGGAAGAGGGGGGTGGGGGGGGGGGGGAGAGGCTGTCTGCAAGTTAGTTACCTAAAGGTGGAGAATTCACTGCTTATACCGTTAGGTTGTAAGCTCCTCAAGTGGAATGTGAAGTGTTGTTCCTCCAGTATGTGCCAGGCCTCTGTCAATAAAGGAGGCCTGGGACAGAAAGGTCAGTATGGTAATGGGAAGAGGAGTTAAAATAGTTAGCAACCAGAATATCCAGTAAGCCTTGGCAATGAGAATTAAGGCCAGAAGTCTAGGGGTAACATGAGGGGGAACTTCTTTACTCAGAGAGTGGTGGCTGTGTGGAATGATCTTCCAGCAGAAGTGGTGGAGCCAGGATCGATTTTAACATTTAAAAGTAAAGTGGATAGGTATATGGACGGGAAGGGAATGGAGGGGTATGGTCTGAGTACAGGTAGATGGGACTAGGGGAAAATAAATGGTCGGCACGGACTGGAAGGGCCGAGAAGGCCTGTTTCCGTGCTGTAATTGTTATATGGTTATTCTATGGTTATATGGTTATAAATTGAGCGCAAGTGATTGGCAAAACAGTCGCCAAGTCAACGCTTGGTAATGCTAATATACAGGAGGCCACATTAGAAACGTCAAATACGGTCGATGAGGTTAGAGGAGGTGCAGTTGACCATCCGTTTCATAAGGAAGGACTGCTGGGGTCCCTGGATGGTGGTGAGGAAGGAGACATAGGGACAGATGTTACATCTCCTGCGACTGCAGGGGAAAGTACCTGGGAATGTGCTTGCGTGGAAAGGGACGAGTGAACCAAGGAGATGCAGATGGAGTGGTCTCTGCAGACGATGTAGAGGAATAGGGATGGGAAGATGTGGCTGGAGTTGGAATCACATTGAACGTGGTGGAAATGTTGGAGGATGATGCGTTGGTGCATAGGCTGGTGGGGTGAAAGGTGAGGACCAGTGGAACTCTCTCCTTGTTCCATCTGGGGTAAGTAGGAACAAGAGCAGAACTACATGGCAGAGGAGACTGGGATCCCTCTACAGTAGGAGGGGGAAGCCACATTCAATAAAGAAAGAGGGCATCTCGGATGTACTAGCATGGAAATCTGAATCTTGGAAGCAGTTGCAGCAGAGATGGAAAAATCAAGAGTATGAGATAGCGTATTTGCAAGAGGCTGATTAGGAGGAAGTGTAGTTCAGATAACTAGGATAATTGACTCTGGGAGTCAATGGGTTTGTAGTGGACGTCAGTTGAAAATGTGTCTGCTGTGAAGTAGACAGAGAGATCACGGAAGGAGAGAGGGGGTGTTGGAGATACAGCCACGTGAATTTGAGGGCCGAGTGATCATTAGTGGTGAAGTTAATGAAATCAATGAGTTGTCCATGGGTACAGTGGGCAGCCCTGATGCAGTCGTCAATGAAGCGGAGAGAGGGTTGGAGGAGGGTGGCAGTGCCCGTATGGAACAAACATTGAAACATAGAAAGTAGGTGCAGGTGCCAGTTGGCCCTTTAAACTAGCACCGCCATTCAATATGATCATGGGTGACCCTCCAGAATCAGTAACCTGTTCCTACGTCTTCTCCATATCCCTTGATTCCACTAGCCCCTAGAGCTCTATCTAACTCTCTCTTAAAAACATCCAGTGAATTGGCCTCCACTGCCTTCTGTGGCAGAGAATTCCACAAATTCACAACTCTCTTGGTGCAAATGTTTTTCCTCATCTCAGTCCTAAATGGCCTACCCCTTATTCTCAAACTGTGACCCCAGGTTCTGGACTCCCCCAACATCAGGGACATTTTTCCTGCATCTAGCCTGTTCAATCCCTTAAGAATTGTATATGTTTCTATAAGATCCCCTCTCATCCTTCTAACAAGGGCTATTCCATATATCAATAAAAAGGCAGACATAGCTGGGGCCCAGGTGAGTGCCCCTGGATATACCTTTAACTGAAGGATGTGGAAGGAGAAAGTGAGTGTGTTTCTAGACATGATGCTCCCAATTAATTGGATACAATGCCAGCAGTTTCTGTTCTTCTGTCTCTCCGGTAATCTTGTGCAGTTACTTATCATGTACCTGTTGCCATTTGAACCCAATGCTACAGGCATCTATTCCTCTTTGTTGCTCCTCTACCAACAGAAAGTCATTACAGCAAAGCAAATTGTGCTTTTAATTTGCCACATGATGTTTGTTATGTGTTTCAGAATTAGGACCATGGATATGTACAATGAATGGCCCCTGAAAACAGGCAGAGGCATTATGGTGCACAATTACTCCAAGCCAGTTTGATGTACTGCAGACACCACTGCTTCTTTGTACTACCTGCTCATTAAAAGCGATTCTGTGTCCAGCTAGCGGTGCTGATTGACTGGATGCCTCAGCGGGTGAAAGAAGGAGAGGGAAGGAGAGCATCTTTTGCATTGAAATAAATACAGTTTTATGCGGTACATCAGTCTTCCCTCACTCCCTGCCATGCTCCATCTGAACTTGCTCTCTTTAACTTCAAGTCTACTCTGCCATTCAATCATGGCTGATCTATCTCTCCCTCCTAACCCCATTCTCCTGCCTTCTCCCCATAACCTCTGACACCTGTACTAATCAAGAATCTATCTATAGTAAGGCAGGGCAGGTGACTGAAGTGTTAGTTGGAACATCCCTTTGGACCGATGACCATAATTCTATTAGTTTTCAAACAGTATTGGAAAGGGATAAAATGTAGTCGAAAAGTTGAAGTGCTAAATTATCACCAGAACAATGTTGATGGTAATACACAGGAACGTTCAAGAGTTGATTGAGGAAGGCTGCTTGCAGGTACAATGGTGGCCAGCAAATGGGGGGCTTTTAAATATGATATACATAGAGTTCAGAGTCAGCATGTTCCTCTTGGAGCGAAGGGAAAGGCTGGCAGAAGTTGGGAACAATGTATACCAAGGGATATTGAGGGTCTAATCTAGACGAAGGAGACATGTGTCAGGAGGAGGCAGCAGGGATGAAGTGAATTCCTTGAGGAGTACAGGGGGTGTAAGTGTACATTTAAGACAATTACTTCAGACATTGGGTGGTGAACCTTTGGAATCCTTGAGCCTGGATAAAACAAATGGATAATAATGCCCCTGTCCCACTTAGGAAACCTGAACGGAAACCTCTGGAGACTTTGCGCCCCATCCAAGGTTTCCGTGCGGTTCCCGGATGTTCCTGGAGGTTTTTGTCAGTCTCCCTAATGGTCGTTTTAAAAATCGATAATTTTTTAGTCGAAGCCGGTTGCGATGCTAGTTGAAGGTAGCTGCTGGAGGACAAAAACCTCCGGGAACCGCACGGAAACCTTGGGTGGGGCGCAAAATCTCCAGAGGTTTCCGTTCGGGTTTCCTGAGTGGGACAGGGGCAAAAGAAGCTTAAAATTATGTTCATTTCTGCCACTGATTGGCTGCTGTGTGGTAAAACACGGCATGTGGCCACTTTCACAATCTTTAAAAGGAGGAGTTTCAACCTTTGTTATGCTAAGTATTTAATCTTGTACGTTATTCAGCATTTATAAAATAAATACATATTGTTCTTGTCCACTGTGTGTCCGTGGAACCTGACTTTGTGTTCATTTGAAACAGCGATTTCAAGATGTCAAGGAAATGAAGGGATAAGGGAATAATACTGGGAAATGTTACTGAGGTAAAAGATCAACCTTGATCTCGATAAACTATGGAGCAGGCTGACAGGGACACGCCGCCTAAATGTATTCCTATCTCTTATGTTCTGGGGCAGCTGGGGCAGTGAGGAATGTTGGTGTAGGTGGCACGTCACTGAGGGTCAAGGTTATCCATGAGTTCTGTTTCATAAACCACAGATGAGGACTTTGATGAAGGAAGCCACAGACGACTATCATACAGTTTAACATCAAGGCATCTGGAAGAGTTTATCAAGCTGGCAGTGGGCTTTGCATAATGTTTGATGCTTTCCTTTCAGCATGCAAGTGGCAGCTAACTCAGTTAGGGACATGTGTCGTCCAGCCATGATCTGCATTCTGATGTCTTAACTTCCATTAAAGCACTAGCAACAGGCATTTAACATCTGGAAACTATGTTTATTTGTAAATAGCTCGTTCTAAGCTCCCCGCAGTCTAGTTTCAGTCAATAAAATACTGAATCAAGCACTTGAACAACTAAGCTTTATTTTGGATAACACAACACAAATTCCCCTATACAATACCTAACCACCTTCGATCCTTGTATCTGCTTGGCCAAGCCCTTCCAGCCTTGTGCAAGCAGAGACACTCCAAAGGGTCACGCTCCCAAGCGATCTTCCAGAAGATCGACATTGGACCTCGTGGTAGCTACCTTCTATAGGTCCCCGAACCTTGAGGGGCCAAACCAAATGGGGGTGGTCCCTATAAAGTCCAATAACACATATCCATTATAACAGTACATGATGGACAGTTCCCCAATCCAATAACATAGTAACCAATACATTGTATTCGAAAGGAGCTTCCAGAAGGAAGCTAACACAAATGAATAATGCAACATGTGCCCTGGGATTCAAACAGTTCCTCCAAGGCTCCAAACCAATCAACAATTAACAGGATAAACATCTTGCAACATTATATTTACTATGTACAGTCAGTTTGCATTGACCCAATCGGTTCAATGCAATTTACACCTCACTGTAAGACTTCTGCAGATGTCCCATTCTTTCTCTGCAGCTCTTATCTAGGCCACAGACAAACTGGCACCATTCAGCAGCTTGTCTCAGTTCTGCAAAGACACATTTAACTTTAGCAGTACATCAGCCCTTACTCAATTGTAATACTGTGGCTGCTCCAATTTAGCCAGGATTAACATATTTATGTCTCATTGCACCTTCCTCATTCACCTCATCCAGTCTGTTAATTCTTCCAGTTTTGGCAATGTCCTCCTCTGAAAGATTTGTCTCTTTATCTTGATTTCTCATTAGAAAAAAAATTCAAACTTGAAAATGAATTATGAATTCTATTCATAATAATAATGTCAGAATCCCTTTCATGAGTGTGTTATAGTTATGCCCACAATAAGAAATGTTTTTTTGATTTATTCACCAGCTCACTGTGTATGCACTAAGGCAGGAGTTCAGTCTACACACCGTAGTAACCCCTGGCCAATTGTTAATGTCTTGCCAACTGAACTACATATTGCCCTGCACAATGAGTTGCTGGATCTCTTCCTAATTGAATAAATGCCCTTCCATGTGCAAAGTGATTTGAGATCATTGTAAATAAGAATAAATATGGTGTAGAGGATTCATCAATCCCATAGTAATAGGCTTCAAATGCTATGTAAACACAAATAATGATCTCACAGAATAATACACCAGAAGACGCTGAGGTAATGAGTTATTAAAAGATTGACATCATCGCTATTTGATATGCTGGTAGACGCTAATTTAAATGTTCCATTTAAATGCTGCCGATGAGCAATATTTGACTACAATCTTACTAAACTGATTTATGAAAGTGAATGGATAGGGCATAAATAAATATTTGCTGAAAATTCAAAGGAGATTACATACATACATGCATGTTGTTCAGATGCTACTGTGGTTTTCCCGTAAGTAATTCTGGATGCCCAGTCATGGGGAGAATGTTGGAAAACACTGAGGCGAACAACCAAGAACAAATTTAAAAAAAACAATAAACAATGGGGGGGATCTTTATTATAAATACAAAAATACTTAAATGCATTGAGTTTACAGCGCTGAAACAGTCAGGATCGAACTCGGGTCTCTAGCGCTGCAAGGCAGCAACTCTAACCCTGCACCACCGTGCTAGCTTATTTGTGTGAAATAGTTAATACCCAGTCTCCAGAAAGATTTCATACAGTTTAAGTTATAACTTGTGAAAGTAAAATGTCGGAAGGTCCAAATAAGAATGGAAGCTCGATGAAAGTATAGTAAAATGTACAGAGGGATCTTGGGGTGCAAGTCCTTAGCTCCCTGAAATTGGCAACACAGTTCAGAGGGCCTTAAAGAAGGCATACAGCCTACTTGCCTTCACCAGGCAGAGGACTGAGTACAAACGTCGGGAAGTCATGTTATAGCTGTATGAAACTTTGGTCAGGCCACATTGGGAGTATTGTGTGCAATTCCGGGTGCTGTATCACAGGAAGGATATGGAGATTCTGGAGAAGGTGCAGAAGAGGATCACGAGGACGTTGCCCGGATTGGAATGCATTCGCCATGCGGAGGGGTTGGAGAAGCAAGGACTGTTTTCTCTGGAGTACAGAAGGCTGATAAAAGAGTATAAAGTTATGTCGTAGCTATGAAAGATATTCAGAGTCTTTTTCCTAAGGTGGAAGCATCAAATACTTGAGTGCATAGTTTTAAGCTGGGGTGGGGGTGGGGTTGAAGGAGTGTTTAAAATTAGTGTATGGGACATGTTTTTTACACAAAGAGCAGTAGGTGCTTGGAACACACGGTCGGGTGGGGGGGGGGTGGAAGGTAATGGAAGCAGATATACTACAGCAGCGTTTAAGAGGCATATAGACAGGCGCGTGAATAGGCAGGGAATGGAGAGACGCAGACCACGTGCAGGCAGATGTTTACTTTGAATTGGCATCATGATTGGCACAGACATCATGGAACACAGTACACATTCCTGTGCCGTCCTGTTCTCAAGAATATATTTACAGCATCACTAAACCTTTATGACGTACAGGATGTATATCAAGCGGGGGAAACAAATGTTTCGAATAAATTGCCAAAGAAAGTCATTGGTTCTGACGAGAGAGAAATCAATATTAAACTACGTGAGTGAATGGATTCAAGTCAATAGTGAGAAGGTGCACAACTGGGGCCGAGATATCAAATGAAAGCTAACACCTAGAGTGTAAAGCTTTCTCTTGCTCCTACAGAGTTTATATTACCAGTTAAATTTCCTTGGCAGTTCATTGGCAGACATGCTCTTAATACAACCATTAACCTATGTATTTTAAATGGATTAATTGCTTCCCTGAAACAAAGCCGAGAAAGGGTTTTACATGAACAATGAGTAAATGCTGGACACAGTAATATTAATCTTCTTCATCTGTAAAATAAAAAGTAATCACAGTTCACATTACAGGCCTTTTCTCTCCGATTATAAATAAATGAATCTTGGTACAATGGTCATTCCTCTGCCCTTCAAGAATCAGTTTCTCTGTTGCAATTACACTGATAGGTGTTCAGCATAGAATTAGTACCTTCCATTGGATTTCTCCTTCAGAAAGAAAAAGATCAGCTAATATCTTAAGTGGTTTGATAATGTTTGTTAAACAAATGTTCTAATTTACTTACTGGAAAGTCTCCAACAAAGATGTGTATTAATATGCACTCTACAAGAGCATATTTTAACGTTAAATCAAAATGAAATAGTGTTATTCAGTTGTATTGAATGGTCCTGTGGGATTTATTAGCTGTGCCAGATAAATGGATAATAAGATGCTTAAAATTGTATTGATTTCTTCCAGTGATTGGCTGGTGTGTGGCAAAGCATGGCACACAATCAAGGTTGATTGGGAAATTCTGCCATTGCACCTGAAAAAGCCTATAAATCCCAGGTCCAATTTGGTAATCGTTCAAAGTAGAGTAGAATTTCAACCTTGGTCATACCAAAAATATAATGTAACATCTTTTACAGCAGGTTAAAATAAATGGCAAGATGATGATATTTTGGAATATCTGCATTGTAAATTATACGTAACATTCTAGTCCAATGAAGATAGAAACAAACTGTGGGAGTAACTCAGCATCTCTGGAGAAAACAAATAGGTAACAATTCTTTCGATTGTGGAGACACTTCTTTAGATTGGTTGAGAGTCGGACTGTCATCATGTCCATATCTATTTGGGACTGAATCAGCTCATCTACTGCTGAAGCCCACACCTTACCTTTCGTTAGTGAAAGATGCAGCATGAAACAGGTCCTTTGGCTCACCGAGTCCACGCCAACAATTGATCACCTGTTCCTACTAGTTCAACGTTATCCCCTTTCTCACACACTCCCTGAATACACCAGGGGCAATTTATAGAGGCCAATTAACCTACAAACCCACATGTCTTTGGGATATGGGAAGAAACCCACATAGCCATTTGGAGAACGTGCAAATTCTACACAGAGTACCCCAGGTCTGGGTCAAATCTGGGTCACTGGAACAGCGAGGCAAGAGCTCTACTAGCAGTTACAACACATTTGGATATAACCATTCCAATCACCAGTCTCCCTGAACCCATTCTGCATAAATCTGAGGCCAACCAGAACTATTTAGTCCATGCACTGAACTGAACTTGAAGTTCTCAACGTTGCTTCCATAACGCCACATGGTTTCACCGTTCCCTATCTCTGAAATTCCCTCCAAGCTCTATCACCGCAGAGATGTCCGCACCGTGCTCCTCTAATCCTGGCCACTTGCAGCAGCGCCTTCAGCTATCAAGCTCCAATGCTTGAATAATCCCTCAGAATCCTTTCAAGTCATAATATGCATCACATATGTGAGAAAGAGTGAATATGCATCATCTTAACATTTATATTATGCTGCTTTCCAACATTGGGGGTGGGGGGGGGGGGGGGGGAAGGGGGGAAGGTGATGACCTTCGAGTAAACAGCAGCACACAGTCTCGTCTTTGGAACCATGTCTGAGTGTGGGTCACAACAGGGAAGGGTGAATTTAGACTGGGCTCAAGTTACAGGAGACTCAATAGTTAGGAATAGTAAGATTGAACGAGAACTTACCAGTTCGAAGGTTGATGTTTATTTTATGAGGAGTCGAAGTGAGGGATTTCGTGAAGAGCCCGCCGGCGCGCATGCTCGACATACTTCAAAGTAGCGGCGTGGAATCACAGAAACCAACAAAAGAAATGACTTCGCATAGTTTGATTGAATTGACTAAGATTACCAGATGAAGGTGATTGAGGGTTGGGCGAGGAGGGCACGAAATCCCTCACTTCAACTCCTCATAAAATAAAGATCAACCTTCGAACTGGTAAGTTCTCGTTCAATCTTACTATTTCATTTCGGAGTCACGTGAGTGACTTCGTGAAGACTTCAAAGCTTCTGTGATTACACGCCCTGGACCACGTCCATGCTGACACACCACTACCAGGGATGGATGGGAGGAACAAACTTGCTCAATAGTTCATACTGCAAAACAAGAGCATATTTATTAATAACAAATCAAAACCCCTCATGCGGGGACATCTCCACGTTCTTGACCTGCATTCAGCACGGCTTCTGCGAACTGTAGAGGAGCAGCAACAGGCTTGTTATAAAAACGCTGGAACACAGCTTCATTCGCCCATCCTGCTGTGGCGAGAATTTGGTCCATGGGCACCTCCATGACCCTCGCCGCTGACGTCGATGCAGCCCTGGTGGAATGAGACTTGAACACATTAATGTCGATACCTGACTTACCCAAGACGACTCGAAGCCACCTGGATATCGTCTGGACTGTCACTCGATGATGAGGTCTCTTATGAGTGACAAGCAGGTATCTCTCCATTCCTCTGATGCGTGCCGTCACTTTGACATAGTGGCGGATATGTGAGACTAAACATAGCCTAGCATCTGCGGGGTATGCCGGGAACTTCAGCTGCAGCCCTGTGCACCCAGGTCTATGCTGCTTTAGTAGCTCGTCAACGAAAAAGACTACTTCTGTAGGGGTAGCTGTCATTCTGTCGACACGCAGTTTGTGTAGTGTCTGTACCCTCTGAGCTGAAGTCAGCGCTAGTAACATCACCAGCTTCATGGTGAGTTGGTCCAGTTGGAGCCCTTCCATGGGAGACCACGTCCTGAGCAGGGTTAATACGTCCCTGACATCCCAGGTGATATTATAGCGTGGTGTAGGCGGATTCATATTGAATATACCCCGCATGAGTCTGGACACTAGCCTGTTGGATCCTACCGCAATCTTGAGGTAGAATGATAGCGCACTTCTGGCGCTGTTGATGGCACTGTAACTTAAGTGTTCATCATGGTGCAACCCCGCGAGGAATTCCAGGACGTCGGTTATTGTCACGTCATCGTACGTGATGCGAGAGCGGCTGCAGTAGGCTTCCCACTTCTTAATATGCGAGCGGTATCTTCGCCTTGTGGACTCTCGACACGACGCCCCGATGGTATCCATGGTCCGAGCCGAGAGGCCGTATTGGACTAACGGCCTGTTCAGAACCTGCAAGCCAACAAATTTAAATAGCCATGGCAGGGATGTGGCTCCCCTGAGACAGGGTGAGTAACCAATTGTGGGCAACCCTTCAAAAGGACCCAAGGTTCGTTGAGCATGTCAAAGACCACCGGATACCAAGGCTGTGTGGGCCAGTCGGGTATAATAAGGATGCCCTTGGCAGCATCTGCCTGAATCTTTCGCAATACCCGACTGATGAGGCAAAACGGAGGGAAGGCATAGAAAAACCAATTCCCCCAGTCCAGCGAGAATGCATCTAGCGCTATTGCCCCAGGATCTGGTTCCCATGAAACGTAGGCTGGTACCTGATGGTTCAACCGTGACGCAAAAAGGTCAATGTCCGGTTTACCAAATTTGGCTGTGACTTTAGAAAAAATCTCAGGATGCAACATCCATTCAATGTTGTCATTAAATTTGCGTGACCTGGTGTCCGCCACAGTATTAAGCTCACCTGGCAAATAGGTAGCTGAAATCCAAATGTCTCTTTGAATACACCAGAGCCAAATTGAGTTAGCCAATTTGTCACACGAAACTGACCGGGTACCACCCATATGGTTTAAATATGCCACTGCTGTGGTGTTGTCTATTTGGAGACGGACGTGTGCTCCAACAAGCTTGGAACAATATGCACGAAGTCCGTGAAATGCTGCCAGCAACTCCAAATAGTTAATCCCTTGAGTCAACAACATCGATGCCTCAAGGGTGTCCCATCTACCCCCACAACTAGAGCAATTATCAGTAGCTCCCCAGCCATTGGAGCTTGCATCAGTCTGTAAATATACCACCGGATTAGCCTCCCTGACAGGCTTAAATGAGTTGCTAATGTGACACACCCACCATTGCAACTCAGTTATCGCTTCGGACGGCAGCTGCATAGATCGATCGTAATGACCAGCGTTCCGTTTTAACGCAGTAATTTTAGCTCTTTGCAAAATCTGATAATGCAAAGGTCCATATCGTGCTGCCGGAAACAAAGCCACTAACTTGCCAATTACTGTGGCTGTATGCCGAATCGATGGTATATTGGTGCCAATTAAGCCTCTGCACACCTTAGTGACTTCCTCAATTTTGTTAATTGGTATAGTTATCCTCATGCTCATTGCGTTCACCGTGAACCCTAGGTAATCAATTACCTGGGCAGGGCAGAACTTCGATTTCTCTGGATGGACAATGAATCCTAATTGTTGAAATATATTGACAGCAGCTGCAACACCCTGTTCAGCCAATTGCAGGGTGTGGCCCACAATAAAGACATCATCTAAATAGGCCATAACTATGTGATGTCGTTGTCTCAAATAAGCCATGATTGGCTTCACCAATTTAGTGAACAATCTAGGGGCAGTAGTAAGCCCATTAGGCAAAGCCTTATACTGCCAAAGTTGCCCCATCCAGATAAATTTCAAAAACCTTCTATCATCTTTCTGGATGGATACTGAATAATATGCATCCCTCAAATCAATGCATGCCATAAAGCAGCCATGAGAAATCAATGATTTGGCTGTTTCAAACGTATCCATTTTAAAATGAGTATATGTTACAAACGTATTCAAACGGGTTAGATCAATAATGACACGACAGCCTCCATCCTTCTTAGGTCTAGTAAATATGTTCGAAACAAATTCAATTGGCTCATGCACTGTTTTCTCAATCACACCCTTCTGTTCCAAACTTAAAATTTCCTTGTAACCTGCTGCCTGTTCTGCAGCAGACAATTTGAACGTACGACCAGGCATGTGCTGGGATGGAGGAATGTCGCCATTAATAAACTCAATTGTATGCCCCCGAATATTCCGCAACACATACTCATCACCAGTAAAATTACCCCATGCATCCAAAAACAACCGTAAACGACCACCAACATGGGAAGTTAAACAGAGAGAAAAAAGAGAACCAGACCCCCTCACCTCCGTGGTTACCGGCGGTCCTTGACACGTGTGGGTGGCCGTGGAGGTGCTGGGTTGGCTTGAGGGCGCGGCGTCTTCGATTTCCACAAAGGTCTCTGCCGACCCTGTCCTAAAAAAGACCCTTGGTGCTGGTTCTGGTGCTGTTGTCGTTGTGGAGCTAGAGGGCGAGTCCTCGTCGAGGCACCGGCCGACCCTCGTGAGCGAATGTATGGAGCTTTTGAGCCTGACGGTGTGGGGGCACTCTGAGAGCGCATGATCCCCACCGTTTTGGCTTGTTCGTCAAGCTCTTTGACTCTCTTCGAGAGGTCCTCACCAAAGAGTTGACGGGGCGGCGGCGGCGGCGGTGGTTTGCACAATCCTGCAAACTTCGGGTTGAGTGCTGGGCGGATGCTGTTTTTGCGAAACCCGTTGATTTCGTGCTGGGTCGCGCACAATAAGGCCAGAGCATCTTCCTGGTCCAAATTCAGTTCGTCCCCGTCCACCGACCGCGCAAAGGCGGTAATACCGGCCGTGAGGAGTTTCAGGATCCGCTGCAATTTTAGCTCCTGTTGACGGATAGCCGCACTGATGTTGCCCCATATTGGCGTATTGACCACAGGCACGTTGAGGGAGTTGCAGTTTGATGGAGCCTTGTGCCGGCTCATAGCCTGGATGAGGACTTCTTCCTGCAGCACCTGATTATTAAGAAAGTCCACTGTGGCTGCCAGCTTTGTATTTAGAGGAAGACCAGCCGTATGTGGGGCCGCGAATTTGGTCGCCACATCCAAGAGTTCTTCCGCTGGCACCTCCAACGGAGTTGGTACGGGATCCACCAGAACCTCCTCCTCCTGCTGCTCCAGGCTGATAGTAGATGTTGGTGAAGACGCCCTGTGCCTGTTGCTGCCCTGCTGTTGTTGACGTTGAAGCAGGAGCTCCAGCAGCCGCTCCATACGGTCATTACGCCCTTCACCCTGAACACTCAGGTGGTCGGAGTCCTCCGGCTCTGAAAAGAAAACCGGGCTCCTGTCATCGGCCCGCACCTCGTCGAGGCCCTGCCGGTGCCGGTAGTTGTCGCTAACAGCCGCCGAGGCGAAACTGCGCGATTCCTGCGCGGGCGTGTTCAATCGCCTCCGTTTAGCGAGAGCTGAAGCCGCTGCCACTAAGGGCACTTGCGGCGAGGTGTCGGCACCAGCCGAAGCATGGCTGCCTGGGGCCCGCGCAGTCTTGCCGGCTGCCCACATCGTGGACGTTGCCGACGCATGGTCTCGCCCACCCATCCATGGGGGGCTCGGCGACCGTGACGAGACCCGACTCGACCGACCCGTCCCGGCGTCGAGAGTCGGGGTGTGCCGGCTGGACCTCACAGCCGCCCCGGGTCTCGCCCTGGAACCTGACCGCTCCTCCGCGATAGGCAATGCCTTAGCCCTAACAGGGTTAGGCTTCTGGGCTCCTACCCTCCCCCTTCTCGGAGGGCTGAGTGGAACAGACCGTGCAACGGCACGTGCCCTGCTCGAGGTCGCCAGCGAGCCCGCTGACGACCTGACTGCCATGGCAGGGTCCCCCTGCTCTGGCGGCACACCACACTCCTCCTGGTCGAACTCCTCCGAGCTGTGGTGTGCTGGCGGACCTGGACCTGTAATCACAGGGCTTACCCACATCTCCGTCTGAGTCCCGGCCTGCGCTGCAGGTATTGCCGATGGTAAAGGCCCCGGAACTGTTGACCGGCGAACTCGTCCTGACGTCCTCCGGCCCTTCGAACTCCCATCCATGTCCTTGCTGCAAGACATAATCAGACAACAAGGACCACCAACTAAAGGTAGAATACTCACCTCCGTGGCCCCTTATGAAGGGCTGGCGAGGAGCGCGCTCCACCGCCAGCCGTCGCAGCAACGCGTTACGACGATATGTCGAGCATGCGCGCCGGCGGGCTCTTCACGAAGTCACTCACGTGACTCCGAAATGAAATACAGCAGGGAGATTCTGTGGCTATAAGTGGCAGGTTCTGGGACTGCAGGATAGTGTGTTACCTGCATCGTGCCAGGGTCGAGAATGTCTCTAAAGGGCCTGTCCTACAAGCATGCAACTCTATGCGATGAGCGCGACCTAACGTGGTCGCTTGAGCCATCCGGCGTCGTGGGGCCGGTCCCACTTCGATCGCCGGAGCCGTGCAGAATTGGGCGGAGTTCGCCCCGACATCACGCGGGGCTCCGAAAAACTGACTATGTTCAAAAATTCCGCGCGGCAACGGCTTGTCGGCTCACAGTCGCCTCGACGCATTACACACCGCCCCGACATCATGCCTCCGTGAACCTATCTGTAGGTGCCTCCGTGACCCTCTATGTTTGTGGCTCCATGGCCCTCTGTGTGTGTGTGCCTCTGTGCCCCTCTCTGTGTGCCCTCTCTGTCCTGGCGAACTTACCTTAGACTTCGCTCCAAGTTCGCCTCACTTTGCGCCGCGTTGCGCCACTCACCCGACCTCCGTGCAGCCCCTGCTGCCGGTTTGGTCGCGCTTGCCGCATGCAGGCGCATGCTGGTGGGAACGGCCCTGTACAGGGGATCACCCGACATCCGCGTGGCCCCTGCTTCTAGTTTGATCGCGTCCATCGCATAGAGTTGCATGCTTGTAGGACAGGCCCTTAAGAGGTGCAGTGGTAGATTTGCTGCCTAAAAGTGGCAGAGGCTTGGATTCGATCCTGACGATGTTCTCCCCTTGACCGTGTGGATTTCCCCCGGGTGGCTCCAGTTCCCTCCCATACTCCACAGATTTGTAGGTTAATTGGCTTTGGTAAAGATTGCAAATTGTCGCTAGTGTGTAGGATAGTGCTAGTGTAGGGGATTGCTGCTCGCCATGGACTCGGTGGGCCAAGGGACCAGTTTTCCCTTGCTGTATCTCTGAAACTAAAAGTGAAAGTTGCAGGACACTCTCATGGGGGAGGGGAGAGCACCAGAAAATGCTGTGCACGTTGATGTAAATGACATAGGTAGAAAAAGGTTTAAGTAGGAACTGCAGATGCTGGAAAGTCAAAGGTAGACAAAAATGCTGGAGAAACTCAGCGGGTGAGGCAGCATCTATGGAGCGAAGGAACGTCACCTATTTCCTTCGCTCCATAGATGTTGCCTCACCCGCTGAGTTTCTCCAGCATTATTGCCTACCTTAGGTAGAAAAAGGGATGAGGTTCAATAAAATTAATATAGGAATTTAGCTAAAGGTTGAAAAGCAGAAACACAAGGTCAGTAATCTCCAGTTTACTGCCAGTGCCATATGCTAGTGAGGGTAGGAAAAGGAAGATATGGCAGGTGATTGGATGACTGGCAAGTTGGTCAGGAGGTCAGGGATTCAGATTTTTGGTTGACTCGGGTCTCTTCAGGTGGAGAATTAACCTGTACAAGAAGGATGGGTGACAATGAACTAAAGGGTGATCAAGATCTTAGTGGGTAGATTTGCTGGAATTATTAGGGAGGGTTTAAACTAGATATGCGGGGGTATGGGATCCAAAGCAGTGGTGAAGCAGATGAGAGGCTACAAGACAATAGAGAAGTCAACAACAGCCAATTCCTTAGACAAGACAGGCCGGGAGTGAGGAAAGACTGTTAGATTAAATTACATTTATCTCAATGCAAGAGGCCTGACAGGTAATGCGGACAAACTCAAGGCATGGATAGGTCCGTGGGACTGGGATAATTTAGCCATTACAGAAACATTATGAAGGAAGGGATAAGACTGGCAGCTTAATGTTCCAGCATACATGAGCTACAGGTGGAATAGAGTTAGAGGAATGAGCACAGGGAGTTGTATTATCGATTAAGAAGAACTTTGCAGCAGTAATCGGAGATTAAATTACTGAGGGATCGTCCAGCAAGACTTTATTGGCAGAGAAGAAGAATTACAAAGAGATGAACACCTTATTGTAGCCCCCCACCCCCCAAATAGTCAATTAGAGGAACACATATGCAGGAATATTGCAGAGATATGCAAGAATAATAGTGTGGTTAAAGAAGGGATTTTACTTTTTCTAATATAAAGTAGGACTGCCATGGTGCTAAGAGCTTAGATCACGTGGAATCTGTTGAATGTGTTCAGGAAAGTTTCCTTAGATTATATACAGAGGGCCCTACAAGGGAGAGAGGAAACATTGACTAACTCTTGGATAATAGGGTAAGACAAGTGACAACGGTGTCAGAGGGGTGCACATGTCAAAGGACAGAATTGGTCCACAAGTGTAAATTCAAAGTTGATTGGAATAAATTATTTTGTGGGCAAGGTGGTCAGGCAACGTGAGATAGCAAGGTTACAAAGTCTGCATGTTCCTGCTAGAGTGAAATACAAGGCTGGAAGATATATTGAACCCAGGATTGCAAGAGATATTGAAGTTCTGTAGAGAAATAGAGGGAGGTTTGTACAGTTACAAGCAGCTAGAATGACTTGAATTCTTGGAGGAGTAGACTGTGAATGGCAGTGCTGGCTCAAAGTGCCGAATGCCCTGCTCCTGCACCTATTGTCTATTTGAGGTTAGAAAAAAGGGGCTTGGGATGTGAGTGAGACCAGATGGAGATTGGAAAAAAAGAAGTTAAAAAAAGTCTGAAGAAAGGTCCTGACCCAAAACGTCACGCATCCCTTTTCTCCAGAAATGCTACTTGACCCGCTAAGTTACTCCAACACTTTATGTCTATCTGCAGTAGAGAAGTACTGAATGTCATAAACCATATAAAGAAGCCTGACCCTTTAGAGTAGAAACTGTCGGAGCCCTGGCATTATCATAACGAAGATTGGCTAAGGTTGTGCCTTATGTTAGACGGGCTACAAAGAGAAACGTGGGTATGATAGACTAGGAACCCAAACATCTGTGGTAGGCAAGATACTGGAGTGGCTTCTAAGGGATAATACAGACAAATGAACTCAGGGCATGGATAGGTGAGTTGGTCTGGGATATTTTAGCCATTACAGAAACATTACTAAAGGAGGGATAGATCTGGCAGCTTAATGTTCATGGGTACAGGTGCTACAGGTGGAATGGACCTGGAGAAGAGTATTGGGAGTTGCATTTTTGTGCAGCTTTATGCCTGCCTCACAAATTGGATTGAGGGTTGTTTTTTAATAACCAAGAAGGGCCACAGACATAGTCTGCATGGACTACAGCAAAACTTTGATAAGGTTCTGCATGCAGGACTGCTCTGGAAAATGCCTCTAGGGTGTGCTAGCTAACTGGATACATAATTGGCTCGATGGTTGGAAGCAGAGGAGCATAATGGCATATGGAGCATAATTTGGATAAGGTCAGGATGTTCACAGTGAATGGCAAGGACCAGCGGTGTGTTGTCGAACAGTGGGATCTGGGAATGCAGGTGCCCAATTTTATGGATGTGGTGTCACAGGGAGACAGGGTGATGAAGAATGGTTTTGCTGCAACGGTGAGGGCATTGAGTGGAGGTATATGAGGTATATGATATATCTTCTTATCAAGTCCACACACAAGATTAGAACTTGTTCAGCCAGAGTTGAACACACTTCTTGGCATCTGCATACAATGGTGTCTGTCTTGTCGCTTCTTGCGCTTCTTGTGCGTGGTGGTGGAAAGATTGGTGGAACCAGGACCGTGACGTGAATGCTCTTTCCTTGACCCCATATGATATATGGATATATGAGTATAGTGAATGTGTATGGATGTTATGCTGCAATTGAACAAGGCGTTGTGACGTAAATTTCAAAGCTTTTTGTGATATTCTTCTTGCTGCAGTAAACATGCTTGCGACCTATATGCAAATCCTCCCTAGCAATCATATCTCTACATTTAGACACAATTAATTTCAGATACTGATGGATATAAAAAGACACAAAGTGAAGTAAGCGGGAACAGTTCTAATCGGAACCTGAAGGTGACTTTTTCACCCAAAGGGTTTATGGATCGAGTCGCCAGAGGAGGTAGTTGAGGTAGGCACTATCGCAACTGGACATTTGGGCTGGTACATGGATAGGACAGGTTTAAAGGGATATGGCCCAAATACATGCAGGTGGGACTGGTGTAGATGGGACATATTTGGCGGCGTGAGCAAGTTGGGCTAAAGGGCCTGTTTCCACGCTGTATGACTGTATAACTCTAGAAGTGCTAGAATAACTCTGCGGATGAGGCAGCATCTCCAGGGAACATGGATAGACAACGTTTCAGTTCAGGACTCTTCTTCTGACCAGTTGCAGCAGGGGAGTGAAAGGTAGAAGAGAGGTAGTGTTTTGGGGGGGGGGGGGGGGGTGGGATAAGCCTGGCAAGAAGTAGGTGGGTACACAAAAAGCTGGAGAAACTCAGCAGGTGCAGCAGCATCTAAGGAGCAAAGGAGATAGAGACTTTTTCTTACAAAGACAACAACCCCATCTCTCAATGTCCCCAACGCAACCACATCTGCTCCCAAGATTCCTCTCTGGGAGCATGTCCTCTCTAAGATGTCTTTTCTTTTGTAAACCTGGTCCCCCCTGCTGTTGTAATTGGATCCGCCACCCATGGCTCCTCTGTATTCTGTAGTTCTGCTCTTGCTCCCCAGAATGACCAAGGATAGAGTTATCCTGGTCTTCATGTTCACCACATCAGCTTTCCCATCCAACATTATCATTCTTCAACATTTCCGCCTCCTTCAATGTGAACCCACCACCAGTCACCTCAACCAATCCCCACCAGTATCTGCTTTCTGCAACTCCTTGGTTCACTTGACTCGGCTCTTTCCAACCAATTCACTCCCTCCCACTTGACATAGAGAAATAACATTGTGTACCATGAATGTGGATTCCTGTCAAGAACAGAGGCTAATTAGTAAGGAAGAGCGAATTGTAAAAAATATATTCTTGTGATAGAGGGAGTACAGAGAAGGTTCACCAGACTGATTCCTGGGATGTCAGGACTTCTATATGAAGAAAGACTGGATAGACTCGGCTTGTACTCGCTAGAATTTAGAAGATTGAGGGGGGATCTTATAGAAACTTACAAAATCCTTAAGGGGTTAGACAGGCTAGATGCAGGAAGATTGTTCCCGATGTTGGGGAAGTCCAGGACAAGGGGTCACAGTTTAAGGATAAGGGGGAAATCTTTTAGGACCGAGATGAGAAAAACATTTTTCACAGAGAGAGTGGTGAATCTCTGGAATTCTCTGCCACAGAAGGTAGTTGAGGCCAGTTTGTTGGCTATATTTAAGAGGGAGTTAGATGTGGCCCTTGTGGCTAAAGGGATCAGGGGGTATGGAGAGAAGGGATACTGAGTTGGATGATCAGCCATGATCATATTGAATGGCGGTGCAGGCTCGAAGGCACGAATGGCCTACTTCTGCACCTATTTTCTATGTTTCTATGTAACAACATTTTTGTAGAAATATGAAAATAGCTTAACTGTTACATATAATTTAATGATCTGAACTTCAGTGGCTTCATATACTTTCTCTGGGAATGTGGAGCAGGTCAATAAATATTACTGTAACTGGAACTACACATGCTGTGTTTTCTCCCTGTGCCAGGAAAATTGCAATTAACAACTCTGTGCACATTTCTAATTCCCACAAGCAGTCTCCAGTTTCTGTAACTAGTTAAACAAAAGGCCCATCTCTCATACGTCACCTCATGTCTAACAAACCAGTCGTGATGTGGGCATTCCAGTAAATGCGTGAGTAACCGATATATGTACAACTCAAACTGGCCCCTCGTGGAATATGAATGCATGTAATTTAAACCAAGACCTGGACCAACAGCAATGTAACATATCAACAAAGCTGTACAAATCTAAATTAGCAACAGAATAATAAAAATCAGCTTTGCAGCATCCACCCTGTGACTTTCCAAGGATCGGAACAGTAATGATACATTCCTTTCAGCAAAGCCATCCTATAACAATTCAGAAAATGTGTCATCTAGCTTCACCAAGGCTAGGTGCAAAGTTGAAATTAAATAAAGAACCCGAAATTTTACTTGAGAGTTGGAATTAAAAAAGTTATTGAAGCCGCTGAAATATCATTAGAACACAACTAATGTTCTTGTACTTTATATGGAAGGGAAGCCACTATTCCAGCATAGACAGTTCAACTTGCAAATGCAAGCAACTTGAACTGGCTCTAATCTAAATGAAATGGACCTTATCTGCCCTTTGAAATGACTGAGTAATGGGCCTGTCCCGCTTGGCAAATCTTTAGGTAACTTCCGGCGACTGTCGTAGTCGCAACAGGTCGCTGAAACACCGGCGACAAGCTACTTCATCCTGGCAACAACCAAATGGGGGTAGGGTGTTGACATGGATAGAAAATTGGTTGGCAGACCGGAAGCAAAGAGTAGGAGTGAACGGGTCCTTTTCAGAATGGCAGGCAGTGGCGAGTGGAGTGCCGCAAGGCTCGGTGTTGGGGCCGCAACTGTTTACTATATATATTAATGATTTGAAAGGGGGAATTAGGATCAACACTAGCAAGTTTGCGGATGACACAAAGCTGGGTGGCAGTGTGAACTGTGAAGAGGATGTTAGAAGGTTGCAGGGGGACCTGGACAGGTTGAGTGAGTGGCCACATGCTTGGCAGATGCAGTATAATATAGATAAATGTGAGGTTATCCACTTTGGCGGCAAAAACAAGGGAGCAGATTATTATCTCAATGGGGTTAGGTTAGGTAAGGGGGAGGTACAGCGAGACCTGGGTGTCCTTGTACACCAGTCACTGAAAGTTGGCGTGCAGGTACAGCAGGCAGTGAAGAAAGCTAATGGAATGTTGGCCTTCATAACAAGAGAATTTCAGTACAGGAGTAAAGGGGTTCTTCTGCAGTTGTATAGGGCTCTGGTGAGACCACATCTGGAGTATTGTGTACAGTTTTGTCTCCTAATTTGAGGAAAGACATCCTTGTGATTGAGGCACTGCAGCGTAGGTTCACGAGATTGATCCCTGGGATAGCGGGACTGTCATATGAGGAAAGATTGAAAAGACTAGGCTTGTATTCACTGGAGTTTAGAAGGATGAGAGGATATCTTATAGAAACATATAAAATTATAAAAGGACTGGACAAGCTAGATGCAGGAAAACATTTCCCAATGTTGGGTGAGTCCAGAACCAGGGGCCACAGTCTTAGAATAAAGGGGAAGTCATTTAAGACTGAGCTGAGAAAAAACTTTTTTACCCAGAGAGTTGTGAATTTATGGAATTCCCTGCCACAGAGGGCAGTGGAGGCCAAATCACTGGATGGATTTAAGAGAAAGTTAGATAGAGCTCTAGGGGCTAGTGGAGTCAAGGGATATGGGGAGAAGCCAGGCACGGGTTATTGATAGCAGACGATCAGCCATGATCACAATGAATGGCGGTGCTGGCTCAAAGGGCCGAATGGCCTCCTCCTGCACCTATTTTCTATGTTTCGATGTTTCTATGACAGAACCTACATCAGGAGAAGTCAAGCTACGCTCATTGGCATCAAACCCACTGTCGCCAAAAAAATTTCAACATGTTGAAAATTTAGCGGCGACCAGAAAGACGGTACGACTTTTTGCGCGACTGAGGAGACTACTCCTGGTGACCACTGGCGAACATGCGGTGACAAACTAGTCTTGTAGTTACCTAAAAAATTCCCTAAGTGGGACAGGCCCATTAGTCACATAGTGATCTCAGACTGACACATAGGGTAGCTAAACACCACGGAAGCACTTTCACCTCAAGGAGAGCAATGGTTCAGGTTAAAAGGGAATCAGACCCATAAAGACGATATCAGGCCTAACAATGACAACCACTACACATGACTTTCTTTGGATTTTGTAAAAGTCGCTGCCTTTTCAACGTCAAGGAATCAATACTGCCTAGACTTGGTATGATTTTCTCCAGATTTCAATGAATAAGAAAGTGATGAAAGAAATAAGTGTATGAGAATGAATCGTGCTTCTACAATTATTACAAAGCTCGGTGAAAATAGAGTTATGAAAAGATTAGATGAAAACCAGTGTGTCTCAAAGCGTTAAAATGGAACAAAGGCCATGTTCCTCTGACGTGCCAGTGGAAATATGTCACAGTCAGTGATAAGCCAGGGAATGGAAGGTGTAGTAAAGGGTCTCGTAGACAGGTATGGAAAATTCAGAATTGAAGAACCCCAAGCCTAAATAAAAGTGTTTCCCTTTCCAGATATGCTGCTGGAACTGCTGAATATTTGCAGCCGGGTCAATCATCATCTTATTAAGCAGTAGAGGAGACTGGAGGGGCAGAGTGGCCTTGTTCTGCTCCGAAGTCATACGTTCATTTGTTGATGCATGAAAAGTTTCAGGGAAGAGCTCATGTTTGCCGTGGAACAAATAAGTTTCAGGTTTCTCCTGAAGCTTACGATTCAGTTTGAAAAAAAAACAATACAGTGTTAGATGGAATTGTGTTTAAATTACAATTGAAGTGGAATCTAACTCAAACAAAGACATTACACACCAAAAGGATGCCATAGATATCATTGTCATTCTTTGGAGAAATAACAAGGTTGGCATTTGAACATAAGTTGAACTATAGTTTTCAATAAAGAAATGCTGCTCTGCTATTCTTGAGAGAGGATTAAGGGTGTAGAGGGGATGAAAGTTGGCTACGTAAGATGATGTAGTGTGATCAGTTACAATATTCTAAAAACACAGATGTAACCTGCAGATTTTAAGAATACTGTAACCTCTAGACAATCATAAGGAGCAAACCGTCCAATTTTGCATGAATGGCATTAGGACGGTATGAGATCTGACTCTCCAGTTACGAATAGCTCGATAATATGTAAGATGATGTCGGTCAGTGTGAAGGATATAAAATATAAATGTACATTTATAATTTTTAACAAATATGAATTTTGAAATAATAATGAAGCTTGAACATGAACATGAACATAATGTAAGCATGATTGGTGAGCAAATATTGAAGGCACTAACAAATAGTATTTAGTTTAGAGAGGATAGACAGAGAGTGCTGGAGTAATTCAGCCGGTCAGGCAGCATCTCTGGTGAAAACAGATGGGTGACATTTCGGGTCAGGACTCTTCTTCAGAGATTTAGCTTAGAGATACAATGTGGAAACAGGCCCCTTGGCCCACCAAGTCGATGCGGACCATCGATCATCCTTGCACTAACTCTATGCTATCCCACTTACACATCTGACAGATTAAGGACCATTTACAGAGGCCAATTAATCTACAAACTGTGTGTCTTTGGAATGTGGGAGGAAACCAGAGCACCCGGAGAAAACCCACACAATCACAGGCAGAATGTACAAACTCTGCACAGACAGCGACCACTATCAGGATCAAACCCGGGCCTCTGGTGCTGTGAGGCAGCAGCTCTACCGCTGACACACTGTGCCACCACAATTTATAGACTGGCTATGATTTATCCTGGGATGTCCAACAGAAGATCGGTGCACCCCATGGAATGTCTCTCCATTTAACAATTATAAACACAACATCTATCACCTCCCACAGTCACCCCTACATTTCCATGCACCAAGGTCGCCATCCCCCTCTTCCCGTAACTAACCTTGCAAATATGAGGTCTATTTTCATTTTAGAATGTAATCTGTTGCATTATCTTCATGTGCAGATGTTTTTTCTGAGACCTTTCTGGTTAGTTTGCATTTCTCTGGGTGGCATTTTGTCAGGCTAATCACCATGTCCTCAAAGGGAGACAACAAAGTAATATTGAACACACTTGTGCCCATCACCCTTTAATCTGTTAGCATGAATCTAAAGGACGGGATATAGCATTTCTACACTATGAACATGAAAGGAAACCGACTATGCAAATTGTACATCTCCCAGTGGCTGGGCTGTCTTACTCTCGTCAGCACTTTGGCTAATTGTCGTTCTGTGCATCTGTCTCTGTTGCCCTTTGACAGGTAAAACATGTTTGCAAACTTTCACCAGATAATTTCCTCGTGGAATATTTAAAAAAATCCCAGCCATTATTTTTCATTTGGTTGTATCCATAGAAAGTTGTGTTACAGTATCTTCAATGCACCAAGATCCTCATTTCTGCAAGATCAATCAGTAGCAATGTTACAACATTTTGAGATTTAAAAAATCAAGTCTGCAATTTATCCCATCAGATAAAGCATAAAGAGAAGTTTAATGTGACACCTAATTCATTTCCATATCTTCAGTATTAAAAAAGTTATTTCCATTTTCATACTCGGAAATTAGCATCTTGTTCCCTATTGCTTTTCCATTGACTTCACACAAAAGCTGTGATCGAGGACAGTGAAAAGCCCATAACTTTCTTAAAAATTAAGAGAACCAAATTAAATTTTCAGTTATTTTAGATTGAAGCATTCTAAAACAAATATAACACATCTTACTTGGATGACCTGAAATTAATGCATATAATTAGTTAATTACCTAATTGTAGCTAATTACAAAATTGACCGTTGTGACGGAAATAATAATAAACACCCAGAGTGCCTTGAAAATTCAAAAATGTGATATTCTCAAGATTCGAACTTTAATATTCTTGTATGAAATGTTGTGTCCATAACAGATAGGTAAATTCTTACAATTTCTAACAATAGACCAAGTCTTTGTGGAGAAGATCAGTTTCTAGTTCGTACATTGGCATATCATAATCAGTAGCATCATCATACTCCTCAGATTGTAACCAATAAGCAACTCTGTACACCTTGTTTTTCCTCAACTTTTCAATTTTGGCATTGTAAACTACAGGTTTTTACTCTTCAAACCACGCATGACACGCCTTTTTGCCCACTACTTTCCCATTAAGAATGTCCTGTAGATTCCATTTCTTAAGAAAAGGATCATTTTTAAAAATAGCCTACATATCCAAATAACAAACTAATCCCATTCACACAAGAATTCGCAATATAACATGATTTTTAAATCTCACAGTCATGAATTTATATGCCAGATGGAAGGAATTTAATGTTTAATTCCCATAAATTAATCCAGAAACATCCACTCAAAATATAATCAAAATTATTGTGTTTTGCACAATATATGTGACTCAAACTGTTGTGAATATTTAGTTTAAAAATAATGTTCATGGAGAGAGAATAACACAAAATATAGACAATTTAGACGGCATGACATGATTGTCCAAAAAAAAGAACATTTTAATCATCTTGCGAGTAGGTGTTTCTGGAACGCGATTGATTGGAACGTTGCATTTGCAGTGAATTTGAACCCCATATCGGCAAGAAAGACACTGCTGGTTCGTATGGGGCCCAAATAACATTTTCGCAATGTAAAATTAGATTAAAGCCATCCCAGGAAGCAAGGTTATAAGTAAAATAAACGACCTACCCTTTGTTTGTCCCATTCTTGTGATCCGTCACGTTATAGCCGTTGAGAGTGTTAGAAGTCGCTTTTTATTTTAATCCAATTATTAAATTGCCCAGCAAATTTAAAAATAAATAAACCATGAACGGAAGTCCGATCGATTTTTCTTCATCAGCTAGCAGCCCGAGGGAATTCCACTCCGACAGGCAGAACAAAACTGAATTTTAATCCCGCCCTCCCCCCATTCAAAGGCGCCAAAGTCGCGCACACGGCCAGTGGCAGAGCCGCAGCGCCGCTGAAGGTAGGTATTGTAACATCGCTACAATCAGAGAAGGGATTGTGCACAGAAAGCCAATAATGCCGCAGAAGGCTGTGGAGGCCATCAATGGATATATTTAAGGTGGGGATTAATAGATTATTGATTAGTACGGGTGTCAGGGGTCATGGGGAGAGAGCAGGAAAATGGAGTTGAGAAGGAAAGATAGATCAGCCATGATTGAGCGGTGGAGTAGATTTGATGGGTCAAATGGCCTAATCCTGCTTCTACAACTGATGAACTTATGAATGACACAAGCTAGCGGACTCAGCAGCTCAAATGCACACTGGTAGGCAGGCACCAATCTTGCTACTTTACTTAAAGCATTTAACTGTTCCTGAACTTGACGGCCCAATTGAGTTATAGGCACTACCAAGGAAATTGATATTGACAGATGTGATGATTATCCTGGAACCTGATACTACTTTTAAATTAGCTGAACAGTACCCTTTCCTTTTAAGATAAATCAGCATATCCTTCGCAAATGCTAGAGCTACAATTAAAGAATTGGCTCAACCACTATTAAATGATCTAAATTCACATCAATCATTGTGACAATCAGCAGCCAGCATCTACTGTCGGGTACAAACCCACTAGCAAGTAGGAAGAACTGTGGGATTTATCTCATGCATGAAACATCTCATCTCTGTACCAACTACAGTGTTCCCTGGCTTCAACCTCGCCCATACAAACAGCACATTCCCCGAAGATTCCTCATAGGCTCTGGAGGTAGTGATCTCCTGCTCCCCAAATGGCAGGTGCTAGATAAACGCAAGTGCAATTGTGACCATGGACCGTGTCAATTTGCCCACCAAAATCAATTGCAACAGGCACCTAATCTCTCCAGAGGCCAACAATGCATAAAGGGCCTGTCCTACCAGCATCCAACTCCATGCGATGAGCGCGATCAAACTAGAAGCGGGGGCCGCGCAGAGGTCGGGTGATCCCTGTACAGGGCCGTTCCCAACAGCATGCGCCTGCATTGGGCAAGCGCAACCAAACCGGCAGCGAGGGCCGCGCGGAGGTCGGGTGAGTGGCGTAACGCAGCGCAAAGTGAGGCGAACTTGGAGCGAAGTCTTGAAGGTAAGTTCACCAGGACAGAGAAGGGCACACAGAGAGGGGCACAGAGGCACACACAGAGAGGGCCACGGAGCCACACACAGAGTGAGTCACGGAGGCACCTACAGAGAGGGTCACGGAGGCAAGACGTCGAGGCGGTGTGTAATGCGTCGAGGCGACTGCGAGCCGACAAGCCGTTGCCGCGCGGAATTTTTTAACATGGTCAGTTTTTCGGAGCCCCGCGCGATAAAGGGGCGAAATCCACACGGCTCCGGCGATCGAAGTGGGACCGGCCCCGCGGCGCCGGACGGCTCAAGCGACCGCGTTAGGTCGCGCTCATCGCATAGAGTTGCATGCTGGTGGGACAGGCCCTTTACAAATTTATTTTCAAAGTGTTTTCAGTGGTGGTGCTAGGAATAGTATTATCTACATTATCACGGATATCTGTGGTATCATTTACATTATCAAGGATAACTTCACAGAGCAGACAAAGCAAACATTTCCATTTGGACAAAAAGATGATCCATGTTTCTTTTTTATATAGTCAGTCATGCATTGAGATTAACGCATTTATTGCTCATCAGTAATTGCCCATTTCAGTTCCGTTTATTGTCACGTGTACCGAGGCACAGTGAAAAGCTTTTGTTGCATACCAACCAACCAGCGGAAAGACAATACGTGATTACAATTGAGCCACGCACAGTGTACAGATACATGATAAGGGAATAACATTTAGTGCAAGGTAAAGTCCGATCAAAAGGTAGTCCGAGGGTCCCCGATGATTAAATGTTTGCTACTGCACTCAGAGGACAGTCAATAGTGAAACATTGCTACAGATTTGGAGTTTTGCAAGGACCAGACCAGATAATGACAACTCCTTTCCTTCCTCGGTGAGTTTTGAACTGGGTGAGTTTTTAACAACAATCCAGTCATTTCAAGGTCAACGGTAATGATAGAAACTAACTTTAATCCATATTTATTTAATTAACAGATTTGAAATTCTACAGCTGCCGTTTGATCTCTCCAGATCAATAGTTTAGTGTTTAGTTTAGTTTAATTTAGAGATACAGCGGGGAAAAAGGCCCCCCGGCCCACCGAGTCCGCGCTGACCAGCGATCCCCGCACATTAACACTATCCTACACCCACTAGGGACAATTTTTACATTTGCCAAGGCAATTAACCTACAAGCCTGTACGTCTTCGGAGTGTGGGAGGAAACCAAAGATCTCAGAGAAAACCCTCGCAGATCACGGGGAGAACGTACAAACTCCGTACAGACAGCACCCGTAGTCGGGATCGAATCCAGGTCTCCGGCGCTGCAAGGCACCAACTCTATTGCTGTTCCACCTTGCCGCCCGTAAATAGTTCAAGCACCATGTTATCCAAACCTACGTTACAGTATGAATCAGGCAAAACAGTTTGGAGTAGTATCAGGAAAATTAGCAAAATAGAAACAAATAAAAAACTTGTAAGTTGAAAGAAAATTATTTAATAAAACAGACTTGGGAGCTATTCAGAAGTTTATCTGGTTTTGATATGAAGTGCCATCACTATGGTGTCTTTCTGATGAGGAAGAACAGTATGGACCATATCAGATTGTCATGGACAAAGGCTGCATCTTTATACCAACGTTTTAATGTAGATTCCTCAAGAACTGCTTAAAAGATAGATCAACAGAGGATCAAAATGTGGTGGAGAGGGAGGAAGTGTTCAACATTCTTGTAGTTGTCATTTTCCAGTCTGCTGGGCAGCTGATTACCAAGTGGACGGTGGCTAGATCCAACTGCAAACATCATGGGAGCCATTTTGAGTCTGAAGCAGGGTCTTGACCCGAAACGTCACTCATTCCTTCTTTCCTGTCCCGCTGAGTTACTCCAGCATTTTTATGTCTAACTTCGGAGTCAACCAGCATCTGCAGTTCCTTCTTACATATCATGGGAGCTTCCTGTTTATGGTTCCGGGATATGCAGTGGGTTTCCCCAATGCCATGGGTTTGAAATGGAACCACAGCAGTGGACAGCATAAGAACAGGGAGTAGGACAATAGTAATGGACAGAATGTCTTTGCTACAACTGCTTACATTGCTGAGTGACTAAGTTGAGGCTCTTGGAAAAATAAGGTGCGAGACATAGATTCAATCCTTTCCCCAGCTAATGATGAGATGGGTCAGCAAAATTAGCTGCTACTTCAGGGAACGCAGACCATAAGGTTGGATGGAAACAGGGGAGCAATCACATCCCTGATGCACAAACATGGGCTGGAGTGATTTCAGTTCAGTTTGAGCTGGTCAAATCTGGCAAAACCAGACCCTACCACCCATGATAGAGACAAGGACCAGCTTTACCTGACCCCAATGAAAGGAAGCAACCTGATGGTGAATTTTAGATGATCTGATGTGTTTGACAGTCTGTGGGAAGTGATATATACTTTGTTGCAGATGGCAAATTTAACAGTGGTTAATCATGCATCTAATCTTCTAATCTTCTGAACTCTAATTTAAAGAACATGATCGTTTGCTGATTTGTAATTCAAGTGTATGAGGGGCACAGTTAAATGGTTCTATTGAACAAAACCATTAGTAGCTCAATGTTATGAGATCTGATGTATACCTCGAGCACAAATCAATGTATCTGGAGCAGAGAAGGCTTTTCAACCCACCAGAAAGATTTAATAATGCCACCAATTCAATTGCTGCATTGTACTCCTGAAATGAGGAACCTGTGAGAATTTGATTGATTGTAATTTAAATATTAAATTATAGCCTCATTATTCTTGGGTTCCACTTCAGTGAAAGTCATAATTGGAAAAGTAACATGTGCGCGCATCTGTGCCTTTGTGTGGAAGGTTAGATTGGCGTCTAATTCACTGGAGCAACAGTGGCGCAGTGCTGGAGCTACTGCCCTACAGCGCTAGCAACCCGGGTTCGATCCTGACCACGTATGCTGTCTGTACGGAGTTTGTACGTTCTCCCTGTGACTGTGTGGGTTTTCCGATATCTTTGGTTTTCTCCCACACGCCAACGATGTACAGGCTTGCAGGCTAATTGGCTTTGGTAAAAATTGTAAATTGCGTCCAGTGTGTGTAGGATAGTGTCAATGTGCGGGGATCGCTGGTTGGGCAGACTCGGTGGGCCAAAGGGCCTGTTTCCACACTGTATCTCTAAACTAAACTAAACTAATGCACGCGTGTGCTGTGCAGATGGCAAGGAGTGACAATATGCAAGGTAAGAGTAAGTGAATGTATCAGCTGCCTGGGAGACAGAAATGTGTGGATTTAGTTTAGATTTCGAGATACAGCTTGGAAACAGGCCTCTTCGGCCCACCGAGTCCACCCCGACCAGCGATCACCCATACACTACCCCTATCTTGTACACTAGGGACAATTAACATTCTTACCAAAGCCAATTAAACTACAAACCTGTAGGTCTAGAGTGGGAGGAAATCGGAGGACCCGGTGAAAACCCACAGAGTCACAGGGAGAACATATGAACTCCATACAGACCCATAGACAGGTTCGAACCCAGGTCTCTGACGCTGTAAGGCAGCAACTCTACCGCTGCGCCACCGTGCCGCCCCATGTTGGGAGGTGTGCTTATTTATGGGGTGGACGTTTCCATGCAGCACTCAAGCACGGTGCATGTGTAGTTGGGGTTCCCCGTATGTAGAGTGTGTATGGGATGGAGCTTTTATTGTGGGATAAAGACTGGGGTCCTTATGTAGTGTGTGTGTTTGGGGTGCTGTGGGTGTGGGTAATTGTGTGATGGGACAGGTGCATGGTTACATATCACGGTGTGTGTGAACTGAAGGACTCGCAAATGTGTGTTGTAAGTATGAATGAGAATTTAGCCTGTGTCAGTGTCTGAGTGGGATGTTGCTGCAAATGTTTGCGTCTGCGTGTGTGTGTGTGTGTGTGTCAGTGTGAGTCTTGTGGGTGGCATGTGTGTGAATGTACAGTGTATATGCTTATCATCAGCATGGGAATATTGGCTACATATGTGTGACTGGCTCATTACGGGATGTGGCAATCGCTGACAATGCCAGCATTTAGTCTCCATTCCTAATCAATTGCCCATGAGTTGCATGTTCAGCCATTTCAGACGACAGTTATGAGTCAGACACAAAAAGCTGGAGTAACTCTGCAGGACAGGCATCTTCTCTGGATAGAAGGAGTGGGTGACGTTTCGGGTCGAGACCCTTCTTCAGACTGAGAGTCAGGGGGGAGAGAGGGGGAAGACACTCAGTCTGAAGAAGGGTCTTGACCCGAAACATCACTCATTCTTTCTCTCCAGAGATGTTGCCTGTCCTGTTGAGTTACTCCAGCTTTTTATATTTATCTTCAATGTAAACTAGCATCTGCAGTTCCTACCTATACAGTTATGAGTCAGTCTGACAGCCATGAGCATTGAATAGGATGATCAGCCATGATCACATTAAATGGCGGTACTGGCTCGAAGGGCCGAATGGCCTACTCCTGCACCTATTGTCTATTGTACATTGTCTATTGAGTGGGTAAATTTGGTAGGTTTCTTTCTCTGAGGTACATTCATGATCTAAATGGGATTTTAATAGCATTCCAGTAATTTCATGGCCACCATCACGGACACCGATTTTTTATTCTAGATTTAGTTAATTATTTAAATTTAAAATCTCCTGCGGCAATGTTGGAATCTGAACTTTCATTTCCAAATCAATAGTCCTGTCCTCATCATATTCATCCAGTCACCTACCATCATGTTACTCTACACTTAATGTGCAGCTGTACATCTGTGCAAGTGTGCGTGTGCGTGTGTGTGTGTGTGCATGTGTGTGGTGTGTGTGTGTGTGTGTGTATGTGTATGGTGTGTGCATGCGTGTGCGCATGTGTGTGCATGTGTGCGTGCGTGTGTGCATGTGTGTGCATGTGTGTGTGTGTGCATGTGTGTGTGTGCGTGTGTGTGTATGTGTGTGTGCGTGTATGTATATGCGTGTGTGCGTGCGTGTGTGCACAGGTTGGGATTCATGTAAAGGGATGTATATATAGTCCGTCCTTGAGTATGCATGTGGGTAGTGGCTGTGGACTTCATGTCTCTGTGGTTTGTTGAATGGGAGTCCGCATGGGTGCATGAGGTGTGTTAGTAGGTTGCATCTTGTGCAAGTGTGGTGCGAGTGTGAGTTTGGGTATATGTGTTTTTGTAGCAATTATCACTAAACTGTATGTAAAAATGAATTTCACAGTACATAGGTCTACATGACAATAATGTACCATTGAATCATTGAAACAGAAACATTTAATTTTGACTTGGAATAATTTACACTTCAGTTGAACATTAAAGTATTATTTTAAATAGGGAATCTTACCAGCAGCATTCAAACTATATAAAAATATTGTAATTCAAGTGCATTAATCTTTTGTACATTCACTTTGGTACAAATTAAGATGGTACCACTGAATATGACAATTAACATGCTTAATATTCAATTTAATAACTAATATCATGGGTATATTACTTTATAAAAGTTAAGTGTATATGAAGTATAACGTACTTATTCACAACAGCAATAAGATCTAATCATATTTTAGCTTGGATGGTTCATCTTAATTAGGTTGCCATTTCAATATAATTAAGACCCTGCCAAATTGCCAAACAGTAAAAAAAATGTGTAATGAGTAATCTTTGGGTGTTCATTGATCACTTGAACAACTTGAACATTATTTTCTAATTAAATCTTTTTATTTAATTTTCCAAAAATGTCTTTTTTGTAGTAGGATATATAATATTTTACAAGAATGCCCTATAGCACAGTAATACCTGCAACTGACAAGAATGATATTTAATAATTCATGTCGGGACACATTTCCATAGGCACTGAAGGATGCTGCTGGTGAAATAATAATGAAAAATATAGTTTGAACATTGCTGTCTTCAAAGACAATTGAATTTGAGCAACTGTCGGTGAATGTATGACAAATACCTTTAACCCAGGACATTGGTCAACCTATTGCTCAATACGATCTTCGGATGCAATAATCTGGGCAGAAATCCTGTGGGCTTCTTTATCTGCTGATTTTCCGAAGATAATTCAAAAGCCTGATGGCAACCGCAAGTCATTGACTGTGGTGAAGACATAAAATGAGTTAGCTAAAGGTTATAAAAAGTTAAAATTATACTTGTCCCAGACAAAGGTGCCTGTCAGAGAAAGATTTAAACAACTGCACATGCAGTTGTCTGTCGAAGCATGGACAATGCAATGGCAACCATAAGTAATAAATGCATTCAATACCCCAAAACTTTCTTAAGTCAGTGCCATTGCCATAGGTTTGTACTAAACGTGTTGGTCTGGCTCCAATCCACCGGTATTAATACTGCAACAGACACAGAGAAACATAGAAACATAGAAAAATAGGAACAGGAGTCGGCCACTCAGCCCTTCAAGCCAGCACCACCATTCAATATGATCATGGCTGATCATCCAAAATTAGAACCCCATTCCTGCTTTTTCCCCTTACCCCTTGATTCCTTTAGCCCCAAGAGCCAAATCTAACTCTTGGAAACATCCAGTGAATTGACCTTCTGTGGCAGAGAAATCCACAGATTCACAACTATCTGGGTAAAAATGTTTTTCCTCATCTCAGTCCTAAATGGCCTACCCCTTATTCTTAAACTGTGACCCCTGGTTCTGGACACCCCCAACATCGGGAACATTTTTCCTGCATCCGGCCTGTCCAATCCTTTAAGAATCCTATGTTTCTATAAGATCCCCCTCTCATCCTTCTGAATTCCAGTGAATACAAGCCCAGTCGTCCCATTCTTTTATCATATGTCAGTCCCACCTCCGAGAGAACAAGTTGAAAGATTCTGAGTATAAACAGAAAACGGTGGAAAAACTCTGCTAGCCTGGCAGCATCACTGAAGGAGAAACAGTGTCCGTGCTTCAATCGACGAGCGTGCAGCAGGACTATAGAATGTTGCAGATGTTAAGTACTGAAAGGGGAGGGAGGAGGGGAGGGGAAGGGAAGGGATCAGAAAAAAAACTCTCCGAGGAGTTAGAAGTTAAAAGTAGCGAAGTGACAAATCGTCCACGTTATTGATGAATGGTAGTAGAATAACCACCCAAAATGGTCCATAACATTAATAAAGGTCTTTAAAAAGAGGAGAAGCAGAATCATGAACAGCATCTGCTGGCCTTTTACATTGTGATTATGAACTATATTTGCCATTAGCAATATAAAGTGCCTAATCAAACAATGATGTTCTGACCCTCTCACTTGCGTTAAAATTCATTGAGTTGATTCTTTCCAGCTGGAATCAAATGGCTTCATTAAGTATTGGACTTCTGTGTATTCATTGCTTAATGCAGAGATCTGTAATTTAATGAAAAACAAATAACATCACATTTGTCACTCTGTTCCAGCAGCAGAGCTTAGTGTGAATCTGCGCTCGAAGTCTGCCCCAATGTACACGTACACCCTCCACCCTTCTGACTTTGCACCTGGCGAATAATCTGAGACCCCAGTGATTTCAACATGGAAGCCATGCATGCAGATTAGAAGGCAGCGAACAGAGCAGCTGCCTCACAGCGCCACAGACCCAGGTTCGATCCTAACTATGGGTGATGTCTGTGTGGAGCTTGTACGTTCTCCCTATGACCATATGGGTTTTCTGCGGGTGCTCCAATTTTCTCCCCCATTTGAAAGACGTGCAGGTTTGTAGGTTAATTGGCTTCTATATATTACCCCTAGCGTGTCGGATACCGTGGAGCGGCCTCCAGCCGGAACGACCTGGGAGCTCCAGTCGCGGAGCCTGCGGACATACCATCGCGGGGCTGGCCGCCCTCGGAGCGTGGGGAGCTGTGGTGGCGCGCGGCTGCGACCAGACTTCGGAGCTTCGGAGGCTGCAGCTGAAGGCCTGTGGATGGTGACATCGGGAGCTCACGGGTCCCTGGTGAGAGAGCGCTTTTCCGAGCTCCCACGGTGGCAGCTTCTCCCGCCCGCGTTGCGGGGCTGAAAACGACCCAGAGCGGGGCCTGACATCGCCCGGCGTGGCCTTAACGGCCGCGGGACTTGCCATCGCCCGCCGGGGGCTTTAACGTTGGGAGAGGATGGAGAGCAGGGAAGAGATAAGACTTTGCTTTCCATCACAGTGAGGAGGAGATTTACTGTGAAGGATGCCTGTGTGAATTGAGTTTGTTTGTGTGTCTTGTAAAATTGTTTCTTTTTGTGGTATGGCTGCAGAAACCAAAGTTCCTAACGGATAAATAAAGTTCATTGAATTGAATTGAATAGGATACAAAATTGGGATAAAATAGAACTAGCGTATGGGTGACAGATGCTCGACGCGTACCCAATGGGCCGAAGGGCCTCTTTCCATGCTTTATCTCTAAACTGAACTAAACTAAACATAGAAAATAGAAGGTAGAAAAGCACAGCACAGGAACAGCCCCTTTGGCCCATAATGCCTGTGCCAAACAGGATACCAAGATAAACTGATCTCATTCCCTGCTTATCCATGTGACTATTCAAAAGCCTCTTAAGCATCACTATCAAATCTGCCTCCACCCCCTACCCCGAGCAACGCATTTCAGCCTTTGTGCAAACAAATCTTGCTTCACACATATCCTTTCCACTCTGCTCCTCTCACCTTCAAGTCATGCCCTCTGGTCTTTGACATTTGCACTCTGGGTGAAAAAGATTCAAACTGTCTGAATGGGGAAGTCAAACATCTATGCATTCGCACTTGACTCCTCTACACAAATTGTTGATGTGTAGATTGAGAACAGGTCGGATATCAGCACTTATTTCTGCAGTGCCCCACTGCCCTTCTACTGAGAAGAATGATCCTTCTCTACTTTATCATCTAACCAATCTTCTGTCCAGGAAAATATATTACTCCCCATCGCAGGTAGACAAAAATGAGGAAGAGGACTGACTTTGGTGCCTTCTCTCACAGTGGGAAACTTTGATTTGGCTGTGTGGGAATGTGTTATGTTGAATTCTATCAACTCTGTGTTGTGTTCTTTATTTTTACTGTATGGCTGTATGGTGATTACATTTCACTGTGCCATCTGGCACATGTGACACATAAATGTATCTTGTAACTTGTAAATGCTGGAGGAACTCAGCGGGCGAGGCAGCATCTATGGAGAGAAGCAAGAGGCGACGTTTCGGGTCGAGACCCTTTTTCAGACTGATGTCGGGGGCTCTAATTTTGGTTACAAACATAAGAATTAGGAGCAGATGTAGGCCAATCATCTCTTCTGATTTGCTCTACTATTTTCAAGATCTAACATAAAGAGTATGAGGTTTGATCTGAGGATCTGAAACACACTGCCTCAGTGGTTAAGACCAAGGATGTCACAAAATGTTAAAAACATTCGGACGAGCATTTGATTCAGCAAGGAATAGTAGGTCACAGACCAATTCAATGATTCAATGATACGTTATTGTCACAAGTACAGTGAAATGCTTTGTTTTGCATATTGCCCAGTAAAATCATACAGCAGACCTCACCTATGCAGTATATCTATACAAAGAGTCGCCACACCTGGTCACATGTGGTCACAAGTACGCCCCCCCACCCCCCCAACTGACTCCCCGATTCATTCTCAGAGGCCCCCCGCAGCGTCCCCCTTGTGATAGTTAAGGGTCTGTCCTACCAGCATCCGATGAGCGCGATCAAACTAGAAGCAGGGGCCGCGTGGAGGTTGGGTGATCCCTGTACAGGGCCGTTCCCACCAGCATGCGACCAAACCGGCAGCGAGGGCAGCGCGGAGGTCGGGTGAGTGGCGCAACGCGGCGCAAAGTGAGGCGAACTTGGAGCGAAGTCTTAAGGTAAGTTCGCCAGGACAGAGAGGGACACACATGAGGGGCACAGAGCCACGGAGCCACACACAGAGAGGGTCACGGAGGCACCTACAGAGAGGGTCACGGAGGCACGACGTCGAGACGGTGTGTAATGCGTCGAGGCGACTGCGAGCCGACAAGCCGTTGCCGCACGGAATTTTTGAACATAGTCAGTTTTTCGGAGCCCCGCGCGATGTCGGGACGAACTCCGCACAATCCCACACGGCTCCGGCGATCGAAGTGGGACCGGCCCCGCGACGCCAGGCAGCTCAAGCGACCACGTTAGGTCGCGCTCATCGCATAGAGTTGCATGCTGGTGGGACAGGCCCTTTACTGTTACCAAGCGATGGTTACTGGGAGTATTTTTGCCCCGTGTGGCTTTCTGACTCGAGAAGATCATAGTTAATCTGATTTACTGCAGCTTTACTGCAGTAATCGTCCACCCTTTGCTAGGAATGGAATCTATCATCTGCAGTCGCAATAATATTCAAAGGCTCTGGATTCACCCCATCCCTTCCCCATTTGTGGGTAAGGTAATTGGAGGCATCAAGCTGCAAGTAACTGAATCTAGCAAGATGGGGACTGAGGGGAAGAGAAATCCATTCTGTTTTTGAGAGGCGGGGAAGAGATACGAACCGACATGCAGAAAATGGGTTGCAGAAGGCAGACAAAGTGCTTGTGTTCCTTCGGAAAAGGGGGATCTTCATTTTGAGGGATCAGGAAGATTTATCGGAAGCCTTCAATTAGAGTTTGCCATTGTTAGAATAAAGTGGAAAGAGAAAATGGGAGAGGGGAATTTCTGCCAGACCAGAAAAAAAGGTAGGATAGTGTGTAATGGAGAATTCTGTGGTGATCAGTAAGCTGATCGTTGATATTGATTATCCCATCACAGAAATTCCCTGAGTGTACATTTTCCCCACACCATCTCTCCAAAAACTAATTTGTAATTCTCTCTTTGCCAGTCCTGAAGAAGGGTCGCAGACCTAATATATTGCCTGTTTCATTTTCAACAGGTTCTGCCTGACCTGCTGAGGTTTTCAAGCATTTTCTGCTTTTATATCAGATTTTCCAAGGTTTGCGTTTTTTTCTTTCGATTTCCAGACTGTTGATGTGCTCCCCATACCTGTGACGGAGATGAATTCCATAAGACCACAAGAAATAAGAACGGAATTAGGCCATTCAGCCCATCGGGTCTGTTCCGCCACTCGATCGTGGCAGATCTATTTTTCCCTCTCAACCCCCTTCTCCCCTTAACCTTCGACATCCATCATCAAAGAATAAAAGGAAAATGAACTGATTGAACTTAAGGGAGAGGTGGAAGCAAAGCTGACAACATGTTATGGTTTACAGAACCACAGTATCAATGACTACCATCAACCTGAAGTGGTTGAAAGGGAATGGACCCATGTAAGACTGGGGAAGAGAAGATGTTTCACAGATCTCAAGAGCAAAGAGGTTCAGCAGGACTATGATGACAGCAATTGAGCACACGAAGAGAAGTCAAATGTGTTCAGCTAGGCGGAAAGGGTGTGGTGATCGAAGAATGGATAAACCTCCACTGACTTAAGCACTGGGAAATCCACAACATTGTGATGGCTCAGGCATGAAGCACTTCAGCAAGAGCCTACAGTCAGGCCACAAAATGGCAAATGCCCACAGACATTCTTATAGAATGGAAGGTACTCGGAGGAAAAGCCAGTGGAGTGGCATCACTGACATCTTGCCAGTTCTGGTCTGAGGAAAAAGCCAAATCAGGTTTCAGTCCTTTGTTTAAGTGCTGCTGGTAGTCCAGATGGTAAGAACAAAAGTCATCTGTCTCCCATGATAAGAAAGCTTGCAGGTTAGGTCTAAGTATGTGTAGGAAGGAACTGCATGTGCTGGTTTAAATCAAAGATAGACGCAAAAAGCTGGAGTTACTCAGCAGGGCAGGCAGCATCTCCAGACAGAAGGAATGGGTGACATTTCGGGCCGAGACCTTTCTTCAGTCAGGCGGGCTGAAGATATGATGGTAAGTGGTGACCTGGATGTGGTCATGGACTAGCCTCTCCTGGGCCTGATCGATGCTGGGACTTGACGTAATATACTTGTGCTTAACTGAATTACAGTTTGGGGTCATCCATCTGGCACTGGATATCAATTTACACATGTTAGGCAACTAATGGAGATGCAAGGAACTGCAGATGTTGGAATCTTGAGTATAAGCCTCCATGTACCATCAGAATGATGTAGTGTTACTACTGCTGCAGCGAGTGGAGGTTCAACCTATCCCCAATTACTACACCCTTTCCACTCAGCTGAATACATTGTTATATTCAAAAAACTCCCATTTGACTCCTCTCATTCTGCTCAATTGATGTTGCCATATTTTGTTAGCAATTTTTTCTTGCGATCTGAGCAACACCTTCTGTTCCAACCCCACTGTACAGGGCCTGTCCCACCAGCATGCAACTCTATGTGATGAGCGCGACCTAACATGGTCACTTGAGCCGTCCGGTGTCGCGGGGCCGGTCCCACTTCGATCGCCGGAGCCGTGCGGAATTGTACGGAGTTCGTCCCGACATCGCGCGGGGCTCCGAAAAAATGACTATGTTCAAAAATTCCGCGCGGCAACGGCTTGTCAGCTCGCAGTCGCCTCCACGCATTACACACTGCCTCGACATCGTGCCTCCGTGAACCTATCTGTAGGTGCCTCCGTGACCCTCTGTGTGTGTGTGCCTCTGTGCCCCTCTCTGTGTGCTCCTCTCTGTCCTGGCGAACTTACCTTAAGACTTCGCTCCAAGTTCGTCTCACTTTGCGCCGCGTTGCGCCACTCACCCGACCTCCGCGCAGCCCTCGCTGCCGGTTTGCTTGCCGCATGCAGGCGCATGCTGGTGGGAACGGCCCTGTACAGGGGATCACCCGACCTCCGCGCGGCCCCCGCTTCTAGTTTGATCCCGCTCATCGCATGGAGTTGGATGCTGGTAGGACAGGCCCTTACCTATTCCCTCTTATCTATTTCAGCGAGGATTTCAGGCAGGTGTACTGGAGTATCAGATGTCACCTGGACCAGTGCGAGAATCGTGTATTTGCAGCATTGGTCAGACTCTGCTGACTAACAGTGGATAGTGCTTTACTACCAGTAAGTTTTATAAAGCTCAGTACAGAGCCTCTAATAGTGAATGAAGAACTACCACGTGGGCCAAAGATAGACACAAAAATGTGGAGTAACTCAGTGGGTCTGACAGCATTTCTGGAGAAAAGGGATAGGTGGCGTTTCTGGTTGAGACCCTTCTTCAGATTGGTCCATTTGTTTTCTAATTTTACAAAAATCTTCACTGGATACTGTTAAGAGTGTACTTTTTTGCTAATAATGTTTCATTTTGGTTGTCTTACATAGGTAGTGACAAACTTATAGCCAATGTAATTGTACGCTGCTTGTGCATTGGGGCTGTGTTTAGTGCCTTTTCTCTCTCTACTCCATGTGGACTTGCGATCAATTTTGAACAATTCAATAATTTCAAGTAATATACAGGGAGTGAATTACTGCATGAACAACAGCTTGTGGATAACTAGCACTAGGAAACATTTTCCTGGATGTAATTTAGTCATGAAGATCCCCATACAGTGAGGGAAATTCCACTGTTTGTCCTCATAGCCAAAATTCCCATCCGCGTACAGCAGGAAATGATTCCAATGAATGCAACCTTCCGATCTGTAATAATCAGGATGCCATTAATTCGAGGATCAGAGGACATAGGTTCCAGGTGAAGGGGAAAATATTTAATAGGAATCTGAGGGGTAACTAAGGTGGTGGGTGTATGGAACAAGCTGGCAGAGGAGGTCGTCAAGGATGGGACTATTCCAATGTTTAAGAAACAGTTAGACAGGCACATGGAAAGGACAGGTTTGGAGGGATATGGACCAAACGCTGGCAGGTGGGACTAGTGTAGCTGGGACATGTTGGCGGGTGTGGGCAAGTTGGGCCGAAGGGCCTGTTTCCACACTGTATCACTCTACGACTCTAATCAGACTAGATTATTCTGACATTAAATGCACCACATTTATGCAGGGGGTAGATACATAAATAAATAGAATTAAGTCCCAATTATTTAATCTCCAATTGGAGTTTAAAGAATCTGGTTAAGGTTGGTGACATTATTACGATTATTATTGTGATCTGATCCAAACCAGGAAATCCAGGCCAGACTGACAGTGTGCAAGTGGATGTACGTTCAAGAAATTATTGAATTGTTTGAAATTGATTGCAAGTCCACATGGAGTTGAGAGAGAGAGTAAAACAATAACACAACCCTCAATAGCCAAGCAGAGCACAATTAAATCAGCTATAAATTTGTCTTCTTCATGACCCGGAAGCTGTGATTCTTTGATATGAATGTCATTATCATTTGCTCCCTGCGCTTTCTGTTGCAAGAGCATTGATTTTACACCAGTCTCAATACCATCAATCGCCCCGGGGAGAAGTTAGGGGACAGGTCATATCCTTTCTCACTCTCCTCCTGCTAATTTGTGCCAGACCGCTGGTGTGGCGGAAAGCTAATGCAATCACAATGTCTGTGCAATTGCGGCACTTTGGCAAGAAGGCACTCACATCATGTCCCTCTTGATCTGGTCAGGCTGTTGCAATCCATTAAAGAGGCCAGGCATTTCAGTCCATTATGCGTTTCCATGGGGGAACTGAAAGCAAAGGGAGATACGTCCTCCGTGTATAATATGCGGCCTATTAATCAAGTTTCTGACAGGCAAGGCTTCACTTCAGACAGAGAAGGGAATTACTAACAAGGTGGATGTAAAAACGACTCAATTAAATTGAGACTTGGCGTAAAGGCTATATTGAGACCAATTTAGGACAATGATGATATGGAGATCATCCCACACTAGTTGTTCCTTCCCCTCACTCCCCTATAAACATAACCCAAAGTGAAAAGCCACAGTATCCGCTTAGGCCTGTACATGTAAACATACAGCATTTTAAAAGTTGCTGGTAGGATTTTGAATTTTAACCCCGGGGAAATACATTCAGTAGATTGAACATTTTTGACATGTAAAGTGATCCCCAGCATACAATGCGAAAAGAATAATGTAACTGGATTAATAATCCAGAGAAAGTGACCATTTTAATGAGCTTTTATAAATGTCCAGATATAAAATGGGATGAACATTAAAAGTGATCACGACTGTTGAATTATATAAAGTCTAATGGGCCTGTCCCACTTATGTGATTTATCAGCGGACTGCCGGCGACTGTCAAGTTGCCGGTAGTCGCCTGAAAAACCGGGAACTGGAACAGCGACTGTCACAGTGGAACAGACACCCACACACACACACACACACACATCGCAAAGGGCAAGTGGGGTGAGCGCTGTCTCAAATTCACACGGTGCAAAGCCAAGGTGATACAGACACACACCGCGATGAACAGGAAGGTTAAGAGGGGGAGGGGAGGGCAGAGAAGGGAGAAGAAGGAGTGGAGACACTTTTAAGAAGCCAGACAACTTTTAATAAGCCAGAGATACACAGCTGTGAAGTTTGGCGGGCATTTAGCATTACTGGTCGGTTATCCTTGGTTCTGAAAACTCGTGCTTGCATTTTTTATCCCCAACGAGCCAATGAAAATGACCGGTCAGCAAAGGTGGTTAACTAACTACCTACGACTATCTCGACTACCTACAACTACATGGCGACCCCACTACAACTGCACCTACGACTACAGGATTATCGATTTTCTCCTTACCGACCAATTTTTGGGCACAGAAAGTTTTTGCAGGGACCATACTGAGGCCAAAATGCAGGAACTCCTCGCGACCAGGAAGGAGACTTACCAGCGACCACCAGCGACCATGTGGCGAGCGCAGTCTCCTGAATTCACTTAAAAAGTCACCTAAGTGGGGCAGGCTCATAAAGGGCCTGTCCTACCAGCATCCGACTCCTTGCGATGAACGCGATCAAACTAGAAGCAGGGGCCGCGTGGAGGTCGGGTGATCCCCTGTACAGGGCCGTTCCCACCAGCATGTGCCTGCATGCGGCAAGCGCGACCAAACCGGCAGCGAGGGCCGAGCGGAGGTCGGGTGAGTGGCGCAAAGTGAGGCGAACTTGGAACGAAGTCTAAGGTAAGTTCGCCAGGACAGAGAGGGGCACATAGAGAGGGCCATGGAGCCACACACATAGAGGGTCACGGAGGCACCTACAGATAGGTTCATGGAGGCATGATGTCGAGGCGGTATGTAATGCGTCGAGGCGACTGCGAGCCAACAAGCCGTGGCCGCGCGGAATTTTTGAACATAGTCAGTTTTTCGGAGCCCTGCGTGATGTCGGGACAGACTCCGCACAATTCCGCACGGCTCCGGCGATCGAAGTGGGACCGGCCCCGCGGCACCGGATGGCTCAAGCGACCACGTTAGGTCGCGCTAATCGCATAGAGTTGCATGCTTGTAGGACAAGCCCTTAAGGCTCAACAAGGGAACTACAGGAGGCACTGCCTCAAAAAGGCAGCTGATGTCAATGCCCTTATCTCATCACTACAAATGGAGAGAATATGCACGAGTCTGAGAAACATGACCACCAGGTTCAAGAACAGCTTCTTCCCAACAACCATCAGGCTCTTGAATGCTGCACAACGCTAACTAACCACAACCCTACCTCAGCAATTATTAGCTACAATGGGTTTTTTTAAGCAGAAGTAGGCTACTCCTTTCTAAAGATAGATACTTTTATTCTGAGGCTATACCCTTTGGTTCAAGGCTTGCCCATTTTGCACTATATTACTGATTATTAATTTATTGCGTTATTGATTATTGTATATTTATTAATTGTGTTATTGTATTAAAGGGTCTACAAAGCTGCAGCAAGTAAGAATGTCACTATTCTCTTGCTGGTGATCATGACAATTAAACACTCGTGACTCTTGAGCTTGCAGCCTTCTCTGGCCTACTGAGATTCCAATCCCAAAACAAAATAACCACCTGCTGAATGTGCGGAATGTAACCGCCCATTCCTTCTCTCCAGAGATGCTGCTAAGTTACTCCAGCATTTTGTGTCTATCCTTGGTTTAAACCAGCACCTGCAGTTCCTTCCCACACACCCGCTGAAGTAACATAGCCAGCCATCATTCATTGGGAAATGGCAATTAAATGTGGAATTATTGAAGTGAATGAATTAATCAAAAATAGTATTGAATTAAGCACCTGGATTTTCAATCTCCTGGTCATTCCAAATCAAACTGAATACTTGCTAAAACAGAATAAAAGTGAGGCAGTGACTACTGTTAGTGTTCACCAATATTGCCAAATACTATTGATTGATTGACTAATTACGATTGCCAACTATTGACTCACTATGATTGCCAGGTATGGATTATTCTCTTGGCCTGAGAAGGTCACCAGCTCCTACCATCCAATTGTATGGAAATCACAGTGTGAGGTATGGAAGTCACCTCCTTTCTCTACCAATGTCCTCAGGTGAAGGGAGGAATTAAAGTCTGTTTTCAACTAGTTCTAGATACGAATATCCGAGTCCAAGGACCAATCCTGCATGGCTCAGGGGCTTGACTGTTCTCTTAAAGATGTCCAGCCACCATAGGCAATGGGGCAGCTGCACTGCCAACATCTCCTCCTTGGCTAAGTGATACCAGGCTCTCTCTTGCTGCCAAATAGCACACCAGGAGCCCACTTCTTTCAAAGTCTTTGGGACCAAAGCAGAGTAAAGTCAGGATCACTGATGGGTATGCCACACCTGTCCCGAAAGACCAACTCTCCTGACTTTGCCTTGACTCCATGCATTTCCCCAGCAGCAGAAGAAAGCAACTTCAGTTCAGGAGCTCTCTAATGGAATGTCTAAATTCTGCTTCAGTTAAACTACAATTACAAACTCTATTTCAAAAGATTTGTTATTTTCAGATCTTGATTCCACTTTCCCTCTTCCATGGTGTTTCTTTTACCTTGTCATTTTCCATTTACTATTTTCAGAATCTCATTTTTAAAAATACACTCCTAAGTTACCATTTAGACAGACCTAAGTAACAAACAGATTTTCTTGTCCTTGATTATCATCGACTCAAGATTTCAATGTCTCCATAACAGATGGTGCTCATGAAGACATTTAACACAAAGGCTTCTTTAGCAGATCCCTATATATCAGAAATATATATTTTTGACAACCATGGAACATTTCATACATCATCATCTTCATAGGAATGGCATGTTGCTAATAGTTATAATACACATCCTAAGTGAGATAAAGGATACAGATTAATCAGCCTGAGAAACTACAGATTTAATATACTCCTGGAAAGAAAAGCATGTAATAGCTACAGCAATCTTCAGCTTACTCTCATATGTTATTTCATTCCTTTCCACAAGCCATTCTTTCATAAAAGGAGTCCGTGCGTAAGCTTGAACAAGGATTTTTAAGTCATGGAAAAATAGCAGCGGGAGTCGACCATTCAGCTCTTTGAGCCTGCTCTTCTGTTCAATACCACCATGGTTGATTAGTACGGGTATCAGAGGAGAAGGAAGGAGAATGGGGGTTGGGAGGGAGAGATAGATCAGCCATGAATGAATGGCAGAGTAGACTTGATGGGCTGAATGGCCTAATTTTAATCCTATTCCTTAAGACCTTATGGTTGATAGCTTTCTCAACACCATATTCCTACTCGCCCCCCACCCTACCCATATCTCTTGATATCGTTTGAGCTGAAAAAAATAATTTAATCTCATTGTTAGTATATTCAACGACTCAAACTTCTGTGGTAGGGAAATCCCTATGGTCTCAGTCCTATATGAATTGTAGTGACAGACTTTCATATCATTCAAGGAATCTTTCCTCTAGCCACTATGGTTGAAGACAGGGGTTAGGAGATAATCGAAACGCATTCACGAGTTCTCCACAAGACATTCACTGCCGTCGAAAGATAAATCATCAAAAAACAGTCTCTTGATTAATAGTTTCTTTATTGTCGTAGTAAAAACAAGAAAATATTCATCCATGCTTCTTCTTGTTTAAGTACATTTTGATCTTACTCGTAGTCAAACTCATGCATGATGGAACTCGTGCATGGTGGAAAGCTGTGACCTCTCCTCCATGCATCTTCAAACTAAACTAAAAACTACTAGGGCGACTGTGTGAGAATCCCAGCCGCAAACACACCTCCGACTACGTAATAAATCCCACCCACATAATTACAGGCAGATAAAATTTAAAGGTGTTAAAGAAGGAACTGCAGATGCTGGAGAATCGAGGGTTACACAAAAAGCTGGAGAAACTCAGCGGGTGCAGCAGCATCTAAGGAGCGAAGGAGATAGGCGACGTTTCGGGTCGAGACCCTTCTTCAGATTTAAAGGTAACTGGTTATAGTTATAACATATTGAGTTAAGCTAAATGTCTATTACATGTATTAACCTACATCCTGAGACTGCAACCCCTGATTCTAGTTTAGTTCAGCTGATTGTCACGAATATCGAGGTACAGTGAAAGGTACTGTTGTTGCCTGCTAACCAGTCAGCGGAAAAGCCATACATGGTTACAATCAAGCCATTCACAGTGTACAGATACATGATAAAGGAAATAATGCAAATAACTTTTAGTGCAAGTCCAGTAAAGTCCGAGCAAAGATAACCCGTGGTTCTCCAATGAGGTAGATAGTAGTTCAGGACTGTTCTCTCGTTGTTGGTAGGATGGTTTAGTTGCCCGATAACAGCTGGGAAGAAACTGTCCCTGAATCAGGAGGTGTGCGTTTTCACACTTCTATACATTTTTTGATGGGAGAGGGGAGAAGTTGGAGTGGCCAGGGTGTGACTTGTCCTTGATTATGCTGGTGGCCTTGCCAATGATGTAGAAACAAGCTGTCATAGGATGTGTTGTGCCGGTGGTGTGTGGAGGTAAATTCCATCATGGCATTTAAGAGACTTTTAGAGAGCCTACATCATTGTCTATATCTCTTGTTTCCCTTTCCCGTGAATTTCAGTCTGAAGAAGAGTCTCGACCCATAATGTCACCTATTCCTTCTCTCCAAAGATGCTGCCCGTCCCACTGAGTTACTCCAGCTTTTTGTGTCTATCTTCGGTTTAAACCAGCAAGTGCAGTTCCTTCCTACACAGGACAGGAAGATACCTTGGTAGATAAGGACATGTGAGGACCTTATTTCCATGCATCATGACTCTTTGATTCTATGACTTCAATGACTATGAAGCATTTTGAGATATCCTAATATTCTGAAAATGAGTGCAGGTCTTGCCTCTAATATTGGAATAATACTCCAGTTAGGTCAACGTTGAATTTTTTTTGCATGACGGTTCATGACAGAAGCCTCCTCGTGGCGATCCCCGGATGACACGATGCACTCTGTGACATGTCGGGCGACCAATTCTGTCAACACGTTGGACGACGACAGAAGTCAAACAGCGAGCTACACGCCGTCTGACACGCGAGCGAACGAACGAAGGAACGAAGGATGACGGTTCACTGTGACAGGGAAAGTACAGCAATGGAAAGGCTGCAAAACCAGATCAAGATCAAGGTCTGAAGAAGGGTCTCGACCTGAAGCGTTACCCATTCCTCCAGGGATGCTGCCTGTCCCGCTGAGTTACTCCAAAATTTCTTCAAGATTTTAAAAAGCAATTTCTTCTGACTGCAGTGTCTGAAATTAAAGATCACGGTGCCAGGGGTCAGTAATTTAGAACTGAGCTGAGGAGAAATTTCTTCACTCAAATGTTGTCAATCCTTCGGCTCTCTACCCCAGAGAGCTGTGGGCATTCACTCGGTTTATTCAACATTGAAACTGATAGGTTTTAGATAGAAAGGGAATCAAGGGATATGGGCAATGAAGCATGAAGGTGGAATTGAGGTAGATGTTCAGCTGTGATATTACTGAACTTGAGAGTTGCAATGGGCAACTCCTGGTCCTATTTCTAATGTTCTTATGGTCTTATCTGGGAATACGGTATCCAATTTAAGCACTGTATCTTCTTTATCCCTTACATTTCACCTTCGTTTGTCTCTAAATCGTCAAACCGCTGGCTCGACAAAATGCATTGGATGATGACGAATCATCTCTAACTAAATATTGGCAATACAAAAGGCATTATCTTCAGACCCACCTGAACATTGTCCCTCTGCCATCATTGCTATCCCTCTCACTGGCAGCCATCTCAAGCTGAACAAGGTCATTTGATACCTTTGTATCATATTTTGTCATATTAAGGGCCTGTCCCACTTTCACTACCTAATTCACGACCTTTTTTACTCGTGGACATTTTTCATCAGGCTAGAAAAACGCCCCGACCTACTTGATGCCACGAGTACCTACGACTAGCATCACGGCCTGCTATGACCTACCTACGACCTCCTATGGCCTCGTGATGACCATGCTGCAAGTATGAGTCAAGGGCAAACTCGGCAGAGGTCGTGAGTTAGGTCATGAACGTGGGACAGGCCCTTTAAACGTAAGTTCAGATCTCTCACTAACCTAACTAACTCTTTCTCAACTTCATCTCATCTGCAAGTCCACATCCGACCAGTCTGATTGACCAGTATTCCCAGCAGGTTCTCCTCTCATCTTACGTCTTCTAAAATCATCGCCCAACTTACACCAGGTCCTGTTCAACCATTACGCACACACTTGGTCATTTCCTTTCATTCCCTGTTACGCTACTCCTTGTTTTCAAACCTTTCACCTTTCCTTTCATATTCCTTCTCAGCCTAAGCACTCCATATCTCTCTAATCACCCTTCTAACATTCAAAAATCTTGGTTTTGGGCAATTTTGGAGTTTTTATCATTATCTGCTTTAGTTGTTGCACCAAGGAAGGCCATGCCTTTAGCTGCTTAATATCTAACCTCCCTGACACACACCACACTTCTATGTCTGCTTCATTCTATAAATATACCTCTTTGATCAAGCTCTGGTCATTTGTCCTTAGACCTCCTTCATGCTTTGTTTAATAGTATTTATTTGAACGGCTTTGGAAGACTTAGCAATGTTAATGGCAACCTGTAAATGCAACCTGCTGTGATTGCCGTTAAAAGACCATAACCAAGCAAGCTTTCATCCAGGAAAACAAGATTAAGAGGGAAAGCTTCTCTTTAAACAGACGAGGTATTTACCCTCGCTATCATTGCCATGCTAGAATATGCAGCAAAAGAACGTTGAAAACATAAAATTAATTGTGGCTTGTAAGATTTTTATTTCCATGGAATGGATTCCCATCAAAAGCATTCAGGGCTAAGCCAATTAGCTCTTCCAGAAATAACACAAAGAACACCTAATTAAGTGCAGGATTGCAAACCATAAGGATAAGTAGATGACTGAACATTATGGATCATCAAATACTACAAGGAACCTTCTGGCTGCAGGCATGTGGGAGCATGTGGGAACATCGGTAAAGGCTTAATAAAACAAACGTCAAATTGAAATACTGTAGCTTTTGCTTTGGGGAATTTGGGAGAAATTTCATGTTGCTCTTGACAGCTTTATCTCTGATTATGCACTTCCGCAGATCTTGAGGCTTCTCGCCAACCAAAATTGCTCATGCCTTTTGGGAACACACTAGATTGGTCAAATAACCTGACATTATTCCCTGTGTTCTTAATAATGTAACTGATGCTGTAAGTTGGCCCAGACATGTGAATTCACTTTTTAATAAACCGTTCTTCCATTGCACGTGTTTCTCAGTCTGTTCTGTCCTCAATTAAATTGATGGAAGGCGAGATCATAATTTATAATGCCAAATATCGTCAACTTCAACTCTTCTATTTCAAGTTCATTTTTCCCATCTATTGACCTTTAATTTTCAATATGGTAATACTTGTCAACTTCCTTACAGCTAAAAATGCAGAGTATCACGGTCACAAAATTAATTCTCCTTTTCTCCTGATGTCTCCAGTTGTTTCTCTTATATTCCGTGTCCCAAACTCCAAGCCAATGGAGACAAAAAAAACCCACAGATACCATAGCTTATCTTATGGACATTTTCCAGCATGGCAATACTCCCCATCCCAAGATATCTAATTTGGTTTGAACTTCTTCTCAACACAATAAACTTATTGAGGTGCTCTGAACTGCCACAATTATGATGAAACAAATAATATTAAAGTCTGATATCATAACTTGTGTGTTCTTTTCCATCACCCTAATAAGCAGCAGTCTCATATTATATATATATATATTCCAATTTCAATGAATCATAGGCTTTGCAGAAAGTTGACAAAATGTAGGTTATTGCAAAAATGTTATATCTTTGTTCTAATTAATTTGAGTGGAATATTATTCTTTCAAGGGAAGAAAATGGTCTAGAAGTACTCAGCAGGTCAGGCAGCGTGTGTGGAGGTAGAGGGGAAGTCAGCTTTTTGAATCACGACACTGCATCAGTATCCTGAGGAAGGGTCTCTGCCCAAAATGCCCACCATCCCTTTACTTCCACACATGGTGTTCAGAATTCCTGAGCAACTGTTTATTAGCTCTGGTTTCCATTACCTGCAGTTTCCCGTCTCTCCATTGTTCTTTTGATCTTCATTTCTGATCTCTTATTTTGCCAGAAATGTTTTCTTCAGCTACCATTTGCCATATTCATAGTTCTACAGTCGTTCTTATTTCTTATCCTTTGTCCACTTTTGGTAAAAGAGGATCCAATTGTCTGAGTTGTTCCTTATTGCCTTGTAACTGTGGCCTTCAGATTGTGCATGTTTTCTTCTTATGTCACATCAGCTTGGGGATCCAATGCTTACTCCCTGAAGTTGCAGTGCTTAATTGACAAGGGTCTATAGTCATGGCTGAGGATCCACATTCAGGATTTGTTTAAATGTTTCAACATTGTTACACCAAAGGTTTAGGAATCTTGTCATATTGGAATCTAGGTCTTCACATATGTTCTGCCATGAAAGCTAAACACAGGAAACTTTATCTCCAAGACCGACAGGGGCAGAAGACACATGGAAACGCTCCCATCGGCTCCGCTGGTCACACACCATCCTGCTTGGATGCAACATCACCATTCATTCATCTTAAATCCTGGAATCTTTACCCAATATCACTTTAGGAGTGCCTGCTCCAGGAGAAGTGCAGAGGTTCAAGAACTCACCAGCACACTTGCAAGGGCACTTTGAGATGGGCATTAAATTCTGACCTGCCGCAAACCCACACGTCCTGAAAATGAATGATCAAGAAGAGAGTAAACTGGATTACATACATAAGCACATAGAGCAGTGCTGAACTACTATCTACCTCTTTGATGTTCCTCTGACTATTCTTGTGTAGCTTTACCTTAAACATTATTCCCTTATTATGTATCTACACACTGTAAATAGATTGATTGTAATCATGTATTGTCTTTCTGCTGACTGGTTAGCACGCAACAAAAAGCTTTTCACTGTAGCTCGTCACAATAAACCAAACTGAATTGACTTAAGTAGGCGTTGACCAGTCAGCCTAGCAAAGAAGGGGCCCTTCTTCTCTTTGCAAGAATATCATTGTTGGCTGGATCAATGCAAGCAAGGACTGCTCAGCAGCATCACCCTATCCTCTGGTAGTGAAGCTGATAGAAAACACTGCGATCGTCAAAATGTGCACATTTATAAGAGGAATTAAATGAGATGCACAATTATCAGGCCTGAGGCATGTACATCTGCAGTTTCCAGTAACCTTTTGTTTTGATTGCTGTGTGTGCAAGGCTTAAGGCTTGCACCAACATGCTGGAAACGTATTGGAAGATTGTTTGCAGAAACCTGTAGCAAAACACTATTAAAACTGCAGCGTCTCATAATTAAATAATTCTCATATATAGATACAGGCTGCAGACGTTCACCTATGAAATATAGTTGTTCGCCATTTCATCCACTTTGAAGATAATTAACTTTTCTCGGGAAAGATCGATATCAATAACACATGGTTCGTACACTTACACCACTGACCTCTTTCCAATTATTGAGCCAGAACCCAGGAGTGATTGTTATTAATATTGATCAACTGTGCAAAAAGTTAAGCATTTTCAAAATGGAGAAATGTAGTTATTGCAGAGATGTGATCTTAGATTCTTTGTGTATGGTACAGTTACTTGGTCTTGAAAGACCTTTGGTGCATGATGTTATTGGATGGTTCCAAACTCTTTGTAAGGCTGGAGGTAAACTTGTATATTTAATCTTGATGGAACAAATCTATTTAACAAATTAAACCCATTACAAACTTGCTCGTTCTCTCTGTTGGTTTCTTTCCTGTCTTTCTTTGCTATGCTATTTATGTCACCATATCCAATTGAAAGTTTTCACTTTGAATTAAGTCAAAGTTTCTCCAGAACTTTCTTAATATGATTCATTATCATTGCCTTAATCATCTACAGAAAAAGTGATGGCATATGTGCAATTCTTTGTGTCTGTGTTTCATAATACCCAGGAAAGCATTGTAAAAAAAAATAATTGAATCCCAGAAGAATCTCTCCAGATTCAAGCTCCAGTCAAGAAACGATATGAAATTTTGTTTCTATACTTTCAAAGTCTTTCCTGGGAATGTCACAAATTTGCATATGATGAAAATTCCCATCCTCATTAGTTGAAATGAGATTTTCTGCAAACTATAAAATCATAGTCAAGAAACACGCTGATGTCTGCTGAAAGTCATGATGGCTTTCTAATGTCTTGTTTATATGCCCTGCTGTGTATATTTTACGTACATAAGTTTAATGTCACCAGCACAGATAATGGGAGTAAAATTCAATCTCCATCGGGTAAACAAAATGGGTGGCAATAAATGGACAATAATGCAATGCAGTGAAACTCGCTGCGTGATACTCCATTTCTATAAAAAAGAAAGCCAGTCAAACTCCGAAATGGATGGTCAGTTCATGAATGCCCAACTTAGGGCATCCGCGGTGGCGCAGCGGTAAAGTTGCTGCCTTACAGTGCTTGCAGCACCAGAGACCTGGGTTTGATCCCCACTAAGGGGGCTGTCTGTACTGGGTTTGTACGTTCTCCCGGTGACCGCGTGGGTTTTCTCTGAGATCTTCGGTTTCCTCCCACACTCCAAAGACATACAGGTATGTAGGTTACACAAAAAGCTGGAGAAACTCAGCGGGTGCAGCAGCATCTAAGGAGCGAAGGAGATAGGCGATGTTTCGGGTCGAGACCCTTCTTCAGACTGAAGCAGTCTGAAGAAGGGTCTCGACCCGAAACGTCGCCTATCTCCTTCGCTCCTAAACCAGTCTGAAGAAGGGTCACGACCCGAAACGTCGCCTATCTCCTTCGCTCCAGCAGTCTGAAGAAGGGTCTCGACCCAAAACATCGCCTATCTCCTTCGCTCCTTAGATGCTGCTGCACCCGCTGAGTTTCTCCAGCTTTTTGTGTACCCCTCGATTCTCCAGCATCTGCAGTTCCTTCTTTAACAGGTATGTAAGTTAGTTGGCTTGGTAGAATCGGAAGTTGTCTCTAGTGTGTGTTGGGTGGTGTTAATGTGCGGGGATCACTGGTCGGTGGGCTGAAGGAGCTGTTTCTGTGCTGTATCTCTAAACAGTGCGGAAACAGGCCCTTCGGCCCACTGAGTCCACGCCGACCAGCGATCCCATGCCAACCAGCAATCTCTACATCCCAGACACACCCAGGACAATCTACATTTTTGGAGTGTGCGAGGAAATCGAAGATCTAGGAGAAAACCCGCACAGGTCATGGTGAGCAATATCTAAATAATTTTACTCATATTTCAAAATTATATGAACATATTTCTAAACTGCATCTTTTTCAACAGTGGAAGCTAATCATATGGATTTCCTTTTTGTCAATGTAAGGAATTTGCTTCATTCATGAATTAATTTGGTCTGATATTGTGTTCTCTTCTGATTTCATGGGAATTTCGGCTTGGGATGTGACCTTTGACCTCTGGCCTGAAGGTTAAAGGACAAAGGTCATAGGCAGCTAACATAATTTAAAAAAAAACTTCAATTGCGGCAAAAAAATGCAAAATGCTAGAAATCTAAAAACAGAAGAGGTAAATGTAAACAATTAATTACAATTGTACTATAATTGGAACAAAATGATTTTGAGAAACAATTGAAACACCTCAAACTGAGGCAAAGGTGCAGCCCTATCCCTGAAAAAAGTAGTTTGTCCGAAATTATTAAACTTAATATTGTCCTAAAGGTTGAATCATGTTTAGTTGGAAGATGAAGTTCTATTCTTTGAGCTTAGGGTGATCATGGTTGGTTATCGAAGATTTCAAAGGTGAAGAGATCAAAGTGGGAACCGGATGAAGAAGGGACTCAACCTGAAACGTCACCTATTCCTTCTCTCCAGAGATGCTGCCTGACCCGCTGAGTTACTCCAGCATTTTGTGTCGACCTTTGGAGAAGTGACAAAAGAGTTAAAGCTTGTTGTCACTCTAAAGATAGAGTAGAGGTGATCTGAAAGTGATTACCCAATCTCACTTTGGATTCTCTCATGTAGTAGGCACCACAATCTCAGCGATGATTGTTTTTTTTTTTGCAAGAACAAAGTTTAAAAATGTTAGAGACGATAGCATGTGATTCTGGGAGACAGAGAGAACGGTGGTGTGAACATCTGTGGGAAACATGCAGGTTGGTGCAGTCTGTTTATCTGGGTGATACAACACAATCACTGTACTGGCATAACACTTCTGCTTATACTGAAGACTTAGCATCAGCAGGCGTGATAACAACCAACATAATGTGATATCCATTTACGTATTTAATAGGACACACAAAATGTATGATTTGAAGGAGTTTAAAGCTGGAAGCCAAGGAGAGTGAATGGAAAACATGGAAACGTAGAAAAGAGGTGTAGGAGTAGGCCATTCGGCCCCTAGAGCCAATGCAATACAATCCAATACAATTTATTTGTTGTCATTTAAACCCCATTGAAATTCAAACAAAATGTAGTTTCTGCAGTCATACAACAAGAAAAAGAACCAAGACACAACACAATTTACATAAGGCAAAGTCTTATCTCTCCCCTGCACTCCCCATTCGCCTCCCGATGTCAGTCAAAGCCCCCGGCGGGCGATGGTAAATAAGTCCCGCGGCCATTAAGGCCGCGACGGGCGATGCAAGGCCGCGCTCCGGATCTTGATGTTGGAGCCCCCGGTGGGCGCTAGCAAGTCCCGCGGCTATTAAAGCCACACCAGGCGATGTAAGGCCCGGCTCCGGGTCATTTTCAACCCCGCAACTCGGGCGGGAGAAGTTGCCGTTGCGGAATCTTTGAAAAGCGGTCTCCCACCGTCCACCGGGCCTGCGGCTGGAGCCTCCGAAGTTCCGGGGTCGGGCAACAGCAGCGCGCCACCACAGCTCCACCCGTTCCGAACTCGGCCAGCCCCACGATGTCGAGTAGTCCGCCGGCTCCGCGACTGGAGCCCCCAGGTCGTTCCGGTTGGAGGCCGCTCCACGGTGCTAGGCCCCAACGACAACGGAGACCCGACAGGGAAAAGGTCGGGTCCCCCCGGACAAGAAAAAGAATAAAAAAGTTTCGAGACCCTTCTTCTCAACCCAAAATCACCTATACCTGCTCTCCAGAGATGCTGCCAGTTTCGCAGGATTTTGTGTCTATCTTCGGAAGAATGGGATGATGTTCTCTCCCAATGGGAAACGGTGGGGGGAAAGCCTGAATGGAATTAGCGGAGGAAATAAACGCCTGGAATATGGCCAACCTCAATGTTTTCAGTTGGTTCTTGGACTATATCCCTTCACGCTTCCCCTCCCCGACACCCTTCCACTGACATGGCATACCAGGGCATTAAAGCCTAGCCTGAGTTTCTACACCACTGTGCTCTAAAATACTGCAGCTCAGCTTTCCCTTTTACTGCTCTCGGAGTCTATTCCAGTCACAGGCCAATTACTTTCCCTTCAGACATTTTCAAACTCTACCCATGAAAAATAATAATTGCTGCTCTGGCCTAGAAATATGAGAATAATGGTACAGGTCCATCTGAATCCCACTGAGCTGATCGCTCCCATATCATCATTCTATCTTCCCCTTTCAGCATTTCACTTACCTCGTGGGAACAAACGTCCCCTCAATGCTGAAGGGTCTCCGACTTGAAATTGCTAACTCCCTTTCTCGCTCCTCGGATGCTGCTTGATCTGCTGTATGTTCCCAGCATTTTCTCATTTTATTTCAGATTTCCAGAGTGTACGATGTTTCGCAAATTTTTGGTTCCACCTGCCCGTTAACCGCCGGTTCTTTCGTAATGCCATGGTCTGCAAACAATTGTCTCTGTTTACTATTGTTCTCCCTCAGTCTAGAGTTTCCAATAACCTCCCCATCTTTCTCCACTTCCAAAAGTAGAGAGTACATACCGTGCGAGAGAGGGACAGTGGAGGCGTTCCGGGTGTTGAAGAATTAGCATGGGGTATGAGTGAGGCCTCTGAGGTTCGGGAGTGGAGAGATGGAGCCTCCCAGTCACTAATCTACACTCCATGCAGACAACACCAGTAGGCAGGATCGAACCTGGGTCTCTGACGCTGTGAGGTAGCAACTCTACCGCTGCGCCATCGTGCCGCCCTTGCTTAACAGTGGTTGCAGCGTGACTGCACGCTGAATCAGTGGAAGCCCTTGGTATTTGCAAATACCTGTGAAAGACACAGAGTGTGGGAGTAACTCAGTGGGTCAAGCAGCATAGAAACATAAAAACATAGAAAACAGTTGCAGGCGTAGGTCATTCGGCCCTTCGAGCCAGCACCGCCATTCAATGTGATCGTGGCTGATCATCCTTAATCAGTACCTTGTCCCTGCTTCCTCCCCATATCCCTTGATTCCGTTAGCCCTAAGAGTTATATCCAACTGTGAGAAATAGAGTGATTAAACCCCCACTGTTGTGAAGGTCCAGCCAAGGAGTCTGACATCGTTATGAATGAGGTAACCAGCATCGTCCTTGAGCACCATTGATAGCAGGGTATAGTGGCAGGCAAAGATGGGGATGCGGCCATAAATCACCAGATACTAGCTTTTCAATTAAAATACAAGAAACTAGGCCAGGTCAATTGCAACTAAGCATGCTTAAAGAAATAAATGAATATTACTTACAGGCCCCTGGTCGAGAAACTGCTCATTAGCATGAACATGCTATGTATGATGTGGGAGGTACTGGGGGACATACCTATAGACTGTGCACCTCAGTGCTCTGAATGGGAAGAGCCAGAAGGGGAGGTTAAGCCAGCAGAATTGTGTGTATAAAGGGGCTTTACTTTCCTGACTTTGGTGTGTTTCTCAACTTGGAGAGGCACTCGATTCTGCAGACTCGCAAATAAAGCATTTCTTGTTTCCACGATTTAGTCTCTGAGTAGTGATTGTGAGCACAAACTATATCTCACACAACTCTCTCTTGAAAACCCTGGAGAAAATGGATAGGTGACATTTCTGATCGGGACCCTTCTGCGGACATTTGATGACAAATCCCTCTGGCTGGTCTGCGGGTCCTTCAGTTACCATGCTACCCTGAACTTATGAAAAGGCTCAGAGAGCCACAACCCCGATTAACTGCTCATTCGCACCAGCACCGTCACGTGTAGTATTGACTTAGTTAACGGCCCAGGCAAACGAGCTGTCCATTCAGGCGCACCCTGCTTAACCCACTGTCTGCCAACTGACCGTGGGACCTAGAGATGTCTCTGGGAGAATTCCCGAGGGAGGTGGCCAATTTGACTGGAAATATAAGTGCACTTGGCAAAGGAAATGTGTAGGAAGGAACTGCAGACCAAAGATGGACACAAAATGCTGGAGTATCTCAAAGGGAGGTAGCACCTCCAGATAGAAGAAATGGGTGACATTTTGGGTCGAGTCGGGTCTGAAGAAGGGTCTCGACCCGAAACGTCACCTATTCCTTCTATCCAGAGATGCTGCTCAGTTATTTTGTGTATATCTGCACTTGGCAGAAGGTGTGGTTCCATCAGCCTGCCCTTCAACATCCGTTAGACTGAGCCGCTGAGTTACTGGTGCTCTGACCAGCCCAGGAAGCTTGCCCTCTCCCTGTACATACTGTACCACAAGCAGCCGCCATCTATCTGCTATATTGCCTGCGATCGTACTGCAAATGTCAGAGCCACAGGGAGCTGCTGGGGCAGCTCAATCATCCCCTCCCCCCCCATGGTGCCTTTATTAATTAAAAAAAATAAACTTCCTGCATTAAAATAATAAATACAAAGAGTGCAAACACAGAGAGTGGCGCTATTTACATTCAGAATGTCATCTACTCCATACATTCACAGAATATAGAACTGTACAGCACAGGAACAGGCCCCGCAATATCTGTGCTGAACTTGATGACAAGTTAAACTGGTGCCTCTGCCTGCATGTGCTTCACACCCCTCCATTCCTTACATATTCATGAGACTTTCCAAAAGCCTCTCATATCTGCTTCCAGGCGCCTACCACTCTCTGTTTAAATATCTTGTCACGCACAACTCCTTTAATCTTTCCCCCCTTTTAATTTTTTTTATTTTTATTTATTAGAGGTAAATACATCAATGTACTTCACATTGTTACAATCATTGTACCCCATATTTTTATGGTTCAAAGAAAAAGAATAGAAGAGAGTGAAATAGGTGAAAAGATTTATGAGAGTGAAAGAGCGTGCCAAAGGGGAGAAGAAACCCTTGGTCAAAGAATTAGAGAAAGGGGGTTAAGAGATAGACCCTAAAAAAAAAGGAAAAAGAAAAAAAAAGCCAGTTACTATGTTATATATATCACGCAAAAGGAATCCACCAACTCGATAGTTTTCCAACCCCCCCCTACCAAGGCCCGAGGTACTCCTGCACCCTATCTTTGTAGTAATCCTATAAATGCAGACCACGTCTGATAGAAGCGTTCTGATTTTCCTTCCAGGCGGAGTCTCATATCTTCCAGATGTAGTGTTTCAAACATAGTTGAAATCCACATATTTAATGTTGCTATAGGAGCATTTTTCCAAAATTTTAAGATTAGTTTTTTTCTATTATTAAGCCGTAATCAAATAAATTATTTTGATACTCATTTAATTCCGAACTACCTTCTGTCATTCCGAAAATAATCCATTCTGGCTTTAGTGTCATTTTTATTTTAAACAGTTTTGTGAAAATTTCAAAGGTTTCAATCCAAAACCTTTGAATTTTTGTACAAAAGATGAATGAGTGCTCTTTCCCCCCTCTTAACCTTAAAGTTGTGCCCTCCAGTATTTCACATTTCCATCCTGGGAAAAAAGTTCAGACTATCTACCCTATCAAGAGCCTGTCCCCACTAGGCGATTTTTTAGGCGACTGTCATAGTTGCAGCAGGTCGCCGAAAAACCGGCGTATGGACAAATGTGCCTGTCCCCCTAGGCGATTTTTTAGGCGACTGTTGGTGAACACGACAATGGAATTCACCAAAGTCGACAACCTACGCCATCCTGGCGACAACCTACGCCATCCTGACGACAACCTACGACAGCACCTACGTCAGGAGAAGACGAACTACCACATGCTCACGGTTGCCGACTGCCGCCGAAAAGTTTTGAACATTTCAAAATCCAGCGGCGACCAGAAAAACTCTATAGCTCTTTGGGCGACTGAGGAGACTACTCACAACCATACAGGTGACTCCCGAGCGACAGTGTGATGACAGCCTAGTCGCCGGCAGTCGCCTAAAAAATCACCTAAGTGGGACATACCCTGCAATGTCTCTCATAATTTTATCAACTTTATCACTATCTGATCCTCCAGAGGAAACAATTAAACTTTGTCCAACCTCTCCTCTAGTCCAGGCAGCATCCAAGTTTTCTGCTCCATCTCCAAAACCCTCACAATGTTCCTGCAATAGGATGACCGGAACTGCACACAATATTCCAAATGCAGTCCAACCAATGTTCCATAAAACTGCATCATGGTTCACTGCTACTCAATGCTCTGACCAATGAAAGCAAGCACACTCTTTCTCATCTTCACTCTACCTACCTGTGTGGCTGCTCTCAAGATGGATTTGGATCAAAAGTTCCCTCTGTACATTATTGCCAAAATGGTACCTCACATTAACTGTATATTTTCCTCTTACATTTGACTTCCCAAAGTGTGACACCTCGCACTTGCTCGGATTAAACTCCATCTGACATTTCTCCGCCCATATCTGTACTCTTTGAACACCTGCTTTACTTTCCACAACTCCACCAATTTTTGCGTGGTCTCTAGTCTTACCGACCAATCCCCATTTTCAGCCTAAAAAGAGACACAAAAAGAGTCTGAAGGAGGGTCCCGACTTAAAACGCCACCCATCTATGTTCCCCAGAAATGCTGCCTGACCCATTTAGTTACTCCAGCACTTTGTGTCTCTTTTTCTGCATCTGCAGTTCCCAGTTTTTATATTTTCAACCTAGTCATTTATGTATCTCACAAACAATAGAGGTTCCAGCACAGAACACAACCCTGCAGCCAGAATGACACCCATCCACCACTACACCCTGACTTGTCCAGCATCCTTCTGTTGCTGATCATAGTCACAAAATGCTGGGGTAACTCAACGGGTCAGGCAGGCAGCATCTCTGGAGACTGAAAGATAGAGAAGGCTAGAACAAAACAGATGCCTTCAGGAAGGAGAGCAATAACCCTGTAGTAGGAACGTTGATTTCTCTAATTTCAAATAACTCCTGCATTTGTTTGCCCATCTCCTCTCTCCCATCCCCTCTCCCCCACCCTAGTCATCCTACTAGTTCCAGTTCATATCCTTGTATCCTTCTCGTTAGCACATCTTCCCCAGCCAACAATGGGCCATTATGGACTCCATCGTTCTTGAGGTCATCTGTTGCTGTTTTGTTCTAGCTCTCTCTATCTTCCAACCTGAAGAATGGTTCCAACCTGAAAAGTCACCTATTCCTTTTCTCCAGAGATGCTGCCTGACCCACTGAGTTACTCCAGCATTTTGTGTCTATCTTCAGTATAAACCAGCAATTCCTTAAACTCTCAAGCTCCACTCATGTTCTCCGACTAGTTTCACTGTCCTCCCCATTAGATTTTACTTATAGTATGTTTCCCCTCAGCTAACAATGATCCATTCTACATTTTCCTTGCTCTTTAGCCCCTTTGTTCTCTCGTTTTCATAGCTTACACTTCCATATCTCTGTCCCTCCCTCTCCACTGAGTCTGAAGAAGGGTGTCGATGCGAAAGATCACCCATTACTTCTCTCCAGAGATGCTGAGGTACTCCAGCATTTTAGTGTCTATCTTTGATGTAAAACAGCATCCCTAGCATTTCTTCTCTGTCTATCCCTCCCTCACCAAAGTCACAGCAGCTTCTCATTCTCACCCAACAGTTAACAATGGCCTGTTTCCTTTCTCATTGTTATTTTTTTATATCTTTCATTCATTGTTCTTTATCACTCTGCATTATCGTCTATATCTCTCATTTCCCTGGGTACACAAAAGGTTGGAGAAACTCAGCGGGTGCAGCAGCATCTAAGGAGCGAAGGAGATAGGCGACGTTTCAGGTCGAGACCCTTCTTTAGACTTCAGACTTCAGTCTGAAGAAGGGTCTCGACCCGAAACGTCGCCTATCTCCTTCACTCCTTAGATGCTGCTGCACCCGCTGAGTTTCTCCAGCCTTTTGTGTACCCTCGATTCTCCAGCATCTGCAGTTCCTTCTTTAACACTCTCTCATTTCCCTTATCCCTAACTGGTCTGAAGAATGGTCTTGACCTAATATGTCACCCATTCCTTCTCTCTGGAGACGCTGCCTGCCCCGCTGAGTTACTTCAGCTTTATTTGTCTATCTTCGGTTTAAACCAGCATCTGCAGTTCCTTCCTACACATACCTGGCAAGTTAGACTCCTACACTGCAGATCAGAACTTCCATAAAGCTTTTACAAATGTACTGACACACAGCAGTGTGTCATCATCATCAACAAAGAGGTCAGCATTTATTAACTCTTCACATAGAAACATAGAAACATAGAAACATAGAAATTAGGTGCAGGAGTAGGCCATTCGGCCCTTCGAACCTGCACCGCCATTCAATATGATCATGGCTGATCATCCAACTCAGTATCCCATACCTGCCTTCTCTCCATACCCTCTGATCCCCTTTGCCACAAGGGCCACATCTAACTTCATCTAACATGTCTTTGGTACAACTCTGAATTTTTCAGACTGAACGTGAAACTGTTACATTATTCATCACAGAAATCCAAACCACATGTTGTTATTGTCCAACAGGATCCTAATCTCAACACTACTGTTAAGGAGAAAAGGCATGATCAATGTTTAAAGAAGCATCCCACCTCGTAAGCTCCATGGTGTACATAACGGCAACGATAGACACAGAAAGCTGGCGTAACTCAGCGGGACAGGCAGCATCTCTGTAGAGAAGGAATGGGTGACGTTTTGGGTTGAGACTGCTCTTCAGACTAATATATCACCAACAATGTAAAGTGTGCTTTTAGTGCAAGACCTGTAAATAAGCCTTTCCCACAATGGGATGAGAATATAGCTGACAGTGTGTGCAGGAAGGAACTGCAGAAGCTGGTTTTAAACCGACAGTTGACACACAAAGCTGGAGTAACTCACCGGGTCAGGCAGCATCTCTGGAGAAAAGGGATAGGTGACGTTTTGGGTCGAGACCCTTGTGACAGTGCTGTGTTTTCAACCATTGCATTTTCCTGTCATCGGACCCTAAAAATGCAGTTAGCTCTCACCTGCTTTCACTGGTGAGTCCCAGAATACCGATGGGACCACAGTTAAACTCCAACTCCACGCTATAATTGAGCAATTAACAAGCTGCCTCTCCTGAGGGGGGTTTGCACATGAGGTTTAAAGTGTTGCAATTAAGCAAGAGAGTTGGCAAGCTGCAGCTGGACAGGCTTGCATTTTTCCACAATTTCATCTTGTTCATGTGCAAATCCAAATGCCCAAGTTAAAATTCCCCTCATCATTTCCATAGAAGCTCTGCCACAAACTTATAGCTTAAAAGCCTGATCATGTTGAGTGTCAATGTTTCCTTATGACATGGTAGGAGGCTATTCGTCCAAGTCTCTGCCAGGCTTCAGAGCAGTCTCTCATCAAATCCCGTTCTTCTGCATATTTCCCTGTGTCAAGTCAAATTTATTCGTCACATACACATACGGGATGTGCAGTGAAATGAAAAGTGGCAGTGCCTGCGGACTTTGTGCAAAAAACAAACAAACAACAAACTACAAACAGAATCACATGTTCTTTTCCATATTAAACATTGTGGGCGGTATTGTGGTACAGTAACTGTAGTAGAGTTAGTCCCTGGTGAGATAGGAGTTTACAGTCCGAATGGCCTCTGGGAAGGAACTCCTTCTCATCCTCTCCGTTCTCGCAGCATGGCAACGGAGGCGTTTGCCTGACCGTAAGAGCTGGAACAGTCCGTTGCAGGGGTGGAAGGGGCCTCCCATTATCTTATTGGCTCTGGAGTTGCACCTCCTGATGTATAGTTCCTGCAGAGGGGCGAGAGAAGTTCCCATAGTGCGTTTGGCCGAACGCACTACTCTCTGCAGAGCCTTCTTGTCCTGGGCAGAGCAATTCCCAAACCAGATTGTAATGTTTCCGGACAAGATGCTTACCACAGCCGCTGAGTAGAAGCACTGGAGGATTCTCGGAGACACTCTGAATTTCCTCAATTGCCTGAGGTGGTAAAGGCGCTGCCTTGCCTTACTCACGAGTGCTGCAGCGTGCGATGTCCACGTCATATCCTCAGAGGTGGACTCCCAGGTATTTAGAACAGCTCACCCTATCCACAGTATCCCCATTTATCCTCAATGGTGTGCACGTCTTCGGATGATGTGCCCTCCTAAAGTCCACGATCATCTCCTTCGTTTTTTTGATGTTCAAGAGGAGGCTGTTGTCCTGACACCAGACTGCCAGATCAGCCACCTCCTCCCGGTAGGCCTTCTCATCATTGTCTGAGATCAGGCCCACCACCACAGTGTCATCGGCAAACTTGATTATCGAGTTGGAGCTGAACCTAGCCACACAGTCGTGTGTACAGGGAGTACAGTAGGGGGCTGAGAACGCAACCCTGGGGGGAGCCTGTGCTCACGGTGAGGGACTTCGATGTATTCCCGCCCATCTTGACTACCTGGGGCCTGGCGGTGAGAAAGTCCAGGACCCAGGCACACAGGGGGGTGTTGAGCCCTAAATCCAGTAGCTTCGCGGCCAGTCTGGTGGGGAATATCGTGTTGAAGGCTGAACTGAAGTCTATGAACAGCATCCTCACGTAGCCCCCCCTCTGGCTGTCAAGATGGGAGAGAGCGGTGTCCTATTTTCTCTCATAAGCCAATCGACTCCCAATGATTCTCCTACCTCTCATCTACACAAGAGGCAATTTACACCAGCTAATTAACCAAAGAACCAACCAGGCACATCTTCGGTGTTAACCAGCATCTGCAGGTCCTTCCTACACATTGTGTCAGCTCCACTGCGAGATCTCCTCAAGGTACTGTATACCTACTTTAGAAACATAGAAATTAGGTGCAGGAGTAGGCCATTCGGCCCTTCGAGCCTGCACCGCCATTCAATATGATCATGGCTGATCATCCAACTCAGTATCCCGTACCTGCCTTCTCTCCATACCCTCAGATCCCCTTAGCCACAAGGGCCACATCTAACTCCCTCTTAAATATAGCCAATGAACTGGCCTCAACTACCCTCTGTGGCAGAGAGTTCCAGAGACCCACCACTCTCTGTGTGAAAAAAGTCCTTCTCATCTCGGTCCTAAAGGATTTCCCCCTTATCCTTAAGCTGTGACCCCTTGTCCTGGACCTCCCCAACATCAAGAACAATCTTCCTGCATCTAGCCTGTCCAACCCCTTAAGAATTTTGTAAGTTTCTATAAGATCCCCTCTCAATCTCCTAAATTCTAGAGAGTATAAACCGAGTCTATGCAGTCTTTCTTCATAAGACAGCCCTGACATCCCAGGAATCAGTCTGGTGAACCTTCTCTGCACTCCCTCTATGGCAATAATGTCCTTCCTCAGATTTGGAGACCAGAACTGTACGCAATACTCCAGGTGTGGTCTCACCAAGACCCTATACAACTGAAGTAGAACCTCCCTGCTCCTATACTCAAATCCTTTTGCTATGAAAGCTAACATACCATTCGCTTTCTTCACTGCCTGCTGCACCTGCATGCCTACTTTCAATGACTGGTGTACCATGACACCCAGGTCCCGCTGCATCTCCCCTTTTCCTGATCGGCCACCATTTAGGTAATAGTCTGCTTTCCTATTTTTGCCACCAAAGTGGATAACCTCACATTTATCCACATTAATCCACATTTGAAGACGTTCTCCTTCTCTCTCCAATGAGAGGTTTGCAACATCCATATCTCTAGTTTCCCCCTCCCCGACTCTTAGTCTGAAGAAGGGTCTCAACCTGAAATGTCACCCTTCCTTCCCTCCAGAGATGATGCCTGTCCTGCTGAGTTACTCCAGCATTTTGTGTCTGCCTTCGGTGTAAAGCAGCATCTGCAGTTCCTTCCTACACAAGTATGCTTAGGGATCTGTGTGGAAACTGAGATACACGCTGGAGTAAATCAGTGGGTCAGTAACTCTATCTTGGGTGTAAACCAGCGTCCGCAGTTCCTTCTTAACCTCAAGTGGTCACAGTTAGCGCATGCAAAGTGCATGTAGAGAGCACCAGAGCTGAGGATGACATTTCGGTTGATGGAGCTGTGAAGGAGCAGGCCTAACTGCTGTGGCACTCCCCCTCCCTCATTGAATGCTTTCAGTGCACACACAAGCCATGTATAAATGGAGGCATACAAGGCTGCACATGCTGCAATCAAAAGTAGAGGAGAAGCTGTTGGAAGAACTCAGCAGACCAGGCAGCATTTGTGGAAGTAGTGGAATGGTTAACGTTTTGGATTCAAGATTGAAGGAAAGATTGAAAAGACTAGCTTCTACTCACTAGAGTTTAGAAGGATTAGGGGGGATCTTATCGAAACATATACAATTATAATAGGACTGGGCAAGCTAGATGCAGGAAAAATGTTCCCAATGTTGGGCGAGTCCAGAACCAGGTGCCACAAAGAGGCCATTTAAGACTGAGGTGAAAAAAACCTTTTTCACCCAGAGAGTTGTGAATTTGTGGTATTCCTTGCCTCAGAGGGCAGTGGAGGTCAAATCACTGCATGGATTTAAGAGAGATTTAGATAGAGCTCTAGGGGCTAGTGGAATCAAGGGATATCGGGAGACGGCAGGCACGGGTTATTGATTGGGGATGATCAGCCATGATCCCAATGAATGGCGGTGCTGGCTCAAAGGGCCAAATGGCCTCCTCCTGCATCTATTTTCTATGTTTCTATGTTTCTAAGATCACACATCAGGAGTGTGCAAACAGTGGGAAGAGTGGGCTGAGGAATGCAATGCTAGAGAGTTTGGATGCTCTTTCCAAATCACCCATACTTATTTATTTTTATTTATTCATGTAAATTTCACCGATTAGCCAAAGTTACAGGGAAAAACTACGAGGTTTTGCATCTTGGAGGTTTTCGCAGTGATTCATGATTGCTCCCAGCTGATGGATAAAGTGAATCTGTGGCGTTGTAAACCTTGGAAAAATGGGAGAGCATTTGGGGGAACTCAATGGGTCAGGCGGGACCTGTGGAGAGAAAAAGACTGTCAAGGTTTCCACCGAAAATAGACACAAAAAGCTAGAGTAACTCAGCGGGTCAGACAGCATCTCCGGAGAAAAGGAATAGATGACGTTTCAGGTCAAGACCTTTCTTCAGTGCATAGAAATGGTGCACCTGTTTCCCTTCACAGATTCTGCCTGACCCACTGACTTCCTCCAGCTACTCTCCTTCATTCGGTACAACTCCATCATCTCTCGTTCTCCGTGTTAAAAACTGCATTTGGTCCATGAAAAAAAAAAGAGCTACAGGCGTACTCATTGTTTATACTTTCTGACATCTATGTGCGAAAGGGACACCTTTAAAAATAGCTCTGAAAGGCAAACAGAATCTGTCCATCTGTAATTGTCCTCATCATTCTCTTCCTTGATATTTTAATGCTTTAAAATGAAATATGAAATTGCTGCTTCATGAAATAACTTTCACTATTTCGCAGTGACATTGTTTGAACAACTGCAGGTTGTACTGTTAACCGTTGCTGAGAATGATTGCTGGACTGCATAATGTGTAACTCTTTCTTGGAATTCAACATGCTTGCGGCATGTCTACAAATAGCAGTGCTGAAATACTTACTGAACCATCCGCGGTTTTCAAGCTGGTCCTTTATAAATATTGTTATCCGACATTACGCCAATCCTTCACTCCATTTTCTACCAACTTGAACCGTTATAAATAATTCCCGAGCATTGTTTATAAAGATGCGTAAATCGGGAAACAGTAAACCTACAGTTTAGCTGCCTGAAATATCATCTTCTGGCGTATAGCATGCACAGAGCCTGAAATATTATTGCAGGACAGCAAGCTGTGCGTGACTGTATTTCCAGTGGTGTCATTGTTGCTCGGGTTTATGCTTGAATCCTCCCATAAATTGTCAATCCTGCCTTTTATATATCAGCAAGACTGGTCTGCAAACTGGAAGTAACATTTTTGTGCTCTGTGTTAGAGGCCAGAATGAACATGCTATTCGTCCCATTGATAGACTCAAAAAGCTGGAGTAACTCAACGGGACAGGCAGTATCTCTGGAGAGAAGGAATGGGTGATGACCCGAAATATCACCCATCCCTTTTCTTCAGAGATGCTGCCCGTCCCACTGAGTTACTCCAGCATTTGGTGTCTATCTTCAGTTTAAACCAGAATCTGCAGTTCCTTCCTACACTATTCATCCCCTTGCATATACTGTGTGTCAGCCATAATTCCCATCCCTGCTAATCCCATTAGGCTGTGTTAATTTCAGAACTCTCTACTTCCTGCTTATTTAAGTACCTATCCAGGTGCATCTTGAGTGTTATTGCTAATCGTGTCTTCACCACCTCCTCTGGCAGCTCATTCCAAGTATTGGTATTGGCATTGGCTTATCATTGCCATGCGGACTGAGATACTGTGAAAGGCTTTGTTTTGCAGACTATCCAGGCAAACCATTACATACATGAACACACCAACAGGTGTAAAAAAATAAACATTGTGCAGAATATACAGAGAAAGTACAAATAAAAAAAGTGCAAACTGCATCGAAAGAGATTGGAAGATAACTTAGGGCGGTACAGTGGTGCAGCAGTAGAACTGCTGCCTCATAGTGGCAGTGACCCGGGTTCGTTCCAGACTACAGGTGTTGTGTGTACAGATTTTGTATGTGACCTGCGTAGATTTTCTCCAAGATCTCCGGTTTCCTCCCACACTCCAAAGGCCTACAGGATTGTAGGTCAATTGGCTTGGTATAATGTTAAATTGTCTCTAGTGCGTGTAGGATAGTGTAAAACGTAAAGCTCCTGAGGCAGCTTTAGGTACAGAGAGAGACAATGGGGGGAGGAGGCCGGTTCATGTATGCACAGAGCTGTGTACACAACTCTCTACAATTTCTCCTGTATATCAGCGAGACCAAGCGCAGGCTCTGCGATCGTTTCTCTGAACACCTCCGCTCAGTCCGCCTAAACTTACCTGATCTCCTGGCTGCTAAACACTTTAACTCCCCCTCCCATCCCCACACTGACCTTTCTGTCTTGGGTCTCCTCCATTGTCAGAGTGAGGCCCAGCGCAAATTGGAGGAACAGCACTTCATATATCGCTTGCACCCCAGCGGTATGAACATTGACTTCTCTAACTTCAAATAACCCTTGCGTTCCTTCTCTCTGCATCACTCCTCTTTCCCAATTCTCCAATCAGCCTTACTGTCTCCGTCTACATTTTATCCCTGTTTGTTTTGTTGTTACCTTCTCCCAGCTAACATTGATCTATTGTACATTTTCCTTGATCTCTATTCCCTTTGCCCTGTTTTTACACCTTACATTCCTTATCCATGTACCTCCCCTCTGACATCAGTCTGAAGAAGAGTCTCGGCCCAAAACGTCATCCATCCCTTCTCTCCAGAGTTGCTACCTGTTCGGCTGAGTTACTCCAGCATTTTGTGTCGATCTTCGGTTTAAACCAGCATCGGCAGTTCCTTCATACACAATTTCTTGCATTCTTGAGGAGAGCAGTTGCCATAAAAAGCTGAAAAAATTGATAAGTATCTTTGCAGACATGCCCAAATTCCTTAGCCTTCTGATTGAGGTGCTTTCTTGGCTGTAGCATCAATGTGGTTGGACCAGGACTAATTGTTGGTGATATTTACACCTCAAAAACCTGAAGACATCGACCTTCTTCACCTCAACACCATTGATACAGATTGAGGTGTCTACTCCATCCTGTTTCTTGAAGTCGATGACCAGCTCATTCATTTTGCTGGCATTCAGGGAAAGACCAAAGTGCTGGAGTAACTCAGCAGATCTGGCAGCATCTCTGGAGAACATCGATAGGTGACATTTCAGGCCGGGTCCCTTCTGCTGTCTGACTAAGGGTTCCAACCTGAAACATCACCTATCCATGGTCTCTGTAAATGCTGCCTGACCCACTGTTGCTCCAGCACTTTGTGTCTTTTTTTTTGAAAACTAGGATCTGCAGTTCCTTGTGTGTACAGGAAAAGATTGTCGTCCTGGCACCATGCTCCTTCCTGTGTTAAATCTCGTCATTATTTGACATCCAACCCACTGCAGTGGTATTATCTGCAAACATGTAAGTAAGTTAGTGCTTAATGTGGCTGAACAGTCATGAGTATATCAGGAGTATAGTAAGCAGCTGAAAACACAGCCTTGTGGTGCACTTTGTATAAAATAGTTCCGTTTTTTAATTTAGCTTAGAGATACAGTGCGAAACAGGCCATTCGGCCAACCGAGTCTGTGCCGACCAGCGATCCTAACACTATCCTACACACACTTGGGACAAATTAAAAAAACACATTTGTAACAAACTAATTACATCTTTAAAGTGCAGGATGAAACCGGAGCAGCCGGAGAATGCCACGCAGTCACAGGAGGATGTACAAACTCTGTACAGACAGCACCCGTAGTCAGGATCGAACAATGTCTCTGGCGCTGTGAGGCAGCAACTCTACCACTGAGCCACCGTGCTGCCCTGATCCATATATCTTATACTTATCTACCAGATCCTCTTTAAACTTCTTCCTCTCATTGCAAATCTCTGCCCTCTAGTTTTTGACAGGTCTATCATAGGAAATGCATGTAGCCATCTATGCTTCATATAATTTTATATACCCCTATCATGTCCTCTCTCAGCCTCCTGCAGACATACGGAGAATATGACTTAACAATCCGGCAAGATTCTTGTGAATCTTTTCTGCCTCCTCTCTCAGGGAGTCATGTCTTTCCCAATGTAGGGTGACTAGAACTGCCCACAAAGTTCAACCTGCAGCCTAACCAATGTTTTGTACAACCGTAACATGACATCCTTAACTCCTATACACAGAGCCTTGGCCGATGAAAGCAAGCATGCCATACAGCTTCTTCACACCCTGCCCACCAGTATTGCAGACCCTCGGGATTGCGAATGGTTGGTTTCCATACTGGAGGAGTAATTTTGGTTCTGAGGTAATTGAGATGAAGAGAGCCTCATCCACAGCTGGGCCAGGAGGTGCCTGGCGGGCAGGCAGGTGAATAGTTTGAGAGAAGCCGTGCCCCATGCGCTATTCACGCGGGGCTTCTGTCATTTTCTAATGCCTGGACTTGAGCAGACATGGACCAGAGATCCCAAGAGTCAAGGAGGCTAGACACAAAAAGCTGGAGTAACTCAGCGGGACAGGCAGCATTTCTGGAGAGGAGGAATGGGTGACGTTTTGGGTCGAGACCCTTCTTCAGACTGTTGGATTTCATCAAGAGACCTTTGAACCCACCTTTGCATCTTGAAAGCACATTCATTTATGGATGTAAAGGGAATTTAATTAGTTGCGTTGGAAAAAGAACTGAGCAAAACATAGGAATTTTCAGCAAAGCAGCTTTGTGGGTTTGAAAGATAGAAGGAAAAGGTTTACAGCACTCAATGAGTTAACAGAAGACTGTCATTATTCTAATGTAACTTGCATGTTTACTCGGTTTCTGAAATAATTGCTAACTTGCTAATTATCTTTGGGGTTTAAATGTTTTATACGCCATCGCTGGTGTTTTTTCAAATTTAGTTTCAAACAGATTGAATAACAAGCAGAAGCTGATCAACCTCTGGTTGTTTGTCAATCTCTGCCGACATTCATTTTATGAGAGGGACAGCTGGGGTTATTGTTTCCCTGCTGTATCTATTTTCATTCCTCCTTCACCAACACCCCCCCCCCCACCCCATGATCAATAAAGCCTTTTGTGACAAACTTAAACAAACACAAATAAAGCCAATTTTGAGCATGCCTTCCATTACTTAAAAAGCAAGATTGAACTGCATGGAATACACTGAACCATCAGCAGTTTAGCAAAATTAAGATACTAAATTGGAACTAATGGTTATTTGTGCGCCTTTCATTTTACGCACAATCGTTAAACAAATTTCCCCTGCAGTATGTGAATAATCAACTTTAGTCAGCTATTTAATTCACATGTACAGCCCAGCTCTTTTGGGGCAGACTGGAACTCGCTCCGGCATTCAGGAAAACGCTAGACTTCCTGCAAGCTTGCTTGGCATAAATACATTGATTTGGGGTATTGTCAGCTGGTCACAAATCACAAAACCCATTGATTAAGATGTAATCTGACAATTAGGCCTGACACCGCTTTGCAGAGCCTGTTGGCTGGGTGAAATCGTTTGTAGATTTGTCAAACAATTACCCGTCCTATTTAAGAACAGAGCGCTGAGTGATCGCTATGATATTTCCCCCTTATTATACTCAGCCAGAGCCCGTCAAGGTTGAAGAACGTCTTCATTTCGCAATCTAGTGAAGTTAGCTACAGCTCGTCCCCAAAGACTGCAGGACTAGTAACAAAAGGACACCAATCTTAGCATGTTGCAAGAATCAGTGCAAGATGAGCAGAGGGGTATTTTTTTGAATTCCCAAGAATTATGCTCTTTGTCAATGGAACTGCAGATGAATGTAAATGCGATAATAACCATCAAAAGTCTATCAGATAAATATTTGGAGGACTATGGGGAATGGGTTTAATTTTTGTAGGAAGAAACTGCAGATGGTGGTTTACACCGAAGACAGACACAAAACGCTGGAGTAACTCAGGCAGCATCACTGGAGAGAAGGAATGTGTGACATTTCGGGTCGATAAAGGCCATTTGGCTCTTCAATAAGATCATGGCTGATCATCCAAAATCAGTATCTCGTTCCTGCTTTCTCCCCATATCCCTTGATTCCTTTAGCCTAACAGCTAAATCTCTCTGTTGAAAACATCCAGTGAATTGACCTCCACTGCCTTCTGTGGCGGAGAATTCCACAGATTCACAACTCTCTGGGTGAAAAAGTTTTCCCTCATATGTTTTGAAATTCCATTTTTTCTTGTGTGAGTAATAATCTAACCATGTTAAGTGTCTTGACTTTTCTGAAACTGCTAATAAATGAAAGAGATGGGAATTGCTGGGATTGCTCTGCAGACCAGGCAGCATCTCTCCAGAAGGAGCAAAAGTTTGTGTGTCAAGTCGATGACTTGAAATCTCTGCAAATTGAGAACTGGAGGATTTATGGTAAAGGGGAAAAGACTTAAAGCAACCAGAGGGGTAACATTTTTACACAAATGGTGGTGGGTGTATGGAACATGTGCTGGAGGAGGTAGTTGAGGCAGGGACTATTGCAATGGTTAACAAACATTTAGACAGGTATTTAGATTGGACAGGTTTGGAGGGATATGGGCCAAGAGCAGGCAAGTGGGACTAGTGTAGCTGGGACACATTGGTCGGTGTGGGCAAGTTGGGCCTGAAGGGCCTGTTTCTACACTGTACCACTCTATGACTGGCGTCAATCTGAATTGTTATTTCTCTCCATAAATGCTCACTGAGTAATTTTAGTGCATTCAGATTTTATTTCAGGTTTGAAATTTTCTTTTTAAATTTTTTAAAGGAAGAGTGGTCCGTGTTTACAGTTTTAACAAATAGATAATGGAAATCCCCATCTCACTTCTTGTTTGAAGTTTTTAGTTTCCTGCAGCTGGTTGCCTTTTTACATTTATGAATAATTTACGCTAAGATATTTGTGTGCTGTTAATATATTATGAAATAGCTCAGCCTCCTTGCGCCCATCGCTTTTGTTGTCTCCAGATTTCTTTGCAGGTTTGACTATTAAGCTGCCCCAGCCTGTCTGTCTGTGTATCGTTGTGCCGAATAACAGCCATAATATTTCACCCCTGTTAATGTAAGTCAGTGAAATATTGGATGGTCGAAACCAAGAATGCTGCTGGGTTCCCCGTAAGGCCAAGCCAGCAAGGCAGCCAGAGAATGCATCCTGGTTTAGAAGAGGGAGACACAAGGAACTGAAGATGCAGAAGTCTTAAGCAAAGCACAAAGTGCTGGAGTAACTCAGCAGGCCAGGCAGCACCTGTGGACGGAATGGACACGTAATGTTCCAGGTCAGAGAATGTTGCCTGACCTGCGGACATACTCCAGCCTGTTGTGTTTTGCTCAAGATTCCAGCATCTGCAGTTTCTTGCATCTCCATGCAGTCTGAAGGGTGGCACGGTGGCGCAGCGGTAGAGTTTCTACCTGACAGCACCAGAGTCCCGGGTTCGATCCTGACTACGGGTGCTATCTGTATGGAGTTTTAAGTTCTCCCTGTGGCCGTGTGGGTTTTCTCCGGGTGCTCCGGTTTCCTCCTGCACTCCAAAGACGTACAGGTTTGTAGTGAATTGGCTTTGGTAAAGATTGTAAATTGTCCTTAGTGTGTGTAGGATACTGTTGGCGTGCGGGGATCGCTGGTCGGCGCAGATTCGGTGGGCCGAAGAGCCTGTTTCCACGCTGTATCTCTAAACTAATAATAATCTAAAAAAGATCCCGACCTGAAAAGTCGCCTATCCATTCCCTCCACAAATGCTGCCTGACCCGTTGAGGTACTTCTGCACTTTGTGTTTTGTTGGTTCAGAAAAGGGCTGGATTGGGTGGCTACTGCTGGCAGTGGCGAGGCAATTGTGAGTTGGAGACAAGGAGGGAAAGAACAACATCCACCCCATGGCACTTACATTTGAGAGGCAACCCCAACTTCAATGGGGACCCGGTGTGGGGGAGGGGGGCTGCCGTGAAGAACAATAGACAAAGGGGACCCAGCATAGGGGGAGAGCAAAGGGGGAACTGACATGTGGGGGGGGGGGGGCAGGGGGGTATTGTAACTTTGTAATTGCCCTTTATGTGTGACTATTTGCATACCTTGGCAAGGTATGCAAGCAAAGAATTACACTGTGACATGTCACATGTGACAATAAAGTATTCAATTCAATTCAAATCACTCTTCCCCTCCTCTGCACCCCCGCTTCCTCTCCCCTCCACCATCGCACAAGGATCATGCACCCTCCTGAATACTTTCGAGCCAGGATATACCCGTTTCTGTCTGGTCTGCAACTGTGCTGAGAAAGTTGTGTGTGTAAATTTCAGATTATGATAACACCAAGGTGAAGCAGACTTACACATGGCATCACACTTCAGCCACTCTTCTCACAGCAATAGAGTCACACAGTGTGGATACAAGCCCTTCGGCCCAACTTGCCCACACTGACCAACATGTCCCATCTTTACTAGTCCCACTAGCCTGCATTTGACCCATAACCCTCTAAACCTGCCCTATCCCCGTGTGCCTGTCTAATTGCTTCTTAAACATTGCAATCATCCCTGCCCCAATTACCTCCTCAGGCAGCTCGTTCCTAACACCCACCACCCTTTGTGTGAAAAAGTTACCCCTCAGATTCCTGTAAAATCTTTCCCCCTTCACCTTGAACCTATGCCCTCTGGTTCTCGATTCCCCTTCTCTGGGGAAGCGACTGTGTGTTTACCCGATCTATTCCTTTCACAATTTTATACATATAACTTGTGTTGGATTGCAGGGGGCCAGGCATCCAAGAGAGTTTCTGCACCATTCCCATTAGTGCCGGGGAAGCAATTCGTAATAATAAAAAGATAAACAATCAGAATTAAAACCTAATCGGAATGAAAACATTGACTTGGAATTGAAAGAACTCTGAAGTTCGGAGCCGCAAATGTTAATGGAAAAAGCCGTGTGCATTACCATTTGCCTTGGTTCTGCAAGTAATTGCTGCCATGGTTAAGACAGGTTTTGGCTGTTTTGACATGGTGTCTGTCCTCCATGGCGCTCATTAAATGCGTGATACAGTAATGCATTCTAAAGTCCACTGCCATTGTCAGGGCTCGCATTATTATATTGCATGTTTGGCACATTCAACAGAGGATAAAATTCTGCCTCCATTTACTTTGTAACTGCACAGGCCTCATTAGAGCAGGGTGATTATTGTCAGATACAGGTAATTGATATGAGCTAAGTGATTCCCCAGAGGGTGCCCCTGTTATACATTTGCATTAATATCAATTAGTATTGAAATTAGAGATGTTTTGCGATATGGATTGGAAACTATCAGGAACTGGAATGTGAGAATGAGAAACTCAATTCTGTCACACGACATGTTGGTAGAGAGGAAAGCCGCAAAGAAATGAAAAGTAATGCAGCACAAAACTCATTAATAAGATTGATTTGATTATTTTCAGTTTCTGAATGCAATGAACCAGATATGCCTGCAGCTACAAGTGACTCCTGTTAATTCCAGACATCCCTGAGGAAGAATGGCCAACTCATTTTTGGAGAATAAGTTTGGTGACATCTGATGGTTGACACTTATCCTCTCATTTTGTTCCCGTCCCTTATCCTGAAGAAGTGTCATTGTAATAGGTAGTCGAGGAACTGATGATGCTGGAGTCTTGGGTAAAACACAAAGTGCTGGAGTAACTCCGCGGGTCAGGCAGCATCTGTGGGAGGAATGGTGGGGGGGGGGGGGGGGACGGGGGGGGACGTCTTCAGCCTGATTGTAGTAGTGGGGAGAAAGCTGGAAAAGTAGTGCGGGCAGGACAAGGCCTGGATCGATGGATACGGCTGAGGCAGGTTAGATTAGCACGTAGGTGAGCAAAGACGAGAGATAAAAGAGATACAAAAGAGGATAGGGAGAGGAAATTAGTGAAATGTAAAGCCAGAAGGAGGGATATAGAGTCATGAAGTCATAGTGTGGAAACAGGCCCTTCGGCCCAACTTGCCTAACATGTCCCAGCTACACCAGGCCCACCTGCCCGCATTTGGTCCATATCCCTCCAAATCTGTCCATTCCATAAATGGAAGAGGGCAGGGGGAGGGGATGCGAAACAGATGGGCAGATTCGTGGGAGAAACAGATGTATAGACGCACAGGAAAGAGAGGGGGAATGGGAAGGGATAATTCACTGTTCATACAGTTGGATGGCAAACTATCCAAGTGGCACATAAGGAGTGATTCCTACAGTTTATGTGTGGCCTCACTCCGGTAATGGAGGAGGCCCAGGCCATAATGGTCAATATAGGAATATAGACCAAATACAACGATCGGCATGGACATGGTGAGCCTGTTTTTGTGCTGTACAACTCTTTGACTCTAATCGTGCACCTGAAAAATATATTTGCACGTTCTGTACTAGTGTCCATCGTACATTTTCATCAAACTAAGTTTCAAGATTCATAAGAGTTAAGAATGCTGAATTGTCAAATCTACCAACAACAGTGCATATGCAACAGCATAACAGGCCTGTAAACACAATACACATAGCTAATGTATAATGAGTACAAATTCAATTAATTAAAAACCCCAATCAGTACCCCGTTCCTACTTTTTCCCCTTATTACTTGATTCCTTTAGTCCTATGAGCTAAATCTGCCTCTCTCTTGAATCCATCCAGTGAATTGGCCTCCCCTGCCTTCTGTGGCAGAGAATTCCACAGATTCACAACTCTCTGGTTGAAAACGTTTTTCCTCATCTCAGTCCGAAATGGCCTACCCCTGGTTCTGGACTCCCCCAACATCAGGAACATTTTTCCTGCATCTAGCCTGTCCAATCCCTTAATAATTTTATATGTTTCTATGCCAACCCCTCTCATCCTTCTAAATTCCATTGAAAATAAGCCCAGTTGATCCATTCTTTCATCCATTTTTAGGTACTTGGTTTTCAAAGTATATTTGTGTCCGTTCTCGCCCAATTTATCTTATCCAGCATTCTAACGCGACACCAGCTTGAGAATGTTAAGTGCTCTGCTTCTTTCATCTTTTTGATGGCATCGTCTATTCTGGTCCTCCTCCAATGTTGAGGCCTGACTTTGAAATGAATAAAGTACATTTGTAAGGTTTAATTGTCATAAGCACAAATGCTAAGCAGCTGAACTTATCGTACAATATCACTCGGTTCCCAATGTCATTCTGATTCATTACCCCCATTTACTTTCAAGTGAGAGCTAGATAGGGCTCTTAAAGATAGCAGAGTTAGGGGATATGGGGAGAAGGCAGGAACGGGGTACTGATTGGGGATGATCAGCCATGATCACATTGAATGGCGGTGCTGGTTCGAAGGGCCAAATGGCCTACTCCTGCACCTATTGTCTATTAAACACCAATTTTCCTTTCCAGAGTCCTCATGCATTTATAAAATGAAATATGTTTATGTCTCTTACTGGTTTAAATTGAGCCGTGTGAAACATATAGTGAATTCGTTGATACGGCCATATGAAAGGTCTCTGTTATTTTAGTTTGCTTATATCAACCTGCTTGCTGAACATAATGCATTACGCGTATTCCAGCCCATTTTGCCAACAGTGATGTTAGCTTCCTGTAGATAGCATTATATTTATGCTTAATTCCCCATGCACTTGAGATGAGAACGTAATAGCACATTACTGTGAATAAATAATTTTGTGACGTCCTTTTAAACCAATAAACACCATATCTGCAATTGGATAACTGGTATATCAAAACTGGACAAGGAAGGCAATTCACAAGTCGCGGGGACTGACATTTACAAACTTGCCGTCACATAACACCATTTGGGCCAATCAATCTACATTTATATTCCAAGCAAGCGTCCTCCCACACATCTGACACATCCTACTTTTTTTTCTCCATCTTACATAATTTCCTATTAAGCGCATCTATGCTGTTTGTCTTAATACAATTACTTCATGTACAAGCATGTTCCAGATTCTTGAATCTTCTGCATTTTTTAATTGGATTTAGTAAATACCATCTATTAATTTAGGATTCCCACAAATAGGCAATTACCTTTTCAAATTTAAAGCCAGTTTGCCTCTCAGTCTTCTGAGAACACAGCACAACCTGTTCAGTCTTTCCCAACATTCTATAGTTTCGAGATACAGCGAGGAAACTGGCCCTTTGGCCCATCGAGTCCGCACCGACCAGCGATCCCCGCACACTAACACCATCCTCCACACACTAGGGACAATTTACAATTTGACCAAGCCAATTAACCTACAAACCTGTATGTCTTTGGAGTGTGGGAGGAAACCGGAAATCCCGGAGAAAACCCACGCAGGTCACGGGGTGAGCGTACAAATTCCGTCCAGACAGCACCCGTGGTCAGGATCAAACCCGGGTCTCTGGTGCTGCAAGACAGCAACTCTACCGCTGCGCCACCGTGCCGCTGTGTTTGTTGGTTTGATTTAAATCATAAAACATGCATTTATTTCCCTTGTTAAAATAGCGCTTGCAATGTTAGTCACTGATGTGGAAATAAAACCATACTTTATTTTTCATACATCCATTTAAAACATTAAAAATAAAATTAAAAATTTAATTTAATTTAATTAAAAATTAAACATTTTATTTTATTTAACCAAAAATAGATTTATTGAATTATTACAGAAATATGTACAATACTAAACAATACAAACAAACCCACCACCAAAATACAAGTAAAAACAAATATTCTTAAATAACTATTTCCCCATCCTTATTGAGGATGCATTCCACCCCCCTGCAGTGCCCAGCGGTCCCAGAAATCCTCCATGGCACCCATGGACAGCCTGTAGTCCCTCTCTAGTACCATTGGGCGTGGACGTAACCCTGGAAAGGGGACAGGTAGCCGGATTGGGCCGAGCCCTCTACTGCCTGGCACCGTGACTCGCAGATGGCAGGAGCAATATCATACATCCTTGCAGCATTAAAGGAAGACACTCAAACCATGAAGTCTGTGCTGGCTCTCAGTCTGCTCTCCATTAATCTCTTTTCCCCACTTGTTTCCCTGAAAGCTGTCCCTTGTCACCAACGCCCTGCTCGATTCCCCCACCATCCAACCTCTCCAGGTGTAATTTGCTAATGAACCTGCCAAGCAGCATGTCTTTGGGTTGTGGGAGGCAATCAACGCACTGCGGTTGGGGGAGCGGTGGGGAGGGCGATGGGAAGCAAGGGTCACAACACGGTTGTTCACAAGTTCACGTTATAGGAGTAGAATTAGGCCATTCGGCCCATTGAGTCTACTCTGCCATTCGATCCTGGCTGATCCGATTTTCCTGCCTTCTTGCCATAGCCCTTGACAGCCGTTCTAATCAAGAATTTGTCTATCTCTGCCTTAAAAATATCCACTGACTTGGCCTCCACAGCCCACAGCAATGAGTTCCACAGATTTAACTACCCTCTGACTAAAGAAGATCCTCCTCACCTCCTTTCTAAAAGTGTGTCCTTTAATTCTGCGGCTAAGACCTCTTGTCCAAGACTCACCCACCTAGAAAACATAGAAAACATAGAAAATAGGTGCAGGAGGAGGCCATTCGGCCCTTCGAGCCAGCCATTCATTGTGATCATGGCTGATCGTCCCCAATTAATAACCCGTGCCTGCCTTCTCCCCATATCCCTTGATTCCACTCGCCCCTAGAGCTCTATCTCACTCTCTCTTAGATCCATCCAATGGAAACATCCTTTCCACATCCACTCTATTTATGCCTTTCATTATTCTGTAAGTTTCAATGTCCCCCATCGACCTTCTACACGACCTTCTTACATAATAAATAGTAGGGAATTGAAGAATACAGTTGAACTGAGGGATCTGGGAATAACCGTGCATAGTTCCTTGAAGGTGGAATCTCATATAGATAGGGTGGTAAAGAAAGCTTTTGGTATGCTAGCCTTTATAAATCAGAGCATTGAGTATAGAAGCTGGGATGTAATGTTAAAATTGTACAAGGCATTGGTGAGACCAAATCTGGAGTATGGTGTACAATTTTGGTCGCCCAATTATAGGAAGGATGTCAACAAAATAGAGAGGGTACAGAGGAGATTTACTAGAATGTTGCCTGGGTTTCAACAGCTAAGTTACAGAGATAGGTTGAACAAGTTAGGTCTTTATTCTTTGGAGCGCAGAAGGTTAAGGGGGGACTTGATAGAGGTCTTTAAAATGATGAGAGGGATAGACAGAGTTGATGTGGACAAGCTTTTCCCTTTGAGAATAGGGAAGATTCAAACAAGAGGACATGACTTTGGAATTAAGGGACAGAAGTTTAGGGGTAACATGAGGGGGAACTTCTTTACTCAGAGAGTGGTAGCGTTGTGGAATGATCTTCCAGTGGAAGTGGTGGCGGCAGGTTCGTTGGTATCATTTAAAAATAAATTGGATAGGCATATGGATGAGAAGGGTATGGAGGGTTATGGTATGAGTGCAGGCAGGTGGGACTAAGGGAAAAAAGTTGTTTGGCACGGACTTGAAGGGCCGAGATGGCCTGTTTCCGTGCTGTAATTGTTATATGGTTATATGGTTATATGGTTCTATACTCCAGTGAGTAGAGGCCCAGTGCTGTCAAACACTCACCAAGCATGTTAGTTTGTGCAACTCCACATAATAGAGCACCGGAGAGCAGAAATAAACCCAGGAAGCTGGAGCTGTGATGGCAGCAACGCTACATTTAATACTGATGTGCTGTCTGCACAAAATGTTCCGTGCTTTATTAACTATTGTTTTAATATTAATTTGTTTCCATAATTGGCCGAGCCCCAGAAATAGCTCTTGGAGACGATTTAACATTACCTAATCTGTGCGAGTAAAACAGAACATTGCTCTGCTCAACTGCACAGCCCGATTGCAAAAGACATAATTTAAAGTTCCACATTAGGGAGCTTCAGCCTGTTGTTTTGCAACAAAGGAATGAATGTGTGAACATTTTTTGGCAAAATATCTGCACTACAGAGTGGATTTTATTTCTGTCCGTAGCTGAGACTAATAGCTGTGCGTTCTGTGTGATGTCAAGTGACCCAGTTCTTTGCGGTGAAGCCAACATAATAACAATCACCAAGAAAGGCCAGCTTCCTGAAGCATTGCGGAACGCTGTAAGCATTTATCACCGTGAGAATATAAATACTGAACATGTCATCCCAACGAGGGCCGTGGAACAGTCGAGATAGATTGTGCATTTGTGTAAAATTATTCACCAACCACCAGGTGTCAAAACAATCGGGAGCATTGCAGAATCTACACTAGTAACATGGTACCGTAGAATGTACTCCACAAGTTAAAAGTTGTACGGCATCAAGAAATTCATTTGTAAAGTTCTACAACACGCTTTCTCATTGCTCCCCCTCTGTGATTATTCCTGCCCACCAGCTACCTCTCCATCCATTGTCAGAGTGAGGCCCAGCGCAAATTGGAGGAACAGCACCTCATATTCCGCTTTGGCAGCTTACATCCCAGCGGTATGAATATTGACTTCTCTAACTTCAAGTAACTCTCTCTCTCCATCCCTCCCCTTCCCAGTTCGCCAACAGGTCTGACTGTCCCCTGATTTTATCATGATTCCACATTTTATCTCCATTTGGCTTTGTTGTCACTTTCTCCGAGCTAACAATGATCTATTCTACATTTCCCTTAACTTCATCTCATTTGATGTCGCGTTTTCACACCTTACTCTTCCATATCTCTAAGTCTAAAACACCCCTGACTCTCAGCCTGAAGAAGGATCTCGTCCCGAAATGTCCCCCATTCCTTCTCTCCAGAGATGCTGCCTGCCCCGCTGAGTTACTCCAGCATTTTACGACGTCTATCTTCGGTGTAAACCAGCATCTGCCGTTCCTGCCTACCCATTTAAAAACTGGTTCATCGGGTAATGGTCTACTAAATGGAGCATCAAGGCTAATGCAATTGTAAAAACATAATGGACACAGATCCATCTGTTAAATATGAAATCATATTAAATTCTATTATGAAAAGGTGCAAGAGCCATTTGCCTCCAGTATTGATAATGCTGCTAGGAGCTGCCATCACTGCACGTAATTAGGCACATCTAAACTAATGCCAGAACACTGCTGACTTCCATCCTGCCAATGGAAGGGGATAACATGCAGCCTTTAAATTCTACTAGACTAAGTGGAACCCATTGGGGGCGTGGGGGTGGGGGGTTGTGGGCGTGGAGGGGTGTGTGGTTGGCAGGGGTTGTGGGGGAGGGGTGCGTGGGCGGGGGAGATTGTAGGGGGGATGGGAGGGTTGTGGGGGCGGGGAGGGTTGTGGGGGCGGGGAGGGTTGTGGGGCAGGGGGGGTGTGGGGGCGGGGGGGATGTGGGGCGAAAGGGGTGTGTGGGCGGAGGGAGGGGGGTAGAGAGGTCGGAGAAAATACGGGGAAGAGAAATGAGAAGGGGGTATTCCGGGGGAGGGGGGCAGGAGCCAGCAAAGGGGACCAAAGGGGAAGGGCAGGAGCTGTCAGTGCGATGTGGACTCACTGCGGGCGCTGGTCACTGGCCGTTCCAGTATCAGAGTCTGTGCTTTCCATTTAGCGACATCGGCAACATCTCCATCTCGGCCCTGGGCTGGTCTGGGCTGGTCTGGGCCGGGCTGCTGCTGGTCACCTCCGAAAATTGTGTTCGGTTGGAGACCTCCGCCGGCCATCCAGAACGTCCCTCAGCTCCAGTAAAGACGCAATGGCGCAGGAAGGGGAGGACCGTCCCGGGGAGTGACAGGAGAAGACACTAATCCGCACGGCGCTGACTAGCAGGGGAGAAAATTAATCTGCGCACGCGCGGTGTTCAAAATTTTTAAACCTCGCTAACTTTTGCATTATGCCACGGATTGGAAGAAAACTTGGTGCACAGGAGAACGGTGAGTGAGCTGGCAACAAATCGTAGTGCTATCGCGTACCGTTTTTGCGCAAATAGAAAAACCGCACAAACCGGAAGATAATAAGAGTTTTATAGATGGATAGATGGATAGATAGATAGTCACTACTATTGACGTAGCTAGTGTCTGCATAGTTTAGTTTAGTTTAGTTTAATTTAGTTTAGTTTAGAGATACAGTGCAGAAACAGGCCCTTTGGCCCACCAGGACCGCGCCGACCAGCAATCCCCGCACATAAACACCACCCTACACGCACTAGAGACAATTTTTCCATTTACCAAGTCGATTAAACTACAAACCTGTGCATCTTTGGAGTGCGGGAGGAAACCGAAGATCTCGGAGAAAACCCACGCAGGTCACGGGGAGAACGTACGAACTCCGTTGACAGCACCCGTAGTCGGAATCGAATCTGTGTCTCCCGCACTGCAAGTGCTGTAAGGCAGCACATCTACTGTTGTGCCACCATGCTATCAGGAGCTGATATAATCCAGCTATTAACCGGAACCTTCTCTCGTGATAGAAATATTTGATTGATGCAGCTGAGTCTTAACTTAATTCATATTTTAGTTGCGATCCCGAAGAATTACTGTCATGGTGGCTGTGATTTTTCAGGTCGAGATTTTGTTGTGGATACATGCAGGACAACTATTATAACAAGTATGATGCTTGCTTTTCTATACAAGCCACTGTTTGTGTATATCAATTCCCCCGAAACAGTAAAGATCTTCAACAAAATTATGGAATGAAATGTTTTCCAAATATGTTTAATGAATAAAATCCTTCACCTTCAAACATACATTGATGCAAAAAAATCCTTTGAAAATAAATAGGTTGCAAAATATAAAGACTACCTCATGCATCAGGCACAAATAAACAGTACTGCCTTATCCCTTAAGCTCATTCACCCACAATTTTCAAGGGACACGGCAGAAAATTCTGAAGCTTCATTATTATTGTGTATGTTAAATGTGCAATGTTATGCAGTCTCTGAACTTTCATACTGAGCTCAGTAAACCGATGAACGCGCACATTGGAAGAAATCTGTAATTTTTGGGGGGTTAATTGCAAGAGCAGCAGGAAGTAGTTGGAGCACTCTGCTTATGAGACATATCAGCAAACAAATTAGACAAGAAGCTTGCTTCCCACTGCCACCCTTCTCCCGCCTCCCCCATCCCCCCCATCCAAGTCATCTCCCCCTCCTGGGGAAAGCTGCATAACGCGCCACAGCTTTTGATGCACAAGCAGAGTAATTACCAGCTAAATTGTGTTTCGGCTTCTCCCCCATCAGCCATGATAGCAGACAAAAAGCAATTAGTTGCCCTGCCTCTTTAGCTGAGCTGTTGGTGAACTTCCATCAAGTCCACAAGAAGCTGTAGCTAAAGAAATTTGTGTGATTAATGACCAAAGGTCAGTTTGACTGGAGCATCAGCCAAGGCTCAAATTCCATAATATAACATGACAATGAGATTTATCTGTTGTATGCCTGAGTGGCATTCAGGTGCCTCCGAACGCATTACCATGGCTGATCGCTAATCAACCCCTTTCTTTTTTATTTGAATGCATTAGAATATGATAGAGTTTTCAACAGGTTTATCGATCATTCCTTCTTCATTACTGCGTTGCAGTGTGAACATTTAAACGAGGGCGGTGTTCAAGGAAAGAGTAGCAGGCTTACTGGCGGTGATTGCTGTTGTGCCCACGTTATCGACAAAGATTAGAAATTGATTCAGCGAAGCTTGTCTGTGCAGATACCTATCCATCGCTTGGCATGGTCACTGAAGGCATCTTCCACCGAGCACGTTGCAAGGATGGGAAAGGTCAAAGTAAATGATGGTTCAGGCATAAGTGAAGGGATGATTCAGTCACCCACTCTAAAGCAATTGGGAAGGCAGATCAAAGAGCAGCCATGCTGTGGATTAGGGCAATGCAAAGCCTTTTATCAACGGAGTGTGCAGTTAAACAGTGAATGCAAAATGATCGCAAAAACCTTGGAGAAAGTCACAGTGGACTGCACTGAAATCGAAATGGAATAGAGAACAGATTCTCTACAAAGAAGAAAGCAATTTATACAAACTTAACAAAAGACCAGAGGGTTTTGGTACGGTTTCATTTGCCAGCAAAGAGTGATAGAGGTTGTCAGAAATAAAAGGTTACAGAGTGGATGCCCTCAAACCAACGAGGAGTAGGAAACCCAGTGTACCATACTAATTGAATCTGCAGAAAATATTACTCTCAGTAAGAGCTAGTTAACAAATGTGCGACTTAAACTGTAATCACTGAGCTTATTAAATACAGACAATAGCAATTAGCAAATAAAAGGAGCAGTGGAATAGCAGTGAGTTTTTCAGTAGGGGCAATCACTCTTATAATGGCTTAGACTTTAGAGATGCAGCGCGGGAACGGGTCCTTCCGCCAACCGAGTTCACACAAATCAGCGACCACCCCGTACACTGGCACTGTCCTACATACAAGGGACAATTTGCTATTTTACCTAAGCCAATTAACCAACAAACCTGCACGTCCTTTGGATTGTGGGTAGAAACCAGAGCACCCAGAGAAAACCCACGCCATCACAGGGAGGACATACAGACTCTATACAGACAGCACCCGGGTCTCCGGCGCTGTAAGGCAGCAACTCTACCTCTGCACCACCGTGCTGCCCTTGTGCATCCACAAGGAGTCCTGGATCCATTTATTGTTGGACTCTGGCAATAATGCAGTGACACCACTGCTAAATTTGAAATAGGGATAGCTCAAATTGTGTTGCCCAGTCTCAACTTCCACATTCTTTAACGGCAGCACGGTGGCACAGCTGATCGAGCTGCTGCTTCATACTGCCAGAGACCTTGGTTCGATCCTGACCTCGGATGCCATCTGTGTGAAATTTGCATTCTCCCTGGGTCCAAGTGGGTTTCCTCCAGGTGCTCAGGTTTCCTCACGAATCCCAAAGACAGGCGGGTTTGTAGGTTGATTCGTCTCTGCAAATTGCCCCTAGTCAGTCGGGAGTGGATCAACAGCTGGTAAAAAAAACAGCATCTGCAGTTTCCTCCTGCTCATTTTGTGTGCTCCAGATCAAAATCTCCTCAAGGTACGTCTACTTTGAAAAGGTTCTCCACCTCTCTCCGACGAGAGTTCTGCAACACCCTCTCTCACTGCTCCCCCTCTGTGATTCCACCTGCTCTCCGGCTCTACGTCCATGTGTTCTAGTGAGAAAGTTTAAAGATTTAAAAGTTACAAAATGGATTCAGCTGTAGATTTAGAAGCAAAAATTGATGTTTTCACCTTTCTCCTATTGCACTAGCAAGGCTACAGCACTATAACAAAAAGATGTTTTTGCCATTCTTCCATAACACTAGCGAGATAACAGCACAACTACATGAATGTTGTCCTTTATGATATAAACATCAGGAGAATGTTCAGGCACTTGGCTCATACTCTTTACTCTATAAGATAATACTGTGCTTCAATAAGGGAGAAAAAAAACAGGTGCTTGATCTGCAGAAAAACAACTTCTTCAGCAAAACCATATATGGGCTAACCTTTCCTCTCTCGGAAGAGCCTGGCAATCTTAACAAGCAAGAGGCTGCACAATGCTCTGAAAGATAAAGTATTGCTGGATTGCTGAAAATTGGGGTATAAATATATCTGATTGAACATTACCTCTTTGTGTGGGGATAGAGTGAATCTATAGTCTGTATTTTACATACTATAAGAGTTTTTTTGCCATACCCGCTTGGCGAAATAAAGATCGTTAATGCTTTATTACAAATTTTTGTGTTGTTATGTGTTTGAAGTAAAAACAAATGTTTACACTAGTATCACTGTTCCTTTCTCTTCATTTTCACTTTCTCCTCAGCCAACAATGGACCAGTGTGAGTTATGTGGCCATCAGAGCCGTCTCTGCTTTGTTTTGTACATTTACATACCTCTAGTTTCCCTCTCCCCTGACTCCCAGTCTGAAGAAAGGTCTCGACCCAAAACATCACCTATTCCTTCTCTCCAGAGATGCTGCCTGACCCGCCAACTGACTCCAAAATGTTGTGTCTATCTTTGGGATAGCAAATGTCAGCATGGGCACTGTGGGCTGAAGGGCCTGTTTTCATGCTGTATCTCTAACCTAAAGCAATAGTCCCATGCCAACCCTAACTTCACACTGGCACGAGGATGTAATGGTCTTGGGTCCGCAGATTACAAGGTCAGAAGGTGAGGTGTAGGATGATTAATGTTACTACAGACACTCACGCCCCTAGAAGATCTGAACAGAAGTCAAGGCTGGTGATGGTAAATATCACTATTTTAAAAATATTAAAGGTAGACAAAAATGCTGGAGAAACTCAGCGGGTGTGGCAGCATCTATGACGCAAAGGAATAGGCAACGTTTCGGGTCAACAACCTTCTTCAGACTGATGTGAGGGTGGGGGCGGGAAGAAGAAAGGAAGAGGTGGGAAGGTTTTTGTCTACCTTCGATTTTTCAGCATCTGCAATTCCTTCTTAAAAAAATATGAAAATTGTTTTTAAAATTGTTTTAAAAATGTAATTGAAAAGGTAAAATGTTATTTTGGGGGGAAGTAAACACATAAAATATTAAGATGTAGCTGAATAATTGAAAACGATGAAATACGTGAAACAATAGCTAAAGTTTGTTTTTCTTCTTATTCCCTATGGCCCAGAATTCCCAGTTCATTGTTGGAGATGTTGATCCACGTCATAGTTTGGTTTAGAGATAGGATGTCCTTTGTATCCACACGGCATAATGATGGACGAGCAAGGAGAGGGATGTTGGTTCGCTGAACGGTCCAGATGAAGGCGACATTTGGAGGCCCTGCAGGAGCCTGGGGCTTGCCTGGATCGTGGGCCACTCCATAAGACCTAGATGGCGGACCAGACTGGACCTTGGAAATGTCGCTTCAAAACCTGGCGACTCTATCATGTGATCTCAGCGGACTATTTCTGCACACTTTTCTAATTGGGGATCATGCTGAGGTATGGCAATACTTTTCTGAACTGTATGAAAAAAAAAGAATTTCACTGTGCATTTGCACATGTGGCAATAAAGCACCATTGACCATTGAACAAAAAGATCTGGGGGTTTTCAAGCATCGTTTGGTGAAGTGAAAGGAAAGGTCGAGGAAAGGGTTAATAAAGCATCCAAGCTTCAGAACCGGGCGGTTTTTCAGATTTGTTAGCATCTGCAGTTGCAAATACTATGTATTTAGTGATAACACAAGTAACATTTATAAATCCACAGGTTCTGCTGTAACTGGAGCATTTTTGCACATTTGTCTTTCGAAAAGGGTGCAGAGAGATTTACTAAAATGATTCCAGTCGCGGGGGACTTATGTGGACAGACTGGAGAAAATGGAGTTGATTCCATTAAAAGAGAGAAACTTGCAAGACGATCTAATGGATATATTTAATATCACAAAAGCACAGACAGAGTAAATGGAGAGAAATTACTCCTTTTGTTGGAAGGGTCAAGGAGCCGGGGGTATGGAATGAGATAAGTGCCAGAAGAAACAAAAGTGACATAAGGAAAATCTCTCTTCCGCAGAGGGCAGACACAGTCTGCAAAGTCAGGGGTACAACTGGATACAGATTCAATTATAGTGGTCAGAAGGGAGCAGAATATAGAGATACTATGGGTAAGGGCAGGGGTGTGAGACTAACTGACTATAGTTGCTATGGACTTAAAGGGCTACATAGTCCTCTTTCACATCATAGCCATTCTGTGACCACTCATCACGTAAACTTCATTTAGAAGGTACACCCATTTTTAGTTTAGCTTAGTTTAGCTTAGTTTGGTTTAATTAAGTTAAGTTCTGAAGAAAGGTCTCAACTCGAAACGTCACCCATCCTTCTGTCCAGAGATGCTGCCTGTCCCGCTGAGTTACTCCAGTTTTTTGTGTCTATCTTAAGTTAAGTTAAGTTATGTTTAGTTTAGTTTAGAGATACAGAGTGAAAACAGGCTCTTTGGCCCACCGAGTCCGCACAGACCCGCAATTACCTGTGCACAAATTTGATGTTATGCTAGTTTCACATCCTACACACTCGGGGAAATTTACAGAAACCAATTAACCTACAAACCTGCACGTCTTTGGACTGTGGGAGGAAATTGGAGCACTCGGAGACAATCCAAGTGATTACAGGGAGAACATGCAAACTCCATACAGACAGTAGGTATGTTGCAAAACTTACCTTGAGCAGCGCTGCAGTTCTGCCGCTTCCTGTGTGCGTGACTTTGGCGCCTTTCAGAGGGGGGCGGGCTTAAACTGCCGTTTTTCTGCAGACTGGGCAAATCGATCCATGTCGGGCGATTTCGTTGCGGAAGAAAAATCGCTCCAACATTTCATTAATGAAGGTATTTTTAAATTACGCTAGATTATTTATTATCTAGAGTAATTTTAAAATCACCTTCAAAAGTCGTGAGCGCCGACAACGAGAAGGATTTTGCGTAGGGGAGAAAAAAAGGTACACAGTTTATTTTTATATTAAAAGTTGGTTTTTATGGAGGCTTTAATAATATTTTCATGTTGCGAAATGGGGTCCAAAAAAAATGTATGAACCAACAGTATTTTTCCTCCCGACTTCACCGCAAACCACAATGTTCCAATCCACCGCATTCCACTAAAACCCACTCGCTAGTTGATTTAAATGGCCATTAATTTACAGGCATTAAACACTAAATTCCTTCCATTTGGCCCAGAAATTCATGAAAATGAGATTTAAAAATTATGTTATATTGTGGATTATTGTGTGAATGTTATTTGGACACTTAGGCAATTTAATTTTTTTTTATCTTTTCTTAAGAAATGGATAGATGTTTAGATCTACTCATTGAATTTTGTAATTAGCTACAATTAGATAACTAACTAATTATATGCTTTAATTTCAGGTCATCCAAGTAAGATTGTTTCATATTTGTTTCAGAATGCTTCAATCTATAATAACTGAAAATTTCATTGAGTTCTCTTAATTTTTAAGAAAGATATGGGCTTTTAACTGTTCCAGATCACAGCTTTTGAGTTAAGGCAATTGAAAGGCAATGAGGAACAAGATGCTAATTTCCGAGTATGAAAATGGTCATAACTTTCTTAATACTGAAGATATGAAAGTGAATTAGGTGTCAAATTAAACTTCTTTTTATCCTTTATCTGATGGGATAAATTGCAGACTTGATTTTTTAAATCTCAAAATTTTGTAACATTGCTACAGACAGCACCCGTAGTCAAGATCGAACCTGGGTCTTTGGAACTATAAGGCAGCAACTCACTGTGCCACCCGGCTCTTTAGTTAATGAAGTTCTTCATATCTCTACACGTCCAGCCATGACCAACAGTGACACACGGATTTGATGCCTCTTCCCCATTGTTTCCACCAATAAATGCTCTTGTACACAAAGGGTGGAGGGTTTATTGAAATGTGCTGCTAAAAAAAGGTAGTTGAGGCAAATACTTTGACAACATTTAAAATGCATTTGGACAGGTACATGGATACGAAAGATTTAGAGGGATATTGGCCAAATTGGGGCAGTTGGGGCTTGCATAGTTGGAGCATCTTGGTCTGCATGGGCAAGTTGGGCTGAATGGCATGTTTCTGTGCTGTATGAATCTATAACCTTCCTCTCAGATATAAGTAACTTCTTTCCCTGGTGGACGAGAGCACGGGCCATCAATGAGAGGCAGAGAAACCTCACCTCATCTTCTCTTCCCACCTCGTCTCACCTGTCCCACTTGGGCGATTTTTTCGGCGACTGCCGGCGATTGTCACACTCGTAGCAGGTCGCCGAAAAATGCCGACTGGGCCCGCTCCCCCATGACAATGTCTATGACAAGCTACGATAACCTACCACCTAGTCGACGTCGCTACAACAACCGGCAACCCATTAGGACGTCCACCTATGACCATACCTTCGACAACCTACGACCACACTGGCGACAACCAAAGTCGACCTACGTCCACCCGCGACAAGCTATGACAAGCAACGACCCTGTCGGCGACAACTGAAGACAACTGAAGACAATTCAGTCGCCGGTTGACGTAGGTTGACGTAGGTAGTCGCCAATGGAATTCACCAAAGTTAGCACCCGGCGACGACCAACAACAACTGGCAGCAACCTGCGTCATCCTGGCTACAACCGGCGACAGCACCTATGACAGGAGAAGACAAGCTACGTCAAGCCCACAGTCGCTGAAACGTTTTGAACATTTGAAAATCCAGCAGTGACCAGAAGAACGTTACGACTCTTTCGACGACTTGAGGCGGCTACTCACGACCAGACAGGCGACACCCCGGCGACCATGTGGCGATAGCCTAATTGCCTGTGGTCGCCGAAAAAAATCGCCTGTGGGACACAAAGCTGGGTGGCAGTGTGAACTGTGAGGAGGATGCTATGATGACTTGGACAGGTTGGGGGAGTGGGCAGATACATGGCAGATGAAGTTTAATGTGGTTAAATGTGAGGTTATCCACATTGGTAGCAAAAAACAGGAAGGCAGATTACTATCTAAATGGCATCAAGTTGGGAAAAGGGGAAGTACAACGGGATCTGGAGGTCCTTGTTCATCAGTCTATGAAAGTATGCATGCAGGTACAACAGGCAGTGGCATGTTGGCCTTTATAACAAGAGGAATCTAATGTAGGAGCAAAGAGGTCCATCTGCAGTTGTACAGAGCCCTAGTGAGACCACACCTGGAGTATTGTGTGCAGTTTTGGTCCCCTAATTTGAGGAAGGACATTCTTGCTATTGAGGGAGTGCAGTGTGGGTTTACAAGGTTAATTCCTGGGATGGCGGGACTGCCATATGCTGAGAGAATGGAACAGCTGGGCTTGTACACTCTGGAGATTAGAAGGATGAGGGGGAATCTCATAGAAACATATAAGATTGTTAAGGGCTTGGACACACTAGAGGCAGAAAACATGTTCCCCATGTTGGGGCAGTTCAGAACCAGGGGCCACAGTTTGAGAATAAGGAGTAGGCCATTTAGAACGGAGACGAGGAAACACTTTTTCTCACAGAGAGTGGTGAGTGTGTGGAATTCTCTGCCGCAGAGGGCGGTGGAGGCAGTTTCTCTGGATGCTATCAAGAGAGAGCTTGATAGGGCTTTTAAAGATAGGCCATTTAGGACTGCGATGAGGAAAAACCTTTTCACCCAAAATGCTGTGAATCTGGAGTTAGATTTAGCTCTTAGGGCTAATGGAATCAAGGGATATGGGAGAAGGCAGGAATGGGGTACTGATTGGGGATGATCAGCCATGATCCCATTGAATGGCGGTGCTGACTCGAAGGGCCAAATAGCCTACTCCTGCATCTATTATCTATTGTCTATTGACTAAGCTTTCATACAGCATGAAAACAAGCCTTTTGGCCCAGCCAATCAACCCATGCCAACCAAGATGCCCCACCTAAGCTGGTCCCATTTGCCCGTGTTTGGCCTATATCCCGCCAAACCTTTTCTATCCACATACATGCACTTCCCCTTCCACTCCTAATCTGACCCTTCCTGTCTTGGGCCTCCTCCATTGCCAGAGTGAGGCCCAGCGTAAATTGGAGGAATAGCACCTTATATTTTGCTTAGGTAGTTTACACCACAGCAGTATGAACTTTGACTTCTCTAATTTTAGATAGCCCTTGCTCTCTCCCTCCTTCCCCTCCCCCTTCCCAGCTCTCCCACAAAGCCCACTGTTTCTGCCTCTTCCTTTCTTTTTCACGCCCCCCGCCCCCCCACGACACCAGTCTGAAGAAGGGTCTCCACCCGAAACGTCGCCTATTCCGTCTCGCCATGGATGCTGCCTCACCCGCTGAGTTTCTCCAGCATTTTTTGTCTACCTTCGATTTTTCCAGCATCTGCAGTTCTTTCTTAAACAATTTTTTGTCTACCTCCTCTGGCAGCTCATTCCATATACCCATCATCCTCTAAGCTAATATGTTTTCCCTCAGGTTCCTATTGAAGTTTATTGATTGCGCCTAGGTTTATTGTCTCCGTCATCTTAAACCTATGTCCACTGGTTCATGATTCCCCTACCCACAGTTTACTTTAGTTTATTGTCACGTGTACCAACGTGCAGTGAAAGGTTTTACCCTGGGTAAAAGACTGCACTCTATCTATTCCCCATATGATGTTATACCCCTTTATAAGACCACCCTCAGCCTCCTGTGCTTCAAGGAATGAAGTCCTTGTCTGTCCAAGTTTCCCTATAGCTCAGGCCCTCGAGTCCTGGAAACATCTTTGTGAACCTTCTTTGAATTATTTCCAGCTTAATGATATCCTTCATATAGCAGGATGACCCAAGCAGTAAGCTGACCCCTGTCGGAGAAGGGGCAGAGGCTAACTGTGGCGTCAGTGAGGGGTAGTGAGGCTCACGGATGCCTATGACCCAGCTACACTGTGTACGAGAGACACGAGGAAGTCAGCAGCAAGTGACAAATGCTCACGTGTATAATCATAACAAACACTCTGACCTTGACGGTTCCAATTCATAAATTTAATCTTCCACTGGGCCTTCACTTGTCTGACAGGAGATGAAGTGAGGTGATAGTGAGTGGAGGCCACTCATTCTCAGGGTGCACGCTTTCAGGACTCAAGCCTGCAATGAATCACCTTTGATGATCGCACGACTGGATCTGGTTAGAAAGCTGGAGGTGTATTGGTAACGGTTTATTATTGTCCTGTATACCGAGATGCAGCGAACAACTTTGCTTCGCCTGCTATCCAGGGACCTGAAGAAGTGTCTCAACCCGAAACCTCACGCATTCCTTCTATCCAGATTTGCCGTCTATCCATCTGAAGAAGAGTCTCGACCCGAAACGTCGCCTATCTCCTTCGCTCCTTAGATGCTGCTGCACCCGCTGAGTTTCTCCAGCTTTTTGTGTAACCATCCAGGTTTGCTGCCTGTTCCCCTGTTACTCCAGCATTTTGTGCCTATCTTCAGTGAAAACCAGCACCTGCAGTCCCGTCCCACACAATCGTGCTATACTGTGTATATCAGGTAGTGCAAAAGAGATTTTTTTTTAAAGTGCGCTATATATTGTTACAGCTAGAGAAATTGTAGATAAACAATGCGACGGGCTGAGAACGCATCTCGTTGGGCATTAATGTTGAAAGTTATCATGAAAGATGTTTTGTTACCTATCCTACTGATTTGGGTCCACATTGGTCAGGAAGTAGAGGATCCAGGTGCTGTATCCTAGATCCAGGAGTTTGGAGCCTAGTTGGATTGGAAGCTTAGTTTAGAATTACAGAGCGGAAACAGGCCCTTCGGCCCACTCAGTCCGCGCGGACCAGCGATCCCTGCACACTCACACCATCCTACTCACACTGGGGATAATTTACAATTTTACCAATGCCAATTAACCTACAAACCTGTACATCTTTGGAGTGTGGGAGGAAACCGGAGCATCAGGAGAAAAGTCACGGGGAGAATGTACAAAGTCCGTACTGACAGCACCCTAGGTCAGGATCGAATCCAGGTCTCTGGCGCTGTAAGGCAGCAACTCCGCTGCGCCACCGTGCCACCCATGGTTGTTAACTTTTCTAATTACGTATAGGAGCAAACGTCTTGTTCTTTGTTCTTTTTTTGAATTTAGTGTATAATCGATGCATAATCTGCTTCTGTGTGTTTTGCCTTGATTCTATATGCCTGTGATGCTGCCTCTAGCAAGATTTTCCATGGCACCTGTTTCTCACATATTCAGGCATATGTCAATACAATTGAACTTGATGCACATTAGAGTTGAACAATAGTTCTCCACGGACCCACCAGCCTTACAGCAGTGTGACGCAGCCCATGATTGTTGAATAGACGAAATAATCATGTCTTTTGAACTTAGAACATGTGGAGAATTCACTGGGAGTTCCGAAAAATAAAATGGAGAAGCATTCAAAGGAAGCAATAACCATCTGACAGGCTATTAAAATAGCAGGATGACACTGAAATAACTTAGCAAGTCCACCTCGTTGGCCTTAATGCTTGCTATTTGGACAAGTTATTGTGCAACGTAAGATGGTCGCTTTGTACAGTGAGTGATGTGTGTTGACCCTGTCGATACTCACTTGGAAGGTGGGACGTCAGCAGAAAGAATGGTGCTTTTAGTAAAATCCGCAGCTAGGTTGGATAAAACGTTGGCTGACAATACAGGGTCCAGTAAACACTTTGTACCTCTGAGGATTAATTACAGATGTTGTGAGAAGGCAGTCACAAGCAAAGACAGAGAATGATCGAACAGTTGAGACGCGTCTCACAAATAACAATGTAAGTATTATTTTTCAATAAGGCTGGTATTTCTAACTGCTGCTTTAATTTAGACTTACACATACGGTGTGGAAACAGGCCCTTCGGCCGTCCGTATCCATGCCGACCAGCGGTCGCCCCATAAACTAGCACTAACCTACACTCTAGGGACAATTTGCAATTTACAGAAGCCAATTGACCTTCAAACCTGTACATATTTGAGTGGGAACAGCATAAAAAAATAGAACTATAGAAAATAGGTGCAGGAGTAGGCTATCAGCCCTTCGAGCCAGCACCGTCATTCAATATGATCATGGCTGATCATCCAAAATCAGTACCCCGTTCCTACTTTTCCCCATATCTCTTGATTCCATTAGCCCTAAGAGCTAAATCTAACTCTCTCTTTGAAAACATCCAGTAAATTGGCCTCCACTGCCTTCTGAGGCAGAAATGCCACAGATTCACAACATTTTGGGTGGAAAAAGGTTTTTCCTCATCGCAGTCCTAAATGGCCTACCCCTTATTCTTAAACTGTGACCCCTGGTTCTGGACTCCCCCAACATCGGGAACATTTGCTCGTGCATCTAGCCTGTCCAATCCCTTAAGAATTTTATATGTTTCCATAAGATCCTCTCCCATCCTTCTAAGTTCCAGTGAATGTAAGCCCTGTCGACCTATTTTCTAATCAGAGACACATGTAAGGTCCCATCTATGACAGAACGGGCGATCCCACATTCCCTGAAGAATGAGGACATCTCGGATGAACTAGTGTGGAACTCCTCATTCTAGGAGCAGATGTAGAGGAGATAGAGCCTCCGTCCTGGTCTTTTCTCGCCTCCACCTCTCCACCCCCTCCACACCCGCTACTTTTAATCAGAAAAAGAATCCCAACTCAAAATATCCCTCATCCTTTTTATCCGAAGATGGTGCCTGATCAGCACTGAGTTAGATCAGCACTTTGTGTCTATCTTTGGCGCAAACCTGCATCTGCAGTTCTTTGTTTCTACGTAACCAGCAGCAAACTACATTTGCAAATATCTATTTAAAAATCTCCAATATTTTGCAAACCGGAAGCATTTACGGTATATAAGTATATGCTGAAGGATTATATATTGTGTTGTGAAATGTCCCCAGTTAAACGTGGTTTGTTTTAAAGCACAGCAGTCAGATTTTGCTGAAACAACATGTGAGACTTTTAATTAAGCATTGGCCCTGCTGATTTGTACTGCGATAAGGTAAGACCCCTTCACATGGGAAAATATTTAGCGAAACAACATCAGCTTTGGATGAAAACATTGGGCTGCCAATAAAACACTCCATCGGTATTGAGAAATACACTCTCTGTGACTTACACAAGGCAACAGTTGAAAGCAGTCGATCCCTGAAGACTACATTCGTAAATAGCTGACATTTATTTGAAGTTGGTTCTGTACCATTTTGAATACTTCCCTGATTCTCATGCACAATGGATATATATGGCAGAGAGAGATTGATAGATTCCTGATTAGTACGGGTGTCAGAGGTTATGGGGAGAAGGCAGGAGAATGGGGTTAGGAGGGAGAGATAGATCAACCATGATTGAATGGCAGAGTAGACTTGATGGGCCGAATGGCTTAATTCTGACTCCTACCACATGACCTTATGACCTTATGAGGGCCACCGGAGAACGGTTGCCCACAGGAGTGCCAATGGAGAGCCCGCGGAAGTCCCTAAAGGCGGTCGAGGTTAAATTTCTGCGGAGAACAACGAGGGACTTGGCAAGGGGGAGTAAAGAATTCCACTGTGCTGAGAACATGCGATGATAAAGTATCAATCAATAAATCACAAGCACAGCACAAAAATACCAGGCGCTGACTATCTCCAATAACACACATCCGAAAAATCCATCGTCAACATACAACAACATTAAAGTGGCTCACTTTCCCTTACAGTTGCCATTTCCCTCCTCATTACTGGCACTCCCACTAGTTATCCAACTTCTATTCTGCACCCCTTGTCCATACTGTCCCACCTATCCTTGTGCATTTGGCTTCAAACAAACATTCAGATTCAGATTCAGATTCAGATTCAATTTTAATTGTCATTGTCAGTGTACAGTACAGAGACAACGAAATGCATTTAACAACGAAATGCATTTACAACGAAACATGTCTATGTCTAGGGTACACAAAAGGCTGGAGAAACTCAGCAGGTGCAGCAGCATCTAAGGAGCGACGGAGATAGGCAACGTTTCGGGTCGAGACCCTTCTTCAGACTATTTCTATGTCTTTGGGGGTGCATCTGGTGAATTTCAATCAATTTCCTCTCACTAGCGCAAACATTCTGCTTTGCCACACACAACCCTGTCAAGTCACGTCAAGTCAAGTCACTTTTATTTCTATAGCACATTTAAAGAACAAATCTTGTTGACCAAAGTGCTATACATTGGTAGAGGCACTAACATTATTCAACAGTGGTTCATAGATTAAGTACATCTGAGTGTGGGCAGGGCAGAAAGAAGGCTTTACTTGTTCCCAGGGGTGAAGAGTTTATGAATGGTGGTATTGAGTGTCAAGGGCTGGCTGTGGTCACTGTTCAAGATCTGCCATTGTCCAACGTCGACCTGTGCCATCCCAACAGGCCTTCACTCTCCATCAAGTACCTCCATGCTAATTCAAATATTAAAGAAAAGAGAGGGCAGCACAGTGGCGCAGTGGTATTGTTACGGCCTCACAGTGCCTGAAACCTGGATTCAATCCTGACTATGGGTGCCGTCTGAACATAGTTTGTACATTCTCCTTTTGACTGCATGGGTTTTCTCTGGGTGCCCTGGTTTCCTCCCACCCTCCAAAGACGTACAGGCTTGCAGGTGAACTGGCTTCTGTAAATTGTTCCTAGTGCGTGGTATAGGATTTATGGGCTGATCGCTGGTAGGCACGGACTCGGTGGACCGAAGGGCCTGTTTCCATGCTGGGACTCTACTTTAGAGTTCTTAAAAGTCTAAAGTCTAAAGAAGGACAAAAGTAAAAGAGCACATAGAAACATAGAAAAATATGTGCAGGAGTAGGCCATTCAGCCATTCGAGCCAGCACCACCATTCATTATGATCATCTAAAATCAGTACCCCATTCCGGCTTTTTTCCCATATCCCTTGATTCTTTTAGCCCTAAGAGCTAAATCTAACTCTCTCTTGAAAATATCCAGTAAATCAGCCTCCACTGCCACCAGGGGCAGAGAATAGTAAGATTGAATGAGAACTTACCAGTTCGAAGGTTGATCTTTATTTTATGAGGAGTCGAAGTGAGGGATTTCGTGAAGAGCCCGCCGGCGCGCATGCTCGACATACTTCAAAGTAGCGGCGTGGAATCACAGAAACCAACAAAAGAAATGACTTCGCATAGTATGATTGAATTGACTAAGATTACCAGATGAAGGTGATTGAGGGTTGGGCGAGGAGGGCACGAAATCCCTCACTTCGACTCCTCATAAAATAAAGATCAACCTTCGAACTGGTAAGTTCTCGTTCAATCTTACTATTTCATTTCGGAGTCACGTGAGTGACTTCTTGAAGACTTCAAAGCTTCTGTGATTACACGCCCTGGACCACGTCCATGCTGACACACCACTACCAGGGATGGATGGGAGGAACAAACTTGCTCACCAGTTCATACTGCAAAACAAGAGCATATTTATTAATAACAAATCAAAACCCCTCAAGCGGGGACATCTCCACGTTCTTGACCTGCATTCAGCACGGCTTCTGCGAACTGTAGAGGAGCAGCAACAGGCTTGTTATAAAAACGCTGGAACACAGCTTCATTCGCCCATCCTGCTGTGGCGAGAATTTGGTCCATGGGCACCTCCATGACCCTCGCCGCTGACGTCGATGCAGCCCTGGTGGAATGAGACTTGAACACATTAATGTCGATACCTGACTTACCCAAGACGACTCGAAGCCACCTGGATATCGTCTGGACTGTCACTCGATGATGAGTTCTCTTATGAGTGACAAGCAGGTATCTCTCCATTCCTCTGATGCGTGCCGTCACTTTGACATAGTGGTGGATATGTGAGGCTAAACATAGCCTAGCATCTGCGGGGTATGCCGGGAACTTCAGCTGCAGCCCTGTGCACCCAGGTCTATGCTGCTTTAGTAGCTTGTCAACGAAAAAGACTACTTCTGTAGGGGTAGATGTCATTCTGTCGACACGCAGTTTGAATAGTGTCTGTACCCTCTGAGCTGAAGTCAGCGCTAGTAACATCACCAGCTTCATGGTGAGTTGGTCCAGTTGGAGCCCTTCCATGGGAGACCACGTCCTGAGCAGGGTTAATACGTCCCTGACATCCCAGGTGATATTATAGCGTGGTGTAGGCGGATTCATATTGAATATACCCCGCATGAGTCTGGACACTAGCCTGTTGGATCCTACCGCAATCTTGAGGTAGAATGATAGCGCACTTCTGGCGCTGTTGATGGCACTGTAACTTAAGTGTTCATCATGGTGCAACCCCGCGAGGAATTCCAGGACGTCGGTTATTGTCACGGCATCGTACGTGATGCGAGAGCGGCTGCAGTAGGCTTCCCACTTCTTAATATGCGAGCGGTATCTTCGCCTTGTGGACTCTCGACACGACGCCCCGATGGTATCCATGGTCCGAGCCGAGAGGCCGTATTGGACTAACGGCCTGTTCAGAACCTGCAAGCCAACAAATTTAAATAGCCATGGCAGGGATGTGGCTCCCCTGAGACAGGGTGAGTAACCAATTGTGGGCAACCCTTCAAAAGGACCCAAGGTTCGTTGAGCATGTCAAAGACCACCGGATACCAAGGCTGTGTGGGCCAGTCGGGTATAATAAGGATGCCCTTGGCAGCATCTGCCTGAATCTTTCGCAATACCCGACTGATGAGGCAAAACGGAGGGAAGGCATAGAAAAACAAATTCCCCCAGTCCAGCGAGAATGCATCTAGCGCTATTGCCCCAGGATCTGGTTCCCATGAAACGTAGGCTGGTACCTGATGGTTCAACCGTGACGCAAAAAGGTCAATGTCCGGTTTACCAAATTTGGCTGTGACTTTAGAAAAAATCTCAGGATGCAACATCCATTCAATGTTGTCATTAAATTTGCGTGACCTGGTGTCCGCCACAGTATTAAGCTCACCTGGCAAATAGGTAGCTGAAATCCAAATGTCTCTTTGAATACACCAGAGCCAAATTGAGTTAGCCAATTTGTCACACGAAACAGACCTGGTACCACCCATATGGTTTAAATATGCCACAGCTGTGGTGTTGTCTATTTGGAGACGGACGTGTGCTCCAACAAGCTTGGAACAATATGCACGAAGTCCGTGGAATGCTGCCAGCAACTCCAAATAGTTAATCCCTTGAGTCAACAACATCGATGCCTCAAGGGAGTCCCATCTACCCCCACAACTAGAGCAATTATCAGTAGCTCCCCAGCCATTGGAGCTTGCATCAGTCTGTAAATATACCACCGGATTAGCCTCCCTGACAGGCTTAAATGAGTTGCTAATGTGACACACCCACCATTGCAACTCAGTTATCGCTTCGGACGGCAGCTGCATTCATCGATCGTAATGACCAGCGTTCCGTTTTAACGCAGTAATTTTAGCTCTTTACAAATTCTGATAATGCAAAGGTCCATATCGTGCTGCCGGAAACAAAGCCACTAACTTGCCAATTACTGTGGCTGTATGCCGAATCGATGGTATATTGGTGCCAATTAAATCTCTGCACACCTTAGTGACTTCCTCAATTTTGTTAATTGGTATAGTTATCCTCATGCTCATTGAGTTCACCGTGAACCCTAGGTAATTAATTACCTGGGCAGGGCAGAACTTCGATTTCTCTGGATGGACAATGAATCCTAATTGTTGAAATATATTGACAGCAGCTGCAACACCCTGTTCAGCCAATTGCAGGGTGTGGCCCACAATAAAGACATCATCTAAATAGGCCATAACTATATGATGTCGTTGTCTCAAATAAGCCATGATTGGCTTCACCAATTTAGTGAACAATCTAGGGGCTGTAGTAAGCCCATTAGGCAAAGCCTTATACTGCCAAAGTTGCCCCATCCAGATAAATTTCAAAAACCTTCTATCATCTTTCTGGATGGATACTGAATAATATGCATCCCTCAAATCAATGCATGCCATAAAGCAGCCATGAGAAATCAATGATTTGGCTGTTTCAAACGTATCCATTTTAAAATGAGTATATGTTACAAACGTATTCAAACGGGTTAGATCAATAATGACACGACAGCCTCCATCCTTCTTAGGTCTAGTAAATATGTTCGAAACAAATTCAATTGGCTCATGCACCGTTTTCTCAATCACACCCTTCTGTTCCAAACTTAAAATTTCCTTGTAACCTGCTGCCTGTTCTGCAGCAGACAATTTGAACGTACGACCAGGCATGTGCTGGGATGGAGGAATGTCGCCATTAATAAACTCAATTTTATGCCCCCGAATATTCCGCAACACATACTCATCACCAGTAAAATTACCCCATGCATCCAAAAACAACCGTAAACGACCACCAACATGGGAAGTTAAACAGAGAGAAAAAAGAGAACCAGACCCCCTCACCTCCGTGGTTACCGGCGGTCCTTGACACGTGTGGGTGGCCGTGGAGGTGCTGGGTTGGCTTGAGGGCGCGGCGTCTTAGATTTCCACAAAGGTCTCTGCCGACCCTGTCCTAAAAAAGACCCTTGGTGCTGGTTCTGGTGCTGTTGTCGTTGTGGAGCTAGAGGGCGAGTCCTCGTCGAGGCACCGGCCGACCCTCGTGAGCGAATGTATGGAGCTTTTGAGCCTGACGGTGTGGGGGCACTCTGAGAGCGCATGATCCCCACCGTTTTGGCTTGTTCTTCAAGCTCTTTGACTCTCTTCGAGAGGTCCTCACCAAAGAGCTGACGGGGCGGCGGCGGCGGCGGTGGTTTGCACAATCCTGCAAACTTCGGGTTGAGTGCTGGGCGGATGCTGTTTTTGCGAAACCCGTTGATTTCGTGCTGGGTCGCGCACAATAAGGCCAGAGCATCTTCCTGGTCCAAATTCAGTTCGTCCCCGTCCACCGACCGCGCAAAGGCGGTAATACCGGCCGTGAGGAGTTTCAGGATCCGCTGCAATTTTAGCTCCTGTTGATGGATAGCCGCACTGATGTTGCCCCATATTGGCGTATTGACCACAGGCACGTTGAGGGAGTTGCAGTTTGATGGAGCCTTGTGCCGGCTCATAGCCTGGATGAGGACTTCTTCCTGCAGCACCTGATTATTAAGAAAGTCCACTGTGGCTGCCAGCTTTGTATTTAGAGGAAGACCAGCCGTATGTGGGGCCGCGAATTTGGTCGCCACATCCAAGAGTTCTTCCGCTGGCACCTCCAACGGAGTTGGTACGGGATCCACCAGAACCTCCTCCTCCTGCTGCTCCAGGCTGATAGTAGATGTTGGTGAAGACGCCCTGTGCCTGTTGCTGCCCTGCTGTTGTTGACGTTGAAGCAGGAGCTCCAGCAGCCGCTCCATACGGTCAATACGCCCTTCACCCTGAACACTCAGGTGGTCGGAGTCCTCCGGCTCTGAAAAGAAAACCGGGCTCCTGTCATCGGCCCGCACCTCGTCGAGGCCCTGCCGGTGCCGGTAGTTGTCGCTAACAGCCGCCGAGGCGAAACTGCGCGATTCCTGCGCGGGCGTGTTCAATCGCCTCAGTTTAGCGAGAGCTGAAGCCGCTGCCTCTAAGGGCACTTGCGGCGAGGTGTCGGCACCAGCCGAAGCATGGCTGCCTGGGGCCCGCGCAGTCTTGCCGGCTGCCCACATCGTCGACGTTGCCGACGCATGGCCTCGCCCACCCATCCATGAGGGGCTCGGCGACCGTGACGAGACCCGACTCGACCGACCCGTCCCGGCGTCAAGAGTCGGGGTGTGCCGGCTGGACCTCACAGCCGCCCCGGGTCTCGCCCTGGAACCTGACCGCTCCTCCGCGACAGGCAATGCCTTAGCCCTAACAGGGTTAGGCTTCTGGGCTCCTCCCCTCCCCCTTCTCGGAGGGCTGAGTGGAACAGACCGTGCAACGGCACGCGCCCTGCTCGAGGTCGCCAGCGAGCCCGCTGACAACCTGACTGCCATGGCAGGGTCCCCCTGCTCTGGCGGCACACCACACTCCTCCTCGTCGAACTCCTCCGAGCTGTGGTGTGCTGGCGGATCTGGACCTGTGAACACAGGGCTTACCCACATCTCCGCCTGAGTCCCGGCCTGCGCTGCAGGTACTGCCGATGGTAAAGGCCCCGGAACTGTTGACCGGCGAACTCGTCCTGACGTCCTCCGGCCCTTCGAACTCCCATCCATGTCCTTGCTGCAAGACATAATCAGACAACAAGGACCACCAACTAAAGGTAGAATACTCACCTCCGTGGCCCCTTATGAAGGGCTGGCGAGGAGCGCGCTCCACCGCCAGCCGTCGCAGCAACGCGTTACGACGATATGTCGAGCATGCGCGCCGGCGGGCTCTTCACGAAGTCACTCACGTGACTCCGAAATGAAATTCCATAGATTCACAACTCTCTGGGTGAAAATGTTTTTTCTCATCTCAGTCATAAATGGCCTATCCCTTATTCTTAAACTGTGGCCCCTGGTTCTGGACTCCCCCAACATCGGGAACATTTTCCCTGCATCTAGCCTGTCAAATCCTTTAAGAATTTGATATGTTTCTATAAGATTCCCTCTCATCCTTCTAAATTCCAGTGAAAATAAGCTCAGTCAACCCATTCCAGCCATTCCGGGAATTAACCTGGTGAACCCACGTTGCACTCCCTCAATAGTAATAACATCCTTCCTCAAATTAGGCGACCAAAATTGCACACAATACATCAGGTGTGGTCTCACCAGGGCCTGTACAACTGCAGTAGGACCACCTTGCTCCTAAACTCAAATCCTCTTGCAATGAAGGTCAAGATGCCATTAGCTTTCTTCACTGCCTGCTGTGCCTGCACGCTTACTTTCAGTGACTGATGTACACGCACACTCAGATCTCATTGTACTCCCCTTTTCCAAATCTGACACCTTTCAGATAATAATCTGCTTTCCTTTTCTTGCCACCAAAGTGGATAACCTCACATCCATCCACATTATACTGCATCTGCCATGCATCTTCCCACTCACCCAACCTATCCAAGTTACCCTGCAGCCTCATATCATCCTCTTCGCAGCTCACACTGCCACCCAGCTCTGTGTCATCCGCAGACTAGATGTCACATTTAATTCACTCGTCTAAATCGCTAATATATTGTAAACAGGACCTGAAACTGAAAGGACCCATTAATTCCTACTATTTGCTTCCTGTCTGCCAACCAGTTCTCTAACCATGTCAATACCCTACCCCCAATACCATGTTCTCTAATTTTGCACACTAATCTCTTGTGTGAGACCTTGTCAAAGGCTTTTTGAAAGTCCAGGTACACCACATCCACTGGCTCTCCCTTATCCATTCTACTCGTTACATCCTCAAAAAAATCCAGAAGATGAGTCCAGCATGATTTCCCCATCATAAATCCATGCTCACTTTGACCGATTCCATCACTGCTTTCCAAATGCGCTGCTATAACATCTTTAGCAATCGACTCCAGCATCTTCCCCACTACCGATGTATTGTAGGGCTAACTGGTCTATAATTCCACGTTTCTCTCTCCCTCCTTTCTTAAAAAAGTGTAGTTACATTCGCTACCCTCCAGTCCACAGGAACTGATCCAGAGTCGAGAGAACATTGGAAAATGATCACCAAATCACGTAAGATCACATGCTTGAAACTAGAGAGTATACCCTCTGTAATCTCCCCCTTCCGTCCACTGGTCATAATGCCTGCTGCGTTCCCGTTTATATAAAGCATTGACAGTTCCTACTTTACTACCTCTCAAGGGTCTTGTTTGAAAGATGTTCTTCATGCACACAAAACACACTCACAATACTGTACTGTAAAACAATTTCCTTGATGACACACATGCACCCTTCCAGCATCCCGAATACTGTCTTCAACATTACCGAGCTTTCTCACTGGATGTGCTACAATAACATAAGTAAACATCCTGAAGGGCCTGTCCCACTTACGTGTCCTTGGCACGCAAATTCCGTGACCTCATGGTCGCGTTGAGGTGCACGGGCATCGTATGGCCGTGCGGGGCCGGTCCCACTGAGAATTGCGGAGGGGTAGGTAGTTGTGCGCGACATCGCGTGGGGCTCCGAAATTGTTGTAGCGAACAAAACCTTCGCGCGCCAACGGCCTGTTGCGGAACTGACGGCCAAAGTGGGACAGGCACAAGACCCTGGCGCAACGCAACGTTTCACCTCCAACAGCAGCAGAAGCGGCCAAACGATCGCTGAACTCGGCCTGGGGCTCACGGTCGTTGCGGTCCGGATCCGCTCCCACTTCTACTCCCAGAGAGGGACCAAGAAAATTGAATTTAGACACAAAATGCAGGAGTAACTTAGCGGGACCGGCAGCATCTCTGGAGAGAAGCAAGGGGTGACGTTTTGGGTCAAGATCCTTCTTTTCAGACTGAAGAAGTCTCGACTCAAAACGTCACCCATTGCTTCTCTCCAGAGATACTGCCGGTCCCGCTGAGTTACTCCTGCAATTTGTGTCCATCTTCAAATGACGTCACGTGCTCCAGACGGCTGTGCATACGCATGAAATTGCGGGCGACCTTCGCGGGACCTTCGCGGCTCAACGCAACCACGAGGTCGTGTAATTTGCGTGCCAAGGACACGTAAATGGGACAGGTCCTTGAGTGTCCACCGAGTGAGTGTACACTTCCACCCAAAGTCCTGAACAGTATTAAAAGAAAACAAAAAAAGCCCAGTCAGTAACCCCCTTTTCACAACTGGTGTTCCTGTCTCAGCTAACTACCCAGAGGTGTCAGATTGTTGGCGTCTTACACATACCTACCATGACACGCATGCATACACACGCATGCACACACACACACTCGCACACGCACACATATTCAAAAAACACCACCTCTACCTCCCCCAAATTCATTGCTGAATTCTTTTGATATTTTGCAAATTCATGGACATTGGGGCAAACAGATATTTTCTCCAGGGATGCTGCCTGACCCGCAGAGTTACACCAGCATTTTGTGTCTATCTTCGATCTAATTATAGGCTGTTACATTTGAAAAATGCTCACCCCTGCTGAAGCTGCTGACAACATCATTGATCACAAAAGTACCTTGGATGAGCTCGCAAAAGGTTTGCATTCATCATTACATGCAGCCATACTCTTGAGTCAAGAGAACCAAGTGCCAAGAGTTTAATTATCATATGTACCGACAACGGAACAATGGAATTCTTGCTGTCAGCAGCAGAGCAGCCTGTAAATACAACATAGATAATATTTAATAAACAGCAATTCAATAAATTAATAACCACAATACTTGTGCAAAAAGCAAAAGTCCTTAGTGCAATGAAAACAATCCATAGAAGTTCATAGTTGAGGTTAGGGTTCTGTAGAGTTCAGGAGCCTGAAAGGCCTGTCCTACTGTACGAGCTAATTCAAGAGTTCTCCCGAGTTTCCCCTGATTCGAACTCGGAGAATTACGGTAATAGCCGCTCACAGCTCTCGTGGACATTTTTCAACATGTCGCAAAATCTTCATGAATCTTCACGAGCTCATCGCATTTCCCGAGTACCTGCCGTTAGCGTTACAAGCCACTAAGAGACGTCCCCGAGCTCCGATGTACCCACTACGTACATTCTACGTGCTTACCACGAGTTTGATTTTTTTTCAAACTCGGGAGAGCTCTTGAATTACCTCGTACGGTGGGACAGGCTCTTGATGGTCATTGAGATAAGGCTCAGTCTGCAGAAGAGTCTCGACCCGAAACTTCACCCATTCCTTCTCTCCAGAGATGCTGCCTGTCCCGCTGAGTTACTCCAGCGTTTTGTGTCTACTTTCTATTATTTAACTTGGTGGTCACCGTTTTCGGCCTTCATTACCTTCCTCTCGATGGTAGGGTGATGTGGGACTTTGGTGATATTGACTACCTTTCTGAGGCAGTGTCTCCTATAGTTTCCCTTTGCCGGTGGTGGATCACTCTCTGTAATCATCTTTGTTCCTGTTGCTGAGTTGTTTAGCTGTTGAGGTCATCGTGATTCAACCAGTTTAATATGTTCCTCTTTATACCCGTAGAAGTTCAAGAGAGTATTTGTCAACATACTGAGTCTCCTCCATCCACTAAGGCAATGATGAGCTTTGTGATTGCATCAATGTGCCGGGCCCAGGACAGATCTTCAGAGGTATGCACGCCGAGGGACTCAAAGTTGTTGACTCCCTGCATTGCCAACCCTTCGGAAGTCTTCTGGGCAGCTCGGTGGCTCAACGGTAGAGGTACTGCCTTACAGCGCCAGAGACCCGGGTTCGATCCCGACTATGGGTCTGTATGGAGTTTGTACGTTCTCCCTGTGACCTGCCTGGGGTTTCCCGGGTCCTCCAGTTTTCACCCACGTTCCAAAGATGTAACGGTTTGTAGGCTAATTGGTTTGGTTAAAAAAATATATATAAATTGTCCCGTGTGTGTAGGATGGTGTTAGTGTGCAGGGATCGCTGGACGGCATGGACTTGGTGGGCCGAAGGGCCTGTTTCTGCGCTGTATTTCTATATAAAACTAAACTAAATCAACAATCAGCTCCCTTGTCTTACCGATATTAAGAGCATAGTTAATGTTCTGGTACCATTCAATCTGATATTTAACCTCCCTGGGCAATCTCAATGCAGTCCATTTCAATTTAGTCTTCCTGAACTCCTAGTACATTGAGTGTTTGTACTCTTTAAAAATAAAAAATAACAACATGTGATTCAATTCCATTTCATTAGTAACAATGACATTGGTTGCTTCAATACTTTGAGTCTTCCAATGGTTCCATAGATAGACACAAAACGCTGGAGTAACTCAGTTGGGCAGGCAGCATCTCTGGAGAGAAGTAATAGGTAACGTTTTGTGTCGATACCTTCTTCAAACACAGAGTCAGGGGAAAGGGAAACAAGAGATCTAGACGTTTATATTGAAAGATAGTGAAGAAATGAATGAAAGATATGCAAAAAGTAATGATGATCATGGAAAGGTGGAGACCACAATGGTCCATTGTTGGCTGTGGGTGAGGTGACAATGAGTTATACAGACAGTGAAACTCAACAGGACATGGATAGGACAGATGTGGAGGGATATGGACCAAACACAAGCAGGTGGAACTCGTGTAGCTGGGACATGTTGGCCAGTATGGGCAAGTTGGGCTGAAGGGCCTGTTTTCACGCTGTGACTATGACTCTAGGACAGCAGTGAAACAAGTACAACAGCTAGGGTTACTCGAAATCACCATACTTTAAACCAGCATCTGCAGTTCCTTCCTACACAATAGATTTACATATCTACAATGGAAGCACACTGTATCTGCCAAGACACTTCTGAATATTCAAACCTCTTTACTGGAATAGGGGGGATTAAATGTTTCTGAGGACAGAGAACCCAGGCAACCCAAAATTAATGTTGTGGGGTCTGAGTACACAAATATCATAATTGTAGAGAGAGAGAACAAATATATCTATGGCACTTGGGTAACTTACAGCCGAACAGTATGAACGTTGAATTCTCCAAATTTGGGTAACTAAGCTACGAATATGTCCCATCCCCCTTTTTAAACTAATTCCCACTCTTCCCAGTTGCCCCATCAGGAATCACACCTATTCCTCCCCTTCCCACATCCTCTTCCATCTATATTCCTTCTTCTGGCTTCATAATTCACGTCTATTCTATCCCCATCTCACGTCTTTAGTCTTTTCATCTCTGGCCTGCATCCAACTAAATGCCAACCAAAAAAAACCTTCACTCTATCTCACCAGGATTTGTCCTGCTACTCCTCTCTTCCAGCTTTCTCCATCCTCTCCCCCTCCCCGCCCCCCCCCCCTCTCCCCCCCAACCACAATCAGTATCCCGACCAGAAAGGTCACCTATCCATGTCCTCCTGTGATAATGCATGACCCGCTTAGCTACTCCAATACTCTGTGCTTTTTTTTGGAATCTGGCACCTGCAGTTCCTTACATCTACATACCCATGATCTAGGTATGTTACAAAACTTTCCTTGAGCAGCGCTGCAGTTCTGCCGCTACCCGTGTGCGTGACTTTGGCGCCTTTCAGAGGGGGGCGGGCTTAAAGTGCCATTTTTCTACAGACTGGGCAAATCGATCCATGTCGGGCGATTTCGTTGCGGATGAAAAATCGCTCCGACATTTCATTAATGAAGGTATTTTTAAATTAAGCTAGATTATTTATTATCTAGAGTAATTTAAAAATCACCTTCAAAAGCCGTGAGCGCCGACAACAGGAAGGATTTTGCGTAGGGAAGAAAAAAAGGTACACAGTTTATTTTTATATTAAAAGTTGGTTTTTATGGAGGCTTTAATAATATTTGCATGTTGCGAAATGGGGTCCAAAAAAAATGTATGAACCAACAGTATTTTTCCTCCTGACTTCACCACAAACCACAACATTCCAATCCACCGCATTCCACTAAAACCCACTCGCTAGTTGATTTAAATGGCCATTAATTTACAGGCATTAAACACTAAATTCCTTCCATTTGGCCCAGAAATTCATGAAAATGAGATTTAAAAATTATGTTATATTGTGGATTATTGTGTGAATGTTATTTGGACACTTAGGCAATTTAAAAAAAGTTTATCTTTTCTTAAGAAATGGATAGATGTTTAGATCTACTCATTGAATTTAGTAATTAGCTACAATTAGATAACTAACTAATTATATGCTTTAATTTCAGGTCATCCAAGTAAGATTGTTTCATATTTGTTTCAGAATGCTTCAATCTATAATAACTGAAAATTTCATTGAGTTCTCTTAATTTTTAAGAAAGTTATGGGCTTTTAACGGTTCTAGATCACAGCTTTTGAGTTAAGTCAATTGAAAGGCAATGAGGAACAAGATGCTAATTTCCGAGTATGAAAATAGTCATACCTTTCTTAATACTGAAGATATGAAAGTGAATTAGGTGTCAAATTAAACTTCTTTTTATCCTTTATCTGACGGGATAAATTGCAGACTTGATTTTTAAAATCTCAAAATTTTGTAACATTGCTACTTGATCACATTTGGTGTACTAAGAAATAAATAAGTCTGTTCTGGAAGATTTTGTGATCTCAGTCGCAACGGCACATAACAACTTAACCTGAGATGTGTGATCTCGGGCTTGATGCAGGCCAATTAATAGACTCCCATTGTCTGGCATTTGGCTGTTTCACACAAGACTATCCCCTGGCCATTTCAGTTGGCAGGCTCCTGCTGCGGGCCTGAAGCCGATACTTTGTAGACAACATTGTTTATTTATAAAGCAGTCCTTTTAATTTCAGAACTGATTACTACGTGTAATTTACATTTGAACAGGTTTTTTTTGAAGACTGGTTCTCATTTGTATCAACTCTGCTAACCACATAATTGCATAACACCTGAATAATGCCTAACATGTGCTACCTACTAAATGCACTGCAGTTACATGTGTGGGCTAATCTAACAGCAGCTCCCATACCATTAAAACCCCTCTCTCACGGTGCGAGTTGGCCCACGAGTGACCCAGAGTTTTCATTCGTGGTGATCACTTACAGCCAACGTAGCGGGAACGTCGGAACTCGCGCGATCAACTTGTCCACTCGTGGCGCTAACGGCAGGTACCTGTGAAACTTGTGAACTCGTGAAAAAAGTCAAACATGTTTGACTTTTTCCACGAGTATAATTTCGTGGTCAAGTTTAAAATTGAAACATTTAAACTCAGAGTTATATCGTAGTGGCCCGTGCGTTAAGTTTAGTGATTCATGCGTCTACCGTGGGAACTCTTTAATAGACACAAAATGCTGGAGTAACTCGCGGACCAGGCAGCATCTCTGGAGAGAAGGAATGGAGTCGAGACCCTTCTTCAGACTTACCCAAAACGCCGCCCATTCCTTCTCTCCAGAGATGCGGCCTGTCCCGCCGAGTTACTCCAGCATTTTGTGTCTATCTATACTTTAGTTTCGGATATGATCAAGTGTAAGAAACGCAAACCAGACTACCTTCACATCAGAGAATCCTAATGTTCCTAACTTGGCCGAGGCACTTCACTGTCCGTGTGCAGGAAGGAGCTGCAGATGCTGGTTTACACCGACGATGGACACAAACATGCTGGAGTAACTCAGCGGGACAGGCATCGCCTCTGGAGAGAAGGAATGGGTGATGTTTCGGGTCGGGACCCTTCTTCAGACTCCCCGCTCATTCTTCCCTCGTCGATGTGAACTTGTGGGGGTGCGAGGAATCGGGCGTCTCTGGGTAAGGGGAAGAGAGGTTTTACTGCTGAATTATGCGCAACAGAAGCATGAAGTGGGGGTAAGGTCCGTTTAAACTATCTTGTCGTCGTCCCCCCCTCCCCCCCCCCCCACAATGTTGGGAGAGAGAGGGGAGAGAGTTGTGCAAACAAACCACGGGAGACTGCATCTTTGGAGGGGAATCATAAAATGTATAGGGATGTTTCGGGCCGGGACCCTAAAGGTTGACTACCCGTTTCACAGATGCCGTTCCTAGCCCCCCTCTCACTCCTCCCCACCCATAGTCTTTGCCTTCTCCCAATTCCACCATCCCTCGCCCCTCCCCCCCCCCCCCAAACCTGTTCTCGCCTGAACTGCTGAAGATAACCGAGTGCTTTAAATGCGAATCCCGGACTGCGGCAACAACACACGCCCTGAGCGGGAGAGGAACTTGGTAACTCAAGAGCAAACGGGAGGGGAACTTGGTAACTCTGGAGACGAACTCGGAACATCGCAGAAAATACAAGTAAACGGCAAACTTACCATACCCGTGGGAACTCGCCTCAAACACTTGAACACCAACTTGGAATATCGTACACAACCACGAGTCTGTCACTCTGGGTCACTCGTGGGTCAACTCGCACCGTGAGACAGGGCCTTAAGATGGGCAGTGGCTTCAGGTGCATTGGGATAACACTTTCATCAAGTGATGCCTCACATCAGGCAGAAGATATAAAAACTTGAGAGCATGTACCTCAGGATTCAGGAGCAGCATCATTCCTATATCTGAGATAGACACTAAATGCTGCAGTAACTCAGCGGGACAGGCAGCATTTCTGGAGAGAAGGAATGGGTGACATTTCGGGTCGAGACCCCTCTTCAGATTCTGAAGAAGACTCAAGAGTTTGAAGAAGGGTCTCGACCTGAAACATCACCCATTCCTTCTCTCCAGAGTTGCTGCCTGTCCCGCTGAGTTACTCCAGCATTTTGTGTTTATCTTCGGTGTAACCTAGCATCTGCACTTCCTTTCTACTCATTTCTATGCTTCTCAGACTATTGAACTGTCCTCTCACAAGTTAAAGGTGTAGTCCTGATCTTCAAACCCACCTCATTGCATTCGGAGAGTCAGAAGGTTGAATACAGCATGGAAACCTTTGGTCCAATTCATCCACGCTCACAAAGATATCAAATCTCAACTCGTCCAATTTTGGGCATATCCTTCTAAACCTTTCCTATCCTTGTACCTGTCTAAATGTATTTTAAATATTGTTATTTTACCTGCCTCAACTGCCTCCTCTGGTAGCTCATTCCATATACCCACCACCCACTGTGTGAAAAAACCCTATTAAATCTTTCCTCTCTCTCCTTAAACATATGCCCTCTAGTTCCTGATTCCCTGCCCTGGGAAAAAGAAGGCATTCATCCTGTCTACTCCCCTCACGATTGTATACTCCTTAGTGAGATTACGCCTAAGCTTTCTGCACTCCAAGTAATAAAATACTGACCAGCCCATCCATCCTTTTCTAATATCTCAGGCACTCAGGTCCTGGCAACATCCGCATACATCTACTTTGCACTCCTTCCAGCATCACGGCATCTTTCCTCTTGCTTAATGACTAAAACTGAACACAATATTCGACATGCAGCCTCACCAATGTCTGGTTCAACTGTAACAGAACGTCTCAAATTTTATACTCAAGTCCCTGAGTGATGAAAGACAGCGTGCCAAAAACCTTCTTCATCACATTATCCGTGGATAACAAGGGAAATCAGGGATAGTATCAAAACAAAAGATGAAGCATACAAATTAGCCAGAAAAAGTAGCCTACCAGAGGACTGGGAGAAATTCAGAGTCCAGCAGAGGAGGACAAAGGGCTTAGTTAGGAAAGGGAAAATAGATTATGAAAGAAAACTGTCAGGGAACATAAAAACTGACTGTAAAAGTTTTTATAGATATGTGAAGAGAAAAAGAGTAGTTAAAACAAAAAAAGAGTAGTTAAAACAAATGTAGGTCCCTTGCAGTCAAAAACAGGTGAATTGATCATGGGGAATAAAGACATGGCAGACCAATTGAATAACTACTTTGGTTCTGTCTTCACTAAGGAAAACATAAATGAGATGGAGGAACTGAGTAACATCCAGGTTAGCCGGGAAGTGGTGTTTGGTAAATTGAATGGAATAAAAGCCGATAAATCCCCAGGGCCAGATAGGCTGCATCCCAGAGTACGTAAGGAAGTAGCCCCAGAAATAGTGGATGCATTAGTGATAATTCTTAAAAACTCTTTAGATTCCGGAGTAGTTCCTGAGGATTGGAGGGTAACTAATGTAACCCCACTTTTTAAAAAGGGAGGGAGAGAGAAAATGGGGAATTACAGACCAGTTAGTCTAACATCGGTAGTGGGGAAAGTGCTAGTTATTAAAGATGGGGTAGCAGCACATTTGGAAAGTGGTGAATTTATGAAAGGTAAATCATGTCTGACAAATCTTATAGAATTTTTCGAGGATGTAACTAGTAGAGTGGATAAGGGAGAACCAGTGGATGTGTTATATCTAGACTTTCAGAAGGCTTTCAACAAAGTCCCACATAAGAGATTAGTATGCAAACTTAAAGCATTGGGGGTTCAGTATTGATGTGGATACAGAACTGGCTGGCAGACAGGAAGCAAAGAGTAGGAGAAAACTGGTCCTTTTCAGGATGGCAGGCAGTGACTAGTGGGGTACCGCAAGGCTCGGTGCTGCGACCCCAGCTATTTACAATATATATTAATGATTTGGCGAGGGAATTGAATGCAACATCTCCAAGTTTGCGGATGACACAAAGCTGGGGGGCAGTGTTAGCTGTGAGGAGAATGCTAGGAGGCTGCAAGGTGACTTGGATAGGTTGGGTGAGTGGGCAAATGCATGGCAGATGCAGTATAATGTGGATAAATGTGAGGTTATTCACTTTGGTGGCAAAAACAGGAAAGTAGACTATTATCTGAATGGTGGCCGATTAGGAAGAGGGGAGATGTAACGAGACCTGGGTGTCATGGAACACCAGTCATTGAAAGTAGGCATGCAGGTGCAGCAGGCTATGAGGAAAGCGAATGGTATGTTAGCATTCATAGCAAAAGGATTTGAGTATAGGAGCAGGGAGGTTCTACTGCAGTTGTACAGGGTCTTGGTGAGACCACATCTGGAGTATTGCATACAGTTTTGGTCTCCTAATCTGAGGAAAGACATTCTTGCCATAGAGGGAGTATAGAGAAGGTTCACCAGACTGATTCCTGGGATGTCAGGACTTTCATATGAGGAAAGACTGGATTGTACTTGTTAGAATTTAGAAGATTGAGGCGGGATCTTATAGAAACTTACAAAATTCTTAAGGGGTTGGACAGGCTAGATGCAGGAAGATTGTTCCCAATGTTGGGGAAGTCCAGAACAAGGGGTCACAGTTTAAGGATAAGGGGGAAGACTTTTAGGACCGAGATGAGAAAAACATTTTTCACACAGAGAGTGGTGAATCTCTGGAATTCCCTGCCACAGAAGGTAGTTGAGGCCAGTTCATTGGCGACATTTAAGAGGGAGTTAGATGTGGCCCTTGTGGCTAAGGGGATCAGGGGGTATGGAGAGAAGGTAGGTACGGGATACTGAGTTGGATGATCAGCCATGATCATATTGAATGGTGGTGCAGGCTCGAAGGGCCAAATGGCTTACTCCCGCACCTAATTTCTATGATTCTATGTTTCTATCTATCTGCGACACCACTTGCAGGGAAGTATTTGCTTCTACTCTAGACCTCTCTGCTGGCCTTGCCTTGTATAACTTCCCAAAACGCAACACCTTATGCTTATCTGAATTAAACTTGATTGTGCCATTCCTTGGCCAATTTGCCCAGCTGATCAACATCCTACTGTAATTCCTGATATAACCAACTTCACTGTCTACCATACCACATATGTTATTGTCATCTGCAAACTTATTAATTGTGCCTTGTACGTTCTCATCCAAATCGTTGATATAGACGACAAACAGTAATGGGCCTAGCATCGACCCTGAAGGAAAGCCATCCAGGCCTCCAGCCCAATAAACGACCTTCTATCACTGCTCTCTGCTTCCCACCATGACACCAGGTCTATGTCCAGTTAGCTAATTCTCCCTGGATCTCACCTTTCAGAGGTGCCTGCCATGTAGAACCTTATCTAAGGCCTTGTCAGCATCCATATGGCTTTTGTTTGCAGATCTGCTTTCAACCAAGTAACCACTTGGTTACTTCTGCTAAACACTCAATCAAATTTGTGAGATGTGATCTGCCATGCACAGAACCATGCTGATTATCACAAATCAACCCCAGCCTTTGCAAGTGAATGTATATCATATCCCTTGGAATCCTCGCCAGTCATTTTTCTACACAGATAGTACAGGTCTATAGTTTCCAGATTTTCCTTGCAGCCCTTCTTGAATGGAGGCACAATGTCAGCCACACTCCCGCCTTCTGGCACCTTACTTATGTTTAACAATAATTCATATATTTCAGCCACGTCTCTTGGAATTTGTTCTCTATCTTCCAGAGTGTCCTTGGATTTAAAAAAAATCTTTTTTATAATTTGCTCTTGCACTTTTTTAAAATTAGCACTTTCTCTGTAATTGTAGCAATATAACATTGTAAAGGGCCTGTCCTGCTGGGCCTCATTTGCACGAGGGTTTTGAGAATCCCCAAATACTGGGGCGCTGCGCGCTACCGCGAGTCACTGCCTACGCCACCATGCCTCAAGCGCGCATAATGCATGCCTTGCGCGCGTTGTGACACGTAAATTATGTTGCATAAATGATGCGCAAATAGCGCCCAAGTGGGACAGGCCCTTAACACACTGCATTTTACACTCTGATATTTTGTCTCTTTGCATTACCCGTTGTACTTCTATAATGGCTTGATTGCACACATGTATAGTAGATTTGCCTGGGCAGCACGCTAAGTTTTTCGCAGCTTTTCTGTGAATATAACGATAATCAACCAGTACCAATCCCAAGTCACACACCATCCTGAGTTGAATGTACATCATTCTCTCTCCATCACACAACAGCTACGTCCTGGTTCCCGATCAAGCATCATGGAGGCTTCACCAGAGGGATTGCAGCAGTTTAAGTTGGAGCTCACATGAGTTTCTCAGGGGCACGTAGATCAAGCCTAGATCCTGTAAAAGGAATAAATATAAATACCATTTATGACATCATCTCAATACAGCAATATGCTTACATTCAGAAGATACAATTGCAACCATTAAAAACTTGTAAGGCAATAGTAAATGCAAGTTAAAAGAAGAAGAGTCTCGACCCGAAACGTCCCCTGTCCATGTTCTCCAGAGATGCTGTCTGACCTGTTGATTTACTCCAGCATTTTGTGTCCTTTTGTGTATAATTCAGCATCTGTGGTTCTTTGTTTCTATAGATAAAGGGGTTTTTGAAATTCGGAATAAAAGGTTGTTCATCCTATCAAACGTTCTATGCAACAACCTCCTGCGCAACTGAAGATAGATACAAAATGTTGGAGTAACTCAGTGGGACAGTGAGACCTTTCTTCGGACCAACAAAATGAAGAAGAGTCTCGACCCGAACCTTCACCCATTCCTTCTCTCCAGAGATGCTACCTGTCACGCTGAGTTACTCCAGCTTTTTGTGTCTATCTTCGGTTTAAAACAGCATCTGCAGCTCCTTCCTCCACATTCCTGTGCAACTGATCTCCCATGCATTGATCTGACTTATCGCCTATCGATCTGTCCCGAAAATAAAGTACAAATTTGATTCTGTCATCTCTCCAGAAAAAAAAACCCCACAGAAAATAACAATATTGTGGTTGGTCTGTAACTTGCAGTGAAGTTCGGGTAATTTTGTGACAAACGGCAGACGTCAGCCCACAGTCGCTGCATCTTGTTCAGGATCCCCACACAAAGGTGAGCAAAGGTTGTGAACTTGCTAGCCCCCGTTTAGTTGCGTGTTTCTGACTGCACTCTGCACTGGTCTCCTCCCAGTCCATAAACCTGGCGAGTTTCCCCAGCACATACACAGGGGAATCCGTCTGCTGAAACTGCGGCAGGTTGAACACTGCAGAAACAATGAGCCCTTTCATTGCAATGGAGTGAAAGACGACAAGGGCAAGAGTAATTATTTGTTAATTTGAATGGCTTTGAATATCTGTTAAGTCTCATGTGTGGTTTAGCTGTGAACATTTTGAATCAGACGTTTCAAAGGCAGAACTCACTGTGGCCCAACACCAAGATGACATTATGTTGCACAAACTCCTTTGAGCATGGTCTTTCCCTTTTGGCTTGTGCCTTCATTAAGTCAACATCAGAAGATCCATAAGCAGATGTTGCTCATGTAGCTAACAAGTTCTAGCCTGAAGTCTCTATAATTTTCAGCTCCCTGCGGTCCCAGCACCAGCTTTGGCAATCCACGAGCAATAAATCATCTCTTATCATGTTTGAACTTTTTGCATCCTTCCATCATTTATGTCTTTGAAATATTGATTCCCTTGACTAAGCAAGGATAGTTCCATGTTCTCTACATGCTTTATTTGCAGCCAGCATAGTGCATTCTAGTTTGTGATGCTCTCCATTTGGTAAAGAAACATCAAAGATAGACAAAAAAAAATACTGGAGTGACTCAGCGGGTGAGGCAGCATCTCCGGATGGAAGTAAAGGGTGATGTTTCGAAAGGTCGAGACCCTTCTTCAGAGAAAGTCAGTGGGAGAGGGAAGCTGGAGGTATGAAAAGGTAAAGAACAAATCGGAGTCGGCACCAATGATCAAGGAGCCCACAATGGTCCATTGTTGGCTGTGGAGGAGGTGGTAATGAAGGGCTACGAACAGCAAAACTATCAAGACAACTATGCTGGGGCAGGGATGGAAAGAAAGTAAATGCTGGGTTCATTGAAATTAGAGAAATTTTACTTCGGAGTCAAGTGAGTGACTACGTGAAGACCCCGCCAGCACGCATGCGCGACATATCATCGAACGCATTGCGGAAGCGACAGTCGGGAGGAGCATCGCTCCTCCAGCGTCAGTTTAAAAACTTACGGAAGGTAAGTCTCACTTGTATTGGTGAGCGTAAGTGACTGGGTGTTTTTTCTTGTATCCATGGAAAACCACAATGGAGTCGCGCAAATCGAAGAGAGCAGCGGCAAAATCCGCTGCTGTGGAAAGCAGCCAGCAGCGTGCCGCTACTCCAGAGCTGCAGGTGTTACCGGCAGCTCCCGACTTCTCGCCGATAAGGACCGCAGGTGCGCAAAACCACCCGGAAGTCGGACGTGACCGTTGACTCGGCTGGGTCCGGACCCGAAGACACCCCGTTCGCAGATAGCGACGGCGGGCGTCTTTCCCGCATGGAGCGGATGGTGGAGCAGTTGCTCCAGCGTGACCTGCTAAGGCAGGGGCAGAGTCACGGTGGGTCTCCTAGCAGGATCCTATCATGGACTGCCAAATGTCTCACCCTCTTCGCAGGGGAGCATTAGGGGTCAGAGCAGGGCTGACCCTGAAGAGGGGGTCATGGCTGAACAACCAGCAGTGTTAGGGGTGCCAGAAGAATTGTTGGGCATGGTGAACAAGCATGTGGTTCCTACACAAAAAGGACTGCCTATTCACCCAAAGCTGGCAGCCAGTAGAAACTACATGGCCACTAACCAGCTGCAGGAGCAAGCCATTAATGCCACGGCTGAGAAATATCTCACTCCTGAGATTTACAACTCGCTCAATGTACCGGCAGTCAACAACCTTATTTGGGGGAACATGAGCCCTTCCATAAGAGGCCAGGAGGTAAAGCTTCAGAGGATTCTGAAACTGTTGGCCGCTGGAATCACAGCAGTGACCAGGACTGCTGTCAGGGTTGAGTTACCGGAAGAACTATAAGATGCTCTGGCGTTACTGTGTAACACACAGTTTGAAATCAACAGCTACAGGAAGAGCATCATCAAGCCTGCACTCAATCCTAAATTTGCGGGATTATGCAGGTCAGGTAACACGCAACCGCCTAATCTGCTGTTTGGGGACAACCTCCCGAAGCAGGTGAAAGACCTGGATGAGGAGGCCAAGGCAATAGGTCTGATCAAGGTACCAAGTACCTCAAGATCCCATTACCAGCAGCGGCAGCACCCCTACACATCCACCATACAACGGTACTATGATAGACCATCTGGTGGTGAAAGCTTGAAGGCCGGCCCACCTGCACAGCGGTCTTTTTTAGACCATGGCCCAGCCCGGCCTTCCTGGAAAATGCGCCAACCCCACAACGCAGCAACACAGTAACAGAATAAGCAAGGGCAGAGACCACAACACCGGCGGTAACCATGGAGGTAGGTGGGTCTGGTTCCCTCAAAAACATTGCATGTTTAAATTCATCAAATGTTGGCGGACGGTTGCACTTGTTTCATCATGTGTGGTGAATTTGTGGTCTATCATAGTACCGTTGTATGGTGGATGCGTAGGGGTGCTGCCACTGCTGGTAATGGGATCTTGAGGTACTTGGTACCTTGATCAGACCTATTGCCTTGGCCTCCTCATCCAGGTCTTTCACCTTGTTTCATCATGTGTGGTGAATTTGTATACGAACTCCCCACCCCAGTTCAGCATTCGCCTAGCCGGAAGTTCATACTTCACAAAAAGAAAGAATGGCAGGCCATGCTGAACTATTAAGATTAAACAAAAAAGGGATAATTGAGAAGACTATCAGAGAATCTCAAGAGATTGTATCAAATATATTTACAAAAAACAAAAAAGATGGCGGTTGCCGCATCATTATAGATTTGACCGAACTAAATACTTCCCATTTCAAGATGGACACATTTGTCACAGCTGAAAGGTACTATATGGCTTGCATTGATCTTAAGGATGCGTACTATTCAGTACCTATACACAAGGATCATAAGAAATACCTTAAATTTATCTGGATGGGACAGTTATGGCAGTACAAAGCCTTACCCAATGGGTTGTCATCAGCACCCAGACTGTTTACAAAAATATTGAAACCAGCTTTAGTTTATTTAAGGAAACATAACCATATTTATATGGCCTACTTTGATGATATCCTCATTGTATGTGAGAATTTGGAGATGGCTACATTGGCAGTTTCAGCCACAAAACATCTTTTTCAAAAGCTGGGATTTAACATACATCCAGATAAATCAAAATTGGAACCCTCCACTACCATGGATTATTTGGGGTTTACTATCGACTCTGAGCTAATGTCTATCACCTTCCCACCTAACAAAGTGGTGGAGTTGATAGAAGCATGCAGAAGCCTCACTGGCATCAGGGAAACTTCCACAAGGCAAGTAGCCAGAGTGATTGGGAAATTAGTAGCTGCATTCCCAGCAGCACAATTTGGACCACTCCATTATCAGAACCTTCAAAGAGCAAAATTCTTAGCTCTCAAAAATCATGCAGGCCATTTTGATAGGCCTATAAAACTACCAGGGAAGGTAAAATCAGAATTAAATTGGTGGATAGAAAATGCTCAGCTTTGTTCTAACCCCATCACAATCATGAATCCCTCGGTTACATTACAGACTGATGCCAGTGTTAAAGGTTGGGGAGCAACTAATACCACCACAAGTTGTGGAGGCAGATGGAGTGCACAAGAATTAACCCTATTCAAAACATTAGGGATTAATTATTTAGAAATGCTGGGAGCATTTCATGGACTCAGGGCTTACTGTTCAGATATGCACCAGTTGCATGTAAGATTACAAATTGACAATACCACAGTGGTGGACTATATTCATCATGTGGGTGGAATAAAGTCGATATCATGTGATGAATTGGCTAATAATATTTGGCACTGGTGTCTGGAAAGAGAGATTTGGATCTCAGCCACTTACCTTCCACGTAAGCTAAATACAGTGGCAGACAAAAGGTCAGGTAAATTCAACGACAACATAGAATGGATTAAAGAAGGAACTGCAGATGCTGGAGAATCGAGGGTTACACAAAAAGCTGGAGAAACTCAGCGGGTGCAGCAGCATCTAAGGAGCGAAGGAGATAGGCGACGTTTCGGGTCGAGACCCTTCTTCAGACTGCCACAAAAAGCTGGAGAAACTCAGCGGGTGCAGCAGCATCTAAGGAGCGAAGGAGATAGGCGACGTTTCAGGTCGAGACCCTTCTTCAGACTGCTACAGTCTGAAGAAGGGTCTCAACCCGAAACGTCGCCTATCTCCTTCGCTCCTTAGATGCTGCTGCACCCGTTGAGTTTCTCCAGCTTTTTGTGTAACCCCCAACATAGAATGGATGTTTGGTTCGGAAAGTGCTAACAGATATTATAGAACATTATGGGACACCAGATATCGATCTTTTTGCATCCAGACTAAATCACCAACTTCCAACATATGTTGCTTGGGAACCAGACCCAGGGGCAGCAGCGATGGATGCTTTCTCGCTAGATTGGGGGGATTTGTTTTGCTATGCATTTCCCCCCTTCTGCCTCATCAGTCGGGTCTTGCAGAAAATTAAACAAGACTACGCAACGGGTATTTTGGTTGTTCCCGACTGGCCTACCCAACCATGGTTCCCAGCAGTACAGAAGATGGCCACAGAACCCTGCATCCGGATAAACAAATGGCCTAGTTTGTTGGTACATCCCGTTACAGGGGATAGTCATCTGTGTCATGACCGCATGGATTTATTAATTTGCAGATTCTGAAATGACCATTTCTGGGATACGTACTCTCCGACAGAACGATAAATGCCATCTCAGCGTCGTGCAGGGAGTCCACCAGAAGACAGTACCTGACGTATGTCAGGAAATGGGAAGTGTTCTGTGCCACGACGAACACTACTTATGAAACAGCCACCATCACGGAAGCACTGGAGTTTCTGGCTACCCTTCATTACAATGAAGGATTAAGTTACAGTACCATTAATTGTGCAAGGAGTGCTCTATCAAATTATCTCGGCAGAGGGAGTGATCATCTGGCAATAGGATCACACACATTAGTGTCTAAACTAATCAGGGGAATATTTAACTCCAATCCCCCTAGGCCCAGATACAACCATACTTGGGACATAAGCATAGTCTTGACTATGTTACGAGGATGGACACCCATAACGGGGCTCACCTTGGACAAACTCACATATAAGATGGTAATGATTATGGCACTTGTAACAGCACAATGGGTCCAGTCCTTACACAAATTAAGTATGGACGCCATGACTATCACCAATGGCAAGATAACCTTTCTCATACAGGGATTATTAAAACAAGACCGACCCGGTTCATCTGGCCAAAAATTAGAATTTCAGGCCTATCCTGCAGATACTTGACTCTGCATCGTTACACTTATCTTGCAATATATAGAAGTCACTAAGCCTCTAAGGGGCATGGAGAGAGCTTTACTTATAAGCCATAAATGGCCTCATCACAAAGTCACGGTGCAAACCATATCAAGATGGTTAAGGGTGGTGTTAGATGCAGCGGGGGTGGATACTAATGTTTTCAAATCTCACTCCACTAGGGCTGCATCTACATCGGCGGCTAGGTTGATGGAAGTTCCCATGGACCACATTCTGGCCACAGCGGGTTGGAGCAATGAAAAGACTTTCCAACGCTTCTATAATAAACCCGTGACCGCTCCTGACACATTTGCAGGGAAAATTTTGAGTTCTGCAAAATAAATTACCCAATGTGGGGATATATTACTTTGGTATGAATAAATACCTTCTTTGTTTTTCAGCACATTGTCGTGTCTGAAATACGTTCATCCTCCTTTTTTCCCAGCATGACAGTGTGTGAGCATGGACTTGTTTCCAGGGCATGAAATCACAGAGCTTTGAAATCTTCACGTAGTCACTCACGTGACTCCGAAGTAAAATAGTAAGATTAAATGAGAACTTACCAGTTTGAAGTTTGATCTTTATTTTATGAGGAGTTACAATGAGGAATTACATGCCCTCCACTCCCAAAACCCTCTATTATAAAGTTCAACTGGTATGAAATTTCTCTCTTATCTTACTATATTAGTCTACGTTTGGTATCTGTGATTTCACACCACTGCTTTGAAGAATGTCGCGTATGCTTGCTGGCGGGGTCTTCACGTAATCCATCATCGTAACTCCTCATAAAATAAGGATCAAACTTCAAACTGGTAAGTTCTTATTTAATCTTACTATTAATATTCATACTACTGGGTGATAAGCTGCCTAACAACAATATATTTTCCTTGTGCCCTATCTAGATGCGCACCCATTTCCCACTGTCCCCTTCCCCCTATCCCCTTCCACCTATCTTCAATCCCCTAGCTTCACATTTTGCGCCTTTTCTATCCTTATCCACCTTAAGCATTTCAACCCCCCCTCCCACTCCAAATCCAACCTTTCTGTCCTGGGCCTCCTCCATGGCTAGAGTGAGTCCCACCGAAAAATTGGAGGAGCAGCACCTCATATTTTGCTTGGGTAGTTTACACTCCAGCGGTATGAACATTGACTTCTCCAATTACAGGTGGTCCTTGCTTTCTTCCCCTCCCCCTTCCCAGCACACCCACAGCCTACTGTCTCTGCCTCTTCCTTTTTACTTCCCACCCCACATTAGTCGGAAGAAGGGTCTCGACCAGAAGCGTCACCTATTCCTTTGCTCCACAGATGCTGCCTCACCCGCTGAGATTCCCCAGGATTTTTGTCTACCTTAAGAAACAGTTAAGCAGGTACAGGATAGGACAGGTTTGGAGGGGTATGGACCAAGCACAGGCAGGTTGGTCTAGTGTAGCTGGGACTTGTTGGCCAATGTGGGCAAATTGGGCCGAAGAACCTGTTTCCACACTGTATCACTCTATGACTCTATGCCAACTATATCTCTGCTGCAGATCATTGTATGCTTGAAACCAAGGGCAACTCTACAGGCTATTCACTTGTTACATTTTTACCTTAATCGAGGAATAGAATAGCTGTTCGCAAAGGAGGCAAGTGCACTGTCAAAAATTTATGACTGGAAGGAAATGTAGCCACTATATTCCTTGTGAGATGAAGGAGAGCTGCCACATTATAAAAGGGATTGGTTTCTTTGTTAGTGGCAGGTTACAACTTCATCAAATATAGGCAGAGGCAAATTGCCATGTCCTTGAACTTGATTTAGGCCTGTCTTAAATCTCCCATCCCCATCGGTTTGGAAATGATATCAGGGTGACCTTCCCGCTGCACAACACATGGGAAACCAAATTTATTAAACAACAGTGACATGGGGAAACATCACACAAGCCAAAGGGGTTTCACAGTGGGGCAGAGTTGCTGCCTGACAGTGCCAGACACCCAGGTTTTATTCCTGACTACAGGTGTTGTCTGTATGGAGTCTGTAGGTTCCCGCTGTGATTGCGTGGGTTTTTTCCCGGTGCTCCCGTTTCCTCCCAGACTCCAAAGACGTGCAGGTTTGTAGATTAATTGGCTTTGGTAAAATAGTAAATTTTCCCCAATGTGTAGGATAGTGCTAGTGTATGGTGGTGACCTGGAGGTTCCATGCTGTAAGTCTAAAGTTAAAGTAAAGCCTAAAATAAAACATGCAACAAGTAAAAAGAATCCTCTGAAGATGAAACAGCAAAGGTTGTTCATACCAAATGACGTGGATTCTTTCATAAAGAGACTCATTGTAAAAATGTATGTTAGTCTGTGTATAATGTCAGAGAACTTTTAGGAAATCCCCAAAATTCGACAGAGGCATTACTGAAGATGGAGCAATGTGAAAATACCCAACCTGTTAATTTATATAAAAGTTTAGAGCATGCACATTACATCAGGAATCCAACATAATAACTATCGTCATAAGTTCATAGTTCATGTTATAGGAGCAGAATTAGGCCATTTGGCCCATCAAGTCTGCTCCGTCATTCAATCATGGCTGATCTATCTTTCCCTCTCGATCCCATTCATCTCCTTCTCCCCATAACCCCTGAGGTGGATACTAATCAAGCATCTGTGAATCTGCACCTTAAAAATACCCTCTGACTTGGCCTCCACAGCCACCTGTGGCAATGAATTCCGCCGATTCACCACACTCTAACTAGAGAAATTCCCCCTCATCTCCTTTCTAAAGCGACGTCTGAGGATTTGTCCTCTGGTCCTAGACTCTCCCACTAATGGAAACATCCTCTCCACATCCACTCGTTCCAGGCCTTTTAATTCGCATGGTATTTTAATAGACCGTCCTAAAATACCATTGAAAATAACCCCAGCTTTCTCTTGCGATAACACGGAAAGGCTGTTGGCATAAAAAGGGAAAGGCCAACAGTGGATAATCTACAATGCCTTACATTAACATTAATCAGGCTCTCATTGACCCCGATATCTTTTTAGATTTGTTTTCCACAGGGAGTACTTTCTTGTAGCTTTAACACGACAGGGTAGAGAGGAACTAACCATTATCGACATGCTCCTCAGATTAACCTACACAAGGTGATGGTGAGCATTAGATAATGTTATTTTAAATGATGTGCAGGAGAAAAAATAAAGCTTTAATTTGACCCTTTTAAAACTACTCTGGATGTCAGGATTAAATTACAGCCTTGTAAATCACTCCAACCCATCCCATTGTTTTGCACAAAATTACCAGGACCTTTCGAAGCATAAATTGCAGAACTCCAAACAACCCGAATATTTGAATAACTGTTAGGTTCACTGAGCATAAAAGGACATTAGGAATGATGCTCTCGTTTTTGGCTGCCAATAATTAAAATATATCTAATGTTATTTCCATTTGACACGATGCTGGATGGAGAGGTCTGTGCAATTTCAGCCGTTACTTAAACAGCCTGTTTGTTCAATGCATTATAAGACTTGAACAAGAGATGTTTAAAAATGATTATGTGATATTCAGCTTGTTGTATGTTTACACTACTGTAATGTATTAAAATTGTTATTTGGTCAAATTGAAAGCAAATTTTGATTTTGATTTTGTTTCTGATGTGGGTGACACAGTGAGTCGGGGGGGTAGAGCTGCTGCCTCATAACACCAGAGGCGTGGTTTCAATGCTGACCTCGGGACAGGGAAACAAGAAATATAGATGGCCATATCGAGAGATATAGAACACATTAATGAAAGATATGCAAAAACGTAACGATGATCAAGTCAAGTCAAGTTTATTCGTCACATACACATACGGGCTGTGCAGTGAAATGAAAAGTGGCCGTGCCTGCGGACTTTGTGCAAATAACAAACAAACAAACAACCAACAAACTACAAACAGAATCACATGTTCTTTTCCATATTAAACATTGTGGGCGGTATTGTGGTACAGTAACTGTAGTAGAGTTAGTCCCTGGTGAGATAGGAGTTTACAGTCCGAATGGCCTCTGGGAAGGAACTCCTTCTCATCCTCTCCGTTCTCACAGCACGGCAACGGAGGCGTTTGCCTGACCGTAGCAGCTGGAACAGTCCGTTGCAGGGGTGGAAGGGGTCTCCCATTATCTTATTGGCTCTGGAGTTGCACCTCCTGATGTATAGTTCCTGCAGAGGGGCGAGAGAAGTTCCCATAGTGCGTTTGGCCGAACGCACTACTCTCTGCAGAGCCTTCTTGTCCTGGGCAGAGCAATTCCCAAACCAGATTGTAATGTTTCCGGACAAGATGCTTTCCACAGCCGCAGAGTAGAAGCAGGCCATTGTTGGGTGTGGGCTCGGTGAAAACAAGTTGAATGAATGAATGAATGAATGAATGAATGAATAAATGAATAAGTTTATTGGCCAAGTATTCACATACAAGGAATTTGTCCTGGTGCTCCACCCGCAAGTGACATCATGACATACAGTGACAGTTAGGAATGACACATAAAACATTAAACATTAATAATAAAACATTATTGTTTAAACATGTGAATTAAATAAAATGCCAGAGCAAAAGGAGGCCACAGATTTTTGGTTATTGAGTACAGCTACTACTTGTGAATAATAGCTGTTTTTATGTGGCCAGGATGAGAAGGGTCAGAGATGATCTTACCCAGTCACTTCCTGACCCTTGCAGTGACCAGTTCATCAATGGAGGGAAGGTTGCAGCCAATAACTTTCTCAGCCGATCGGACGATTCGCTGCAGCCTATGTTCTCCACATTCTCCAGGATGGCAATGGTACAATGGTGAAGTCTCCTCCATGTTTTGAGATGCGGGGCACAATCCCCCCCATGTTTTGTAATCCGGATTTTAAAAGAAATCTATTAAAAATCTCCACTTTCCGTGAGACAGTGGGGGGTAGGATTGATGATCAAGGGCACTGATTGGATGAGAGAGACGTCAGTCAACAGGCAGTGGGGGGGGGCATGATGATTCAGCGCGATGATTGGAGGAGGAAGGTGTCGGTCAGAGGCAGAAGTAGGGGGGTGGTGCTGAGGATAGAGCGCGGTGATTGGAGGAGGGAGATGTCCTGGTGGAGCAAAGATCATAGAGCGGAGCTTGAATCGGTCTGTTTGTGGTGCTTTTCATCCCACCGCGCGGCTGAAAATCGTCAGCGGGATCACCCACCGCCCTGCAGTCAAATTGCTGCGTCGAGGCGATCGAGACACCCGATGTTGAAACCGCCGCCGGGCGATGAAAGGCCCCGCGAACGGGCCGATTGAATTCCCACGATTCAGGACGGCCGAAGCTGCTGTTGCTGGAGTTCAGAGTCGGTCACCAACCAGGTGAGCTCCTGATGTTACCGTCCACAGGGCCCAAGGTTGAAGCCTCCAAAGCCTCACGCGTGTGTGTGTGTGTGTGTGTGTGTGTGTGTGTGCGCGCATGCGCGCGCTGCGCTAAGAAATTGTGTGTGTCCCCCCCCCATGTTTTGGTAGTGATTTCCGCCCCTGGTTGCAGGAGAAAGTATCTGGGGAAGGGGTGGTTTGGGTGGGAAGGGATGAGTTAACTAGGGATTGTAATTTTCATCGGCAGCTTGATAAAACAAGAAAAAATAGACAAAGAGAACCTTCTGAAGATGAAATACAACGGGTTGTTTCTTCCTTGATTACTCATATTCTTTCATAACTAGCCAAACCCAGAACATGTATGCAAATCGATGAATATTTATAAGGATAATTTAAGAAATTGTCAACTTAAAACCTACCAAATCCCACTGTGTCTCAAGTACGCAAAAGTAACAAGCCTGTGAAATTATATAAAAATTGAAACACACTCATCAGCCTCTGATGTCCAATTCCTGAGAACAACAAATCATGAAAAACAATCTTAAAATAATGTTGAAAAGGAGAAAGAAACCTAGTTGCATGCTGCTGGCTTATTAATCTTTGATAACTCAAGCTGTGGCATAAAAGCAGCAATTAACAACCTGCACAATATTCCAGTAATGCTGACCAACCTCCAACTGACAATAAGAACTACTTTAATTATCATCTTCCCCACCACACACACTCTCTTCCCCCACTTCAAAACCCTCCTTTTCTCTCTGTTTGTGATACTTGCCCTGCTTTCGTAATCTCAACTAATCTTTCAGGATCAAGGGATGACTTTCTGGTTTAGTTTAGTTTAGTTTAGAGATACAGCGCGGAAACAGCCCGCCAGGTCCGCGCCGACCAGCGTCCCCGCACCTTAACACTACCCGACACACCTAAGGGCAATCTACACCTGTACCAAGCCTACAAACCTGCATGTCTTTGGAGTGTAGGAGGAAACCGAAGATCTCGGTGAAAACCCACACTGGCCACGGGGACAACATACAAACCCCGAACAGACACCACCCGTAGTCAGAATGGCACCCAGGTCTCTGGCGCATCAAGTGCTGTAAGGCAGCCACTCCACTTTTCACACAGAGAGTTGTGAATCTGTGGAATTCTCTGCCACAGAAGGCAGTGGAGGCCAATTCACTGGATGTTTTCAAGAGACAGTTAGATTTAGGAGCCTGTGTTATGGGCCTGTCCCATTTAGGCGATTTTTTAGACGACTGCCGGCGAATACGACATTGAAATTCACCAATGTCAGCACCAGCGACAACCTACGTCACCTGCCGACAATCTACGACATCCTGGCGACTGCCTATATTAACCTGACGCCAACCTACGACAGCACCTATGTCAAGCTACGCTCATTTGGCGTCAAACCCAACGTGTCTAAAAAATTTCGGCAACCAGAAAGACGCTACGACTCTTTGGGCGACTGAGGAGACTACTCACGACCATACAGGCGACACCACGGCGACCACCGGCGGTGCTGGCTCGAAGGGCCGAATGGCCTACTCCTGCACCTATTTTCTATGTTTCTATGCTGCATCGGCCACCGTGGGTTTTGAGGTGGTCGATTAGGCCAAAATGAAACCCACAAAGTCTGTCTCAGGTGGAGATGGAGTTAATCACTAAGGTGAGTGGCAGCTAGTAAGATGGGCTGCTCATTCTACATGTTCATTTGCCTTCCAGATGCTCTCACTGAAAACGTCTGAGGATCTCAGCATTATCCTGGAGGTTCCTTTTTCCAGTTTCAATCAATCATGAGCCAAGGATTTCAACAGGTCGGTGAGGATGTCACACTCTTTCACGAAGGCTTTGGGCACACTTTATCATGAGTTTGGATTGGAATGTTAAGCATGAAAATAATGTGGCCTTATCAGTTATAGGTAACTGAATATACCTATGGTTTTGATCGAAGGTGACACAAAATGCTGGAGTAACTCAGCGGGACAGGCAACATCTCTGGAGAGAAGGAACGGGTGACGATTTTGGTCGTGACCCTTCTTCAGACTAGTGTTGATGATGGGGATATTGGTCTGGGAGTCCTATCCTGCCTGTGCATTTCTCGACAAGTGTCAGCTAATTAAATACTCCAGTTAACCGAGTGGAAGCGGCATTCCATGATTGACCCGGTCCTGCCATCTGATGCACCAGGTACTGGAATGTAGCAGTCAATAACGCGTCAGGTAGCCAAGCTGTTACTCTAGTGACAGCCATATTCTTAGCATTTGCTATAAATTTTAAAGTCATTGAATTATAGAGTCATACAGTAATGAAACATTCCCTTCAACCCAACCAAGATGCCCCATCTAAGCTTGTTTCATTTGCCTGCTTTTGGCCCATATCCCTTTACTTGTGTACCTGTCTTTTAAGTGATGTTATAGTACCGTCAACAAGATTGGGGATCCAACATTTCAATTTTGTTAACTTCAGTCAATGGAAATCACCCAAGGAGGTATTTATGGGTTAGTCTTGCTGGAAGATGTGTGGAAAATCACGGCAGATTGGGAAGAAAGATTAATTTGGGCTTGCAAAGATACACAATACCATAATTGCTTGAATGTTCATGCAGGTACCATTGTGATAATGTGTTGTACCTTTGCAGGTATCATTGTAAATCTGAATGATAACTGAAGGTGCCTTATCCTACAAGAATAATGTTCAAAGGCTTTCTTTCTGCAGCAAAGGTAAACTGATGCCAATCATACTAGAGGTTTTAGGTGAGGAAATGTTTGATCAAAAAACACTATTTTTAGTATGTTCGAAAAGAGGAAAGAATGGTTGGAAGGCATTGTGTGTTGGGAAGGCAATGTCAAGACATTGTGCATGTTCAGCAGGCAGTTTCACTATCTTCCAGAAAATAGAGCAAAACATTGATGAGAGCAGAGGTGAGTGTTTAGTTTAGTTTAGTCTAGTTTAGAGATACAGCGCGGAAACAGGCCCTTCGGCCCACCGAGAAGCGCCGACTAGCGATCCCTGCACACTAACATTATCCTGCACACATGAGGGACAATGTTCCGCATTTACACCAAGCCAATTAACCTACACGTCTTTGGGGTGTGGGAGGAAACCAAAGATCTCGGAGGCCACGGGGAGAAAGTCCAAACTCCGTACAGACGGCACCCGTGGTCGGGATCGAACCTGGTCTCTGGTGCTATATAACAGTAGGTCTACCGCTGCGCCACCGTGCCGCCCGCAGTGGATAAACAGGTGCATTTTATGAGAACTATAAAACAGGGTAAAATATCATGTGAAATGTGCTAACTTTTATGATTTCCCCAAATTAATGGCAAAAGTGATGTTTCAAGTTATCGTTAGCTGCGATGTGAATTTGCCTTCATTTCACTGATCATTGAACAGATTGGAACTCACTCACACAGGGGATGCTCTTTGTTTCAGTGACACTTCCAAACTTACCAGTTGCTCATATTTTGCAGGCTTAGTAACATTTCAATTCTACTTTTCTGCATACTATCAGATTAACACAATGCAATCTGCACTAGTCACATATTTATTTTGAGGTTGGGAGCATTAGATCTTGCCTTCCTGACCAGTACCAGGAAGATAGATGCAAAATGCTGGTGCAACTCAGCGGGACAGGCAGCATCTCTAGAGAGTTCATCAGTGGCCTCACAATACGTGCAGTCGGGTGAAAGCACGTGTTATATTTTATTTGCAGTGGCAAGAGAGTCCAGGAGCACATGGAGGCATCATCCCTGCCATCAGGTCGCATGTGCGGTGGGTCTGGGGCTGGCGGTCCCGGCAGTTCAGTCCTGGTCTCGAAGGAGGATGCGTGGTGCCTGCAAGCATCTCCCTGCAGTTCACCCTTGCCTCGGGAGGAGGCGCTGGCATCTCTGAATCATCCTGGCAACACAGTCCCTCATAGTAGGTCGGCAGAAAGAGCCACTGGCATCTCAGGCCTGCCCCGGCCACTCAGTCTTAAGGGGCTGTCCCACTGTAGTGACCTATTGGCGAGTTTAGAAGCTTGCCCTTGACTCATACTTGCAGCATGGTCGACACAAGGTCCTAGGAAGTCTTTGTAACTCGCCTTCATGCTCGAGAGTAGTCCCCGCGTACTCGAGGCCTCAGCTAGATCGCGGCGTATTTTTCAACATGCTGAAAAATGCCCGCGAGTAAAAAAAAGTCGCCAAAAATTGTTTTTTTTTTACTCGTAGGTTTAGTCGAAGTAGGTCAGCATGTTATTCATAGGTAATCAAGGGGAGTCGAAGGTAGTCAAAGATAGTCGTAGATAGTCTTCAACAAAGTCGAAGGGAGATCGAAGGAGGTCGTCTTTACTCTCCACTATTCAATTTTCCTGAAGCTAGTCGAAGCTAGTCTTCAACATAGTCAAAGAAGGTCAAAGGAGGTCTTCTACATAGTTGAAGGAGGTCTTCAACATGACTCTTTTTCAAACTCCTAAACTCTTTTAAACACACCAATTAGGTCGGCGCAGTGGGCAGCCCCTTTATCCTCAGTAGAGCACTGGCTGCCTAGGACCTCTCTCTCCTTCTCTCTCTCTCTCTCTCTCTCTCTCTCACTCACTCTCTTTCTCTCTCTCTCTCTCTCTCTCTCTCTCTTGCATGAACTTGGCCTCCGAGCATTCAAAAGAAAGGGCCTTCACTAAACACCTGCAAAACTACCACTCCTGTGACCTTTTTGCTGGTGGGTAAATGGACTGGTGGGTGAATGGAACGAGCTGCTGGAGGAGGTAGATGAGGCTGGGATTATTGCAACATTTATGAAACAGTTAGACAGGTACATAGATAGGACAGGTTTAGAGGAATATGGGCCAAATGAAAGCAAGTGCTACTAGTGAAGATGGGACATGTTGGTTGGTGTGGGCAACTTGGGCCGATGGTCCTGTCTCACCGTTATATGAATCTATGAGTCCAGCGTAGGACAAAAAATGCTTGCCATGAGACCCTGGAAAATGCAAACCTCTTCCTCCATCTTGGGAACCAATTCTCAGCGAAGGCAGACAGTAGTGATAAAAGTCACCATTGAATCCCGCGTGTCCGATCCCTTAATAATCTTATATGTTTCAAGGATCTTATGTTCCCGATGTTGCGGGAATTCAGAATCAGGGGCCACAGTTTAAGAATAAGGTGTTGGCCATTTAGAACGGAGATGAGGAAAATCGTTTTCACCCAGAGAGTTGTGAATCTGTGGAATTCTCTGCCTCAGAAGGCAGTGGAGGCCGGTTCTCTGGAGGCTTTCAAGAGAGAGTTACATAGAGCTCTTAAAGATAGCGCAGTCAAGGGAAATGGGGTGAAGGCAGGAACGGGGTACTGATTGGGGATGATGAGACATGATCACAGTGAATGGCGGGGCTGGCTCGAAGGGTCGAATGGCCTACTCTTCCACCTATTGTCTGTTGTCTATTGTCTATTGTATCCCATGTGACACCACAGGCTTCGGCTCTCTGAAGGAAAGAGTGAAGCTCAAGAACTCAACCTGGCACTAGGTTATTTCTCCATGTACAGGGAGGAGTGCATGGATCAAGCAATCACCCGTGTCCTCTTGGATGTTTCAAAAAAACATGACATAATTAAAACATAATTAAAGCATGCACCTCAATGAACTGGACATAAACCTCCAAATGCACAGGCAGGATAGGATAGGGCAAATGCTAAGAATATGGCTGTCACTAGAGTAACAGCTTGGCTACCTGACGCGTTATTGACTGCTACATTCCAGTACCTGGTGCATCAGATGGCAGGACCGGGTCAATCATGGAATGCCGCTTCCACTCGGTTAACTGGAGTATTTAATTAGCTGACACTTGTCGAGTCCAACATTCGCTGAAAAGCTCAGCATTTCAAGACATACAAAACAGCAAATGCTGCAATCTTGAACAGAACACACGGTGGTGCAGCGGTGTCAGTTGTATAGGGTCTTGGTGAGGCCACACCTGGAGTATTGCGTACAGTTTTGGTCTCCAAATCTGAGGAAGGACATTATTGCCATAGAGGGAGTGCAGAGAAGGTTCACCAGACTGATTCCTGGGATGTCAGGACTGTCTTATGAAGAAAGACTGGATAGACTTGGTTTATTCTCTGTAGAATTTAGGAGATTGAGAGGGGATCTTATAGAAACTTACAAAATTCTTAAGGGGTTGGACAGGCTAGATGCAGAAAGATTGTTCCGATGTTAGGGAGGTCCAGGACAAGGGGTCACAGCTTAAGGATAAGGAGGAAATCCTTTAGGACCGAGATGAGAAAGACTTTTTTCACACACAGAGTGGTGGGTCTCTGGTACTCTCTGCCACAGAGGGTAGTTGAGCCAGTTCATTGGCTATATTTAAGAGGGTTAGATGTGGCCCTTGTGGCTAAGGGGATCAGAGGGTATGGAGAGAAGGCAGGTACGGGATACTGAGTTGGATGATCAGCCATGATCATATTGAATGGCGGTGCAGGCTCGAAGGGCCGAATGGCCCACTCCTGCACCTAATTTCTATGTTTCTAGTGTTGCTGCCTTCCCGCAACAGAGGCCCAGGTTCGATCCTGACTACAGGTGCCGTGTCCTGCGTGGGTTTTCTCCGGGTGCTCCGGGTTTCCTCCCACACTCCAAATATGTACAGGTTTATGGGTTCATTGGCTTCAATAAAAGACTAAATTGTCCCAAGGGTATCAGATAATGCGAATGTATGGGGCGTGAACTTGGTGGGCCTAAGTTGCCAGTTTCCATGCTTTATCTCTAAACTCTGAACACAAAGTGTTGGGGGATTCCGCGGGCCAGGCAATATTTGTGGAGGGAATGGATTGACAATATTTGGGGTTTGGCTGGAATCAAACTCCAAGAATTGACAAAGGCTGCTAGAAATTAGATAGCAGACTCCTAAAAACAATATCACAGCGATGCTGACTGACCTGCTGAGCTACTCTAGCAGTTTGTGTCTATCTCCAAAAAAAATAACTTGGCAAAGAGGCAGACGGAGCACTTGCACTGGGTACAGGGGTGTGAGTGAGCAAGAAGTACAGTAATCGGTTGAGGAACTCAGTGGGGCGAGCAACGTCTGTGGGAGGAATTAAATTGTCAAAGTTGCAGATCGGGACCCTGCGCCTGGACTGCTGGTGGAGAAGGAAGATAGTCAGTATAAAGAGGAGAAGGTAAAACATGTCAGGGGCTAGTCAGTGACTGGTGGACCACAGAGGGATGAGGAACGATGGATAGATGGAAGATAAACACAAAAACCCGGAGTAACTCGGCGGGACAGGCAGCATCCCTGGAGAGAAGGAATGGGTGATGTTTAGGATTGAGACCCTTCTTCAGACGACAGATGGAGCCAGGGAATGGGAGGGTTGGAGCGAAATGTAAACAAAGAGAAAACACGTTGGCACCTCTGGCCTTTCTTTTATCTTGTCCCACAGTCGAGTAAACGGTATTTTGTTTTTGTGATATAAAAGAAGTCTAGTATATATAATTATATATAGATATATTATAAAAGATATAAAATATTTACATTAGTTATCAATAGATATAAAGTTGGCTTGGGTGACTTCATTTTGCTGAAGATATCAGATGCAATCAACAATAATTTTACAGAAGCCAGCAGTCAGAGCGGCAGGCATGCTACACTATGAGAAACACTACTGCTGCTTGGGACTTACTTAATAACAAACAAAGACTTCAAACAATTCAGTATTAGTGTATCATTAATGCACCATTTATTGATGTATCTTTGTACTCACTGGAGTTTAGAAGAACAAGGGGGGACCTCATTGAAACATACAGAATAGTGAAGGGCTTGGTTAGAGTGGATGTGGAGAGGATATTTCCATTAGTGGGAGAGTCTAGGACTAGAGGTCATAGCCTCAGAATAAAAGAACGTTCTTTTAGGAAGAGTAGGAGAATTATTTTTAGTCAGTGGGTGGTGAATCTCTGGAATTATTTGCCACAGAAGGCTGTGGAGGCCAAGTTTAGAGGATATTTTTAAAACGGAGATAGAGATAGATTCTTGATTAGTACCGGTGTCAGCGATTATGGGGAGAAGGCAGGAGATCGGGGTTAGGAGGGAGAGATAGATCAGCCATGATGGAATGGTGGAGTAGACTTGATGGGCCGGATGGTCTAATTCTGCTCCTATCCCTCATGGCCTTATGACTTTTGACCTTATTTGTCACATTGGAAATTTGCGAACTGCATTTTGCAGCTTCTGCAGTTTCTGAAGTTCATGCTTACATCAGGAGTTAGTGGCTGGAACACCCGCTGTAGCTGTCTTCAGCGGTGGTATGCAGAACATCTCCCAACCCTCACCAAGAGGAGTCCATATTTATCCACTCGATTACACAGCCGTATAATCTGGCAGGCAATTCAAACTTTCAAATGAGTCTCAGCAAATACATTCAGAAGCAGAAACAGCACGGAATGAAATATAATTTACAGAGAATTACTTTATCCAGGTAATGATTTTGTAATTCTGATGTTAGCAGGATGCAGCTGGGTGGAAAAATATATAACACAGATACATATTAATATCACAATCCATTTTACTGATTTGAATAATCAGTCCTACCATAACATTTCACATCAGCCTCTTTGAGATTGCCATTAATGTTATGATCATTCTCGTGAGTTTCTTCAATGCACAAAATCTGAAAATAAAGTTTATGATTGTTAAGGAGACACTTCATGCATATCCAAGTAAATTTAAACCCAGGTATGAAATAATAAAGTGCGCACTTGGACTTATACACAGCAGAAAGTATATGTTTCCGACAAGCTTGGAATTTGACATTAATACTGTTCTTGGGTTTCATTATTCTTATTCCACATCCTTGAATGAACAGAATAAAAACAAAAGTGTTACCTTGTGATCAAACATTCAGCAATACTTTTAGACTGCCTGCTGCTAAGATTATTGCTCGTGATTGGAATAAGCATTTACTGTCATTAAGAAATGATGAAAGCGAGTTTTAAGAGCTGATTTTGGCACAGCTTAGGAACCTAAATTTGCGATTTCATTTGTATTTTATTAACAATTAGATTCATTGAAATAAAAATGTTTTTCTATTATGAATTTTACGAACTGTGTTTTTCCATTGCATCACATTATTAATCTGCATTCTGTAATATGATATTAATGCAAAAACTAGATTTTGAACTTTCCCGCTGATATTTGGCAAGGAGCTTCACTGTATCTCTTTCAGGTCTCCTAACTTTTAATTGTGTGATTAGTAACACCACAGACACTCTGACAAGCTACAGTCAGATTAAATAACCCAGTTAAATGACATATACGGTGATATGAGCAGACTTAACAGCCACTGAAGCTTGGCTCTAAGATATAATAAGATACAATTGAGTTAGAATGGAGATGAGGAGGAATTTCTTTAGCCAGAGGGTGGTGAATCTGTGGAAGTCATAGCCACAGACAACTGTGGAGTCATGGGTAATTTCAAAGTGGAGATTGAGAGGCTCTTGCTTAGTAAGAGCGTCAAAGGTTATGGTGAGAAGGCAGGAGGATGGGGTTGAGAGGGACAAATAGATCAGCCATGATTGAATGGCAGAGCAGACTCGATGGACTGAATGACCTAATTTTGTTTCTATATATTATATTTTTATAATTTTTAAACAAGTGAACATTTATAAACCAGTCAACTATCTTAGTCTCGGCAATAACAGAATTCTTTCATTTAACTGAATACTGTTGTTTTGATATTATTAACTATGCCAAGTTTCTCTTCCTAGAATACAAACTGAATAATGAATAGTAATCTTGTCATGAACCATATGCCTGCATGGGTGGAAGAGTTGTTCAGGGGGGCTATCGATTTTAATTCTCTGTCTTTGTTAGGTACTTCACCCCCCCTGGTGAATGCTATGTACTTACCTTTCTGTTTCTCTCCTGAGTGCAGGCACCATGGCTGGGAGTCAGGAATCAAGGGGTTAAGAGCTTCTGTACCCGATTGGCCAAGCTACGTCAGGTGACTGGTGACTCATCGTTAGCTTAAATAGCAGAAGCTCCCAGTTTTCTCTCTCTTTGTCACTGATCCCTGAAGTGAAGAGGCTGCCGGTCTGAGCTACAGGAGGCCTGGCTGCATGGCACAGCACTTTGTATATTGTCGCCTATATTTGTAAATTAATGTTGTATTGGGGATGGATAAGGGATGACCTGAGGGTTTTCGGGTATTTTGTTGCAGGGTTATGTCTATTTAGGCAGGATTAGAGCCTCCAGTCCGACGGCCCATTGCGAGGCTGGCTGGAGCACTGTTATCTTTATTTGTCGATTCTGGTCCCTGACCGTGTTGTTTAAATCAGGTTTGGGTTTTGTCTTCGTTTAACAAAATTAAAGACTGTTTTTTTTCTTAAACTTGACCCTGGTTTTTGATTTGTTACGCGACTCTGAGGAACCTGCCTTCGGGAGTCGTAATAGTCTTGTTTTGAAAAGATAAGCAATAAACCTTCTTCCACCTATTCCTACATTTGGTTTGACATCAAGATTTCAGAAAGTTAAGTGTGTACCTACTCTTGCACAGAGCACCATTTGTCTCAGATTAGGAACTTCTGTGACGTTCTGTTTGTGGTTTATATCAATGGATGAGAATGTGCAAGGCAAGATTAGTAAGTTTCCAGAGAACACAAAAGTTGGTGGCATCGTAGATGGTGACAATGGTTATCAAAGATTGCAGCAGGATCATGGCTGAGGAATGGTTAATGGAATTTAATACAGATTAGTGTGAGGTGTTTCATTTTGGGAAGTTAAGACAGGGCAGGACCTTCACATGACCTGGCAGGACTCTCGAAAATGGTGTAAAGTAGAGGAATCTAGGACTACAGATACATTGAAAGTGGGGTCATATGTCGATTGGGTGGTCAAGAGGGCTTTCAGTGTATTAGCCTTCAGTTGAAATGTTGAGTATAGAAGCTGGGACGTTATTATGTGCATAAGATCATACGTAATACGTGACATTGGTGAGGCCACATTTAGAGTAGTGTGTTCAGTTTTAATCACCTTGTTATAGACAATAGGCAATAGACAATAGGTGCAGGAGTAGGCCATTCGGCCCTTCGAGCCAGCACCGCCATTCAACGTGATCATGGCTGATCATCCCCAATCAGTACCCTGTTCCTGCCCTCTCCCGATATCCCCTGATCCACTAACTTTTAGAGCCCTATCTAGCTCTCTCTTGAAAGCATCCAGAGAATCAGCCTCCACCACCGTCTGAGGCAGAGAATTCCACACACTCACAATTCTCTGGGTGAAGAAGTGTTTCCTCATCTCCGTTCTAAATGGCTTACCCCTTATTCTTAAACTGTGGCCCTTGGTTCTGGACTCCCCCAACATCGGGAACATGTGTCCTGCCTGTAGCCTGTCCAAATCCTTCACAATCTTGTATGTTTCAATAAGATCCCCTCTCACCCTTCTAAACTCCAGAGTGTACAAGCCCAGCCGTTCCATTCTCTCAGCATATGACAGCCCCGCCATCCTGAGAATTAACCTAGTAAACCTACGCTGCACTCCCTCAATGGCAAGAATGTCCTTCCTCAAATGATAGGAAAGATGGAAAGGGCGCAGAGAAAGTTTGTGATAATGTTGCCAAGACTGGAGGGCCTGCCCCAGAGGGAAACCTTGAACAGGTTGGGACTTTATTCCTTGTAGTGCAGAGGATGAGGGGTAATCTTATAGAGGTCAATAAAATCATTAGGGGAATAGAGAGAGTAAATGATCCAAGCCTTTTACCCTGAGCGGCACTGTGGTGCGGCAGTAGATTTGCTGCCTTACAGTGCCAGAGGTCACGGTTCAATCCTGACTACGGGTGCTTGTCTGTACGGAGTTTGTACATTCTCCCCGTGGCCTGCGTGGGTTTTCTCCGGGATCTCTGGTTTCCTCCCACACTCCGAAGATGCACAGGTTTGTAGGCCAGTTCCTTCTCACCCGCTGAGTTACTCCAGCAGTTTGTGTCTACCTTGTAAAATATCCCTAGTGTGTGTAGGACAGTGTTAATGTGCAGGATCACTGGTCGGCACGGACTCATGTATCTTGCACGATCTGAACTAAACCAAACAGAACAGGGAATCAAGAACCAGGGGACATAGGTTTAAGATGAGTGCGGAAAGATTTAATAGGAACTTGAGGGGCCACATTTTCCCACATATTGAATGAGGTGCTAGAGGAGGTCATTGAGGCAGGTACTGTCGCGACATATAAAAGACATATGGACAGGTACATGGATAGGAAAGGTTTAGCACATGGGCCAAACACAGGCAGGTGGGACTATGTAGATGGGGCATCTTGGTAGGTGTGGGCTGGGGGCCGAAACACCTGTTTCCACGCTGTATGACTCTATGACTGATAGTAAATATCAATAATCACTATCAATTTCATTGGAGCTCTTGCCTTAATGGGAAGATTCTCCTCTGGAGTTAATTTCTGGTAATCTCATTGTAGAAAATATATTCTTTTAAATGGAATCTATTTAATAAGTTCAAGTTCAAATTCACATGTATTGTCACATGCACCAATTGGTCCAGTGATATTTGAGTTACCATGCAGCCATACAAATAAAAAGAACACAATACACAATAGAATTCAACATAAACATCCACCACAGTGGAATCAACATTCTTCACTGTGATGGAAGGCAATAACGTTCAGTCATCTTCCTCCTTTTGTTCACCCACGGTCGGGGCCTAGAACCCTCCGCAGTCGCTGCTACGGACAGCCCAATATACTGGCCCCCTCGAGGGGTGATCAAAACTAAGTTATTGCTGAAGTTATTTCTAAATTAGCTGATCCTTTCTTCCCCTTGACTTTCTCTTCCTCTTTCTGTAATATTCACCATCCCCTCAATGCATTGTGAGCTTACCTCCTTCTGGCTGATGTACTAAAAAGAGGGTAGCACAAATAACACCAAAAGGTCAGGAATGAGATTCGGGGTGAATTAGTATGAAGTGTTATAGGGCTGAGAGATTTTTTCTTTCTTGCATAAGAAGAAGAATTTGCAATGTTCTCTTTCAAATGTGAGTGCCTTGCGCGCGATTAGACGCGACAAGCGCGACAAATTCGGACGCGGGGGTCGCGTGGGGGTCAGGCGATCCCGGTGCAAGTGAAGGGCCTGTCCCACTAGCGCGCGATTACACGCGCGACGTCCGAAGGAAGGACATTATTTTTCATCACGTGACGATGCGCATGAGCATGCGCGTTGCACGACGTCGGGCAGTGACGTCATCACGCAACGCCACGCTGAAGACGCACAACGTCATCACGTTAATCACGTTCTACACGTGATTCTGCGCGACAGGATTTTGCCGCGCGTAATTTTTTGAGCAGTGTCGGTTTTTGGACACTACGCGCGATGTCGACACCAGCTACACACAACTCGACGAGACTCCGGCGATCGCAGTGGGACAGGGTCACGCGAGGCCGGGCTACTAAAGCGACCACGGTAGGTCGCGCTTGTCGCGTCTAATCGCGCGCTAGTGGGACAGGCCCTTTACCCCTTAACACAATCATTCCCAATATTCACTTGCTTGATATTACTAAGTATTCAGTCCACAGTCCAGAAGCTTAAGAACTTAGAGGTTTTATCTGTACTCATGCCTAGATGTAGTAAAAGCCCTCAAGTGCTTGTGAGCAAAATCACTTGTGAATGAATGTATGAATGTTGAAGATTATCATACACAGGCAGTAGTTTGGAAACAGAATTCTATTAAAGCTTCATTAAAACATTGAAATTGAGAGTAATCTCGGCGGTGATTGATGCTGGCAGCGGGGTTGGCGTTTATTTGTGCTGTGTTTACTCTCATCACTTAGACTAGATTTTTCCTGGAGATTTGACTTCCTTGCTCATATGCAAATGACAGAATGCTACAGCTCAGAGCAATGTGACATTTATAAATTGGATGGAAAAGTTTAACTGAAATAAATTGGTATTTGCCAAGAACCAGAGCCAAGAACGTTATTGCTTAGATAACAGCTTTTCTTGAAATTTGTTACCCTGGTAATATTTTGCGATAATCTTTGTATAAATTTGTTACAATGTTATTATAAATGTTTTGCTTCATTTTTTACCCGAGTTTGCTTACTTGGGTTTATTTCAAATATTCTTCAGTCGGAGTAAATAGTCGGAGTAAACAAGGCGTATGTTATCCTGACAAATTGCCCTTCCATTCATCGCCAGCTTTTACATTCTTCATCTTAATTCCAAACATGTTTTTATAAGCATAGTTGCACTGAGTATGTTATTAAATAAGGTATGTAGTGTTGCTTAGCATTCATCTAGGATTTGCTTGTGCATGCATCATTCCAGAGTTAATATCTTTGCATTAAAAATGCTTGTTTCCCTTCCAACATACTTTGGGTTCCTATTCCAGACTTCACTCACTGTCAGGGTTGTTTATTGGAAGCGACTAAGAGAGCAAGACTGGCTTTTCCATGTATAGGAAGGAACTGCAGATGCTGGTTTGCACTGAAGATAGACACAAAATGCTGGAGTAACTCAGCAGGACAGGCAGCATCTCTGGATAGATGGAATCGGTGATGCTTTGGGTCGAGTCTGAAAAAGGGACTTGACCCAAAACTTCACCCATTCCTTCTATCCAGAGATGCTGCCCATTACTCCAGTTACTCCAGTATTTTGTGTCTATCTTTGGACATTTCAATAATGCTTCTGCAAATTAGCCTCTTTAATCTTAGCAGAAGGTTGATGAAAATCCTATTTGCTCAGTGTTTGCATTGTGTCTGCCAGAGTTTTATTGCCAGTTGGGTTAGGAAGGTCCCAGTGCTTAGTCTGTCGTTTTAACAGAACTCTTTTGGACTTTTGCTGGTGATCATCTGCTCTGTCTCACAGGATAAACCCCTTAAGCACGGCTTTGACAACGTCTCAGACCGAGATGTGATGTAAATAGATTCAGAAAGATGTAACTCAGCGGGCCAGGCAACATCTCTGGATAGAAGGAATGGGTGATGTTTTGTGTCGAGACCCTTCTTCAGACTGAGGGTCCGGGGAGAGGGAGACACAGAGACAAGGAAAGGTAAGGTGTGAAAACGAGACATTAAAAATGATGTGGTTAAGGGAAATGAGGAATAGACCATTGTTAGCGAGGAGAAGGTGACACCAAAGCAAGCAGAGATAAAATGTAATTGGGGGAGAGTCAGACTGCTGGAGGACTGGGAAGCGGGAGGGATGGGTGGAGACGGTAAGCAATAATTACTTCAAGTTAGAGAAGTCAATATTGATACCGACGGAGTGTAATCTGGCCAAGCGAAATATGAGGTGTTGTTCCTTCAATTTGCACCGGGCCTCATTCTGATAATGGAGGAGGTCCAGGACAGAAAGGTCAGTGTGGGAATGGGAGGAGGAGTTAACGTGGTTAGCAACCGGGAGATCAGGTAGTTTTAGGCGGAGGTGTTCGGCGATGGCTCAAATTGGAGATGGAGCTTGCAATTTCTGCTTTCCAAGGAGCCTAGTCAGTCTAAATTTTAATACATAAATGTATTTTACAAAATGTTAAATGGTCAGCTAGACATAGATCACAAGACCTACACCAACCCCAAACCAATTAGGAGCAGACGAGGGCATTCGATCCAATTTGTGGTCCCAGCCTCAAAGACAGATGTGTACAGCAATTAGTTCTTTCCACGCACTATTAAAGCATGGAATAATCTCCACCAAGCCACTGTTGCCCAGCCAGATGCAACTACATTTAAAGTGGCACTTTCTTCCCAATAACCCTCTCTGGCTAAACCCCTCCCTTCACCACCTCCAGTTTAAATTCCAGTTGGAATATTTTGGAGGACCAAGAACCAAGAGAATAATGTGCCGCAGAGAGAGGGCAAAAGTCCCTCTTGCATAAATAACATGGGTCACTCTCTGAAGCTGGGTCTCGACCCGAAACGACGCCTATTTCTTCTCTCCAGAGATGCTGCCTCACCCACTGAGTTATTCCAGCATTTTGTGTCTGCCTTCGATTTAAACCAGCATCTGTAGTTCTATCTTACACATAGTTCACTCTCATTTGTATGTCCCACATGCCTTTTTCAAATCTTCCCAGAGCTGACTGCAAAAGACAAAACGTGACCTTTCATTTCCTTACCCATTCCAAATCTCACATTTCAGGAGCTAATTTACAACTGGTGCTTTGGCATTTATTTATATGGTTACCTTACTTTACCGATTCTTGTTCTGACCACGAAAACCTCCTTCAAGAATGCCAGTTGACCTCATTAAAACCACTGTCTTAAAGTAATTGAGACCTACAGTGTGGAAACAGGCCCTTCGACCCAACTTACCCATACTGAACAACATGTCCCATCTGCACTAGTCCCCACCTGCCCGCGTTTGGCACATATCCCGCCAAACCTGTCCTATACATGTACCTATCTAATTGTTTTTTAAATGTTGCAATAGGCCTTGCCTCAACTACCTCCTCTGGCATATCGTTCCAACCACTCACCACCATTTGTGTGAAAAAGTTGCCCCTCAGATTCCTATTAAACCTTTCCCCCTTCACCTTAAACCTATGTCCTCTTGTTCTCGTTTCCCCACTCTGGGAAAAAGACACAACCCGATATATTCTTCACGGTTTTGTACACCTGTATAAGATCACCCCTCACCCTCCTGTGCTGTGAATAGGGTCCCAGCCCACTCAACCTCTCCCTACAGCTCAGACCCTCGAGGAGACTTTTCACAGTGATATTGAAGGTGAATTATTTTGACTTCATTATTGACACCATTTCTTGTGTCGTTCCAGTTACTAATTTTAATTCAAGATCCCCTGTTGAGTTGCTTAAAAAAAGGGCATGGGTAGCCTTTCACTCTGGGTGCTGCACAGCCTTAGCAAGGCAGCAGTGTAACTCTAATTATTGTGCAGCGGTCTAAGGAAGCAATAAGAACATAAAAAATAGACGCTGAAGAATTCCATGTGGGACCAAGACTACTCCGCAATTCAGATAGATCACGACTGACTTCTATACCTCAAATTTGCATTTCACTACATTCCACTTATTCCTTGAGTCCCTTGGGGAAGTTGTTCTTAATCTCAAATAGACTCACCGACAAACCACAGAGTAGAGGATTCTATAGGTGCACAACCTGCAGACAGTTTTCTTATTTTCTGTGTTAAATAACTAACTTCCTATCCTGAGATCCCTGGTTCGAGAGATGCTCTGCCCAAATGAAGAATCCAAACTGTACTGATGTGCTATTGATAATTATTTTTGCATTGCTGTTCATAACATATACAAGGTACGTAAGGTCCAAATAATCACATTTATTGTCTGTTCTTACATTTTGTTCCTCCCACATTCATGTGTTCAAAAACTTTGGGTCCATCAATTTTAGTTATTAACTCACAATGAGTTATTTGATAGAAAACTTTGTTTGGACTTCACTTTGAGGTCAAAATCATCACCAGTTTCTATCACACTTGCCTCCAGACACTTGAGACTCTTTCCACACTCCTCCCCTAAACCATTAAGGGCCTGTCCCACCAGCATGCAACTCTACGCGATTAGCGCGACCTAACGTGGTCGCTTGAGCCGCCCGGCGTCGCGGGGCCGGTCCCACATCGATCGCCGGAGCCGCGCGGAATTGTGCGGAGTTCGTCCCGAGTTCGTCCCGACACCGCGCGGGGCTCCGAAAAACCGACTATGTCTAAAAATCCCGCGCGGCAACGGCTTGTCGGCTCGCAGTCGCCTCGACATTTACACACCGCCCGGACATCGTGCCTCCGTGAACTTATTTGTAAGTGCCTCCGTGACCCTCTATGTGTGTGGCTCCGTGGCCCTGTATGTGTGTGTGTCTCGGTGCCCCTCTCTGTGTACCCCTCTAAGTCCTGGCGAACTTACCTTGGACTTGCTTCAAGTTCGCCTCGCTTTGCGCCGCGTTGCGCCACTCACCCAACCCCCGCGCGGCCCCCGCTGCCGGTTTAGTTGCGCTTGCCGCATGCAGGCGCATGCTGGTGGGAACGGCCCTGTACAGGGGATCACCCGACCTCCGCGCGGCCCCCGCTGCCGGTTTGATCGCGTTCATCGCATAGAGTTGCATGCTGGTGGGACAGGCCCTTTAGGGGTTACACCTGCATTTAATCTGCTCCAATCTAATCACCCGGTATAAATACCTGAGATCATCACCAATTGGGTGCTGACTAATCAGTTCTGCATTCTGTCGGTTTGATCACAGTTCTGAGTTTTGTCAGTTCCAGGTCAATATATTTTGGTTCCATTCGGGTTTGGATTTTTTGGGTTTTCTTCAGTACTTCTCGGTGAGCCTGCATGTGAGACCATTCCATTTCGGAGCCTTCTGACAGATTAGTTGGCCAGTATGGACTCGGCAGGCAATCCTGGTCAGCTTGACCAGAGTTTGGATGCCTCCAGTTCCAGGACTGAGGAGATATTGGCTCATCTCTACAAGGCTGTTCAACACCAAGGCTCCACTCTCGGCAGCCTTGAGGTTCGAATAGACCAACTTACTGATCGAATAGACCGACTTATGTATAACGTTGAGCAGTTCGCAACCAGTGTCATTCAACTCATGGTACAACTTGCACCCCTGCCAATTCCTCCCGTCTCTGCTGATGCTTCTCTGCCATATCCAGCTCATTCTGGAACCAGTCCTTAGCAATGTTACAAAATGTTGAGATTTTAAAAATCAAGTCTGCAATTTATCCCATCAGATATTATCCCAAAACATAAAAATAAGTTTAATTGGACACCTAATTCACTTTCATATCTTCAGTATTAAAAAAGTTATGGCCATTTTCATACTCCGAAATTAGCATCTTGTTCCCTATTGCCTTTCCATTGACTTAACACAAAAGCTGTGATCAAGGACAGTCAAAAGCCCATAACTTTCTTAAAAATTAAGAAAACTGAAAGACATTTTCATTTATTATAGGTTGAATCATTCTGAAACAAATACGAAAGAATCTTGCTTGGATGACCTGAAATTAAAGCATATAATTTAACTAATTTAACTAATTATATGCTTTAATTTCAGGTCATCCAAGCAAGATTGTTTCTTTTGTCGGAGTGCGATCTATTTCTGGAGATTCATTCTGACTGCCGGTAAGTTAATTTTAAAAAATAAATAGCCAGACTATTTATTAAAAAAAATTAACTTACTGGCAGTCAGAATGAATCTCCAGAAATAGATCGCACTCCGACAAAAGAAAGCTCTGGATGAAAACCGCAGTTCTGTCTCCATTCCACTGCTCCCCTGGTAATCAGCCACCTCTGGTCCCAGACCAAGAGGAGGATGTCTCCATTCCCTCTGTCCAGGAGTTTGTGTGCCGCCGTCGTCGGTCCTGGATGGAGGCCCGTTTTGCCCTGCTCCGCACCGCTTGCAGGTACAGACAACAGGCGGATCGTCACCGGATCCCTGCCCCTCACTATCGCCCTGGTCAGAGGGTATGGCTGTCCACCTGAGATCTCCCCCTCCGCGTGATCCCATAAGTTGGGACCCCTGTTTATTGGCCCATTCTCGTTTCTCAAGATCATTCACCCTTCTGTTGTCTGCCTTAGACTGCCCCGGTCTATGCGGATTCACCCCACCTTCCGCGTTTGCCATGTTAAGCCGGTGTCCTCCAGCTCCCTGACTCCCACTCCTCTGCTACCGCCATCACCCCGCATCATTGGCGGTGGTCCGGTGTACATGGTGAAGCAACTGCTGAAGTCACGGCTGCGTGGCATTGGGATCCAGTACCATGGTTGACTGGGAGGGCTACGGTCCAGAGGAGAGGAGCTGGATTCCTGCCCGTGACATCCTGGACCCCTCCCTGATCTGTGACTTTCATCAGCAGTATCCAGACCAGCCAGGAGGCGTCCGTGGGAGGGAGCTCCTGTTAAACTTACCACGCCTCCAAACACTTGAGAATCTTTCCACACTCCTCCACTGAGCTACTAGGAGTTACACCTGCGTTTAACCTGCTCCCCTAATCTATAACCTGGTATAATACCTGAGATCGTCACCAACTGGGTGCCGACTAAACAGTTCTGCAATTCCTAATTGTCGAGTCTCCAATAAACAGTATCCGTAGCTTGGAATAACACTGCGGGTCAGGCAGCATCTGCAGAAGGAGCTGATAGGCAATGTTTCAGGTCGGAACTCTTCTTCAGACTGAGGACCTGACATGAAATGTCATCTATCCATTCCCTCTACAGATGCTGCCTGACCCCTTGAGTTACTCCAGCACTTTGCTTTGCCATGATTCCAGCATCTACAGTCCCTTCTGCCTCTGAATAGTCAGATCTTGGTCGACTGACTGAATTTAGTCACATCCAAGCTCAAGTTAGTTTAGTTTAGTTTAGTTTATTGTCATGTTTACTGAGGTATAGTGAAAAGCTGTTGTGGCGTGTTAACTTGTCAGTGGAAAGACACTACACGATTACATTTGTTCCATCCACAGCGTACAGATGCATGATACAGGAAATAATGTTTAGTGCAAGATAAATTCCAGTAAAGTCCAATTACAACTAGTCCGAGGGTCCACATGAGGTATCAGGATGATCTCTGGTTGTTCAGTTGCCTGGTAACAGCTGGGAAGAAACTGTCTCTGAACCTGGAGGCGTCATCTCTATATAACTAAAAGTCTTCATCTTGTTTCTGCCCACGATGTGTCTCTCTGTGTCAATTTGGTTCATTCCTATTTTCTTCCAAATGCTAGGATACAGCCTTCCCATTTTCATACATCCTACTCACATTTTCCCCGTGGTGGTGATAAACATCTTCCCATTGCATTTCCACCTATATTTCCGAAGTTATAATGATTCAAGTTTTGAAAAAAGGGGAAAAAAACACTTCTCACACACAGCCACAGTGCCACAATGACATCACAGTGGGGCGTTGCCAATGGTAATCACAGCTTCTCACAGACAGCCATTTTTTTACCAGGAAGTTCCACTGATGATGTCACAATGTAATTCACAGTGCACCAATCACAATGGGCTCTCAAGCAGCCGAGTGCCACAATGACATCACAATGGGACGTTGCCAATGGTAACAGCAGTACGGGGTTGCTGCCCCTGTACCAATATCTGAAGGGGCTGCTCCTCAAGTTCTGGCTGCATTTTAGGCCCACCATCCTGGTGTTTGGACACAAGGCATGGAGTGGGGAAGGCCGATCGGGGGGTGTCTCCCTGTCAGTTTGCTCCTAGGCCTGGCTGAGATGCCCATTCGCGGGTCCAGGCAGCCGCCGGTCGATGGTCATGCTAGAGTCGGCTGCCTGCCCCTGTTCCGGGCCTACATCCGTGCTCGCGTGTACCTGTAGAGGGAACACGCGGTGTCTCCGGGGTGAACATGAACACATAAGATTTTGTTTATTCTAAATGAGAACTTTAATAATTTTGGTTCTTTCTTAATTTTCTCTTTGCTGATTAATTTTACCCTAGATTCATCACATTTACTCAATCAGATACTGTATTGGTATTCTCACAGAATATAGAATTTACTTTTTTTGCATGTCTTTCATTCATTTGTTCAATATCTTTCTGTATCCCCATCCATATCTCTCGTTTCCCATTCCCCCGACCCAGTCGGAAGAAGGTTCTCGACTCTAAACGTCACCTTTTCTCCAGAGATGCTGTCCGACCCGCTGTGATACTCTAGCTTTTTGTTAATATCTTTAGAATAGTACAGCACAGGATCAGGACCATTGGCCCACCATGTGTGTGTGTGTGTGTGTGTGCCAAGCATGATACCTTCAGCTTCAAATTCCTGGATGCGCACATCCCTGAAGATTTGTCCTGGACCCAGCACATTCTTCTTCTTCTTCTTCTTTCGTGTGGCGTGCACAGCCTAAAGTTGTTGGACAACTTGTTCTATTTGATCTTCCGTTTGTGCACGTCGAGTTGATTGCATTAGTCGAAACCCAGCACATTGATGCAATCACAAAGAAAGCCCATCGATGCTGCTACTTCCTGAGATGATTCAGTTTGCCAACATATACTCTCTTGAACGTCTACACATGTACAATGGGGAGCGTATTGACTGGTTGCATCACGGCCTGGTTTGGCAACTTGAACACTGCCCAGTCCATCACAGGTACTGACCTCCCCAACATTGAAGGGACCTACGGGGGTACACAAAAGGCTGGAGAAACTCAGCGGGTGCAGCAGCATCTAAGGAGCGAAGGAGATAGGCGACGTGTCGGGCCAAAACCCTTCGGGTCTCTGCCTCAAAAAGGCAGCCAGCATCATCAGAGGCGCACACCACCTTGGCCACACACTCATTCCACCCCTGCCGTTGGGAAGAAGGTATAAGAGCCTGTAAACTGTTCATGAGCAGCTTCTTCCCTGCACAAGGGAGGCAATTTACAGAGGCCAAATGACTTACAAACCCACACTTCTCTGAGATGTGGGAGGAAACTGGGGCAAATGAACAAAACCCATGTAGTCAAAGGAAGAACGTGCAAAGTCCACACAGGCCGCACCTGCGTCAGGATCTAACCTGGTCTCTGGTGCTGTGAAGCTATAGCTGCGCCACTCTGCTGCCCCACTGGTCTGAAAAATGGCTCGGAGATCTATCAGTTGTTACTAAGCCTGTTACACTGAAACTTCTATTTTAGAGGACCAAGGCACAAAATGCAATCTTCATTCTCACTGAGCTCTGTGACCACCTACAGCTTTAAATTCAGTCTCACACAAAAATGGACTGTTCTGCCTGTACAGGTCAAGATCAAGGTAAAGGTCCAGCTCAGTGTAACGCGGCTCCTAGGCCTCAGGATCTTTCCAGGCTATGTTGTATAGTTGTTATTAGAGTCTATCACATTGTTTTTTGCTCCATTACGAACAAGCGCATTGTCTTTGAAAGTTAAATACATGCATTTCACAACTTGGAAACATTTGTTTTGTTTATACTAATTGTGCCATTACCATTTTCATATTAAACATCCACCTAAATGTATCTGAGCAGACCTAGTGCTTTATTATCACAAATTATTGTAGAAAAATTGTAATAAGAATTATTTGCCAGAATTAATGTAACTCGTGCCAAGCATGTAGCAGTTGAAGCTGCATTGAGGAGCAATTACATTGAGACCAAATAATTAATTTGAAGTCATTATGTCATTTAGATGGTACATTACTAGGGTGACATAAAATATCAGGTTAAAAAGAATCTGTCGAGTTTTTGTCCAGCCTTTTTTTAAATTTACCTATCCACATATCCAAGTTTAAACTGTATAAACAAAGTATAAACAAATCAACAACAAAGGCGGCATGGTGGCACAACGGTAGAGTTGCTGCCTTACAGCGCCAGGATCCTGGGTTCGATCCTGACTACGGGTGCTTGTCTGTGCGGAGTTTGTACGTTCTCCCCGTGACTTGTGCGGGTTTTCTCCGGGATCTCCGGTTTCCTCCCACACTGCAAAGTCATAGGCTAATTGGCTTGGTACAATTGTAAATTGTCCCTAGTCTGTGCAGGATAGTGTCTGTATCTCGAAACTAAACTAACCTAAACTCCAGCTGGAGGCCCAGTGTCTGGGATCGGGCTGCGTCCTGGTTCCTGAATGCTTATTGAATAGTCAGGATAGTCAGGAGAGGAGATGATGTGAAATGAACGCTCTGATCCGATGCATATTGCAATCTGACACAGCGTTTACCTTGAACAAACAAAAAATGTTCCCATACGAAGGGATAACTGACCCTGTTAGTCATTGCTCAGAATAGCAAAGCTGACAAAATAGGCTACAATTGCAAAGGACACTTCTCGACACCAGGCAGCCAGCTTGTTGCTGAGATTCATTGTTGAAGCAGCAAGATCCTGCAAGGGGCTTGTTTGCTGAATGTCAGAGCACTGGTCATGAAACAGCATGTGGGGAGAGCCTCCTATTACTGTATTATACCCAGCATATATAAGTAATTCCAATTGTCAAGTCAGCTCCTTTGTCTGAATTGCCTCCACATTGAACTTTATCAAACTGTGAATCTTCACCTTTGCATTGAGGTGGGCAGCAACAATTTATTTTGTTTGAATTTCTTTATTTGACTCCACAATGGAGCCAAAATAAACCATAGTGGTCATCCTTTGCTCTTGAAGGACCTGCCGCTGTGTGCACCATTTGGTAATCTTGGCATTCAGGCGTCGATGAACTATCCCTGAAATAAGCTTCTGCCCATTGCCAAATGTGGCAATGAATCGTGATCTCAGGACATCCCTGATCGTATCACACCTTCTCCATTTCCACCTTGGGGCATCACCCAACCCATCTCATTGGGGCCATTGTATTGATGATAGACACAAAATGCTGGAGTAACTCAACGGGACAGGCAGCATCTCTGGAGAGCAGGAATGGGAAACGTTTCAGATTGAGGCTCTCCTTCAGTGAGAGGCAGGGGAGAGGGAGGCACAGAGATATGGAAGGGTAAGGTGCGAAAACAAGACATCAAAGGGGACAGAGAATGAGGAAACTGTAGAATAGATCATTGTTAACTAGGGGAAGGTGACAACGAAGAAAAAAAAATAATAATTAAGGGGACAGTCGGAGAACTAGTACAAGGGAGGGATGGAGAGAGGGGGAAAGTAAGGGTTACTTGAAGTTAGAGAAGTCAATATTCATACCACAGGGTTGTAAGCTGCCCAAGCGAATATGAGGTGCTGTTCCTCCTATTTGTGCTGGGCCTCACTGACTGTGGAGGAGGCACAGGACAGAAAGGTCAGTGTGGGAATTGGAGGGGGAGTTAAAGTATTTAGTAACCTTGTATTTCTGCACTTTCACTGTAGCTGTAGTTTTAGGGTGCTGTAACATTATACTCCACACTCTGGTATTTTTCTCCTTGCATTACCTGTGTGTGACTTGATTGTTCTCATATATTGTATGAAAAGAGTGGATAGCGTTCAAACAAAGTTTGACACTGTATCAGAGCGGTCAGAGGTTATGGGGAGAAGGCAAGAGAATGGAGTTAGGAGGGAAAGATAGATCAGCCATGATGAATGGCAAAGTAGACTTGATGGGCCGAATGGCCTAATTATGCTCCTATCCCTTATGATCTTATGATCTTGTGATCTGGGTAAGTGTAACAAAAAGAAACTAATACCAATATCAATACCAACCAACTAAGAAGTTTTGGAATCGGATAGGTGGTCTTGACATTCTTTGGAGAAGCAGAGATGTCAAAACTGAGGTGAGGGAACCCCTGAATGATTGTGAGCTGCCTGGGTGCAGATTCAAACATTGTCCCATTGTTCGTCATAACCTTTCCTCTAAAGCAGTGTCTGCATGTTATGAGTCTTTGATTTTGTCATTCAATCCTTTCTCACACTCCAAGCTCCCGTAAGATTCGAACACCACCTACAGTACTCATTCCTTAAACGACAGTGGACTCATTGGTGAGCTGTTCCTGCTTTTCCAAGGTAGACCTTTTTTTTTGCTATCAACAAAGGATTGTGAAAGGATTAATTTGTACAATTGACCTTTCTTTCTGGTCTGCAGAAAGTAAAGATCACAGCTTACACTTTTGATTTTACTTCGGAGTAACGTGAGTGACTGCGTGAAGAACCCGTCTGCCGTGCATGCGCGTCATCACGTCTAACGCATGGCGCTCTGACTGGCTGGTGACACGTTGCTCCTCCTGTGGTAGTTTTAAAAGGGCCTCCAGGTAAGTTTCCAACCTAGTCTGCGGGCTATTTTTGTTTTGTCTTTCAGAGAGAAGGCATGGAGATGATGAAGTCTCGTCGGGCTGCAGGGAGAACCGCTTCTGAGGACCGCCTCAGTATGGCTAGCGGGCGGCAGTCCATTTCACCATCGAGGTCGCTGACGTTACAGCCAGCGACACCGGGCTCGGAGCCCATGGATAGCACTGTGGTCACCCTGCGGGTCAGGAAGGCCAAGTGTAAATCCAATAGGCCAGTGGACTCTGATGAGTCTGGCCGGGAGTGTTCGCCTCCCCGACGGACGCCTTTCCCACATGGAGCATCTTCTGGAGAGGATGCTCAAACAGGATGTGCCCTCCGGTCAGGAGGCATATCTAAGCGAGTGTTAAGAGCTTGCAGCAGCGCCTGGTACAGGGCTGCATGATGTGGCCCCGTCGGAAGACGGGAGCACAGAGCACCAGTCATGGGCGGAGGACCGCTCGGTGCGAGACCCGCGGGATGCAGAAGTATCAACCATGGTAACAAAGTTTGTTTTGCCGTCGCTGGTTGGGGAGCCTCTGGAAGAAGAGCTCGCAGCCAGTATAAACTATCTGGCTTCCCATCAGCTGCAGGAGCAGGTCGTGATGGAGACGGCCATGAGGTACCATGCCCCTAGCAATTGTCCTGCCCTGAAGGTACCCATGGTCAATACTTCCATCTGGAGCTATATCGGCGGCGGCATAAAGACGCAAGAGGTCAAACTACAGAGGAATCTGAATCTGCTGGCGTCGGGGCTGACAGCATTCGCCAGGTCGGTAGACGGCTGCACATTATCTGAGGCTCAAAGGGATGCAATGGCATTGTTGTGCAATGCACAGTTCGAAATTAATTGTTTTCGGAAGAATGCCGTTCATCCTGTTTTCAACCCCAAGTTTGCGGGGTTGTGTAAAGCCTGTAATGTGCAGCTGCCCCATTTGCTGTTTGGGGATGACCTGCCCAGGCAGGTGAAGGATTTGGATGATGAGTCCAAGGCTGTGGGGCTACTGAGGGCTCCACCAGAAAACAGACAGCCGTTCCGACGTCAGCACCCTTACACTTCGACCAGTGGAAGACCTATGGAGGACACCACTTCCAATTTGAAAAATAAAAAAATGGCCGGAGGTCTTTTTTAGGACAAGATGCGCGGCTGGTGCACAGCAGCACCTCAACCCCCCAAACATCGGGGAAGAAAATAAACGTTCAGAGGCCACCAACTACTACTGAGGTAGGTGGGTCTGGGTCTCAATGTAACATACTGGGTGCGTGATCACTGCATGTAGGTGGTAGGTTACAGTTCTTTCTGCATGAGTGGCAATGGTTAACTTCTGACTTGTTAATTCTGCACAGTATAGAGGGATTTAAAATTGAATTTGCGGGCTCTCTCCCACCCACGCAACATGTTCCTAGTCACACTTTCACTAGGGCAAAGAGGGACGATTTGGAAGTTCAGACTGAAATTGAAAAATTATGTACGAAAAGAGTGATTGAAAGGACTAGTCATGAACCTTATGAATTTGTATCCAATATCTTCCCTAGGGAAAAGAAGGATGGGGGATGTCGCATTATTTTGGACTTAACTCAACTCAATACCTTTGTGCAGTACAAACATTTCAAAATGGAAAGTCTAATAACGGCAAAACAGTTAATTTCCAGGGGATGTTATATGGCATGTATTGATCTTAAGGATGCTTATTATTCTGTATCTATTCACAAAGATCACAGAAAATACTTAAAGTTCAAATGGATGGGGCAGCTAGGCAGTTTAAAGCGTTGCCGAATGGGTTAACCTCAGCTCCCAGGTTGTTCACCAAAATATTAAAACCTGTGCTGGCTCTGTTAAGGGAGCAGAAGCATATAGTTATGGCTTATTTGGACGATATCCTTATTATAGGGAAAACCATGGAATTGGCTATGTTGGCAGTTTCAGCCACTAAATCACTGTTTGAACAGCTGGGGTTCCTGATTCACCTGATAAATCCAGGTTGACTCCATCCAGTGTTATGGATTATTAGGGATTTACTATTAATTCCAATCATTTGTTAATCACCTTGCCTGAGGGCAAGAGGTTGAAATTAATAGAAGCCTGCAATCAACTGAGCACTAAGCAGCTGCCTTCAATTCGACAAGCAGCTAGCTTAATTGGTAAATTGGTAGCCATATTTCCAGCTGCCAAATATGGGCCTTTGTACTATCAGCAATTGCAAAGAGCAAAGGTGCAGGCATTTAAACGTAATTCAGGCCACTTTGACAGAATCATGCAATTACCGGCTGAAGCCATTAATGAGCTACAATGTAGACTTTAGGTTATTAAGAGTGATTTGAACAATATGGGGAGGGTACAAGAAGATGAAAATGATAGAGATCAGCTGTAACGATGAGTGGTGGAGAAAGCAATAGACAATAGGTGCAGGATTCGGCCCTTCGAGACAGCACCGCCATTCAATGTGATCATGGCTGATCATCCACAATCAGTACCCCATTCCTGTCTTCTCCCCATATCCCCTGACTCCGTTACCTTTAAGAGCTCTATTTAACTCTCTCTTTAAAGCATGCAGAGAATTGGCCTCCACTACTTTCTGAGGCAGAGAATTGCACAGGTTCACAACCCTCTGTGTGAACAAGATTTCCTCATCTCCGTTCTAAATGGCTTACCCCTTATTCTTACTCGGGAACGTGTTTCCTGCCTCTGGCGTGTCCAAACCCTTAATAATCTTATATGTTTCAATAAGATCTCCTCTCATCCTTCTAAATTCCAGAGTATACAAGCCCAGCCGCTCCATTCTATCAAATTATGACAGTCCCACCATCCCGGGAATTAACCTTGTGAACCTACTCTGTACTCCCTCATTAGCAAGAATGTCCTTCCACAAATTAGGGGACAAAAACTGCACACAATACTTCAGGTGTGGTCTCACTAGGGCCCTGTACAACTGCAGAAGGACCTATTTGCTCCTATACACAACTCCTCTGAAGAAGGGTCTTGACCCGAAACATCACCCAATACCTCTGGAGAACTTGGATACTGACTGGGGTTTAAATCCGAAGGAGGGTCCTGATGGGAAACGTCACTTAGCCACGTTTTCCAGCGATGCTGCCTGATCTGCTGTGTTGCTCCAACACTTTGTGTGTTTTTGCTTGAAAAAGTATTCAATTTGTTGTTGTTACTTTTTGAAACTTAATTAAGAAAGTGATTGCTTAATTAATTGTAATTAAAAACACCAACAAAACAGAAATAGTCAAAAATCTCAAATTCAACAAAAATAAGAAAACAAACTATGCTCTTTGCCTCCTAATCCAATGCAGTTCATTTGTGCCACAGAACAAATGATATCCCTGCTTTATAAAATAATCAATTTGATAGAGGGTCAGTGAGGTGATTCTGCCCTGTAATAAGTGTAAATCTATAGTTCATAGGTTCATAAGTTCATAAGTGATAGGAGAAGAGTTAGGCCATTTGGCCCATCAAATCAACGTTGCCATTCAATCATGGCTGATCTATCTCTTAATCCCTTTCTCCTTCATTCTCCCCATAACCCCTGACACCTGTACTAATCAACAATCTATCTATCTTTGCATTAAAAATATCCATTGACTAGGCCTCCACAGCCAGTTCAACTGGATCCAGGACTTATATCCGTTGTAGTGGTTAAATGCCATTGGTTCCAAAGCCAAGAATTTTCACCCCGTTAATGTGTGGCTCACAGCCCTGCAGCTAGATCAACATCCAAAGGACTCTATGGCCTTGAGTTTCTCTTGGAATGACAGCAGTTAATGAAAAGTGGTAATACCAAATCAAAAATGTTGAATGTGTATGGTATGTTAATCAGGGAATAAAAGGGAAAGAAAAATTGCTTAATATTTCAAGAGCAACCAAGTGTTGTGATCGAAGGTCGTATCTAAAAACCCTTCTCTTTCGGATTCTGATTGATCTAAAGTGCTTTCTTAATGGCTTCCCTTCTTCTGAAGAAAAACACAGTTAATGAAAATATTGTTGATAAGAACATTTATCGAAAGGAAGTTTCTGCTCATCTGTCAACTCATCCCTCATCCATTTCCACAAAATCATCTGCTAGCCCATACAAAAGGTAAGTGTGTTTAATCAAGTTTGCGGCTGATCCATAATCGGGTAAATGTTAATCTTGTGTGACACTGCATGCACATTAAGCACTGAGGGCTTTAACACTCTATGAACATGAAGATTTTCCAGTCGTTGCTATTTAGTGTCGGCTGTAAGCTATCTGAATTTAAATAAGTGGATTATCACTCGAGGAAAATCCAGACTTAGGTTCATACCAATAGTATGAGGTCCAAAGCACTCATCATACTGTTATGCAAACCTATGAGTTGAAAATGTGAAGGCTGGATTAACATGCTGGTTGACTTGTGATTTTTTTTGTATGCAATTGGTGCCAAACCTTTGCAACATCAAGATTATGTGCGCATGATCAGTTGGTCTATACATGAAAGTGAGACAGTGCAAATATATAATTTCCATGGAGGGAAGAATCACTTACACTGCCAAGTGGTCCAGTGGGTTGCCGAGAAATGTGTGTAGATCAACGATATGCATGCATGTGTGACTGCATCCACTGTTAGCTGAGATGGCTGGAAATACTCAGCAAGTCAGGCAGCATCCGAAAACACTGACGCCATTTTGGTTTAGTTTAGGTTCGAGATACGGTGCGGAAATATGCCTTTGGGCCCACCGAGTTTGCACCGACCAGCAACACACTACCCTACACACACCAGGGACAATTTACATATATACCAAGCCAATTAACCTGCAAACCTGTACATCTTTGGAGTGTGGGAGGAAATCAAAGATCTCTGAGAAAACGCACGCATGTACAAACTCCGTACAGACAAGCATCCATAGTCAGTATTGAACCCAATTCTCTGCCACTCTATGGCAGTCGCTCAGCTGCTACACCACCCTTCTGCATCCATAGTTGATATTGCTGGATACACTCAGCACCTTCTGTTTTATTTCAGGTTTTCAACATCTACAACAGTACACTTTGGGGTTAGGCTCCAATATCATTAGTAATTTTCTAAACTCACCGGAGCAATATCCCTGGTCAATATTTTGTTTTGTGTTTATTAACACTTATGAAACATGAACATGTGATCTTTTGCAAAACGCAAGAGAAGCTAAATGGAGATAACTGGAAATATTTGGCAGTTTGGCAGAGAGTGAAACAATACTAGTATTTCAGGTCGATGAACTTTCATTTGAACTGCAGAGGCACACAAGCTTTAAAGTTCAGAGAACGGTAAAAGCATTGTGATTTTCGTTTAGAAGGCAGGAGAGAAGAAATGGCAAAAGGGACATTATTGTGGCATGACTGAAAAGGGGGAAGTAGGATAAAGCAAATGAAGAAAACATTGCTGTGGTGAGCACTAGCTGAAGGTGTTCAACTCAATGGATTGTACGGGAGAACGCCGAGAGGTCCACTCAAACTGCTGTGTGTTCACCATTGCAAGATGCTTCAAGTTAGAGATTCGCAAGCCAGCTTATGTGAATATGATATTTTTGATATTTCTGGCTGCTGATTGTTGGTTATTTTATGATCATCGTCTGTCACTGATTTCCCCTGAGTCCCATAGTCAGACAAAATTCCCCACGACTACTGCTGAGTAGATGGTCAGAGCAGGTGAACCAGCTTGGACCTGCAACAGTTCTTGGCCCAGAAATAGCAGCTTCAAATGTACCATCTAAGCATGGGAGGTCACATCCAGATACACGCGATGGAATTAGCTGGCTCAATTGCTTAAATGTAAAATTTTAGTTCATGTTTTACATGTACATCACCATTTTGAGGAAAGAAGTTAACAACTTATGCGATGCCTCTGATTCTCTTGAGGCACCGTATCAGACTTCATAGGTTTCACTCCTAGTAGTGGCCTCCGCCATTATCTAGTTCCATTACTATCTGACTCCATGTCTCAATGACTTCTGGACAAACCAGAATTAATTTGTTCTGTTTTTTCTACCCCCCATCTCCCCCAATTCAACTTTAGTCTGAAGAAGGGTTCCGACCCAAAGCAACGCCCATTCTTTTTCTCCACAGATGCAGCCTGACCCGTCGAGTTACTCTAGTATCTTGCGTCTATCCTTGATAGAAACCAATATCTGCAGTTCCTTCCTACACATTCAAAACACTGTGTTGTGCATCCCTCTCAACGTTCCCAATGTGACAACTGTACCAGCTATCTCCACATAAAGCTTCTCCCCTTAGGGTCAAGCTCATTTTAAGCTGAGCTCACATGTGTTGGTCCTGATGCACCCAGCAATCAACAGCACATAGATGATGACTTCATTGTAATAAGCAGCTCTTGAGGTCTTTAACACTTCTCTTGATGTGACTTAAAGAGTCAAAAGTGTTTAATTGTCATATGCTTCTAAACATTGAGAGTGGATGACAGTAGAACAATGGCAGGTGTTTCTGGGAATAATACAGAAGGTGCAGGATCAGTTCATTCCAAAGAGGAAGAAAGATTCCAAGGTGGGGCGACCATGGCTGACAAGGGAAGTCAGTGACAGTATAAAAATAAAACAGAAGAAATACAACATAGCAAAGGTGAACGGGAAGCCAGAGGATTGGGTAATGTTTAGAGCGCAACAGAAGATAACTAAATGGGCAATACGTGGAGAAAAGATGAGGTACCAAGAAGGTACCAAGCTAGCCAAGAATATAGAGGAGGATAGTAAAAGCTTCCTTAGGTATTTGAAGAGAAAATAATTAGTTAAGACCAAAGTTGAACCCTTGAAGACTGAAAAGGGTGAATTTATTATGGGGAACAATGATATGGCAGATGTGTTGAACAGGTACTTTGAATCCATCTTCACTAAGCAAGACACAAACAATCTTCCTGATGTACTAGTGGCCAGAGGATCTGAGATGACGGAGGAACTGAAGGAAATCCAGATTAAGCAGGAAATGGTGTTGGATAGACTGATGGGACTGAAGGATGGTCTGCATCCCAGGGTTCATAAGGAAGCGGCTGTACAAATGGTGGACGCATTGGTGATCATTTTCCAATGTTCTATTGACTCGGGATTAGTTCCTGTGGATTGGAGGGTAGCCAATGTTATCCCATTTTCTAAGAAAGGCGAGAGAGAGAAAACAGGGAATTATAGACCAGTTAGGCTGACCATCGGAGGTGGGGAAGATGCAGGAGTCAACTATAAAAGATGAAATAGCTGCACATTTGAATAGCAGTAACAGGATCGGTCCGAGTCAACATGGATTTACGAAGGAGAAATCATGCTTCACTAACCTTCTGGAATTTTTTGAGGATGTAACTAGGAAAATGAACAAGGGAGAGCCAGTGGATGCAGTGTACCTGGACTTTCAGAAAGCATTTGATAAGGTCCCACATAGGAGATTAGTGGGCAAAATTAGAGCACATGGTATTGGGGGTAGAGTGCTGACATGGATAGAAAACTGGTTTGCAGACAGGAACCAAAGAGTAGGGATAAGTGAGTCCCTTTCTGATTGGCAGGCAGTGACTTGTGGAATACCGCAAGGCTCAGTGCTAGTTCCGCAGGTACCTACAATATATATTAATTATATGTAACATTAGCAAATTTGCAGATGAGACAAAGCTGGGTGGCAGTGTGAACTGTGAGGAGGATGCTATGAGAATGCAGGTAAGGCTTGGACAGGTTGTGTCAGTGGGCAGATGCATGCAGATGCAGTTTTATGTGGATAAATATGAGGTTAATCACTTTGATAGCAAAAACAGGAAGGCAGATTATTATCTAAATGATATCAAGTTGGGAAATGGGGATGTACAATGGGATCTGGGGGACCTTGTTCATCAGTCACTGAAAGTAAGCATGCAGGTACAGCAGGCAGTGAAGAAAGCGAATGGCATGTTGGCCTTCATAACAAGAGGAGTTGTGTATAGAAGCAAAGAGGTCCCTCTGCAGTTGTACAGGGCTTTAGTGAGACCACACCTGGAGTATTGTGTGCAGTTTTGGTCTCCAAATTTGAGGAATGACATTCTTCCTATTGAGGGAGTGCAGGGTAGGTGTACAAGGTTAATTCCCTGGAGGACTGTCATATGCTGAGAGAATGTAGCGGCTGGGCTTGTATACTCTGGAACGTAGAAGAATGAGAGTGGATCTTATTGAAATGTGTAAGATTATTAAGGATTTGGACACGCTAGAGGCAGGAAACATGTTCCCGATTATGGGGAAGTCCAGAACCAGGGGCCACAGTTTAAGGGATAAGCCATTTAGAACACAGATGAGGAAACACTTTTTCACACAGAGAGTTATGAGTGTGGAATTCTCTGCCTTAGAGGGTTTTGGAGGCCCGTTCTCTGGATACTTTCAAGAGAGAGATAGATAGGGCTCTTAAAGATAGTGGAGTCAGGGGATATGGGGAGAAGGCAGTAACAGGGTACTGAATGTGGATGATCTCCCATGATCACATTGAATGGTGGTGCTGGCTCAAAGGGCTGAATGGCCTACTCCTGCACCTATTGTCTAATGTCTATATTGAACTTCTTGCTTGCAGCAACATAAGTATATGTATTTACAGACAGTACCATCGAGTACTGTCTGTAAATACAGCACTCGATGGATAGCATAGTAAAACCAACAGAAAAAAGTTTGATAAATTACGAAAAAACAATATTGGTGCAAAGAAAAACCCTGGAGTTCCTAGTGCAATCAAAAAGTTCATAGTTTAAAGCTTAAGTGATGTTTGTTTTGTTTATAGCCTGTTGGTTGTTGGGAAGAAGCTGTTCCTGAACCTGGACTTAATTGGGATTTGACAAGTGTCCCACAAAATGCTTAAATATAGAGATTATACAGAACATGTGTCAAAATTGTAGTTTGCATAAATACGTTGATCTGACAACTTAATCTGCTAGTTGTAGATTTCTTCAGTTTATTCCGAGTGATTTTTGAATGATGCAGACAGTTCACTAAATCCCAAACTGAGTGAGAGTTAAACATACAGTAGATTAATTGCTCCTTCTTGAATCCTGCTTAGCTATTGTCTGCAATGCTTCTTGAGTGTTTGTGATGAAGGTCAAAATGGAGGATGTGGGGTGACACTGAATGAGCCTTGCTCTAATTATCTCAACAGTAAAGGGCCTGTCCTACTTGGGCGTAATTTACGCGGCATCATTTACAGTAGTGCACGCATGGTGCGCATTACGCACGCATGGTGCGTGGTGACGTGGGCAGTGACACGCGGTCGACACGCAGCGCCCCAGGATTTTGGGAGGTACAAAATCTTTGCGCGCCATCTGCGTGACGCGCAAATGACGCCCAGGTGGGACCGGCCATTAAGTCATAATTGCCTCCAGCCGAGGGTGGATTGTAGTTGTTGGAAACCTGGCGGCACCTGGTGTGATGGGCCTTTTGAAATGCTAATGGCCGTAGAGGAACTGGAGGAAGGCATTCACGGCATTTACATTCACGGCATCTGCGGGAGCACGGAGTTTTTCAATTTCTAGTGCACAGTTTCACAAATGACTGGCCCTATTTCAGAAGCTGTTTCTTTTCCCTTAAATTCCCCTGATTACATGGATAGGACTAGTTTTACATGGATAGCACAGGTTTGGAGGGATATGGACCAAATATGGGCAGTTGGGACTAATTTAGCTGAGACATGTTGGCCGGTATGGACAACTGGGCCAAAGGGGCTGTTTGCACACTCTATCTCTCTATGGCTCTAAATAACTTGAAACAAGTTTCTATTCAATCTCAGATCAAACTCAATAATCTGATCAGTAAATTTGTTCAGTTTAGTTTATTGTTATGTTTGATTAATACAGTTGTCAGAGATTGTGGGGAGAAGGCAGGAGAATGGGGTTGGGAGGTAGAGATAGATCAGCCATGATTGAATGGCGGAGTAGACTTGATGGCCTAATTCTACTCCTATTCTTTATGACCTTAGGATATGTACCGAGCTACAGTGAAAAGCTTTTGTGCATGCTATCCAGTCAGCAGAAAGACAATATATGATTACAATCGAGCCACTTACAGTGCATACATACATGATAAGGGAATAACATTTAGTGCAAGGTAAAGCCAACAATGTCCGATCAAGGATAGTCCGAGGGTCACCAATGAGGTAGATATTAATTCAGCACTGCTCTCTGGTTGTGGTAGGATGATTTGGTTGCCTGATAACAGCTGGGAAGAAATTGTCCCCAAATCTGGAAGTGTGCGTTTTCACACTTCCATACCTTTTGCCTGAAGGGAAAGGGGAGAAGAGGGAATGACCAGGGTATGGAAAGCATACTTGTGGATTCTTTCTTCCATCTAACACAATAACCTAAGAATAAATCTCTCTAATGTACTAAAAGCTGACCAGTGGTAAAGCTTCCTTAGGTATTTGAAGAGAAAATAATTAGTTAAGACCAAAGTTGAACCCTTGAAGACTGAAAAGGGTGAATTTATTATGGGGAACAATGATATGGCAGATACGTTGAACAGGTACTTTGAATCCATCTTCACTAAGCAAGACACAAACAATCTTCCTGATGTACTAGTGGCCAGAGGATCTGGGATGACGGACGAACTGAAGGAAATCCACATTAAGCAGGAAATGGTGTTGGATAGACTGATGGGACTGAAGGGACTAATAGATAAAGACACAAAGTGCTTGAGTAACTCAGCGGGTCATGGAGTGTCCCTGGAGAACATGGATAGGTGACGTTTTGGGTTGCACCTTTCTTCTGTCCATGTACTCAAGATATGCTGTCTGTTTCGTTGAGTTACTCCGGCATTTTGTGTCTTTTTTTGCAAAACCGGCATCTGCTGTTCCTCGTGTCTCCAAACTGGTAAGAGATTCCCAACAGCATTCTGCTTATTGTTTAACACAACTAATCTCACATTCAACCCTAAATCCATTTGCAGACTCCAGTGCTTCACTTTTAGAGAGATAGGCTGACGCTTCCACCTGAAAGATCGTGCATGATGTCTTCTCCTCCACCTTGCCCAAGTCATCCGTATCACCTTGTAACACAGGTCTAACCGGGCCTCCTCATCAAGGTCAGTCCAGATTATATGCTGACTTCAAACTGCCATTACTGCCATTACTTTGTATAAAGCAAAACCTAATAGCAACTCTAGTGACAGTGATGCATCATCCTTGACAAGCTCAATATTTTCTATGTTCACTTTGAGGGGAAGAACATCAAATTACTTTATCAGGCTCTCTTAGTCCCCACAATACAGTAATATCACTCACCGAGGCAGATGTCTAAAGATCTTTCACAAAAGCCATCCCCTGGAAAACCCCTGGCCCAGAAGGAACTCAGCTGGCCAGGCATCCTCTGTGGAGGGAAATAGACAAATTACATTTTGGATCGGAACCCTTCTTCATCTGATCACCTGTCCATTTCCCTCCACACCTGCTGCCTGGTCCATGGTGCAGTTTGTTTTTTTTACTCAAGATTTGCAGCATCTGAACCCTCTTGTGCCCCCATTTTTCTAGCTTCAATAGATTAATTGTTTGTGTTTCGTTGAATCTATGTTTATTGTCAAAGAATTTCAGATTTAATTCACACAGCCTCCTAAGATGGCGAAGGGGTGTTTTGCCACCTGGTTGGTTTCAGAAGTCCTAGGAGCAGAATTAGGCCATTCGGCCCATCTTGTCTACTCCACCATACAATCATGATCTAACCTTCCCTCTCAACCCCATTGTCCTGTCTTCCCTGCATAACTCCTGACACCCCAACTAATCAAAAATCTGTAATTCTTCACATTAAAAATTTCCATTGACTAGGCCTCCGCAGCAGTCTGTGGCAATGAATTCCACAGATTTACAGAGGCTATATCCTCTGGTCCTAGACCCTCCCACTAGTGGAAACATCCTCTCCCCATTCACTCTATCCAGTCCTTTCACTATTAGGTAATTTTTAATGAAACTTATCCTCATCTTTCTAGACCAACAAATGCAGGGCCAGTGCCAGCAAACTCTCATCATATGTTAGTTCAAGTTCAAGTTCACATTCATTGTCACATGCACCAATTGGTACAGTGAGATTTGAGTGACCGTACAAATAAAAATAACACAATACACGATAGAGTTTAACAAAAACATCCCCACACAGCGGAATCAACGTTTCCCACTGAGAGGGAAGGCAGTAAAGTTCAGTCATCTTCCTCATTGTTCACCCGTGGTCGGGCCTTTTAACCCTCCGCGGATGGCCCGAAGTACAGGCCCTCTCACCGGGATGATCGGATACTCCAGCGTCGGAACGGAGGAACCCAATCATTCCTGGGATCATTCTCGTAAACCTCCTCTGGACCCTCCCTCAGGTTCTCAGATAGTAGGGGACTTATTCTGTCCACGTACATGATGACAATTGTGTTAGTTTTGCCTGCACTGCCTGTGGCTTTGACTAAAGGGCCTGTCCCACCAGCATGCAACTCTATGCGATTAGTGCGACCTAACGTGGTCGCTTGAGCCGTCCGGTGTCGCGGGGCCGGTCCCACTTCGATCGACGGAGCCGTGCGGAATTGTGCGGAGTTCGGCCCGACACCGCGCGGGGCTCCGAAAAACTGACTATGTCCAAAAATTCCGCGCAGCAACGGCTTGTCGGCTCGCAGTCGCCTCGACGCATTACACACCGCCCCGACATCGTGCCTCCGTGAACCTATCTGTAGGTGCCCCCATGACCCTCTATGTGTGTGGCTCCGTGGCCCTCTGTTTGTGTGCCTCTGTGCCCCTCTCTGTGTGCCCCTCTCTGTCCTGACGAACTTACCTTAGACTTCGCTCCAAGTTCGCCTCACTTTGCGCCGCGTTGTGCCACTCACCCGACCTCCGCGTGGCCCCTACTGCTGGTTTGGTTGCGCTTGCCGCATGCAGGCACATGCTGGTGGGAACGACCCTGTACAGGGGATCACCCGACCTCCGCGCGGCCCCCGCTTCTAGTTTGATCGCGTTCATCGCATAGAGTTGCATGCTTGTAGGACAGGCCCTTAAAGATGCCTTGTACAAGCTGCCACCACTGAAAGAATCGCTGTTAGAAAATACAGATTTAGGGATTAGATGATGGCTCGTCATTGGCATGATATTATGTGTCAGCGTGACAAATAACCAGCTAATCCCCATTCCTGATAATTACCAAAACATGCCCTCTGCTCAACTAGATACTGTATTTTGTTGGCTATTTAAACTGTAGCTAAGCACATAGATCACATTGAGATGCTGACCTGGAATAATTCAACCTATTTTTATATATTCCTTTTTTTGTGCAACTCAAAACTTATCGCTAACTTTTCACAGTTCTGATGAAAAGTCATGGACCTGCAGAGTTTACTCTGTATCTTTTTTTTCTATGGAGTCTTCCTGACCTCCTGAGAATTTCCAATTTTTTTTTATTTTTCATTTTAATTCTCCACCATCTGTAACATTTTATATTGGATTATCACAGGGACATTGGAACCCAGCATTCACTATTTCAGAGAAGAAAGTGTTATCACAGAAAATCAGGCTTGATCTTTTAACTGTAAGCATGAAAAATACCTTCAGTGCTTTACCCTGACCACGAAAAGCTTCCATACTCTTTTTCACAGTTCATTGTGCTGTTAACACAATGATTAATGGGAGTGAATACTGAAGTAGAAGCCAAAGATAGCCAGCCAGACGCAATAAAGTTGCACGAAAAGCTATATTGCACAGAACCCCCGATCATTTTCTTTTCCATGTTGTTAAAGAAGGAACTGCATATGCTGGAGAATCGAGGGTTACACAAAAAGCTGGAGAAACTCAGCGGGTCCAGCAGCATCTAAGGAGCGAAGGAGACGGGCGACGTTTCGGGTCGAGACCCTTCTTCAGACGCTAGATAGGCGACGTTTCGGGTCGAGACCCTTCTTCAGACTCTTAGATAGGCGACGTTTCGGGTCGAGACCCTTCTTCAGATTTCAGTCTGAAGAAGGGTCTCGACCCGAAACGTCACCTATCTCCTTCGCTCCTTAGATGCTGCTGCACCCGCTGAGTTTCTCCAGCTTTTTGTGTAACCCATTTTCTTTTCCATGATCATTATAGCTACATCGAGGTTGGAGTCCCTGGAGGCCAAGGTGGAAGAGCCACAGCATAGAGAACAAAGGGGTACCTGGCGTGTGGGGGCCACCGAGAATGAGAGGAACCGGTGTGGGGGACACACACACACACACACGAAGAATGGACCAACAATATTAGGGTACTTTGTAACATTGTCAGCACCTTGTGGTGACTCTTTTGTGTACTGTGTTTGCAAAAAAGTAATGATTTCACTGTACCTGCACGGTACATGTGACAATAAAGTATCTATCTATCATTCCTCCCACCCCCCTCCTCCCCCCCTCCTCCCCCCCTCCTCCCCCCCCTCCTCCCCCCCCTCCTCCCCCCCCTCTTCCCCCCCCTCTTCCCCCCCCTCTTCCCCCCCCTCCTCCCCCCCTCCTCCCCCCCTCCTCCCCCCCTCCTCCCCCCCTCCTCCTCCTCCCCTCCTCCTCCCCCCCCTCCCTCCCACCCCTCCCCCCCCCTCCCTCCCCTCCTCCTCCCCCCCCTCCTCCTCCCCTCCTCCTCCCCTCCCTCCCTCCCTCCCTGCAAGTGGATGTTTTTGCCAGATCAGAGCTGGCAGAGGGTATCACTATAGTTCTTCCTTCATGTCTGTGGCTTGGGCCACGAGTAATCAATATCCTGGAATGATAGCTCCCGGATATGTTTTTAGTTTCCATTTAGGAGTTGTGTCCCACTCTTCCATGGGTTCTTGTGACACAGTTCAAATATTCATGCAGTTCAAATTCATGCACCTTATATTAGATGTTTCCTTGTGAGTTCCACTCTGCTTCCCAAGGAGATGAGAGATGGCTCGTATATACTAAGTAGAGGAATATATGGTCCACTAATAAAGATTCAAATGTAGCTACATTACATCTGACTTATTACTGTCTAAATGAACACTGCAAAACACTGCTTCACAGGAACTATCTGCACGACAAACATTGTTCACCTATCCATTCTTCACCACGCTACCATTACAGCGTTGATTCAGACTACGGTTGCTGTCTGTATGGAATTTGTATGTTCTTCCTGTTACTTCATGAGTTTCCTTCTGGTACCCAGGTTTCCAGCCACCATCCAGAAATGTGCAGGTTTGTAGGTTAATTGTGTTCTGTAAATTGTCCCTAATGTGTAGGATAGAGCTAGTATACTGGTGATTACAGGTCGGCGTGGACTCGGTGGGCCAAAGGGGCTGTTTCCACACTGTTTCTCTAAATAAATAAACTCAACTTGAGGACAATAAACATTTTCCTTCCTATAAGAACTTTATCAGTGTTACACACCACCAATTGAAGTTGTGCACTGCCCACTGGACTCTGCCAGCAAACATGCAGCGCGATCATTTCAATACTGAAGATGTTTAGTTTTAGTTTACAGATACAGCAGGGTAACAGGCCCTTCGGCCCACTGAGTCTGCATCGACCAGCAATCCCCGCACATTAACACAAGCCTACACACACTAGGGACAATTTACACTTATACCAAGTATACAAACCCAAGCCAATTAAACTACAAGCCTATACATCCTTGGAGTGTTGGAGGAAACCGAAGATCTCGGAGAAAATCCACGCAATCACGGGGAGAATGTAAAACTCCATACAGACAGCACCCGTAGACGGGATCGAACTAGGGTGTCTGGTGCTGCAAGCGCTGTAAGGCAGCAACTCTACGTCAATGCCACCGTGCCCCAAATGTCTGGAAAGCTAAGTGAAACTCACCGTACAATGATCACTAATCACTAAACAGGAAGGTGTGGTGCTCGTACCTATCCAGCATCTTACCCTGATTCCTATTGATTATAAAACTCATACATTAGGTCATGTTAAAAGTAACTTAATTCAACGTCCATTTCCTTCTCTTCACACCAGATTTTTGTGTGTTTATATATTATCAGAACCTATTCCCTCTGATTTCTTGTAGTTTGGTTGTCGAGATGTCGGACACTGATACAATACTATCTAATCAATAAAATCATTGGAGAATGTGGGAGGGAAACCTTAAAGAAATAAAACTAAAAAGGTAGACAGTAAGATCTGAAACTACGCAACAGCAGCAACTTTGGAAACAAACACCAATCTGGTAACTTTAGAAATGAAAATAAGGTAAGCAGAAGACTTGGAATTTAGAAGATTGAGGGGGGATCTTATAGAAACTTACAAAATTCTTAAGGGGTTGGACAAGCTAGATGCTGGAAGATTGTTCCCGATGTTGGGGAGGTCCAGAACAAGGGGTCACAGTCTAAGGATAAGGGGGAATTCCTTTAGGACCGAGATGAGGAAAACATTCTTTACACAGAGAGTCGTGAGTCTCTGGAATTCTCTGCCACAGAAGGTAGTTGAGGCCAGTTCATTGGCTATATTTAAGAGGGCGTTAGATGTGGCCCTTGTGGCTAAAGGGATCAGGGGGTATGGAGAGAAGGCAGGTACGGGATACTGAGTTGGATGATCAGCCATGATCACATTGAATGGCGGTGCAGGCTCGAAGGGCCGAATGGCCTACTCCTGCACCTATTTTTCTATGTTTCTATGTTTCTATGTTTGGGTCTGTGTTAAATTTGGTCGGCTTGGTGCATTAACACTCTTAGCCAAGTTGTGAGAGTTGCTGCTTGTCATGACCTGATCTATATAGGTTATGGTTTATTTTAATCCACTCAAGATATCTTGTATCCTGGCAACAGCTGAATGCAACAAAATGTGTTACTTATCATATTAGCTGGAAGGACAATGGAAATGTCCATCTAACTCGCCAGTACCATTGGAAATAATTCCTCGGTATTTGAATCTTATGAACTAGCACATAATGTACCTTTACACCATGTGATTGCCTGCAAGAATAAAAAGAAGCAGTATTGGTCGCACTCTGCTCTAAGTGGCAAACCTCGAGCGAATGTGCATCAGCAATGAGCATACATAAATTTTGAATTAATGGTAAAAGTAGTGCACTCAGGATTAGTTACACACAGTTGGAAGTTGTCTGACCCCATCACTTTTATCTGTTCAAAGTGATCATGTTTCAGAAATATATGTGCACGCATAATCATGTTAGGATACAATTAATCTCCAATTATTACAATTTAAAATTCTGCACACAACCACATTAATTCACATTTAATTTAATCTCCCAACTACAAAGGTCAAACCTATATTTCTTGGAATTTAAGGACTGCAAGTAAACAATACCTTTGGGAATAGTGGGATTTGCACGCAATACATTTTGGATATTTTATCTACTTCAATGAGCCTTCAACCATTGCAGTTTGGAATAGTTGCATATTTGATGCACGTATTTGCAAGTGCAATCTCTAATTTGAATTTTCTTTTTCTACCTTGTGTTAATATAAAATAGAATCATGCTGCATCATGTATTTTTTGAATGAAATCATAGACAGTGAAAGCCCAATTAATGAAGCGTTCGAACAGTTTATATCATGGTAGCGATGAAGATTCATGGAGAAGCTTTAGCACTGCTGATTTTAAATTGGGCCACATGCTCTACATTGTTGGTGTGATAGGTCTGAGCTCAAGGCTGGATTGTATTCATTGTCTAGACTCCATAATATTCAAGCTAATATTCGGAAGATGTCAACCATTTAAAAATGTTCTGATCCAAGGTCGCCTAACCTGTAATATTAAAGTACTTCTCTACATCGGCGAGGCCAAGCGCAGGCTCGGCGATCATTTCACTGAACACCTCCGCTCAGTCCGTCTTAACTTACCTGTTCTCAGCACTTCACCTCCCCCTCCCATTCCCAATCTGAACTTTCTGTCCTGGGCCTCCTCCAATGTTGAATTTGAATTGAATTTATTTATTTGTCATTCAGACCTGTCGGTCCGAACGAAATTTTGTTCCCCTGCAGTCATACATATAATTTAAAAAATGACAGAAACACACAATAAACACAAATTTAACATCCACCACGGTGAGTTCACCAAACACCTCCTCACTGTGATGAAAGGCAAAGTCTTAAAGCCTCTGTTTCTTCCCTCTTTGTTTCCTTCTGCGCCGAGGTGATCCAGGCTTCGGATGTTGTGACCCCACCGGGTGATGGTAAGTAAGTCAGTCCCGCGGTTCAACCGAGCTCTGCGAACGGGCCGGTTCAACTCCGCGGCCCGGGGTGGTCGAAGCTGCCGCAATCCAGACCAGCGGACGAAGCTGTCTGCGAGCTCCCGACGATGTCGTCCACTTGTTGAGTGTCTTAAATGTCTAACAACTGGGTGATTTACTTGTGGAGGAAGGAACTGCAGATGCTGGTTTACATCAAAGATAGAATTAAAATGCTGGAGTAACTCAATGGGACAGGCAGCATATTTGGATACAAGGAATGGGTGACATTTCGGGTCAAGACCCTTTTGTTCAGACCTGCAAAGTCCCGCTGAGTTACTCCAGCATTTTGTGTCTCTCTTGCATGATTTACTCCTTGAATAAAGACTGTGTTTGGGTCACAAATGCCTGTCTTATGGAGTCCCATTCTTACAAACAATCTCCCATAATATCTATCTTTCCTATTACTAAAATTCTCATCTTGACCACTTCCGGTCTGCGTTGTTTTTAAATTTGCGCAAAAACAGTACCGTATATTGCTAGGGTTTTTTCGCCACCTTACTCACCGTACGCCTCTGCTCCAAGCCACCAAGTTTTGTTCCAATCAGTGGAAGATTACAAAGGTTATGCAGGTTTAATAAATAGTGAGGTCAGTAGATTGGTCTTCTCGCCTGTCACCCCTCATGAAGGTAATGCCCCTTCTGGGGGTGAGGAGAATAAAGCCCCGGAGGCTGTGCGTGAGTCAGTCAGTCCAGAAGCCATGAGTGAGAGTTGAGTCCAGAACTGTGAGTCCACATGCCGTGAGTGACTGAATTGTGAGTCCACAAGCCGTGAGTGAACTGTGAGTCCACAAGCCGTGGTTGAGTGAACTGTGAGTCCACAAGCCATGGCTGAGTGAACTGTGAGTCCACAAACCGTGGCTGAGTGAACTGTGAGACCACAAGCTGTGGCTGAGTAAATTGTGAGTCCACAAGCAATGGCTGAGCAAACTGTGAGTCCACAAGAATCCATTCAGCCCACAATTTCTATACTAGTCCTCCAGAAAGCCCCTCCCCCCCTCCCCACTGGCCACTGCCTGAATTCTCCCACCTCCCCCAGCTGCAGGCTGCTCCCACTCCCCCACCGGCCCCCAACAGCCCCACCTGAAGCCTGCCCCTCCCCAGGCTGCAGGACGATCCACCCACCAGCCCCTGACTGCCCCCACCTGAAGCCGACCCCCTCCCCCGGCTGCAGAATGCAACAAGAGATGCAACTAGAAAGAATGGACTGAATAAATCTCCTCTTTAACATTTAAATTGTTGTTATATTTTAAGAGTTAATAAATCCCTTTTCCACTTGCCGTGCCCGTCAGCTGCGCCTGCGCAGTAATACCTGCGTGTTCTACATCACAATGGGAACCCAATGGGAGGGAATGGCTGCAGCGCCAGAGAGCCACTAAACGTAGGTATGTTACAAAACTTTCCTTGAGCACGCTGCAGTTCTGCCGCTCCCCATGTGCGCGAATTTGGCGCCTTTCAGAGGGGGGCGGGCTTAAAGTGCCGTTTTTCCACAGGCAGGAAAAATCGATCATTGTCGGACGATTTGGTTGCAGAAGAAAAATCGCTCTGACATTTCATGAATGAAGGTATTTTTAAATTACTCCAAATTATTTGTTAACTAGAGTAATTTAAAAATCACCTTCAAAAGCCGTGAGCGCCGACAACCGGAAGGATTTTGATTAGGGGAGAAAAAAAGGTAAATAGTTTATTTTTATATTAAAAGTTGGTTTTTCGGAAGGCTTTAATAACATTTTCATGTTGCGAAATGGGGTCCAAAAAAATGTATGAACAAACAGTATTTTTCCTCCCTACTTCACCGCTAACCGCAACGTTCCAATCCACCGCATTCCACTAAAACCCACTCGCTAGTTGATTTAAATGGCCATTAATTTACAGGAATCAAACACTAAATTCCTTCCATTTGGCCCAGAAATTCATGAAAATTAGATTTAAAAATTATGTTATATTGTGGATTATTGTGTGAATGTTATTTGGACACTTAGGCAATTTAAATTTTTTTTATCTTTTCTTAAGAAATGGATAGATGTTTAGATCTACTCATTGAATTTTGTAATTAGCTACAATTAGATAACTAACTAATTATATGCTTTAATTTCAGGTCATCCAAGTAAGATTGGTTCATATTTGTTTCAGAATGCTTCAATCTATAATAACTGAAAATTTCATTGAGTTCTCTTAATTTTGAAGAAAGTTATGGGCTTTTAACTGTTCCAGATCACAGCTTTTGAGTTGTCAATTGAAAGGCAATGGGGAACAAGATGTTAATTTCCGAGTATGAAAATGGCCATAACCTTCTTAATACTGCAGATATGAAAGTGAATTAGGTGTCAAATTAAACTTCTTTTTATGCTTTATCTGATGGGATACATTGCAGACTTGATTTTTAAAATCTCAACATTTTGTAACATTGCTACTAAAAGTGGATGGAAGGGGGAAGGGGGTTTGAGGGGGGTGTGGAGTGAGTGTGTGGTGGGGGGTGGGGTAGGCCAAGGGGCAGAGTAGGGGTGGTGAGGGGAGGAGGGGGGATCAGGGACATCACAACGGGAACCCATTAGCCGCGCCTGTGCAGTTGGAGTCTATGCGTGAGTGGTGGAATATTGGAATTGGTGGAGACGTGGAATATTGCGTTGGGGGACCAGCCCTCCTGTGTGAGAATGGGATCCAACGGCTCCCCTTAGTCTAGTTAAATTTAAAAGTCTGATGTACATATTTGTTCCTATGAATGGCAGAACTAGTTTCCCCTCTCTCTCTCCATGATTAGTCATTGTTCTTTCTTATCAGTATCACATGTTTTTTATGCCATTCATTTCAATACTGAGGAGGCATGGTTACGATTTTATGATTGTACATTTCCCCACTTTCAGATAAAAGCAACTTATGTGTGCCTGTACAATGGGAACCAGTCTGTTACCCTGTTCATATTAAAATAAATTCTTGTCCAATTTCCATTCTATGGTGAAATTGTGCAAAAATTTAATAACAAGGTAAATTTTAAAACTTGAATCCACAAGCCGTGGCTGAGTGAACTGTGAGTCCACAAGCCATTGCTGAGTGAACTGTGAGTCCACAAGACATGGCTGAGTGAACCAGCAAGAGGTGAAACCCCATGAAGAATACCATATCTGATTTATGTAGTGTTAGCAAATGTTCCTAAGATAATGCTTTGCAAAGTTCCTATTTTTCATCAGATCCTTTTGGCTGAAGCTACTCTGCCAGAGCGAACTGGAAGCTCTTGGAGACTTTTACTGTTCCTCCCAATCTTCTGCTCATACCAAGAAGAGAAAAAACAAGCAAGGGAACTCAACTAGCTTCCACTCGCACACACAAACTATGGTTTCATTTTCCATGCCACGTGTCAGTTCCTGCAGCTTAAGTTTGAAAGGAGTGCTCCGATAGTTAGGTTGACATGTTTATTAATCATACCATACCTGCACTTTTTAGTCTGCAAAACAAATGACTGGAGAAAAGATTGTAGTGCAATCTGAAGTAATGCAAAATGATGGAATAAGAAATGAGGGAGAGTTAAGAGGTTTTTTATTAAGATATACTGAGTGGAAACAGGCCTTTCGGCCCACCGGGTCCATGCTGACCAGCAATCCCCACATAATAACACTATCCTACACACATTCAGGACAAGTTTTACATTTACCAAGCCAATGTACCTACCTACCTACCTGTACATCTTTGGAGTTTGGAAGGAAACCGAAGATCCCGGAGAAAACCCACGCAGGTCACGGGGAGAACATATAAACTCCGTACAGACAGCACCTGTAGTCGGGATCGAACCCGGGACTCCTGCGCTGCAAGTGGTGTAAGGCAGCAAATCTACTGCTGCACCACCGTGCCGCTCCTATGTATGTGGCAGCACCTCCAGAAAGGGTGTGTGGAGAAGGTGATTGATTTAGGCATCTGCTAGCCATGGGGGAAAAGCTTTTCTCAAGTGTGAACATCAGCATGGAGGAAATATTGTGACCAGTTTTAACCGACTTAGGTTTGCAAGTTGGAAAGTTCGCAAATCTCTGCAGATGAAAGCTACAAGTCATGGCCAAGGTCCAAAAGTTTACAGATTAACTTATTTGGTATTATAGTGTTGAAAGCTAAACAATAGTCAATAAATAGCATCCTGACATGAAATATTGTCAAGGTGATTCAGTGCTGAATGCAGTATGAAGGGGAAGACATCCTCTGTAGGTATTGCCCTGCGCACAGATTGCAAATGGACCTGGTTGTCCAGAAGACTGGAGTGGATGTGGACCATTACCAGTCTTTCCAAGCACTTCATTATGGTCGATGTATAGCCGGAGACAAGTTGTCGTGTATCATAACATGGGGCGGCACGGTGGTGCAGCGGAAGAGTTTCAGCCTTACAGCGTCAGAGACCCAGGATCGATCCTGACTGTACAGAGTTGGTACATTCTCCCCGTGAACACGTGGGTTGCTTTGGTTTCCTCCCACATTCCAAAGACATACAGGTTTGTAAGTTACTTGGCTTCAGTAAAAAAAAATGTAAATTGTCGTTGGTGTGCAGTATGGGGCTAGTCTACGGGGATCACTGTTAGGTGCGGGTTTGGTGGGCCGAAGGGCCTGTTTCCCGCTGTATCCCTAAGCTAAACTAAACAAGCTCTGGGAGAACACTGCCCACAAGAGAGAGATAGACAGAGAGAAATACTGGGACCACAAAAACAAATAAATGCAGCGAATAAAATAATGATCGACACATGAGTTGCAAAGAGAGAAAGCTGGTGGAAAGTGGTACAGGGAGGGGATGGGACCAGAACAGGCGAGTGACTGGGGGATTAATGACAGGAGCCATGGTTAGCAGATGGATGGAGATAGTAGCAAAGGCTAGAGGCAAAATTGAGACAAAAGAATCTGCAGATGTGCAATCAGTTATGGAGGAAGAAGAGGAGTGAAATGTAAAACCAGAGGGATGGATGGTGGGTGGAAGCCAACTTTGCCTATGCTTAAAATGGAACTGCTTTTCTTCTGCCAGAGCAAAGCTGGCATGTGTGAAGATTGCCCAGCCTCCGAACCGAGTGCCCTGTGGAGATTTGTCTTCATGGGGTCTCTAGTACAGAGGAGCACCCGGGCAGTAGATGCTACTGCTGGTTGAAGCCCACACCAGTACTGGGCACTAGGACCTTCACGGATATATATGGACAAGTCCCAGCAGTACTCAGTAGTGCAGACAATGGATCAGAAGATCAGGGCTAATGGAGTGTCTTTGCCAGAAGGGTTGGGAGTTCCTTTTCTATGAACAGATTAATTATCGTATAATTGATGCAAGGATCTTGCAACAGCTGCCACTGTTATTGGACGATGAGCACATATTTAGGCATCAGTTTGGGATGTTTTCAACCACACTTCTTAACTCGTGCAAATTGGAAATTGCCAAATAAAATAGTAAGATTAAACGAGAACTTACCAGTTTGAAGTTTGATCCTTATTTTATGAGGAGTTACGATGAGGGATTTCGTGAAGACCCCGCCAGCACGCATGAGCGACATTCTTCAAAGCAGCGGTGTGGAATCACAGATAGCAGCACTGACTGGAGACAGTAAGATTAAGAGACACTAATATACCAGTTGACCTTATGATAGAGGGTTGGGAACGGAGGGCACGAAATCCCTCATCGTAACTCCTCATAAAATAAGGTTCAAACTTCAAACTGGTAAGTTCTCATTTAATCTTACTATTTTACTTCGGGGTCATGTGAGTGACTTTGTGAAGATTTCAAAGCTCTGTGATTCCAAGCCCTGGACCACTTCCATGCTCACACACTGCCGTAATTACTGATGGAGGAAGTATGTTAACATATTTCAGACTTGAACAAGCTGAAAAATAATAACGTATTTATTAATACAAACAAAAAACCCCTGAATTCGGGGAAAAACGTTTAGGGGACAGCACTTAAAACTGAATCCGCAAACGTTGCGGGTGTGGCCACAGGTTTGTTATAGAAACGTTGGAATGTTCCTTCACTGGCCCAGCCCGCTGTTGCGAGGACATGATCCATGGGTACCTCCATGGTCCTCGCCGCTGATGTGGATGCAGCCCTAGTAGAATGAGATTTTAAAATGTCAGTGTCTGCACCTGCTGCACCCAATACCACCCTGAGCCACCTGGAGATAGTGTGCACCGTCACCCTGTGATGTGGCTTTCTGAAGCTGATGAACAGTCATGTCTCCATTCTCCTGATGTTATGGGTGACATTGATTTAATGTCGGAGATAGGTGGTTATGCAGAGTCGTACATCAACGGGATATGTTCGTAATTCCCATTTCAGACCTGTTGTCCCAGGCCTAAGATGTTTGTGTAACTCGTCTATAAAGAAGGTTACTTTGGTGGGGGTCGAGACCATCCTGTCCAGTTTTAGTTTTTGGAAGGTCTGGACCCATTGTGTTGTGTTCAGTGCCATTAACATCACCACTTTGAAGGTGAGTTTGTCCAGTGGTAGATCTAAAACTGGTGACCAGCTCCTGAGTAGGGACAACACAACCCCAATGTCCCAGGTTATATTATATCGTAGTCGGGGAGGGTTGGAATTGAATATATCCCTCATAAGTTTAGATACCAGCTGGTAGGATCCTACTCCGATATTGAGATAGGATGACAGTGCACTTCTGGCACTGTTGATGGCACTGTAGCTAAGGCCCTTCTCATAGTGAAGGCTCGCGAGGAATTCCAGCACACCAGTGATCGTTGCTGAGTTGTAGGTGGTCTTGGTCAGAGAACAGAAGGCCTACCATTTTCTTATGTGGATGAGGTACTGCTTTCCCGTGGACTCTCTGCACGATGCCGTGATGATATCCATAGTCCTCGTTGACAGCCCGAATCCCAGTAATGGCCTCTTCAGAACCTGCAAGCCTACAGGTTCAGATGACCCTGGCACGGATGACTTTCCCCTGTTATGGGATGCGTCACTAGATTCGGGCACTTAGGAACCTGTACCCATGGTTCTTTCACCATGTCGAGGACCACCAGATACCATGGTTGTGTGGACCAGTCGGGTATTATCAAAATCCCAGATGCAGAGTCTACCCGACTGATGAGGCAGAAAGGGGGAAATGCATAGAAGAACAATTTCCCCCAATGTAGCGAGAACGCATCCATCGCCACTGCCCCAGGATCTGGTTCCCAAGAGACATATGTTGGTATCTGATGGTTCAACCTGGACTCAAAGAGGTTGATATTATTTGCTATAATATTAGCAAATATTTGGGGGTTCAACATCCACTCGGTGTTGTCATTAAATACTCATGACCTGGTGTCCGCCACTGTATTGAGCTTACCCGGAAGGTATTTAGCTGATATCCAAATATTTATTTCAATACACCAGAGCCAAATTAAGTTTGCCAATTTATCACAAGATATTGACGATACCACCCACAAGGTTTAAATATGCCACCACTGTGGTATTATCTATCTGAAGATGGACATGCGTATGATGCATATTTGTGCAGTAAGCCCGCAGCCCGTGAAATGCTCCAAAAATAGTTTATACCTTGTGATTGGAGAAGAGTGTGTGGGGGGAATAGGGCAAGGAGCGGAGTGGGGGTGGTGAGGAGAGGAGGGGGGACCAGGGGCATCACAACGGGAACCCATCAGCCATGATAGTTTATACCTTGTGATTGGAGAAGAGTAGATTCGTGCAAATCCCATCTGCCGCCACTACTTGAAGTGGTGGCGGTAGCTCCCCAACCCTGGGTGCTGCGTTGGTTTGTAACACGACTGATGGGTTTGAAATTATGATGGGATTAAAACAATTACAAATGTTGCTGAGATCTTTGCTCTTTGCAAAATTTGATAATGTAACGGCGCAAACTGTGCAGCTAGAAATGTAGCTACAAGTTTTCCAACCACCTTGGCAGCATGTCTAATACCTACGCAAGCAAGGCTATTACATGCCTCTATTATGTCTGTTGCTTTGTTCTCTGGGACAGTGACAATTATATGATTGGTGTTAATCGTGAATCCCAGATAGTCCATAATCACAGAAGGGTTGAACTTAGATTTGTCTGGATGGATGACGAACCCCAGTTTTTCGAACAGTGAAAATGATTCTGCTGATTTAGCTAATTCCAAAGTTTTTCCCATAATTAAAATGTCATCAAGATATGCCATGACTATGTGGTTTTGTCTTCTTAGAGACGCCAATGCTGGTTTTAGTATTTTGGTAAACAACCTGGGGGCTGTTGTAAGTCCATTGGGTAGGGCTTTGTATTGCCATAGCTGCCCCATCCAGACAAATGTTAAGTATTTACGGTGATGTTTCCGTATTGGTACTGAAGAGTATGCATCTTTTAGATCAAGTCAAGTCACATTTATTTATATAACACATTTAAAAAACAACTCTCGTTGACCAAAGTGCTTTACATTTGTTATAAGAGTAGTATACACATGCAGCTACATACATATATACAAATAGCCCTCGCTCAGAGGACGTCAGGAAAGACTTGGGAGAACAGATACGTTTTTAGACTAGACGTAAAGGAGTCGATGGAGGGGGCAGTTCTAATGGGGAGGGGGATTCTGTTCCACAGTCTAGGAGCTGCGACCACAAAGGCGCAGTTGCCCCGAGCTTATGCCTAGACCGCGGGACATTCAGCAACCCCAAGTCGGCTGATCTGAGGGACCTGGAGGTGGTGTAGTGGGTGAGAAGATTTTTAATGTAGGTGGGGGCAAGCCCATTGAGGGCTTTGTAGACAAAGAGGAGGGTCTTGAAATGTATTTGGAACCGCACAGGGAGCCAGTGGAGAGAGGCCAGGATCGGGGTCCCTTTTTCGGGTGCCCGTCAGGAGTCTCGCTGCGGCGTTTTGGACCAGTTGCAGGTGGGACAGGGAAGATTGGCTGATGCCAGTGTAAAGGGAGTTGCAGTAATCGAGGGGGGAGGAGATAAATGTATGGATGATCTTTTCTAGGTCATCAAACTGGAGGAATTGTTTTATTTTAGCTATCATCCGAAGCTGAAAGAAGCTAGCTTTTATCACGGCATTGACTTGTTCGTCAAACTCCAGTGCTGATTCAAATATCACGCCAAGGTTTTTGACATGAGGTTTGAGTAGTGGGGTAAGGCTTCCAAGGCTGCCTGCTATCATGTCGATGCAGGCCATGAAGCACCCTCTGGAAATCAGTTGGTTAGCCATTTCAAATGTTTCCATCTTGAAATGGGTATATTGAACAAAGGGATTCAAGTGGGTTAAATCAATTATGATGCGACATCCACCATCTTTTTTGGTTTTAGTAAAGATGTTAGATACAAACTCAAGAGGTTCATGTATCTTTTTCTCTATAACCCCCTTGGTGTATAACCTTAATATTTCTGCATGTCCTTCCCCTTTCTTGTGAGAAAGTAAAAAAATTCCGGCTAGGCACAGGCTGATCTGGGGGAAGATGTCCGTTTATGAATTCAATTTCGTAACCATGAATATTTTGTAATATAAAAGTGTCAGAAGTTACAGAACCCCATGCATCCCAGAGCAGACGCAACCTCCCTCCTACTGGTGAGGTTATACATGCAACACTCGCAAGAGAACCAGACCCCCTTACCTCCATGGTTACCGGTGGGGCTTGATCTTCTGGCCTTTCTTGGGTTGGTGTGTTGCTGGGATGTGGGGTTGGCGCATCTTCCAGGCTGGTCGCTGTGGGCCCTGGCCTAAAAAAGGCCTCTATTGATAGGGCGCGACCTTAGGGTTAGTTCTTGTTGCCCTGTCGGGTTGAACCCGGGGCCTGTTTGCTGTTGCATATGGATGCTCGCTATGGTACGCCGGTGGTCTGCTTGAGGAAGGTGGTTTAATCAATCCGACTGCTTTGTCTTCCTCGTCCAGGTCTTTTACCTGTTTAGGCAGGTCATCACCAAATAATTGTCTTGGTGGTGGCGTAACATTGGCCTTACACAAACCCGCAAACTTGGAGTTTAATGTAGGACGGATAGAGCTCTTCCGAAAGCAGTTTATTTCGTACTGAGTGTTGCATAGCAGAGCTAATGCATCCTGCTGCTCTTCCATCATGTCCGTACCGTCTATTGACCTGGCAAATGCAGTGATGCCTGAGGTCAATAATTTCAGGATCTTTTGGATTTTTTACTCCTGAGCCCTGATCCCGGGGCTGACGTTACCCCAAATGGGTGTATTGACAGTAGGGATATTCAGCGCCATGCAATTCTCCGGAGCCATGTATTTGTTGGTTGTCTCCGAGATTACCTGTTCTTGTAGCTGGTAGGTCGTCAGGTAATTAATACTTGCCGCTAGCCTCGGCTGAAGGATGGTTGGGCAAATTTTGATACCATTCCCAGAAGTTCCTCTTCCGGCATCTCTTGCAACACTGGATCTTCCACCAACCCCTCTTCGAAGTCAGCTAGTGCCTGGCTTCTTGCACTCCCTACTGAGGAGGGAGAGATGTTAGACAGCCCTGCCATGGGCCCTGCCATGTATCTCCGGGATCCTAGGGCCGCACGCTCCTGATGGAGTAGGTCCCTTTTGAGCAGCTGCTCAACCATGCGCTCCATTCGAGCTATGCGACCGCCGCCGCTATCTGTGGATGGCAAGTCGTCTTCCCCAAGTTCCGATGAACAAATGGGGCCTCTACCGACAGTCCGCACCTCGTCGAGGTAATGTCTATGGGACTGAGGTAGGTAGTCGGTGCCAGCCGCTCCGACGAGGCTACACGACTCCTGCGTGGATTTGCCGCTTGTCCACGGTCTTCCGGACTGAAGCTGTGGAGAGCTGGTGCCAGCCGCTCCTGCGGGGCTACACAACCTCCTGTTTGTTTTTCCGCCTGTCTATTGCGACTGCGATGGTGAGGAGTCAGTGCCAGCCGCTCCAGCGGGGCTACACGACATCCGCGCGGGCTTGCCGCCAGTCCCGGGTCTTTGGGACTGATGCGACGCAAAGTCGGTGCCTGCCTCTCCTGCGGGGCTACACGACGTGTTTTCTACCACCGGTCCGCAATCTAGCAGACTGAAGCGGTGGTGAGTCGGTGCCAGCCGCTCCTGCGAGGCTACTCGACTCTCGTGTTGTTCTTCCACCGGTCCACAATCTAGCAGACTGATACGGTGGAGAGTCGGTGCCAGCCACTCCAGCGGGGCTACTCGACTTCGGTGCGATTTTCCCACCGGTCCGCCCTCTAGCGAAATGTGACGATGGAGTGTTGGGGCGTGCCGTTGAGACAGACCATGTTTTATGCACCTTTTTACCGCCGGCCTGGTTTTGTTCGGGTTGAAGCGGTAGGGAGTCGGGGCCTTGCCTACCCTGCTCCCACGCGGTCCTCATACCAGTATGCAGCTCCCTGGACTGCTGTGGTGGAGAGTCGGGTCCTGCCGACTTCCGCGCTTTTTTTCCAGCCCGTGGTACGGGTGCTGCCGGCTCTGCGGTCAGCTCCGGGGATGTCGGTCGCTGACTTCTCTCTGAAGTCCCGCGGTCCGTAGAGGCATGCTTCGGCGCAGCCTTCTTTTTTGTCCTCCGTTCCATAATTTCTCTGTAATGCAAACAAATACAGAAAACTAACCAGCTCGAGGTTAGCGAAAACTTACCTGAGGGCCTTTTTGAAGCTGCCGGCAGAGGAGCACATTCCCCCCCCAGCTGTCGACTGCAAATGCAAGCGATGATATGCATGATATGCACATGCAGGTGTCCATTTGAAACATTCTATCTCAATACAAAAACCAGATTGTTCTGATTGATGGAGGATCAATTCCTTCTATCTTTTTGTTCATTGCAAACCATTGCAGCTCCCTCTCTGTCTCTGTCTGACTTGGCTCCCCCCATTCTCTGCAGTATCTCATCGGCAGCTGGTTTATAGACACGTGTACAGAGATACAGTGAAATGCGTGTTCCACATGCTGTCTAGTCAACTCATACAAGGGAACATAAAAACTGACTGCAAAAGTGTTTATAGATATGTAAAGAGAAAGAGACTAGTTAAAACAAATGTTGGTCCCTTGCAGTCAGAAACAGGTGAATTGATCATGGGGAACAAGGACATGGCAGACCAATTGAATAACTACTTTGGTTCTGTCTTCACTAAGGAAGACATAAATAATCTGCCGGAAATAGCAGTGGAACGGGGGTCAAATAAGATGGAGGAACTGAGTGAAATCCAGGTTAGCCGGGAGGTGGTGTTGGGTAAATTGAACGGATTGAAGGCCGATAAATCCCCAGGGCCAGATAGTCTGCATCCCAGAGTACTCAAGGAGGTAGCCACAGAAATAGTGGATGCATTAGTGATAATTTTTCAAAATTCCTTAGATTCTGGAGTAGTTCCTGAGGATTGGAGGGTAGCTAATGTAACCCCACTTTTTAAAAAAGGAGGGAGAGAGAAAGCGGGGAATTACAGACCAGTTAGTCTAACATCGGTAGTGGGGAAACTGCTAGAGTCAGTTATTAAAGATGGGATAGCAGCGCATTTGGAAAGTGGTGAAATCATTGGACAAAGTCAGCATGGATTTACGAAAGGTAAATCATGTCTGAAAAATCTGATAGAATTTTTCGAGGATGTAACTAGTAGAGTGGATAAGGGAGAACCAGTGGATGTGTTATATCTAGACTTTCAGAAGGCTTTCGACAAGGTCCCGCATAAGAGATTAGCATACAAACTTAAAGCACACGGTATTGGGGGTTCAGTATTGATGTGGATAGAGAACTGGCTAGCAGACAGGAGGCAAAGGGTAGGAGTAAACGGGTCCTTTTCAGAATGGCAGGCAGTGACTAGTGGGGTGCCGCAAGGCTCAGTGCTGGGACCCCAGCTATTTACAATATATATTAATGATTTGGACGAGGGAATTCAATGCAACATCTCCAAATTTGCAGATGATACCAAGCTGGGGGGTATAGTTAGGTGTGAGGAGGATGCTTGGAGGCTGCAGGGTGATTTGGATAGGCTGAGTGAATGGGCAGATGCATGGCAGATGCAGTACAATGTGGATAAATGTGAGGTTATCCACTTTGGTGGCAAAAACATGAGGGTAGACTATTATCTGAATGGTGGCAGATTAGGTAAGGGGGAGATGCAACGAGACCTGGGTGTCATGGTACACCAGTCATTGAAAGTAGGCATGCAGGTGCAGCAGGCAGTGAAGAAAGCAAATGGTATGTTAGCATTCATAGCGAAAGGATTTGAGTATAGGAGCAGGGAGGTTCTACTGCAGTTGTACAGGGTTTTGGTGAGGCCACACCTGGAGTACTGCGTACAGTTTTGGTCTCCAAATCTGAGGAAAGACATCCTTGCCATAGAGGGGGTACAGAGAAGATTCACCAGACTGATTCCTGGGATGTCAGGACTTTCATATGAGGAAAGATTGGACAGACTCGGTTTGTACTCGATGGAATTTAGAAGATTGAGGGGGGATCTTATAGAAACCTACAAAATTCTTAAGGGGTTGGACAAGCTAGATGCTGGAAGATTGTTCCCGATGTTGGGGGAGTCCAGAACAAGGGGTCACAGTCTAAGGATAAGGGGGAATTCCTTTAGGACCGAAATGAGGAAAACATTCTTTACACAGAGAGTGGTGAGTCTCTGGAATTCTCTGCCACAGAAGGTAGTTGAGGCCAGTTCATTGGCTATATTTAAGAGGGCGTTAGATGTGGCACTTGTGGCTAAAGGGATCAGGGGGTATGGAGAGAAGGCAGGTACGGGATACTGAGTTGGATGATCAGCCATGATCACATTGAATGGCGGTGCAGGCTCGAAGGGCCGAATGGCCTACTCCTGCACCTATTTTCTATGTTTCTATGTTTCTATACTATACATTCCTTTTCTCAAGAGTACCCGAAACATCACCCATTCCTTGTCTCCTGAGATGCTGCCTGTCCTGTTGAGTTATTCCAGCATTTTGTGTCTATCTTCGGTTTAAACCAGCATCTGCAGTTCCTTCCTATACAATAGACCCTCTTCTGGAACAGCAGGCAGGGTGTTGCCACGTTCCGGCGCCGACTTCCAAGCCATTGAAAATTCAGATCTTGGTCCAAGAATATGTGCAATGTCTTATTTTCTCACTTTGAAGCCCGGTGTCACGATGGCACTGGATCGATGAAGTAGGGGCCGGCCCACCTTCACCTGATGCCGCTCATCTCCATTTGCTGCATCTCTCTCCCCCTGCTGTAGTCTCCCGCTGTCCTCTGCATATTTCCAACATCTGCTACCATGGTCCCCTGTCTAATGCACCTCTCCCTGTTTGATTGAGCCATCCCCATCTGATGCATCTCTCTCCCTGTGTAGGAAGAAACTGCAGATGCTGGTTTGGACCGGAGTTAGACCCAAAAATGAAATAAAAAGACATGCAAATGCCATTGTCTGTAACACGTTTTCATCGAGCCCACAGCTAACAATTGCCTGTTTCCTTTATCGTTGTTACTTTTTTGCATATCTATCATTCATTTGTTCTATCTCTCTACATCACAGATAGACACAAATTGCTGGAGTATCTCAACAGGCAGCATCTCTGTAGAGAACGAATGGGTGACATAAGGGAAACGAGAGGTATAGACAATGATGTAGAGATATTGAAACGAAGACTGAAAGATATGCAAAAAAGTAACGATGATAAAGGAAACAGGTCATTGTTAGCTGTAGTGAGGTGAGAATGAAAATTGGTAGGACTTGGGTGGGGGGAGGGATGGAGAGAGAGGGACTGCAGAGGTTACTTGAAGTTAGAGAAATCAATATTCATACGCCTGAGTTGTAAGCAAACAAAATATGAGATGCTGTTCCTCCAATTCACGTTGAGCCTCACTCTGACAATGAAGGAGGCCTACGACAGAAAAGTCAGTGTGGGAATGGCAAGGGGGAATTAAAGTCTATATCTCCCGTTTCCCCTGACTCTCAGTCTGAAGAAGGGTCTCGACCCGAAATGTCACCTATTCCTTTTCTCCAGACGCTGCCTGACCCTCTGAGTTACTCCAGCTTTTTGCATCTCTCTCCCTGTCTGATTCACCTCTTCCCATCTAATGCAGCTCCCCATTTGGTGCATCTCTAACCTTATTGTATCTCTCCAAGTCTGCTGCAGCTTCCTCCAGATCTGACGTAACCCGCTCCCCCATGAGGGGGGACCTCATTGAAACGTACCGAATAGTGAAAGGCTTGGATAGAATGGATATGGAGAGGATGTTTCCACTTGTGGGAACGACTGGGACTAGAGGTCATAGCCTCAGAAGTAAAGAATGTTCCGTTAGGAAGGCGATGAGAAGGAGTTTCTTTAGTCAGAGGGTGGTGAATCTGTAGAAATCTTTGCAGCAGAAGGCTGTAGAAGCCAAGTCAATGGATATTTTTAAAGCAGAGATAGATAGGATCTTGGTGTCAATGGTTATGGGGACATGGTAGGAGAATAGGGTTAGGAGGGAGAGATAGATCAGCTATGATTGAATGGTGGAGTAGACTTAATGGGCCAAATGACCTAATTCTGCTCCTATTCACATGACCTTATGACCCATTTGATGCATCTCTCCTTCTGGTGGATATGTCACTACCCCTGTATATGTCTCACCCCATATACCATTCTACCTTCTCCTATCTGATGCATCTCCTCCTGCCTGAGACACTGCTTCCCTGTCCAAGACACCTCTTTCCCTGCCTCATGCACCTTTCCTTCACAAGGCTACCCGTACACTGCAGCCATTTGAAGTGATGCCACTTGAAGTCGATAAGTCTCTGTGCGATACTTTGTTGGGTGGGATAAATGTGACCTTCCCAGAAGAAAATCAGCCCCGCACATGACTGTTTGAGGCACGTCGCTATTGCCGATGCTCCTTTGCATTGTCCATTGTGTTGACCCAGCGGTGAAACAAGTCATTTCTACTTTACGTTTTTCTCAAAATTCCTCTCAGAGACATTGACGCCAGATAAGAAATTCTTCAGGTCACAAAGTGCTGGAATATTCCGCTAGTTCAGTTTAGTTTAGAGACAGCCCTTCGGCCCACCGAGTTCACGCTGACTAGCGATCCCTGTGCACTAGCACTATCCTACACACACTAGGGACAATTTACCAAAGCCAAACATATATGTCTTTGGAATGTGGGAGCTCCCGGAGTAAAGCCACGAGGTCACGAGGAAAACATATGAACTCCATGCTGACATTACCCGTAGTCCGGATCGAATCCGGGTCTCTGGCTTTGTACGGCAGCAACTCTACTGCTGTGCTACCATGACACCCCTGTAAGGCAGCACCTCTGGAGAACATGGATAGGTGACATTTTGGGTCGGGACCCTTCTTCAGACTCATTGTTGAGAGGTGGGGGAAGAAGAAAGCTGGAAGATAGGAGAGGCAGGATAAAGCATTGCAGATAATAGGTGGGCACTGATGAAGTGGGTTCTGATAGACAAATGGTTGGCACAAAGGCCAGAGATAAAAGCAGAAGGCGAGAGACAGTATTGAAGTGTTGCTAATGCTGAAGCCAGAGGAATGTGAGTGGGAGAGGTAGAGGAGAAATAAGTGGGAGTCCAGGTGTGGACAAGGGTGGGGGGTGGTTGGTGGGGGGAAGGAGAAAGCCAGGGTGTGAGGGAGAAAGGCGAGGGAGAGGGGGATTATCAGAGGTTACCTAAAATTGGACAAATCAATGTTCATACTGTTGAGCTGTGAGCCACCAAAGGTGCTGTCCCTTTGGTTTGCATGTAGTCTAAAGGGCCTGCCCCACTTGGTGAATTTTCCAGTGACTACCGGCATCATATCAGTGTCACCGAAAGATTTTGAACATTTCAAAGTCGGCAACAAAAAAAATGTTTGCGACACTTGAAAAGACACCGGGCGTCAAACGTCATCACGCCGTGTCACCGCCGCGTCACGCCGCAAATATTTCGGTGACCTGATACGTCAGTCAATGATGCCGGCAGTTGCCGAAAAAATCACCAAGTGGGACAGGCCCTTTCGTCTAACAGTGGAAGAAGCCCTGGACAGAAAGGTAAGTATGGGAATGGGAAGGAGAGTTAAAATGGTTACCAACCAGAAGATCTAGTGAGATTTGAGGAGGTGCATGTTAACCTCTGTCTCATCTGCGGGTGAAGGATCCATCTCTGGTAGAAAGGGTGAAACCACATTTATTAAACCTCCTCTGTTTCCTGTGGTTCTGCTCTCGCTCCTCCTATCCCCAGACAGAACAAAGTTCTGGTTCTCTTCTCTCAAACAGCCAACCTCTGCATCCAACATTTCACCCTCCGACATTTCCGTCACCTCCCACATGAGTCCCACCGCTGCTCACATCTTCCCACCTCCACGCCATTCTGGTTTCTGCAGAGACCACTCCCACCACAAATCCTTGGCTCACTCATCCATCCCTTCTCACCCTAACCACCCCAACCCCAATCAATTGATCAACTTCAAACCCCCGTGGACAACCATTAGGATCAGTAGCAGGTTACATTTTATCTTGCAAGATGAAGAATATCTTTCAGTCAGAAGAAGGGTCCCAACCCAAAACGTCACCCATCCTTTTTTTCTCCAGCGATGTTGCCTGACCCGTTGAGTTACTCTAGCACTTTGTGTCTATCTTCTGCATTTCATCCGAGTCTTCTGGTGATGCAATGATAGGTGGGTAAGCAAGAGGTAAGGTGGAAAGTTAACGTTTGGGCATAATCCGGAAGACGCAGGATCATTTCATTCCAAAAAGGAAGAAAGATTCTAAGGGGAGTAGGAGGCAACCGTGGCTGACAAGAGAAGTTAGGGATAGAATAAAACTAAAAGAAAAGATGTAAAACACAGCAAAGAGTAGCCGGAAGCCAGAGGATTGGGAAACTTTCATAGTTCAACAGAAGGAACCAAAACGGGCAATACGGGCTGAAAAGATGAAGTATGAGTGGAAGCTGGCCAGGAACATAAAGGACAGTAAAAGCTTCTTTAGATATGTTAAGGGAAAAAGAGTAAGGAAAAAGTCAAATGTGGGTCCCTTGAAGGCAGACACGGGTGAAATAATTATGGGCAACAAGGAAATGACAGAAGAGTTGAATAGGTACTTCGGATCTGTCTTCACTAAGGAGGACACAAACAGTCTCCCAGATGTACTGGAGGACAGAAGATCTAAGGGGGTAGAGGAACTGAAATAAATTTTCATAAGGCGAGAAATAGTATTGGGTAGGCTAATGGGACTGAAGGATGATAAATCCCCTGGGCCTGATGGTCTGCATCCCAGGGTCCTCAGGGAGGTGGCTCTAGAAATAGTGGACGCATTGGTGATCATTTTCCAATATTCAATAGATTCAGGATCAGTTCCTCTGGATTGGAGGGTAGCTAATGTTATCCCACTTTTCAAGAAAGGAGCGAGAGAGAAAACAGGGAATTACAGACCAGTTAGCCTGACTTCAGTGGTGGGAAAGATGCTGGAGTCAATTTTTTAAAAAAGGTAATAATGGAGCATTTCGATAGCAGTAAAAGGATTAGTCCAAGTCAACATGGATTTATGAAAGGGAAATCATGCTTGACTAATCTTCTGGAATTTTTTGAGGATGTGACAGCTAAAATGAATGATGGGGTGTCAGTGCATGTAGTGTATCTAGACTTTCAGAAAGCCTTTGATAAGGCCCCACACGGGAGACTGTTCACTAACATTAGAGCACATGGTATTGAGGGTAGGGTGTTGACATGGATAGAAAATTGGTTGGCAGACCGGAAGCAAAGAGTAGGAGTGAATGGGTCCTTTTCAGAATGGCAGGCAGTGGCGAGTGGAGTGCCGCAAGGCTCGGTGTTGGGGCCGCAACTGTTTTCATATATATTAATGATTTGGAAGAGGGAATTAGGAGCAACACTAGCAAGTTTGCGGATGACACAAAGCTGGGTGGCAGTGTGAACTGTGAAGAGGATGTTAGGAGGTTGCAAGGGGACCTGGACAGGTTGAGTGAGTGGGCAGACGTGTGGCAGACGTGTGGCAAATGCAGTATAATATAGATAAACATGAGGTTATCCACTTTGGCGGCAAAAACAAGGGGGCAGATTGTTATCTCAATGGGGTTAGGTTAGGTAAGGGGGAGGTACAGCAAGACCTGGGTGTCCTTGTACACCAGTCACTGAAAGTTGGCGTGCAGGTACAGCAGGCAGTGAAGAAGGCTAATGGAATGTTGGCCTTCATAACAAGAGGATTTCAGTATAGGAGTAAAGAAGTTCTTCTGTAGTTGTATAGGGCTCTGGTGAGACCACATCTGGAGTATTGTGTACAGTTTTGGTCTCCTAATTTGAGGAAGGACATCCTTGTGATTGAGGCAGTGCAGCGTAGGTTCACGAGATTGATCCCTGGGATGGCGGGACTGTCATATGAGGAAAGATTGAAAAGACTAGGCTTGTATTCACTGGAGTTTAGAAGGATGAGGGGATATCTTATAGAAACATATAAAATTATAAAAGGACTGGACAAGTTAGATGCAGGATAAATGTCTGCAATGTTGGGTGAGTCCAGAACCAGGGGCCACAGTCTTAGAATAAAGGGGAGGTCATTCAAGACTGAGGTGAGAAAAAACTTTTTTACCCAGAGAGTTGTGAATTTATGGAATTCCCTGCCACAGAGGGCAGTGGAGGCCAAGTCACTGGTTGGATTTAAGAGAGAGTTGGATAGAGCTCCAGGGGCTAGTGGAGTCAAGGGATATGGGGAGAAGGCAGGCACGGGTTATTGATAGCAGATGATCAGGTATGATCACAATGAATGGTGGTGCTGGCTCAAAGGGCCGAATGGCCTTCTACTGCACCTACTTTCTATGTTTCTATGTTTGGAAAGGGTCATGGAGAGGCAAAAACCTGTAGTTAATTTACACCAATGGAGAATCAGCAACCTCCCTGCATCTCACAACACCAGAGACTAAATGTCACAGCTTCACTGAAGAATGAGTGGCAAACAACAAAAGACACCAGTCCACCTCCATTCTGGCTGCCCCCTACAGATACTATCCCTTCTTAGGTACCTTTGTTCTATCCTTCACCTGCCAAATTTGCCAGTTGTTTCTTACTTGGTGCCTTTACATTAATTCACATTGTATCATGCCATTTTTACTCTGCTCTGATGCCACTGTCCAGGGCTGCAGACACCCTTATCCCAGAGCAAAGCAATCAGTGTGTAATTCCTCCAGTCTGACGGATTGAATTCACCATTCGTGGTGTAATCTCCTTGACACAGTTGACAGCAAATACAAATTGGATCACTGTGGTGCCACAAACCTTTCTTCAATCTGTAAATGAGAACTTGAATCCCTCGTGGTCTTTCAGCTCCTCTCTATTTTTTCCAAATCCGACCTGCAATCAGTCACAATGGACACTTCATGAACAGGAGGATTTTATTTTACATCTGGCCTTTCTGCAAGTTTGTGATCTGAGCACCGACCTTAATAACTTCAAACCTTGCACATATTACTAATTTTTCCCTGGTACAGGAAAAAAACAGTGTGGTTGATGGGGGGTTGTGGGAGGTGTTGGAGGAGCGGGGTCGTGCAGGATGGGGAAGGGCATAAGGATGAAGAAAAGTGCATTGAGACTTCAGCTGTAAACCTTTTGCAGAATTCTGCTTTTGGGCAGGGATTGGGTTGAATAAAAACAACTCTTCGGTGGACTGGGACACCATTGGAAACTTATTTTTTTAAATCCTCTCCAATTTGATGTACAATTTTCAAATTTGCAATAGCGCTGTTGGCTTTTATTATGGCATCTGATAGCTCCAGAGAATTATCCTTCATGGCTTATTCTTTCATGCTGTGAGTCTCATGTCTGTATGTCTTTGTATACAGGGCGACTGATGCTGTGTTATACCATGACAATGTGAGCTTCGTACACTAACTCTGCCAATGCAAATGTTTCTTTTGTGTCTTTTGAGAAGGCAGTAAAAATGTAATATAACTCTTGCCAACATACATATTCATTACCTCTACGCTTGATTCATTGATTGCTTTCCTTGCTCCTGTCGCTGGTTCCACCCTTCACAAATTTCAATTTATTCAGGCAGTTATTACATTTATCAAACTACAACAGAATCTTGTAGTCTTTGGATGAGCAAGCTAATTGTGGGTTTCCCAAACTTACTCCAACCTACATTAACCCCCTTCTTCCCTGGACTCCAGTTCATTGGCATGAAAATACTCAAAGCTTCTCATTCTGCTGGCTATATCTTTGTATATGTATTTCTCGTCATTCAAATGTCTCCCAGCGCCAGAGAGCCGGGTTCGATCCAGACCTCAGGTGCTGTCTGTGTGGGGTTCGCACATTTTATCGTGATCGTACGGGTTTCCTCCAGCGCTCCAAATTTCCTCCCACATCCTCGAGATGTCTGGATGTGTGGGGTTATGATGCAATCATAAGGAAAGCACATCAGCGCCTCTACTTCCCGAGAAGATTACGGAGATTCAGCATGTCAAAGAGGATTCTCTTGAACTTCTACGGGTGCACAGTAGAGAGCATATTGACCAGTTGCATTGTGCCTGGTTCGGCAACTTGAACGTCCAGGAGCGGAAGAGACTGCAAAAAGTTGTAAACACTGCCCAGTCTATCACCGGCTTTGACCTCCCCACCGTCGAAGGGATTTATCATAGTCGCTGTCTCAAAAAGGCAGCCAACATCATCAAAGACCCACACCATCCTGGCCTCACACTCATCTCACCACTGCCATCGGGAAGAAGGTACAGGAGCCTGAGAACTGTAATGTCCAGGTTCAGGAACAGCTTCTTCCCTACAGCCATCAGGCTATTACACACTCCAACCTCATAAGCTATGAACTACAATAGACTATTATGATGATTATTATTATTGCACTGTTATTGTTTGTTCTTTTTTTTCTTAGTTTTTGTTATATTATTTATTATGACTACATATTCTGTTGTGCTGTAGCAAGTGAGAATTTAATTGTTCTATCTGGGACACATGACAATAAAACATCTTTGACTCTTGACTTGAATAATTGGCCTCTATAACATTGTCCCCAGTATGTAGGGAGACGATGCAAAAGTGGGATAACATACAACTAGTGTGAACGGATGATCAATGGTCAGCGTGGACTCAGTTGGCCGAAGGGCTTGTGTCTTATGCTGTATCTTTCAAACAACCAGTCAAATTCCCCCCCCCCCCCTCAATGCCTCCACGTTAACATGTTTCTCATTGTGTTCTAAAGTTAACTGAATATTTAATTAAAGTGCTGGAGGAAAGGAGATGTGTAGGACATGATTTTTACAGAGCGTGCTGGGTGCCTGGAATGTGATGCCATGGGGTGGTGGTGGAGACAGATACAACAGTGGTATTTTAGAGCCCTATAAAGTGGTGCATGGATATGCCAGGAATGCAAGGATATGCATCCCATGCAGACAGAGGAGACTAGTTCAATGGCATCACGTTTGGCATGGACATTTTGGATTGCAGGGCCTGTTCCTGTGTTGTTCTGTTCCATATTCTATGAACTCACTGTGAAAAATGTACATCTTCTAAATGCGCTGGGACGCATCCTCAGTGATGTGACCTGGAATCATCGGGTGTTTTGGGTCTCACAACATCAGACACCCTAGCCCAGGCGACCCAGCCGGGGTTGATCAGGCCCCGACTTTCATCCCAGCAGCAACCACCCACGGATCAGCCCTCTTAATAACTACTCTGCAGGGGTTGGGAGACTAGTGCGGGGAGGGACTGGGCTCTGTGGGGTGAGTCCTGGCCGGGCTCCTCCTGCGTCTCACCAGGTTCAAGGCCTGTGCGCTGCACCTCTTTCTCCTTCTCTGAGCATTTCATTCTCGCCTGATGGATTTTTAGGCCATGGTGGTTCATTAGGCCTCTCCGTAGCTGAGTCAACAAACATCTATGGAGGGAAATGGGCAGACAATGTTTCAGGTTGGGCACGGATGCTGCCCGACCAGCTGAGTTCCTCCAGCACTTTGTTTGTTAGTTAAGATTCCATCATCTGCCGCCACCTTGTGCCTCTATTTCCGTTTTCTGTGCTCTCAGTTTCTGAATTCCCTTTCTTCTTTCATTCGCCTTCCACCCATCTTCTGTCTGAGACATCTTTATTTTCACGAGAAATAACAGCTGTACATTTTAAGTTGTTTCATAAAACATGAGCTGCATTGTTACAAATGGCCCTGATATTTCTGTGTTGTTTGACATTGAATTTGTCCGACCAATGCAAAAATAGGTAATTTCAACAAAACCATCCTCCTGGAAACTGGTGAAATGCAGCCTTTACACTAAGGTTTAGAAAACCAGTCAATCAGAAACTTAGAAAATATCATTGAGATCAGATAAATTCAACGTAGATTTATGAAAGGTAAATTGTGTTTCTTAAACCTACTGGAGTTTTTAATGGGAAATGTAACCGGTGCAATAGATAAGGGGAAACTAATTGATGTGGTGTATATGGAATTTCAAAGGCGTTTGCTAATATCCTACAGCAGAGGCGGCATGGTGGTGTAGTGGCAGAGCTACTGCCTTACAGCGCCAGAGACCTGGGTTTGATCCTGACTACGGGTGCTGTCTGTACGGAGTTTGTACATTCTCCCTGTGACTGTGTGGGTTTTCTCCGCGATCTTCGGTTTCCTTCCACACTCCAAAGATGTACAGGTTTGTAGGTTAATAATAAGATTAAATGAAAACTTACCAGTTTGAAGTTTGATCTTTATTTTATGAGGAGTTACGATGAGCGATTACGTGAAGAACCCCACCAGTCCGCATGCGCATCAATCTCCATAGCAGCGGTGTGAAATCACAGATTAACAGTAACTGAAGTAACATAGTAAGATTATAAACTAGGCCTTCCAGTTGACCTTTAACATTTGAGGGCCGAGAAGGTGGGGAACGTAACCGCTCATCGTAACTCCTGCCTCATCGTCGCTGCCTCAATAAGGCTGGCAGTATCATCAAGGACCCACACCACCCTGGCCACACACTCATCTCCCTGCTACCTTCGGGTAGAAGGTACAGGAGCCTGAAGACTGCAACAACCCGGTTTAGGAATAGCTACTTCCCCACAGCCATCAGGCTTTTAAACCTGGCTCGGAACTCTGAACATTAATATCCCTCCATCTGTTATTTGCACTTTATTAATTTATTAAGTCATGGGTGTATTTATGTATAGAATTGTAGTCAATGCCTTCTATGTTCTGTTGTGCTATGCAAAGAAAGATTTTCATTGTCCTGTCAGGGACACATGACAATAAATTATTTTGAATCTTTGACTCTTTGACTCATAAAATAAAGATCAAACTTCAAACTGGTAAGGTCTCGTTTAATCTTACTATTTTACTTCGGAGTCACGTGAGTGATTCCGTGAAGATTTCAAAGGTCTGTGATTTCACTCCGATCTCACATCCAGGCGTCTCACATTGCATCTGTTGACTCAGGAGGAGTGGATAATGAGGAATACATTGAAACATGGTACTGATTAACATGTTAATGCTTTAATTCACAAAAATAAACAAAATAACACAATAGCGACTCCTCTCTCCCAGGGAGGAAGCTATGAAACAGAACTTAAAATGGAATGGGCGAATACCCTGGGTTCAATAAGTGGTTTATTATAAAACCTCTGAAAATTCAATTCATTTGACCATCCTGCGGGCACGAGCATATGGTCTAGAGGGACGTCCATTGCCCTCGCTGCTGACGTTGATGCCACCCTGGTGGAGTGAGATTAAAAATTGGCACTATTAACTCCTGCACAACCCAGCACTTGTTTCAACCATCATGAAATGGTCCGAACTGAGACTTTCATATGTGGCTTTTTGTGGCTAAAAAACAATGCTACTTCGGAGCCTCTGAGGCTCTTCGTGACCTCGATATAGCGCCTCAAGTGCGCCACTACACACAGCCATAAATCCGTGGGATATGCTGACAGTACAAGCTTGAATCCTGACACCCTTGGTCTGCTCTGTTTAATTAGGTCATAGATTAAAAAAATTAAAGTCATTCCCTGATGACAACATCCTGTCCAGACGCAGTTTGTGCAAAGTCTGAACCCTTTGCGCTGATACCAGCGCCATGAGCATAACCAACTTTAGGGTAATATTTGGCAAGGACAAGGATGTGGCTGTTCCCCACTGACAAAGCAGTGTCAGTACCATGCTCACATCCCAGATTTCAGAATGCCTAGGCCTGGGGGGGATTGGAATTAAAAACACCCTTCATAAATCTGGATATTAACAGATGAGATCCTACAGACTGAGGTTCTGACCCCCGGCATAGGTACAATGACAGGGCACTCCTGGCACTATTGATGGTACTATAGCTCAACCCTTCATTGAAATATAACTTGGACAGAAATTCGAGCACATCTGGGATGGAAGCTGTGTGATATGTAATGTTCCCATGTAAATAAAACTGCTCCCATTTCCTGACATGAGAGATGTACTGCTTTTTCGTACTATCCATCCAGGACAATGTGATGACATCCAAGGTCCGATTGGATAGCCCCAGACCCAGATATGGCCTTCTTAAAATCAGCAAATTAACAAATGAACACAATCATACAACGGGTGTTGATCTCCAGCCACAGGGTGCACCAATAGATTATGACGTTTTGGAACCACCATAATAGGCTGTGTAATATTGTCCAAAATGAGAGAGAACCATGGCTGTGTAGTCCAGTCGGGTACCACCAAAACTCCTGAAGCGGAGTCCTGCTTGATCTTGGTCAAGCACCAAATGATGGGGCAGAAGGGGGGAAATGCATATAAAAACATTCCACCCCAGTGTGGCGAGAACGCATCCACCTCGACTGCCCCTAGATCTGGTTCCCATGAAACATACTTTGGTACCTGGTGGTTGAGTCTGGATGCAAACAAATCAATATCTGACATCCCATACCGAAGAACGATTTCATTAAATACATCATGATTCAACATCCACTCTGTGTTGTCATTGAATTTGCGTGACCTGGTGTCTGCCACCATATTGAATCTGCCTGGCAAGTAGACAGCTGAAATCCATATGTTCTTTTTAATGCACCAGTGCCAAATAAGGTTAGCAAATCCGTCACAAAATTTCGACTTGATTCCACCCATGTGATTAATGTACGCCACTGCCGCGGTGTTGTCAATCTGAAGCTGCACATGTAAGTGTTGCTTAGTGGTACAGTAAGCCTTGAGGCCATAAAATGCTCCTAAAAGCTCTAAATAATTAATTGGATTGGAAAATAAATGCCTCATGCATATTCCATCTGCCTCCACAGCTAGATCTGGTATCAGTAGCACCCCAACCTAGGGCACTAACATCAGTCTGAAAACAACTGAAGGTGTTTTCATCAGAATTTTGCTAGAACAATTTGAAATGTTTCTCATCCACCACTGTACCTCCGCAATGGCTTCAGATGGTAATTGCATGGGTCGGTTGAAATGACCTGCATGTATTCTGAGTGCCTGTACCTTTGCCCTCTGTAAATGTTGTTAATACAAAGGTCCATATTGCACAACTGGAAAGGCAGCTACCAAATTGCCATTTAAGCTGGCCACCTGTTTAATTGAAGGTGATTGCTCCCCCAAGAGCTTGATACAGCCTTCAATTAAACTTAATCTCTTGCCCTTGGGCAGAGTCACACACACGTGAGTTGAATTAACAGTGAATCCCAAATAGTCAATTATGTTAATCGGCACCAATTTTGATTTAGCTGGGTGGATAATGAACCCCAACCTCCTAACCATGAGTTTAACAGCTGAAACTGATAACTCAGCTGCCACAAGGGTTTTTCCAATTATTAAGATGTCATCCAAATAGGCCATTGCAATATGCCCTGCGCCCGGAGTAACCCCAGTACTGGTTTTAGCAGCTTTGAAAATAATCTAGGGGCTGAGGTTAACCCATTAGGCAGTGCTCTAAATTGCACTAATTGTCCCATCCAGCTAAATTTCAAATATATCCGATACTCTTTATGAACAGGCACTGAGTAATATGCATCCTGAAGATCTATACATGCCATATAACACCCTCTGGAAATCAATTGCTTGGCAGTAGCAAACGTTTCCATTTTAAAATGATTATACTGGACAAACAGATTAAGTCCTGTCAGGTCCAAATAATCCGATACCCACCATCTTTCTTTGACCCATGTATACTCTGCAGTATAAACACGTTTGATGTTATTTTATACCATTCATTCAGAACCTGTGTAACCTCCCCCCAACTGGTAGGTAATTCTCACTCAATATGTTTTGACAAGAACCAGACCCACCTACCTCCATGGTTACCGGTGGAGTTCTTTGTACCCTGGTTCTGGAAGGAAAATGCATGTTTGTTCGTGCTCCTGCTGGAGTGCACCAGCTGTGCACATTGAATGGCCGGCTTCGTTTTTGCCCGGACCTGGTTTCAGCAAACTGCTTGTAGGGGTACTGCCTCCGAAGGGTTCTGCTGGTCACTGGCACCTTGTTGAGCCCGATGGTTTTTGCCACATCGTCTAGCTCCTTCACCCGCTTTGCGAGGTCTTCCCTGAACAATAGCTTCGGTGGCTGGATGTTACTAGGCTTACACAGGGCATCAAACCTCAGGTTAATGGTAGGGTGGATGGCATTCTTCCTAAGGCAGTTTATCTCAAAGTGCACAGGGCATCCTGCTGAACGTCAGTGAGGTGCCCACCATCCACCGACCTCCCGAAAGCCGTAATGCCCGATGCAAGCAGCTTCAGCACCCTTTGCAGCTTTATCTCCTGCGCCCTGATGCCTACGCCCATATGGCCCCAGATGGCATGGTTTACGGCCGGTACTTTAAGCAGGATACAATTCGCTGGGGTTTCATATCTTTTGACCGTTGTATCTACGGCCAGCTCCTGAAGCTGGTACGAGGCCAAGTAATTAATACTGGCAGCCAGCTCTTCCCCCAGCGGCTCTCCAGAGTCTATTGGAATGGAAAACCTCGCTGCCAGGAATGGGGCCTCTGGCTCGTGCCCTTCGTCCCATGGGGCAGCTTCCAATGCTAAGTCCACAGATTCGTGTCAGAATCGTACTGAACCGTTATGCTCTCCTCCTCCAAGAGGGAGACACTAGGCAGCCGTGTAGGTGCTGCTGGCGCGGGCTCTTGAAGAGGCCAGTGCTCTTGATGGAGCATCCTCTCCAATAGGAGCTCCATCCTGGATATCCATGCTACGGTATCCATTCTCGAGGGAGAACCCTCCCGACTGGACTCGTCCAAGTCTATCGGCCGGACAGACTTTCAAGTGGCCTTACGCCCCTCCAGCGCAGCCACGGTGCTCTCGGACACCAAGTCTGTAGTCGCTGGTCTCGTTACTAGCGACTCAGTAGATGAGCTAGGCGGCTGCCCGCTACCCGCACTCCCGCGGTCCTTGGTTAGTTTTGCAACGGCTCATGTTGCTCTTAACGATTTCTCCATGCTTGGTCTTGCCCTCCTGTAACAAGCGCAGAAACGACCTCCAACAAGTTTAACACTTACCTGAGGCTTTTTAAACTTACCGCTGGGGAAGCGCTGCTCCTCCCAGCTGGTCACTGCGCCATGCATCAGACGGAAATGGCGCGCATGCGGACTGGCGGGGTTCTTCACGGAATTACTCACGTGACTCCGAAGTAAAATTGGTTTGGTATAAATGTAAATTGTCCCTGGTGTATATAGGATAGCGTTAGTGTGCGGGGATCGCTGGTCGGTGCGGACTCGGTGGGCCGCACGGCCTGTTTCCACACTGTATTGTTAAACTGAACTAAACTAAAAGGTTAGTGAGCAAAATGAAAGCACATGTGATTGGAGTAAACACACTGGCTTCAGTTAACAGAGAGGAGTGATAAATGATTGTTTTTCTGGGTGGCAGGTAATGACGGTGAGGTTTTGCAGCAATCAGTACTTGTGTCACAGCTATTCACCACATATGGGACTGATTAGGTTAAGGCAACCAAATGTCATATTTTTAAGCTTGACTGGGTTGGTATTATGAGTTGTGAGAAGGGTGCAGAGAGTCTTTAAGATAACAGTTTGGAGTTTGGAGATATCCATGGAAACAGGCCCATTTACCCACCGAGTCCACACTGACCATCGATCAACCATTCACACTAGTTCCATGTTATCCAACTTTCCGATCCACTCCCTACAATTTAGGGGCAATTTTACAGAGGCCAATTAACCCACAAACCAGCATGTCCTTGGATATTGGAGGAAACCAGAGCACCTGGAGGAAACCCATGTGGTCACAGGGAGAACATGCAAACACCACCCAAGGTCAAGATTGAACCTGGGTCTCTGGTGCTTTGAGGCAGCAGCTCTACCTGCTGCACCACTGTGCCATTGTGTTTAGATAAGATGAGCGAAAGGGCAAATCGATCTCCAAGTGGATAAATGTGAAGCCATCCAATTAGGTAGGAAAAACAGAAACAATGGAGCATTATTTACAGGGAAATGTTCATGTGCGAGGGCATTGAGATGTTCTTTCACATAAGTAATTGAAAGAAAATCATGCAGGTTTCCACTAGTGGGAGAGTCTAGGACTAGAGGTCATAAACTCAGAATTGAAGGACGTTCTTTTAGGAAGGAGATGAGGAGAAATTTATTTAGTCAGAGGGTGGTGAATCTGTGGAATTCTTTGCCACGGAAGGCTGTGGAGGCCAAGCCAGTGGATATATTTAAGGCAGAGCTAGACAGATTCTTGATTAGTACAGGTGTCAGAGGTTATGGGGAGAAGACAGGAGATGGAAATTGGAGGGAGAGATAGATCGGCCATGATTGAATGACGGAGTAGACTTAATGGACTAAATGGCCTAATTCTGCTTCTATCACAGGCTCTTAAACAATACAAACCTACCTCAGCCCCGATCTGCTATAGAAGGTTTTGGTTCAGTTTTTCATTTTTCAGTTATTCGGTTTTCCATTATTATGCTCCTCTTTGGATCATTTACCTTGTCGTGGTGAAGAGGTTTGCGTGCCCCAATGATTCAGAGAGCGATGCCATCGGAAGCACCAGTTTGCAGTAGGGCCACCCATGGCAGTAAAGTCGAGGATGAGGGTCCCGACTAAGACCAATCCAACCTACAAGACCTCAACGGCGGACCTTGCGGACAAAGTTATCTTGAACTCAACGGCTGTGAAGGCGGATAAAGGCTGCAACAGCTCCAATCGGCTTGGTTCCCTGGCTAGTGGAAATAATTGATTGATTTATGAAGGACCGTGTGCTTCTTGGAGTGCAACATCAAGTACACGTTAAACAAACACACGCACAGGCGTCTTCGATCTGTGAGCAGCACGAAACTTCGGCGATCGGGGAAGGGCGACGGGAGCAGGCCACGTGATTGCTGGAAGCTCCTAGTCAAGAACTGGCATGGAAGTGGTGAATAAAAACAACAGAACGTAGACCATCATCCTCGACCTCGAGGGATAGCCATGGCCGACTCTAGTATTAGATGTTCATAAATTCATAAGTTCTAGTAGCAAAATTAGGCCATTCAGCCCATCAAGTCTATTCCGCCATTCAATCATGTATCACTAAAGATAGACACAAAGTGCTGGAGTAACTCACTGGGACAGGCAGCATCTCTGGAGAGAAGGAATGGGTGGCATTTCGGGTCGAGTCCCTACTGAAGAAGGGCCTCCACCCTAAGCATAACCTATTCCTTTTCTCCAGAGAAGCTGTCTGACCCGCTTAGTAACTCCAGATTTTTGTGTCTATGCTGTTCTTGCATCTGGTTTAATTTAGAGATACAGTGCGGAAACAGGCCCTTCGGCCCACCGAGTCCGCACAGATCAGCGATCCCCATACATTATTACTACGTGCTAACACTATATTCACACACTCAGGACAATTTACACTTATACCAAGCTAATTAACCTGCAAACTTGGATGTCTTTGGAGTGTGGGATGAAACTGAAGATCTCGGAGAAAAACCACGCGGTCATGGGGAGAAGATACAAACTCCGTGCAGACAGCCCCTGTGGTTGGGATTGAACCCGGGTCTCTGGCTCTGCAGGCGGTGTAAGGCAGCAACTCTGCCACTGTGCCACCGTCTGGTGGCACGAGTTTTCTGTCTTCTGCCCGATGCTCAGAAAATAAGGCTGAGATCTGAGTACAGAAACTAGGCAATGGAACAATAACTAACTTCTTCAATGTTCTGTTGGGAGAATCTAGCAGAATGTACTCACAATATTGAAACAAAGGAATGATCTCTTGGGGCAGGCAACAGAGTTCTGAGCGGTCCGGAGAAAGGATTTTGTTGTGTACCTACTCTCTTTTAATTGACAGATGAGATGAGGTTGGAAGTAGGGCAAGGAGTGGTGTGATTTCAGTTAATAATCAATGAAGGTATCTGACACAGTTGTTGAAAAGTGTAGTGAAGAGAAAGACAAGAAGGAGTGAGGTCAGATCAAATGGAAGAATGAGTGAGAGGTCATATTTCAGCGTGATGCTGTGATCAGCCTAAAGAGGCAACAGGAAAGATCAAATCACTGCCAGAACTGTCAAAGAGAGAGAAAGATGGAGCCAGAGTGGGAGCGAGATGTTATAGCTCCAGCGAAGAGTTACTCTGCTCCCTCAGCTAATTGGTAAACAAGTTTGATTGTAATTGTCCAGAAACAACTTAATTATTTCTCAATCTTTTGGGTAGTCCATGTCCTTTGAGAAAAGTGAAAATCACACTCAACCATCCAGGTAATCAAGTGTTGATCTCTATGGCACTATTACATGGATAGGACAGGTTTGGAGGTATATGGACCAAACACGAGCAGGTGGGACTAGTGTAGCTGGGACATGCTGCCTGTTGTGGGCATTGAGGGAACTGCAGGGATGTAATGCTGATGCTTCTAGCCAGAATGATTCTAGCCAGAATGCATTTGAAGTATTGTGAGCAGTTTTGGGCCCCATATCTGAGGGGGGATGTGCTGACATGGAAGAAGTCCCAGAAGAGGTTTACGAGAATGATCCCGGGGATGATTTGGATGATGTAGGATGGGCGTTTGACGGCTCTGGACCTGTTTAGAAGGATGAGAGGTTATCTCATTAAAACTTACCAAATAATGAAAGGCCTGGATAGAGTGGAGAGGATGTTTACATTGGTGGGAGAATCTAAGACCAGTGGTCACAGCCTCAGAATAAAAGAACATACCGTTATAAAGGAGATGATGAGGAAGGTAGCGAATCTGTGAAATTCATTGCCAAAGATGGCTGAGGAGGCCATGTCTTTGAATATTTTTAAAGCGGAGAGTGTTAGGTTCTTGATTTGTAAAGATGTCCAATGTCGGAAGCACCAATGTCGCGGACGGTTCGACCAGCCCCGACGCGGGGTTCGAGGGACATCCCCCCGATGCAGGAGCAGATTGCCTCGACGCGGAGGGCCCACCGCCAGATACGGGAGTCAAGATCATCCCATCAACGGAGGGCTCGAGGGAGAGCAAAGGGAAAAGATTGAACTTTTTTTCGCCTTCCATCACAGAGAGGATTGTGGAGGAGTCACTGTGGTGGATGTTTATGTTAAAATGTGTTTTGTGTGTTCCGTTGCTTTTTATTTTTATGACTGACTTGACAAATGAAATTCCTCGTATGTTACAAAACATACTTGGCTTACGAATTATTATTGTGATTGTGATTGATTGTGATGTCAAAGGATACGAGGAGAAAGCAAGTGATTGGGGGTGAGAAGGAAAGAGAGATCAGCTATGATTGAATGGCAGAGGAGGCTCACCGGGCAGAGGTCTAATTCTGCTCCAATGTCTGATGAAATTATGTCCCTTCTACAGGTTTCTCTATTTCAAAGTCTTCAGACCTGTAGACAATTTGGTTTGATCTGTAAATTGCCATAAAATAAGTCAATGAGTTATTTAAACCCCTACAAAAAATGATGCCAGAGAAAGATTTGTGAATACAAATTGGTACAGGTTGGCTTATTTCTGTGTTTGTTTAATGTGTTTAGAGGAGAGAATTGAAATGATTCAGATTAAACAATTTAATCTTTCCTAAATGTATTTTGTAATTCAGTTCAATGATTTTCCATTTTATTGGAAAATAATTCCAGTGTTAGACTTTGGTAGCAGGGTGAAAATGTGCTATAGTAGCCTTTTTTTAATGTACTTATTAATTCACAGGGTGAGGATGTTGCTATCAATGCCTATATTTATTGCCCGTTTATGATTACCCCTGAATGGAGGAGGCAGATTAGTATCAACCAGAAAGCAAAAACTGCAGATGCAGTAAATCGAATATTAAAACATAAAATTCTGCGAACACTCAACAGTTCAGGCAGCTTCCGAGGAGAGTGAAAATGGAGCTAACATTTTAGGTTAATTATCTTTCTTCAGAACTGGCCTATTCTGATACAAAGCGGAAAGCTAGCTACCTGAACATGTTGAATACCCATCGTATCACTGCACCTGGAAGATATGATTGTGAGCTGATGTCAGGCTTCATTAGAAAGAGGCAAGAAAGGGAAGACCTCGAGTGGGAGTGGGATGTGTGAAAGATACACCTTCTAGATACGCTCACAACATCAGACACCCTCGCCCAGGCGACCCAGCCGGGGTTGATCAGACCCCGACTTGCGTCCCAGCAGCAACCACCCACGGATCAGCCCTCTTAATCCAAAGCCACCTAGTGGCTTTCTCTGCGGCTTCGCTTGAGGATTGAATGGCCCTCTTCTTTGCCAGCCCTGTTATGCCCAACTGGTTGAGGACTTTGCAGAGTGAACATCCTGCAAAGCCTCTACAACCCACCTCTATGGGCTCATAGTATGTCTTCCAGCCTATGTCCTGGCACATCTCCACCAGTTCCTGGTACTTTGTGCATTTCCTCTCATTAGCCTCTTCAATACGCTCTTCCCAGGGCACTGTCAGCTCCAGAATGATCAGCTGTTTTTCACTTCGGAGCATTCAATTGATAGGTGTATCTGGTACAGGTAACTGCAGATGCTGGTTTAAACCGAAGATAGACACAAAATCCTTGAATTATTGACAGGCAGCATCTCTGGAGAGAAGGGATGGGTGACGTTTTGTGTCAAGACCCTTTTTCAGACATTCTTCAGTCTGGAAAAGTAGGTATGTTACAAAACGTACCTTTACCGGTGCTGCACTTCTGCCGCACCCCGTGTGCGCGACTTTCGCGCCTTGCAGAGGGGGGCGGGCTTAAAGTGCCGTTTTTCAACAGGCAGGACAAATCGATGAATGTCGGGCGATTTGGTTGCTGAAGAAAAATCGCTCCGACATTTCATCAATGGTGGTATTTTTAAATTACTCTACATTATTTATTAACTAGAGTAATTTAAAAATCACCTTCAAAAGCCGTGAGCGCAGAGAACCGGAAGCATTTTCCGTAGGGGAGAAAAAAAGGTAAATACTTTATTTTTATATTAAAAGTTGGTTTTTCGGGAGGCATTAATAATATTTTTATGTTGCGAAATGGGATCTAAAAAAATGTATGAACCCCCAGTATTTTTCCCCCCGACTTCACCGCTAACCGCAACGTTCCAATCCACCGCATTCCACTAAAACCCACTCGCTAGTTGATTTAAATGGCCATTAATTTACAGAAATCAAACACTAAATTCCTTCCATTTGGCTCAGAAATTCATGAAAATTAGATTTTAAAATTATGTTATATTGTGGATTATTGCGTGAATGTTATTTGGACACTTAGGCAATTTTTAAAAAGTTTATCTTTTCTTAAGAAATTGATAGATGTTTAGATCTACTCATTGAATTTTGTAATTAGCTACAATTAGATAACTAACTAATTATATGCTTTAATTTCAGGTAATCCAAGTAAGATTGTTTAATATTTGTTTCAGAATGCTTCAATCTATAATAACTGAAAATTTCATTGAGTTCTCTTAATTTTTAAGAATGTTATGGACTTTTAACTTTTCCAGATCACAGCTTTTGAGTTAAGTCAATTGAAAGGCAATGGGAAGCAAGATGCTCATTTCCGAGTATGAAAATGGCCATAACTTTCTTAATACTGAAGATATGAAAGTAAATTAGGTGTCAAATTAAACTTCTTTTTATGCTTTATCTGATGGGATAAATTGCAGACTTGATTTTTAAAATCTCAAAATTTTGTAACATTGCTAGGAGAAGGGTCTCAATTTGAAACGTCACCCATTCCTTCTCTCCAGAGATGCTGCCTGTCCCGTGGAGTTACTCCAGAGTTTTGTGTCTGTCTTCAATTGATAGGTACTTGGAAACTCAGGCCTACCCACCTGGAATGAATGGATGTGCACTCTGACGCGCTCACTGAATCTGCATCACGTGCACTGAATGCAAATTAGAATGAAGAAATGCTTGGGAAAAACTACTTCCCCTGTTGGGACTACATGGTCCCAGCACAACAAAATGATGGTTTCATAGAAACATAGAAACATAGAAATTAGGTGCAGGAGTAGGCCATTTGGCCCTTCGAGCCTGCACCGCCATTCAATATGATCATGGCTGATCATCCAACTCAGTATTCCGTACCTGCCTTCTCTCCATACCTTCTGATCCCCTTAGCCACAAGGGCCACATCTAACTCCCTCTTAAATATAGCCAATGAACTGGCCTCAACTACCTTCTGTGGCAGAGAGTTCCAGAGACCCACCACTCTCTGTGTGAAAAAATTCCTTCTCATCTCGGTCCTAAAGGATTTCCCCCTTATCCTTAAGCTGTGACCCCTTGTCCTGGACCTCCCCAACATCAGGAACAATCTTCCTACATCTAGCCTGTCCAACCCCTTAAGAATCTTGTAAGTTTCTATAAGATCCCCTCTCAATCTCCTAAATTCTAGAGAGTATAAACCGAGTCTATCCAGTCCTTTCTTCATAAGACAGTCCTTTCTCCATAAGACAGGAATCAATCTGGTGAACCTTCTCTGCACTCCCTCTATGGCAATAATGTCCTTCCTCAGATTTGGAGACCAGAACTGTACGCAAGACTCCAGGTGTGGTCTCACCAAGACCCTATACAACTGAAGTAGAACCTCCCTGCTCCTATACTCAAATCCTTTTGCTATGAAAGCTAACATACCATTCGCTTTCTTCACTGCCTGCTGCACCTGCATGCCTACTTTCAGTGACCGGTGTACCATGACACCCAGGTCGCGCTGCATCTCCCCTTTTCCTAATCGGCCAAAGTTTTTCTCTCTAAAACTTTCTAAAGAAGTATCAAGGTATCAGGTATCAAGCTAGCACCCAACATCACACTAAAATTATTACTAATGGACAGAGCTTCTATATGTGAATGATAGTGCAGATGCTGCCTGACCCGTTAAGTTACACCAGCACTTTGTGTCTATCGTTGGTGTAAACCAGCATCTGCATTTCTTTGTTTATAGCTTCTGTATATGCATTCTGAATCCTATTACTAGTGAAATTGTCATCATACAATGATGCGGTATTGGTCTATTATTGTCACGTATTGTGGATAGAGGTAAACAATTTTGTTGATAGCACCAAAGATGGAGAATGTATTGGACACCAAACACGCAGAATAAAGAATAATAACACGGTAGTGCAGGGGAGCGGCACGGTGGCGCAGAGGTAGAGATGCTGCCTTACAGCACCAGAGACCAGGGTTCAATCCTGTCTACGGATGCTGTCTGTACGGAGTTTGTACGTTCTCCCCGTGACCTGTGTGGGTTTTCTCCAGGATCTCCAGTTTCCTCCCACACTCCAAAGACACACGGGTTTGTAGGTTAAATGGTTTGGTTTAATTGTAAATTGTCCTCAGAGTGTGTAGGAGAGTGTTAGTGTGCGGGAATCGCAGGCTTGGCGAGCCAAAGGACCTGTTTCCATGCTGTATTTCTAAACTAATATAAACAAGTTTTTTTTTGTTTTTTTTATTAGAAGCAAGTACATAATAAAAACATTTCATGTATAAAGGTCACACATTGCTAATATTATCAATATTATCAATTATTTAATGACTCTGCTTCTATATATATTTTTATATATAGATAGAAAATAATAAAGAAAGAGAAAAAAAAGCATATATACAAGTTTTGAGTAGTGATTATATTTTATTTATGTAGGACATCATTAGATAAAGAAATAGCAAAGAGGGTTCAGGAAGATCATACCACATTAATTATCTGCACAATATATCTGGCTGAATAAATTGCATGCTCTGCTAATCATGATTCTTGAATTATTGACAGGTGTAAAAAAAAAACTGGACAATTTCCATATGAGAGAAAAAATTGGTGCCTGAAAAGCTGGACTGTCTGAGTTAATCATTAGACTCTTGATATTACACTAAGTAGGTGAACTGTAAATCAAACTCTATCAATGTGGTGTAGGGCAAAATACACTGTGGAGATGTGGCTGTCTGGAATACACATTCATTGAATTCCCTGGTTGTATTGAGTGCAGGTTGAATCAGATCGTGTTCAATGATGCGAGAAAATGAGGAAGTTAGAACTAGGGACTGGATGTCAAGTATCCCGACAAGCTTTGGGAGTTTGCTCCTAGATAGAGAGAGACAAAGAAAGGCTGGGATCAGGAGAACAAAGAAGCACTGTAAAAATGGTCACATGATGGACATCTGGTGAGAGTAGAGCTGAAGGTAACTTCATGGCTATGTAGTGTGGCCTTGAGAAGATAAGGTGTTTTGGAACGGCCATTTTGCAAAGGAACTGTATGATAAGAATGAAAATATGAACAGGCAACATAATTAAGAACTCTCTAGCCTAATAAGGAGCAAAGATGCATTTTATTTATTCAGCACTTGGATGAGTGACAACTTGAAATGATTGACGTCAGAATTGTGAGAGTCTTGGGTTAGAACAAGGGCTTCCTTTAGGAGTTTGAAGAAAAAAAATAGTATAAAAGAAGGACAGTCTAGGACTTTAGGAGCAACAACGAGGGAACAACAATGGCAAGTAGAAGGGACCTGAGTTCGAAGCTCAGAAAAGACTATCGCCTACAAACATAGTGAATCTGGGTAATATCTAAGCCCAAGTCATGAGTTTCGTGATTTAGTTTTAAAAGTGATAGTAATGGTGATAGTTGAAATAGTAAAGTAAATGAGAAGTGATTAGAAGTCAATTGTTTGCATGCATGTTTAAGTTACTCAAGTGTTAATAAAGATTTTACTTCGGAGTCATTTGAGTGACTACGTGAAGACGCCGCCAGCACGCATGCGCGACATATCGTCGAACGCATTGCGAAGCAACAGGCAGGAGGAGCGCTGCTCCTCCAGCGTAAGTTTAAAAACAGCCCGCAGGTAAGTACTTACCAGTCTGAAGTCGTTTGTTGGCTCTGTGTGCTGTTGTTTTTCAGAGCGCACCATGGAGTCCAGAAAGTCAAGACGAGCCGCTGCTAAAGTTGCTGCTGAGGAAGGAGGCAGCGGCGTCCGAGTTCTCCTGAGCTGCTGGTTCAAACCGCAGCCCCCGACTTCACACCGCTACAGCCCGCAGGTGCTCCTGGGACTGGCGGCAAAACCACCCGGACGTCGGGCAGGTCCGCTGACTCAGCTGAGTCCAGACCGGAGGACACCCTGCCCGCGGGAAGCGACAGCGGTCGACTATCCCGCATGGAGCGGATGGTGGAGCAGTTGCTCCAACGTGACCTGCTACAGCAGGGGCAGAGTCACAGTGGGTATCCTAGCAGACCCACGGCAGCATCCTTTTCAGGACTGCCAAATGTCTCATCCTCTTTGCAGGGGAGCATTAGGAGTCAGAACTGGGCTGACTCTGAAGATGGAGGTATGGCTGAAGATATGACAATGCTAGGGGGGCCAGAAGAGGAGCTATTGGGTATGGTCACAAAATTTGCGATGCCTACCCAAAAAAGGGCTGCCGTTACATCCAAAGTTGGCAGCCAGTATCAATTGCAAGGCAACAAACCAACTACAAGAGCAAGCCATCAATGACACGGCAGCAAAGTACTTAGCTCCGGAGAATTGCGTCTCCCTCAACGTGCCTGCTGTTAACAACCCCATTTGGGGTAATATGAGCCCTGGGATAAGGAGCCAAGAAGTCAAACTCCAAAAGATCCTTAAACTGCTGGCTGCTGGGATTATGGCCGTTGCCAGGACAGTGGATGGAGTTGATATGCCGGAGGAGCTGCAGGACGCGCTAGCTCTCCTATGTAACACTCAATATGAGATCAACAGTTACAGGAACAGTGTCTTCCGGCCTGCACTCAACCCCAAGTTCGCGGGGTTATGCAGAGCTAGCAGTGCACAGCCGCCAACATTGCTATTTGGGGACAACCAGCCGAAACAGGTCAAAGACCTCGATGAAGAGGCGAAGGCAATTGGTATGATTAAGGTGCCAGCTGCCACCAAGTCCTCATACCAGCGGCGGCAGCACCCCTATCCATCCACCAGCAGACAACGCTACAGCGATAGACCACCTGCTGGTGAAAGCTCAAAGGCCGGACAACCTGCTCAACGGTCTTTTTTAGACCATGGCCCGGCACGGCCTTCTTGGAAGATACGCCAACCCCACACCGCAGCACGTCCACACCACAAGAAACAAGGACAGAGGCAACCAACGCAGCACCGCCGGTAACCATGGAGGTAGGTGGGTCTGGTTGCCTCATGAACATCGCATGTTTAGACACGGTTTAGGGGATGGTTGCACTTGTTTCGGGATGCATGGAGCACTTTAACTACTGATCCTTTCATACCGGAAAATATTCAGGGATATAAAATTGAATTTGTTCACAAACTCTTCCCCTGTTCAGCATACACCTAGTCAGAAGTTTGTACTTTCACAGAAAGAAAAGACAGAAGGTCATGCTGAACTCTTAAGACTAAATTCAAAAGGGATAATTGAGAAAACCAAAAGAGAGTCTGATAAGTTTGTATCGAACATTTTCACTAAAAATAAAAAAGACGGTGGATGCCGCATCATCATAGATTTGACTGAACTGAATACTTTTGTGCAGTATGCCCATTTCAAAATGGAAACCTTTGTCACGGCCAAACAACTAATTTCCAATAGGTACTTCATGGTTTGCATCGACCCAAAGGATGCATACTATTCAGTACCAATAGACAAGGATCATGGCAGATGTTTGAAATTTGTCTGGATGGGGCAGCTCTGGCACTACCTAATGGATTGTCATCAGTGCCCAGACTGTTTACTAAATTATTAAAACCAGCTTTAGCGTGTCTCAGGAAACAAAAACATATTGTTATGGCTTACCTCGATGATATTTTAATCATGGGAAAAACTTTGGAGTTGGCCAAACTGGCCGTCTCAGCCACTGAGCACCTATTTCAAAAGCTGGGATTTGTCATTCATTCAGATAAATCAAAATTGATGCCTTCTACTATCTATGCTATTTGGGTTTCACAATTGATTCTGTTCATATGTCTGTCACTTTGGCACCAAACAAAGCGTCAGACTTGATAGAAGCATGCAACAGCCTTACTGGCATCAGGAAACCATCTGTTCAGCAAGTGGCCAGAGTGATTGGGAAGTTAGTGGCTGCCTTTCCAGCCACACAATTTGGCCCACTACATTACCAAATCCTACAAAGGCAAAAATAGCAGCACTCAAGCACCATGCGGGCCATTTTGACAGGCCAATGCAATTACCAGGGAAAGCAAAATTAGAATTACAATGGTGGATAGACAATGCACGACATTGCTCTAACCCCATCATTATCATAAATCCCTCGGTTATACTACAAACTGATGCCAGCACAAAAGGTTGGGGAGCAACTAATACCACCTCCAGTTGTGGTGGTAGATGGAGTGCACATGAATTAACTCTACTTCTGGCACTAGGAATTAATTATCTAGAAATACTGGGAGCATTTCAGGGACTCCGGGCTTACTGTTTGGACATGCACCATCTGCACATACGTTTACAGATTGACAATACCACTGTGGTGGCTTATATCAATCATATGGGTGGAATAAAGTCGATATCCTGTGACGAATTGGTCAATACAATCTGGCACTGGTGCCTAGAAAGAAACATTTGGATATCAGCCACTTACCTTCCAGGTAGGCTAAATACAGTGGCGGACACCAGGTCATGCAAATTTACTGACAACACCGAATGGATGTTGGAGCGAAAAGTGTTTGCCGACATTGTAGATCAGTATGGAATTTCAGATATCGACCTTTTTGCTTCCAGACTCAATCACCAAATATCAACATATGTTGCTTGGGAACCAGACCCTGGGGCAGTAGCGATGGACGCTTTCTCGCTACACTGGGGGGATTTGCTTTTCTATGCATTTCCCCCCTTCTGCCTCATCAGTCGGGTCTTGCAAAAAATTAAACAAGACTCCGCATCGGGTATTCTGGTTGTTCCCGACTGGCCTACTCAACCATGGTTCCCTGTGGTACTAGACATGGCCACAGTACCTTGCATCCCACTAAATAAATAAATATTGGTACACCCTGTGACAGGGGAAAGTCACCCGTGCCATGACCAGATAAACCTGTTTGTTTGCAGGATTTGAAAAGGCCACTTCTGGATTATGGACTCTCCGACCGAACAATCAATGTCATCACAGCATCGTGCAGGGAGTTGACCAGAAGACAATACCTCACTTACGTGAAGAAATGGGAAGTGTTCTGCTCAAAAACGAACACCACATATGACACAGCCACCATCACGGAAGTGCTGGAGTTCCTGGCAAGCCTTCATTTCGATGAGAGTTTGAGCTATAGTGCCATCAACTGTGCCAGGAGTGCCATGTCCAACTATCTTGGGCGAGGTTGCGATCACCTTGCAGTGGGATCTCACCCTTTGGTGTCAAAATTAATGAGGGGGATATTTAATTCAAATCCCCCCAGGCCCAGATATTCCCAGACTTGGGATATCAGCATTGTATTAACCATGCTCCGAGGGTGGGCACCAATAATGGGTCTTTCATTGGATAAACTGACCTACAAAATGGTCATGCTGATGGCACTCGTAACGGCACAACGGGTCCATTCCCTACATAAGCTAAGGATGGACGCCATGAACATATCCAATAGCAAGGTAACTTTCTTTATACAGGGGTTACTCAAGCAAGACAGGCCCGGATCATCTGGCCAAAAATTGGATTTCCTGGCCTATCCCTTAGATTGCCGTCTATGTATGGTGACCCACATTTTACGCTACATAGAGGTCACTAAGAGTCTCAGGGGCACGTAGAGGGCTTTGCTCATTAGCCATAAACGCCCTCATCATAGAGTCACCGTGCAAACCATTTCCAGATGGTTAAGGGTGGTATTGGGTGTAGCGGGGGAGGACACTAACGTATTTAAATCTCACTCCACCAGGGCTGCATCCACATCAGCGGCAAGGATGATGGAAGTTCCAATGGACCACATCCTTGCAACAGCGGGTTGGAGTAATGAAAAAACCTTTCAGCGGTTTTACAATAAACTCATGGCCGCGCCTGAGACGTTTGCGGAAACAATATTAAGTTCTGTTTCCCCGATGTAAGGGCATTATTGTTTGGTATTGTAGAATAAATACCTTTTTGTTTTTCAGCACAGTTTCATGTCTGAAATACGTTAACATACTCCTCCATTTCTCGTAATGGCAGTGTGTGAGCATGGACTCGTTCCAGGGCATGAAATCACAGAGCTTTGAAATCTTCATGTAGTCACTCACGAAGTAAAATAGTAAGATTAAATGAAAACTTACCAGTTTGAAGTTAGATTTTTATTTTATGAGGAGTTATGATGAGGGATTACGTGCCCTCCACTCCCAAACCCTCTATTATAAAGCTCAACTGGTATGCTAGTTCTCTTATCTTACTATGTTAGTCAACTCTCGTATCTGTGATTTCACACCGCTGCTTTGAAGAATGTCGCGCATGCGCGCTGGCGGGGTCTTCGCGTTATCCCTCATCGGAACTCCTCATAAATAAAGATCAAACTTCAAACTGGTAAGTTCTCATTTAATCTTACTATCAAGTTGTACTAAACATTGGTTTAGAGTATTTTGTCGACATGTCAGTTGATACCCCTATAGAGGTAATAGGGTCAACAAAGTTAAACACTGGAGATAACTATGCATCATGGATAATGGACTAAATTCACAAACTTATTCAAATATTACTGATGAACAAAGTGAGCCAACAGCTCGATGTGTTTCGTAGCTCTGCAGGCTTGAAACTGTTTCGAAAACTATCAAGAGGTAGATTGGAAGATTGGTAATTCATTCTTAACAGATGAGAGGACCGTTCAAGAGTCTGATAATGGCACAGAAGATGCAGTTTGTGAATCTGGTGATATCGAGTATCAAGCTTTGTATCCTCCAGGTGATGTGAGAGGAGAGAAGAGAGAATGACCAGAGGGTGAGCAGTCCTTGATATTGTTGGTTGCTTTCCTTCGGCAGCATGAAATGTTGATGGAGTTGATGGGGTGGAATTAGCTTGCATGATAGACTGGGCAGCATGCACGCCTCTCTGAAGTTTCTTTTTTTTAAACTAAAAATAGATATTTTTAAGCATTTACAATACAATTTACAACACCGGGGTCCAGAAAGCCTTGATGAATGTTTGAATGGACATCCCAATACAAATAAATTAATATCTTATATTTATAATATCCTCTTAGATACTGAGGTTCCGTCTTCAGAATCATAGAGACGAGCATGGGAGGACGTTGGCTCAACCCATAATGAAAGACACATGGGATGAAAGCTTACAATATATAAATCACTGTTTGTTAAATGCTAGACACTCCTTGATACAATTCAAAATACTATGTAGACTACATTATTCGAAGGCAAAATTAAATAGGATTTTTCCAAATTTTTCCCCTCTCTGTGATGGATGTCAATTTCGAGAAACCAACTTAACGCATACCTTTGTAACGTATGAAAATTCAAAATTTCTGGGTGGACATTTAAAAAATTATTTCTGAAGTTATCAATATCCAACTGGACCCAGAGCCAAAATTAATAATATAAGGATTATCAGAACATAGCACAAACATTATGATAAGTCAGAGACAGTTTCTTGACTACAATCTGATAACTGCAAAAAAATTAATAATCAAATTTTGTAAAATTTTGAAAGAGTGAATTGGTTTAACACAAAATCAGCATTGAAACCTGAGTTTGGGATTGGATGAATAGCTATACTCAACATTTCCTGGATCTTTCTCCACAATCTTGTTATTGGTAGTTTCGTTTTGTGCCTCCATTTTCCTTTATTAGTTTCTCTCATCTTTTTTCTCTCTTTATCTTTATTCTTTAAAAAAATTATTTAAAAAAAACTGAAACCATGTAAGAAATCTGTAATTAAATTGTCGTTTATTATATGTATACATGCTTCTAAAAAATAGTTTAAATACAATTTACAACACCAAATAACTCAAAACAAAACCCCACCAACACAATACAAGTAAAACTAATATTCCTTAAACAACCACTTATTAAGGATGCAATCCACTCCCCGCAGTGCACAGCGGTCCTGGAAATTCCCCAGGGCACCCGTGGACAGCGCGTAGTCCATCTCTAGTACCACCCTGGCGCGGACATAACCTCGGAAAAAGGGCAGGCAGCCGGCTCGGGCAGAGCCCTCTTCCTGGCGGCGTGCCACGCGGATGGGCAGCTTGGTCAGGCCTAGGAGCAACCCAACCAGGACGTCTTCAGCTCTACCCCCCCCTGTGGTTTCTTGCTGGGCAGAGCAGCTGCCTTACCAAACTGTGACCCATCGTGATAAGATGCTTGCTACGGTCCATCTGTAGAAGTCGGACAAAGTTATTGGAGACATGTAAACTCCTTAGCCTTCTGAAGAAGTAGAAGCATTGGGCCTTATCAATGATGTGGTTAGACAATATCAAATTGTGGTGATATTTACACCTGGAAACCTGGGTTCTGCACTAATTCTGTTCCAGCATCATGACACAGATTCGGGTCTGTACTCCGCCCTGCTTCCTGAAGTCAATGGCCAGCTCTATAATTTTCCTGACATTGAGGGAAATATTTTTATGTTGATAAACTGCTTCTAAACTCTATCTCCTTTCTTATCCTCTCTCTTCGTGGTTTGAAATGTGTCCAACTATGGTAGTGCCATTTGCAAAATCATAAATGGAGATAAAGCAGAATTTGGCTGCGCTGTCATGAGCATAACGAGAGTATGGGACTGAGGACATAGCTTTGCGGTGCACTGCTGTTGTGAATTATTGAGGAGAATGCTTTTTGCCTCTCCTTACTGATTGTGGTCAGTGGGTCAAGAAGTCAATGATACAGTTGCAAAGAGGGGTGCTGAGATCTCGGTCCAGGTGTTTGGAGATGGGTTTGGTTGAATTATAGTCAATAAAATAGTAAGATTAAATGAGAACTTACCAGTTTGAAGTTTGATCCTTATTTTATGAGGAGTTACGATGAGGGATTTCGTGAAGACCCCGCCAGCAAGCATGCGCGACATTCTTCAAAGCAGCGGTGTGGAATCACAGATAACAACAATGACTGAAGATAGTAAGATTAAGAGACTCTAATATACCAGTTGACCTTATGATAGAGGGTTGGGAGCGGAGGGCACGAAATCCCTCATCGTAACTCCTCATAAAATAAGGATCAAACTTCAAACTGGTAAGTTCTCATTTATTTCTTACTATTTTACTTCGGAGTCACGTGAGTGACTTCGTGAAGATCTCAAAGCTCTGTGATTCCATGCCCTGGACCACGTCCATGCTCACACACTGCCGTAATACTGATGGAGGAAGTATGTTAACGTATTTCAGACTTGAACAAGCTGAAAAATAATAATGTATTTATTAATACAAAACAAAAACCCCTGAATTCGGGGACAAACGTTTAGGGAACAGCACTTAAAACTGACTCCGCAAAGGTTTGTTATAAAACCGCTGAAATGTAGTTTCACTGGCCCAGCCTGCTGTTGCGAGGACATGATCCATGGGTACCTCCATGGTCCTCGCTGCTGATGTGGATGCAGCCCTGGTAGAATGAGATTTAAACATGTTAGTGTCTATACCTGCTCACCCAATACCACTCTGAGCCACCTGGAGATAGTCTGCACCGTCACCCTGTGATGTAGGTTTTTATGGCTGATAAACAGTCCCGTCTCCATTTTCCTGATGGTGTGTGTGACATTAATCTAATGTCGGATATAGGTGGCTATACAGAGTCGAACATCAACGGGGTATGCTACAAATTCCAATTTCAGGCCAGTAGTTCCAGGCCTGTGTGGTTTAAGTAAATCATCTATAAAGAAAGTCACTTTATTGGGGTCGAGACCATTCTATCCAGTTTTAGTTTCTGTAGTGTCTGGACCCATTGTGCTGTGGTCAGTGCCATTAACATCACCACTTTGAAGGTGAGTTTGTCCAGTGGTAAATCCATCATAGGCAACCAGCTCCTGAGTAGGGACAACACAACTCCAATATCCCAGGTGATATTATATCGTGGTCGAGGAGGGTTGGAATTGAATATACCCCTCATGAATTTGGATACCAGCTGGTGAGATCCCACTCCAATGTTGAGATAGGATGATAGTGCACTCCTGGCACTGTTTATGGCATTGTAACTGAGGGGCTCATCAAAATGAAGGCCCGTGAGGAATTCCATCACATTGGTAATCGTAGCGGAGTTGTAGGTGGTCTTGGTCCGACTACAGAAGGCCTCCCACGTTCATTATGTGGGTGAGATACTGCTTCCTTGTCGACTCTCTGCACGATGCTGTGATGATGTCCATGGTTCTTGTAGACAGCCCAAATTCAACAACGACCTCTTCAGAACCTGCAAGCCAACAGGTTCAGATGACCATGGCATGGATGATATTCCCCTGTTATGGGATCGGTCACCAAATTCGGGCATTTGGTAACCTGAATCCATGGTTCTTTCATCATGCTGAGGACCACCGGGTACCATGGTTGTGTGGGCCAGTCGGGTATTATCAGTATACCTGATGCAGAAACTGGTTGTATTTTCTGCAATACCTGACTGATGAGGCAGAATGGGGGAAATGCATAGAAAAACCATTTCCCCCAATGTAGCGAGAATGCGTCCATCGCCACTGCCCCAGGATCTGGTTCCCAGGAGACATATGTTGGTATCTGATGGTTCAACCTGGACGCAAAGAGGTTGATATCTGGTGTTCCATATTTGGCTATAATTTTAGCAAATATTTGGGGGTTCAACATCCACTCAATGTTGTCATTAAATACTCGTGACCTGGTGTCCGCCACTGTATTGAGCTTACCCGGAAGGTATGTAGCTGATATCCAAATATTTCTTTCAATACACCAGAGCCAGATTAAATTAGCCAATTCATCACAAGTTATTGACTTGATACCACCCATATGGTTTAAATATGCCATCACTGTGGTATTACCTATTTGAAGACGGACATGTGTATGATGCAGATTAGTGCAGTAAACCCACAGCCCGTGAAATGCTCCCAGCATTTCCAAATAGTTTATACCTTGTGATTGAAGAAGAGTAGACTCGTGCAAATCCCATCTGCTGCCACAACTAGAAGTGGTGTCGGTAGCTCCCCAGCCCTGGGCGCTAGCGTCGGTTTGTAACACGACTGATGGGTTGGATATAATGATGGGATTAAAACAATCACGGACATTGCTAATCCACCATAGTAGCTGAATTTTTGCCTTGTTTGGCAGCTGCATAGGTCTGTCAAAATAGCTCTTTGCAAGTTTTGATAGTGTAACGGGCCAAATTGTGCAGCTGGAAAAGTAGCTACAAGTTTCCCAATCACCTGGATAGTGAAAATCATATGACTGGTGTTTATTGTGAATCCCAGATAGTCCATAATCCCAGCGGGGTTGAACTAGGGTTTATCATCTGGATGGATGACAAACCCTAGTTTCTCGAATAATGATTTGGTAGCTGTTACTGCTAATTTACCTAATTCCAAAGTTCTTCCCCCAATTAAAATATCATCTGGATATACCACGACTATGTGGTTTTGTCTTCTTAGAGACGCCAATACTGGTTTTAGTATTTTGGTAAATAACCTAGGGGCTGTTGTAGGCCCAATTAGGTAGGGCTTTGTATTGCCATAGTTGCCCCATCCAAACAAATTTTAAGTATTTCCGGTGATGCTCCCGTGTAGGTACTGAATAGTATGCATCTTTTAGATCGATGCAGGCCATGAAGCACCCTCTGGAAATCAGTTGCTTAGCCGTTTCAAATGTTTCAATCTTGAAATGAGTATATTGAACAAAGGTATTCAAGTGGGTTAAATCAATGAATCTTTTTTGGTTTTGGTAAAGATGTTAGATACGAACTCAAGAGGTTAATGTGTCATTTTTCTATAACCCCCTTGGTATATAACCTTAATAGCTCCGCATGTCCTTCCATTGTTTTTGTGAAAAAGTGCAAATTTCCTGTTAGGTACATGCTGAGCTGGGGGAAGATGGCCATTTATGAATTCAATTTTATAACCCTGAATACTTTGTAATATAAAAGTGTCAGAAGTTATAGAACCCCATGCATCCCAGAATGTACGCCACCTCCCTCCTACTGGTGAGGTTATGCATGCAGCACTCCCAAGAGAACCAGAACCCCTTACCTCCATAGTTACCGGCGGGGCTTGTTGTACTGGCCTTTCTTGGGTCTTTGTGTTGCTGGGATGTGGGGTTGGCGCATCTTCCAGGCTCGTCGCTGTGGGCCCTGTCCTAAAAAAGGCTTTTGTTGGTAGGGCGCGACTGGAGGGTTGGTTCTAGTTGCCCTGTCGGTTTGAACCCGAAGCCTGTTCGATGTTGCATAAGGATGCTGTCTGTGATACGCCGATGGTCTGCTCGAGGATGGTGGTTTCATCAACCCGACCGCTTTTGCTTCCTCATCCAGGTCTTTTACTTGTTTAGGCAGGTCTTCAACGGACAACTAGGTGGCGGCGTTACATTGGCTTTACACAAACCCGCAAATTTTGGGTTTCGTGTTGGACGGATGGAGCTTTTGAGAAAGCAGTTGATCTCAAACTGAGTATTGCATAGCAACGCTAGTGCATCCTGCTGCTCCTCCGTCATGTCCGTCCCGTCTATGGACCTGACAAAGGCAGTAATGCCTGTGGTCAATAATTTCAGGATTTTTTGTAATTTTAATTCCTGGGCCCTCATCCCAGGACTGATGTTGCCCCAGATGGGTGTGTTGACGGTGGGGACATTGAGCGACACACAATTTTCCGGAGCTTTGTATTTGTTAATAGTCTCCGACAGCACATGTTCCTGCAGCTGGTGTGTGGTTAAATAATTGATGCTGGCCACTAGCCTATGTTGAAGAGGTTGCCTTGAGTGTGCTGGTTGGGCGAACTTCAATACTACTTCGAGAAGTTCCTCTTCAGGCATCTCTTGCAACACAGGTTCTTGCGCCAACCCCTCTTCAACGTTAGCTAATGGCTGACTTCTGGCACTCCCTATTGAAGAGGGAGAGATGTTCAGTAGTTCTGCTGTGTGTCTGGTTGATCCCAAAGACACACGCTCTTGATGGAAAAGGTCCCTTTCGAGCAGCCGCTCCACCATTCACTCCATTCGAGGTATGCGACCGTCGCCTGCGGGGCTACCTGATGTGTGTTTTTCCACCGGTCTGCGATCTGGCGGACTGAATCGGTGGTGAGTCGGTGTCAGCCGCTCCTGCGGGCCTACACGACTTCCATGTTGATTTCCCACTGGTCCGCGTTCTGGCAGACTGAAGCGGTGGTGAGTCGGTGCCGGCCGCTGCAGCGGGGCTACTCTACTTCGGTGTGGTTTTCCCTCTGGTGACCTGTAATAGTGGGGAAGTGGAACGTGCCGTTGAAACAGGTACTGACTTACGCACCTTTTTACCGCCGGCCCGGTTCTGTTCGGGTTGAAGCGGTAGGGAGTCGGGGTCTTGCCTACCCTGCTCCCGCGGGGTCCTCCTGCCAGTGTGCAGCTCCCTGGCCTGCTGTGGTGGAGAGTCGGGTCCTGCCGACTGAGCGGGGCTCCCCGACTTCCGCGCTCTTTTCCCGGCCAGTGGTACGGGTGCTGCCGGTGTAGCGGACAGCTCCGGGGATATCGACCGCTGACTTCCATCCAAAGTCTTCGATGCAGCCTTTATATTACTCCTCCTTTCCATCGTTTCTGAAACTAACCAGCTCAAGGTTTGTAAAACTTACCTGAGGGCCTTTTTGAAGCTGCCAGTAGAGGAGCGCACTACTCCACCACCCCAGCTGTCGACTGCAAATGTGAGCAACGATATGTCGCGCATGCGTGCTGGCGGGGTCTTCACGAAGTTACTCACATGACTCCGAAGTAAAATCGGAATCTAATGTAGGCATGCTTCTTATCCAAATGTTCCTGGGATGGCTGTCGGGCCAAGGAGATGGCATCTGCCTTGTACCTGCAGCAGTGGTAAGTGAACTGTCGTGGATCTAGACTGTCTGGGAAAGACACAAAACGCTGGAGTAACTCAGCGGGACAGGTGGCATTTCTGTACAGAATGAATGGGTCACACTTTGTGTTGAGACCCTTCTTCAGACCTTCTTCGGTCTGGGCAAGAGTCTCAACCCGAAACGTCACCCATTCCTTTTACCCAGAGATGCTACCCGTCCCGCTGAGTTACTTCAGCGCTTTGTTTTATATCTTTGGTGTAAACCAGCATCTGCAGTTCCTTCCTGCACACGACTGTCTGGGAGGCTGGAATTGATGTGCGTTATAACCAGCCTCTCAAAGCACTTCACTGTGCTATTCTTGCTATTGAGGGAGTGCAGTGTAGGTTCACGAGGTTAATTCTCAGGATGGCGGGACTGTCATATGTTGGTAGAATGGAGCGGCTGGGCTTGTATACTCTGGAATTTAGGATGAGAGGGGATCTAATTGAAACATATTAGATTATTAAGGGTTTGGATATGCTAGAGGCAGGAAACATGTTTCCGATGTTGGAGGAGTCCAGAATCAGGGGCCACAGTTTAAGAATAAGGGGTAGACCATTTAGAACAGAGATGAGGAAAAACTTTTTCACCCCGAGAGTTGTGAATCTGTGGAATTCTTTGCCTCAGAAGGTGGTGGAGGCTGGTTTTCTGGATTCTTTCAAGAGAGAGTTACTGTACATAGAGCTCTTAAAGATAGTGGAGTCATTGGATGAGAAGGCAGGAATGGGGTACTGAATGTGGATGATCAGCCATGATCACAGTGAATGGCGTTGCTGGCTTGAAGAGCCGAATGGTCTACTCCTGCACCTATTGTCCATTGTCTGTTGTCTATTGTGGTGGATGTCAGAGCTACAGACAATGGTCGTTATTGCGCGTTTCCTTGTTTTTCTATGGCACCAGGATGATAGTGGCCTTGTTAAAGCAGTTGGGAACCATAGGTTGTTGTAGGGAAAGGTTAAAGATTGTTGAATACTCCTGACGGGATGTGGCCACAATAATGGACAACACATAGCTATTCACCATCACTACTCCATGAAACTACCCTCTCTGCAACTTCTCTGCATGAGCCATTGAACGTGAAAATCCCACAGTTCCTCTCAGCGATACAGTGCTACTCCAGGAGTTGTACTGTTTGAAGCTTTCCTGTCACTGTCAGGGGAAGCTATAAGCAATGACGTGAATCCCAATATATCTAATTGTAAAATTGTCTAAAAATCATATTTCACAAATCAAAAACACAGATGCTAGAAATTTGAAATAAAACAAAAATATTATCAACGGCATTAAAAATAATTAAACAAAATTCAAAAATATTATCAACGGCCACCATATATTAGGTGATGCAGAGGCAGAATATCTCTAAACTAAACTATACTAAACCTGATACTTAACTCTGTTCCTCTCTCCACAAATGGCTTCTTACCAGCTGAATTATTTTAGCATTTTCCATTTTTATTCAGCAACTCTGTTACATCAAGTATCAATAGGATTCTTATGGCTTTCTAAAGCTTAATATCTGCTTAAGATTGGACCGTCTGTCCCTGGAATTCCAGCTTATTTATGTCCTTTGTAATTCCTTCACATCGCCAAAGAGGCTTCATAATATGAAATGATTGAGAGTTCTGTTCCTAGATTATTGGAGGTCGGTGGGGGCACTGCGAGTCGGCTGCCCTGCCAGCAGCGTGTTCATTTTTTCTACGTTTTTTATTTTTTTTAGAATGTCCCAATGTGTGTTTTTAATGTTTCTCGGTGTGTCTTGTGTGGGGGGTGGTGTGGGGGGGTAAGGGGGAAACCTCACCTCCTCCATGGAGAGACGACTTTTTCCATGTCGTCTCCCTCGCGGCCTAACACAAAGGATCTGTGCGGCCTTTCCCAGGAGACGCACACGGGGCTTCAGCAGCGGGCGCAGCGTAGACCTTTTCATCGCAGAGCAAGCGAGCTCTCGCCAGGGGTCGCCGGAGGGGAGTGCTCCATTCGCTAGCCAAAACAGCCTGAAGCCGCGGTCTGCGGAGCTCCAGGTGGCGCGGTGTCCGGAGCCTGGGATCCCTCATTGGGGACCCTGGAGGAGAAGAGCTCCGACTGCCAGCCCGCAGTCTACTTCTAACCACGGGCGTGGCAGGGACTTACCATCTGGAGCAGGATCCCTCGCTGGGGATCCCTGGAGAAGGGCTCCGACCGCCGGCACTGCGGTCTGCGGTGCTTCTAACTGCGGCGCGGCGGGGACTTTAAATCTTCGACCGCCGGCCTGCGGCCTACACCATCTTGAAGCTACGGTCTCCGGTGGGGAAGCACCAATTCAGGGCTTACCCTGTCTGTAGCAATGTTACAAAATTTTGGGATTTAAAAAATCAAGTCTGCAATTTATCCCATCAGATAAAGCATAAAAAGAAGTTTAATTTGACACCTAATTCACTTCCATATCTTCAGTATTAAGAAAGTTATGGCCATTTTCATACTCGGAAATTAGCATCTTGTTCCCCATTGCCTTTCAATTGACTTAACTCAAAAGCTGTGATCTGGAACAGTTAAAAGCCCATAACTTTCTTAAAAATTAAGAGAACTCAATGAAATTTTCAGTTATTATAGGTTGAAGCATTCTGAAACAAATATGAAACAATCTTACTTGGATGACCTGAAATTAAAGCGTATAATCAGTTAGTTACCTAATTGTAGCTAATTACAAAATTCAATGAGTAGATCTAAACATCTATCCATTTCTTAAGAAAAGATAAACTTTTTTTAAATTGCCTAAGTGTCCAAATAACATTCACACAATAATCCACAATATAACATAATTTTTAAATCTCATTTTCATGAATTTCTGGGCCAAATGATAGGAATTTAGTGTTTGATTCCTGTAAATTAATGGCCATTTAAATCAACTAGCGAGTGGGTTTTAGTGGAATGCGGTGGATTGGAACGTTGCGGTTAGCGGTGAAGTCGGGAGGAAAAATATTGTTTGTCCATACATTTTTTTGGACCCCATTTCGCAACATGAAAATGTTATTAAAGCCTTCCGAAAAACCAACTTTTAATATAAAAATAAACTATTTACCTTTTTTTCTCCCCTACGCAAAATCCTTCCGGTTGTCGGCGCTCACGGCTTTTGAAGGTGATTTTTAAATTACTCTAGTTAATAAATAATATAGAGTAATTTAAAAATACCTTCATTCATGAAATGTCGGAGCGATTTTTCTTCCGCAACAAAATCGCCCGACACTGATCGATTTTTCCTGCCTGTGGAAAAACGGCACTTTAAGCCCACCCCCCCCCTGAAAGGCGCCAAAGTCACGTACACGGGGAGCGGCAGAACTGCAGCGCTGCTCAAGGTAAGTTTTGTAACATACCTACTGTTTGCATATCTGGCCACCTGCAGCGGCGACTGCGGAGGGTTGTGGTCCCGACCATGGCGGAAAATGGAGGAGGACTGACTAAACTTTCTGCCTTCCACCACAGTGATGAATGCTGTGGTGGATGTTTGTGTTAAATTTTTATTGTGTATTGTGTGTTCTTTTTTTTATTGTATCGCTGCTGGCAAGTTTCACTGCACTTTATTGTGCACGTGACGAATAAATCTGACTTGACTTGTTCATAACCCAGACTGTTTGTGAGCTGGAAATGAACATATTTTGCAGAGAGGAGAGGAGAGGAGAGGAGAGGAGAGGAGAGGAGAGGAGAGGAGAGGAGAGGAGAGGAGAGGAGAGGAGAGGAGAGGAGAGGAGAGGAGAGGAGAGGATAGATAGATAGATAGATAGATAGATAGATAGATAGATAGATAGATAGATAGATAGATAGATAGATAGATAGATAGATAGATAGATAGATAGATAGATAGATAGATAGATAGATAGATAGATAGATAGATAGATAGATAGATAGATAGATAGATAGATAGATAGATAGATGGATAGATGGATAGATAGATAGATGGATAGATAGATGGATAGATAGATGGATAGATAGATGGATAGATAGATGGATAGATAGATGGATAGATAGATGGATAGATAGATGGATAGATAGATGGATAGATAGATGGATAGATAGATGGATAGATAGATGGATAGATAGATGGATAGATAGATGGATAGATAGATGGATAGATAGATGGATAGATAGATAGATAGATAGATAGATAGATAGATAGATAGATAGATAGATGGATAGATAGATGGATAGATAGATGGCTGGATATCTAGATGGATAGATGGATAGTTGGCTAGATGGATAGAGACGGCTAGACACCTAGATGGCTAGACACCTAGATGGCTAGACACAGAGACAGAGGGAACAGAAGGAGTCAGCGGGAGACAGGGGGCGTCAGAGGGAGACAGGGGGAGACAGGGGGAGACAGGGGGAGACAGGGGGAGAGACAGGGGGAGAGACAGGGGGAGAGGCAGGGGGAGAGAGGGAGACGGGGAGACAGATAACGATCAAGTTCGCTAAAAGTGTCTACCACCAGCTGCACTGACTCAGTGAGTGAGAGTGTGATTGTTCTCAGTACTCCCATCTCTGCTCAACCCAACCCAGTCCCTGATTGTGACAGCTCTGTGGGAGCGTTGCTGGGGAGACAAAGCTCATGGAAATGTTCTATTCCCACCCAGCTGAAGATTCCTGCAGCCCCACAGCGGCTGACAAATCCATCCCCATCCATCCTGCCAATCCGCCAAACACTCGCTCGCATGTATAGTTTTTCCTACACATTAAAATAGTAAGATTAAATGAGAACTTACCAGTTTGAAGTTTGATCTTTATTTTATGAGGAGTTACGATGAGGGATTACGTGAAGACCCCGCCAGCACGCATGCGCGACATTCTTCAAAGCAGTGGTGTGAAATCACAGATGGCAACGTAGACTAACATAGTAAGATAAGAGAGAACTTCCATACCAGTTGATCTTTATAATAGAGGGCTGGGAGCGGAGGGCACGTAATCCCTCATCGTAACTCCTCATAAAATAAAGATCAAACTTCAAACTGGTAAGTTCTCATTTAATCTTACTATTTTACTTCGGAGTCACGTGAGTGACTACATGAAGATTTCAAAGCTCTGTGATTTCATGCCCTGGAAACTCCATGCTCACACACCGCTATGCTGGGATAAGAGGATGAACGTAATTCAGACATAACACCGGCTGAAAAATAAATGGATATTTATTCATACCAAACACAAAAATATATATCCCATGAAGGGTAAATTATTTGGCAGAGCTCAAAATTCTCCCTGCATAAGAGTCAGTGGAGGCCACGGGTTTATTATAAAAGCGATGAAACGTCCTCTCATTACTCCAACCCGCTGTGGCCAGGATGTGGTCCAATGGTACCTCCATCATCCTAGCCGCCGACGTGGATGCCGCCCTGGTGGAGTGAGATTTAAATATATTAGTGTCTATCCCCGCCGCATCCAGAACCACCCTTATCCATCTAGAAATGGTTTGCACCGTGACTTTGTGGTGAGGCTTTTTGTGGCTTATGAGCAAAGCTTTCTCCGTGCCCCTGAGATTTTTTGTGACTGAGATGTATCGTGATAATAAAGTGACAATGCAAAGTCGAGTATCTGCCGGGTAGGCTAGAAACTCTAAGGTATGTCCAGACGTTCCGGGTCGATCTTGTTTTAACAGTCCCTGCACATAAAAGGTGATTTTGTCATTGGATATGGACATGGCATCCAGATTTAATTTGTGCAGGGACTGGACCCGTTGTGCCGTGACGAGTGCCATGATCATTATCACCTTGTAGGTAAGCTTGTCCAGGGTAAGTCCTGAGTTAGGTGTCCATCCTCGCAGCATAGTTAATACTACGCCGATATCCCATGTGTGGTTGTATCTGGGCCTGGGGGGATTGGAATTGTATATTCCTCTCATTAGTTTTGATACTAATGGATGTGATCCAATGCCCAATTGGTCACTCCCCTTGCCCAGGTAGGTCGATAGGGCACTCCTGGCACAGTTAATGGCACTATAGCTCAGTCCTTTGTCATGGTGAAGGGTTGCCAAGAATTCCAGAACTTCTGTAATGGTTGCTGATTCGTAGGTAGTGTTGGTTGCAGAGCAGAATTTTTCCCATTTCCTGATGTAGGTCAGGTACTGCTTACGGGTGGACTCCCTGCACGATGCTGAGATTGTATCCATGGTTCTGCTGGTGAATCCGTACCCCAAAAGTGGCCGTTTCGGAACCTGCAAATTAACAGGTCCATGCGGTCATGACATGGATGGTGTTCTCCTGTGACGGGATGTATAAGCAGGTTAGGTCGTTTATTGACCCTAATACAAGGTTCTGTGGCCATCTTCTGTACCATTGGGAACCATGGTTGGGTAGGCCAGTCGGGCACAACCAAAATACCCGATGCGGAGTCTTGTCTGATTTTCTGCAAGACCCGACTGATGAGGCAGAAGGGGGGAAATGCATAACAGAACAAGTCCCCCCAGTGTAGCGTGAAAGCATCCATTGCTACTGCCCCTGGGTCTGGTTCCCAAGCAACATATGTTGGCAGTTGGTGATTTAATCTGGACGCAAAAAGGTCGATATCTGGTGTCCCATAACGTTCTACAATATCTGTGAACACTTTTCGATCCAACATCCATTCTATGTTGTCGTTAAATTTGCGTGACCTGGTGTCTGCCACTGTATTTAGTGTACCTGGGAGGTAAGTGGCTGAAATCCAAATTTCTCTTTGCAGACACCAGTGCCAGATATTGTTAGCCAATTCATCACACGATATCGACTTTATTCCATCCATGTGGTTAATGTAAGCCACCACCGTGGTATTGTCAATTTGTAACCTAACATGTATTTTGTGCATGTCTGAGCAGTATGCCCTAAGGCCATGAAATGCTCCCAGCATTTCTGAATGGTTAATTCCCAGTGTTTTGAATTGGGTTAGTTCTAGTGCATTCCATCTCCCTCCACAACTGGTGGTGGTATTAGTTGCTCCCCAACCTTGGGCACTGGCATCAGTTTGTAAGATGATCGAGGGATTGATGATAATGATGGGTTTTGAACAATTTTGAGCATTCTCCATCCACCAATTTAATTCGGTTTTTGCCTTTTCTGGCAATTTCATAGGCCTGTCGAAATGGCCTGCATGTCTTTTAAGAGCTATAATTTTAGCTCTTTGTAGGTTTTGATAATGTAATGGTCTGAATTGTGCTGCGGGAAAAGCAGCCACTATCTTCCCAATTACCCTGGCCACCTGCCGTATGGATGGATCCCTGATGCCAGTAAGGCTCCTGCAAGCCTCTATCAAGTCCACCGCTTTATTTGGTGGTAAAGTGATAGACATTAGCACCGAGTCTATGGTAAACCCCAAGTAATCCATGGTGGTAGAGGGTTTCAGTTTTGATTTATCTGGATGTATGATGAATCCCAGCTTTTGGAAAAGATGTTTTGTGGCTAAAACTGCCAATGTAGCCATTTCCAAATTCTCCCCAACAATGAGGATATCATCAAGATAGGCCATTACAGTGTGATTCTGTTTTCTTAGGTAGGCCAAAGCTGGTTTCAACATTTTGGTAAACAGTCTGGGTGCTGATGATAACCCATTGGGCAAGGCTTTGTATTGCCATAGTTGTTCCATCCAGATAAATTTTAGGTATTTCCTATGATCCTTGTGTATTGGTACTGAATAGTATGCATCTTTGAGGTCAATGCATGCCATATAGTACCCATAGGCTATTAACTGCCTAGCTGTGTCAAAGGTATCCATTTTGAAATGAACATACTGAACAGAAGTATTTAGTTCGGTCAGATCTATAATTATGCGGCACCCGCCATCGCTTTTATTTTTGGTAAATATATTGGATACGAACTCCTGAGGCTCTCTGGTGGTTTTCTCAATTACTCCTTTTTCAATTAGCCTCAACAGTTCAGCATGCCCTGCCGTTCTTTCTTGTTGTGAAAGTACAAACTTCCGGCTAGGTGAATGCTGGACCGGGGTAGGGAGTTCGTAAATAAATTCAATTTTGTAGCCCTGAATACTTCCGAGTATGTAAGGATCAGAGGTAAGTGTGCACCAAACTTCATAACACAAGTGCAACCGGCCCCCCACATTTTGTGAATTTAGGCAAGGAATGTTCCTGGGGAAGCCAGACCCACCTACCTCCATGGTTATTGTCGGTGTTGTGGCCTCTGTCCTTGTTTCTTCTGTTGAGTTGACACAGTGTAGGGGTGGCGCATTTTCCAAGAAGGCCGGGCTGGGCCATGGCCTAAAAAAGACCGCTGTGCAGGTGGACCGGCCTTCGAGCTTTCACCACCGGCAGGTCTGTGATAATATCGCTGGCCAGTGGGTGTGTAGGGGTGCTGCCGTTGTGGGTAATGAGGTTTAGATGAACCGGGTACCTTGATGAGGCCTAAGGCCTTGGCCTCCTCGTCCAGGTCTTTCACCTGTTTGGGAAGGTTGTCCCCAAACAGTAGGTTCGGTGGTTGAACGTTCCCTGGTTTGCACAACCCCGCAAATTTGGGATTGAGTGCCGGTTTTATGATGCTCTTCCTGAAGTTATTAATCTCATATTGTGTGTTGCACAATAGAGCCAGGGCATCTTGTAATTCCTCCGGTAACTCAATTCCCACTGCAGTTCTGGCCACTGCCGTAATTCCGGCGGTCAATAGCTTCTGGATCTTCTGCAGTTTGACTTCTTGCCCTCTAATCATGGGGCTCATGTTCCCCCAAATGGGGTTGTTCACCGTAGGAACATTTAGGGAGTTACAATTCTCCGGAGCTAAATATTTTTCGGCTGTGGTGTGAATAGCCTGCTCCTGGAGCTGGTTTGTAGTCATATAATTTATGCAAGCTGCCAGCTTTGGATGGATAGGTAGGCCTTTCTGAGAAGGCACTGCATGTTTGTTGACCATCTCCAGCAACTCTTCCTGCACCCCAGACACTGTAGGTTCTTCAGCCAACTCCCCCTCTTCGGGGTCAGCCCAGTTCTGACCCCCAATGCTCCCCTGCGAAGAGGGCGAGACATTAGGCAGTCCGTGATAGGAGCCTGCCATGGGCCTGCGAAGAGGCCCACCGTGACTCTGCCCCTGCAAAAGCAGGTCACGCTTTGATTTGATTTGATTTGATTTTATTGCTTGTCATTCGAACCTCAGAGAGGCTCGAACGAAACTCCGTTTCTACAACCAGAACAATTCATAAAAAAACACACAAACAATTCAATTGACACAAACATCCATCACAGTGGATCTCCTCCTCACTGTGATGGAAGGCAAAGTCTTCTCTCTCCCCCGCACCATTTCTCTCCTGAGGTCGAAGCTGCAGGCGGGCGGTGCCAAGTCCCAGGCCCGGGCCGGGTGATGTACGGCCCCGCTCTAGGCCCAAAGTCAAAGTCACAGCGTTGGAGCCCCCGGCGGGCGCTGGAATGTCCCGCTGGAATGTCCCGCGGACACCGAAGCCGCGCCGGGCGATGTACGGCCCCGCTCCGGGTCGCTCCAACCCCGCGGCACGGGCCGGAGAAGCTGTATTGCGGGAGCTCCGGAGACCGGTCTCTCACCCGGACCCGCGAGCTCCCGATATCACAGTCCACCCGGAGTCGGGAGTCGGGCCGCAGCGGCGAGCCACCACCGCTCCCCACGCGGAGTTCCGGAGCCCGGAGTCGGGCTGCACCGGCGAGCCACCACCGCTCCCCACGCTCCGAGGCCGGCCAGCCCCACGATGGTGAGTCCGCAGCTCATCCCGGTCGGAGGCCGCTCCGCTGTGCTGGGCCCAAAACGACAACGGAGACCCGACAGGGAAAAAAGTCGGGTCTCCCGTGCAGGGAAGAGATTGTAAAGTTTCCCCCCCCCACCACCACCCCCCACACATACACAGTTAGGAACACGATACAAAAAAAAACACGAACAACTACATTTAACTAGACAAAAAATAAAAAAAAAGACAGACAGGCTGTAGGGGCCGCTGCAACGTGAGTCGCGCCCGCCCAAAATTTGCTCCATCATTTGCTCCATCATCCGCTCCATGCGGGAAAGACGACCTCCGTCGCTTTCAACGAACGGGGTGTCCTCGGGTCCGGACTCAGCTGAGTCAGCGGCCCCGGCCGACTTTCTGGTAGAATTGCCGCCCGACCGCGGTGTACCAGACGCTCTTCTGGGCGAAAAGTCGGGAGCTGCAGGTTGTACCTGTAGCTCGGGAGAACCAGCCCGCTGCTGGCTACTCTCCATGGCGGCAGCTCTAGCCGCTGCTCGTTTCAATTTTCTTGATTCCATGCTCCGTCGACGCTCACTCTCCGATGAGACTTACCTTGCGTAAGTTTTTTAAACTTACGCTGGAGGAGCCCCGCTCCTCCCAACTGTCGCTTCCGCATGCGTACGACGATATGTCGCGCATGCGTGCTGGCGGGGTCTTCACGTAGTCACTCGCGTGACTCCGAAGTAAAATTATGCATTTTGCTTCCTCGTTTGACACCATGAACATTTCCGTTGGCTGGTCAATTAGCTCCATACATCACGGCAGCTGGGTACCAGGGACAGAGAGACAGATCTGAAAGCAGTCAGCGACAGAACAAATTGAATATTTTGTCAACATTGACAATCTTTGGAGCATTCGCTTTGATTAGCGTTGGGTACAACTGCTTGCAAAACAACACCCTCTCGTCCAAGCAACAATCTGCTGCCTAATTCCATGATTGTTCACACCTGCATCTCAAAGGGATTGACCACCATTGCGGGGAATTTTGAGAATGACAAGGTTACAGTTTGGTTCAGCCTGGAGCTAACATACAGCTGCTCTCGATAACTGTATTTAGCAGGCAGGTCTACAAAAGGTTAACGGTACGATACGATAGAACTTTATTTATCCCAGGAGAGAAATTGATCTGCCTTCTTACCAGCTGAATTATTTTAGCATTTTCCATTTTAATTCAGAAACTCTATTGCATCAAGTATCAATAGGATTCTTATGGCTTTCTAAAGCTTAATATCTGCTTAAGATAGGACCGTCTGTCCCTAGAATTCCAGCTTATTTATGTCCTTTGTAATTCCTTCACATCGCCAAAGAGGCTTCCTAATATGAAATGATTGAGAGTTCTGTTCCTGGATTATTGGAGGTCGGTGGGGGCGCTGCGAGTCGGCTGCCCTGCCAGCAGCGTGTTCGTTTTTTCTCCTTTTTTTGTTTTTTTTCCACCAGTCATAAAAACACAAAATACATGAAACATGAATTTGGAAGGGCTTGGTCTCAGAAGTCAGTCTCAGTCTACCCCACGGCAGAAAGAGGAGGAGTTGTACGGTTTGATAGCCGCAGGGAAGAAGGATCTCCTGTGGCGTTCTGTCCTACATCTTGGTGGAACCAGTCTGTTGCTGAAGGTACTCCTCAGGTTGACCAGTGTGTCATGGAGGGGGTGAGCTGTATTGTCCAAGATGCTCCGCAGTTTGAGGAGCATCCTCCACTCCAAGACCACCTCCCATGGAGCCAGCCATCCTGATGAGTTTGTTGATCCTATTGGCGTCCGCAGCCTTAACCAACGACGTCTTTATGAGGGGATTCCATTTGGCGAGTGGATGTCTGGACATTTATGGTATCTACATGTTAGTACATCAATGACCTAGATGATGGGGTGGAAAATTGGATAAGTAAGTATGCAGATGATACTAAGATAGGTGGTGCTGTAGATAATGAAGTAGATTTTCAAAGTCTACAGAGAGATTTGGGCCATTTGGAAGAGTGGGCTGAAAGATGGCAGATGGAGTTTATATGCTGGTAAGGGTGAGGTGCTGCATCTTGGCAGGACAAATCAAAACAGGACGTACATGGTAAATGGTAGGGAATTGAGGAATGCTGTGGAACAGAGGGATCTAGGAATAACTGTGCATAGTTCCCTGAAGGTGGAATCACATGTGGATAGGGTGGTAAAGAAAGCTTTTGGTGTGCTGGCCTTTATAAATCAGAGCATTGAATATAGGAGTAGGGAAGTAATGTTAAAATTGTACAAGGCATTGGTGAGACCAATTTCATTTCGGAGTCACGTGAGTGACTTCGTGAAGAGCCCGCCGGCGCGCATGCTCGACATATCGTCGTACCGCGTTGCTGCGACGGCTGGCGGTGGAGCGTGCTCCTCGCCAGCCCTTCATAAGGGGCCACGGAGGTAAGTATTCTACCTTTAGTTGGTGGTCCTTGTTGTCTGATTATGTCTTGCAGCAAGGACATGGATGGGAGTTCGAAGGGCCGGAGGACGTCAGGACGAGTTCGCCGGTCAACAGTTCCGGGGCCGTTACCATCGGCAGTACCTGCAGCGCAGGCCGGGACTCAGGCGGAGATGTGGGTAAGCCCTGTGTTCACAGGTCCAGATCCGCCAGCACACCACAGCTCGGAGGAGTTCGACGAGGAGGAGTGTGGTGTGCCGCCAGAGCAGGGGGTCCCTGCCATGGCAGTCAGGTCGTCAGCGGGCTCGCTGCCGGCCTCGAGCAGGGCACGTGCTGTTGCACGGCCTGTTCCACTCAGCCCTCCGAGAAGGGGGAGGGCAGGAGCCCAGAAGCCTAACCCTGTCAGGGCTAAGGCATTGCCTGACACGGAGGAGCGGTCAGGTTCCAGGGCGAGACCCGGGGCGGCTGTGAGGTCCAGCCGGCACACCCCGACTCTCGACGCCGGGACGGGTCGGTTGAGTCGGGTCTCGTCACGGTCGCCGAGCCCCCAATGGATGGGTGGGCGAGACCATGCATCGGCAACGTCCACGATGTGGGCAGCCGGCAAGACTGCGCGGGCCCCAGGCAGCCATGCTTCGGCTGGTGCCGACACCTCGCCGCAAGTGCCCTTAGTGGCAGCGGCTTCAGCTCCCGCTAAACGGAGGCGGTTGAACACGCCCGCGCAGGAATCGCGCAGTTTCGCCTCGGCGGCTGTTAGCGACAACTGCCGGCACCGGCAGGGCCTCGACGAGGTGCGGGCCGATGACAGGAGCCCGGTTTTCTTTTCAGAGCCGGAGGACTCCGACCACCTGAGTGTTCAGGGTGAAGGGCGTATTGACCGTATGGAGCGGCTGCTGGAGCTCCTGCTTCAACGTCAACAACAGCAGGGCAGCAACAGGCACAGGGCGTCTTCACCAACATCTACTATCAGCCTGGAGCAGCAGGAGGAGGAGGTTCTGGTGGATCCTGTACCACCTCCGTTGGAGGTGCCAGCGGAGGAACTCTTGGATGTGGCGACCAAATTCGCGGCCCCACATACGGCTGGTCTTCCTCTAAATACAAAGCTGGCAGCCACAGTGGACTTTCTTAATAATCAGGTGCTGCAGGAAGAAGTCCTCATCCAGGCTATGAGCCGTCACAAGGCTCCATCAAACTGCAACTCCCTCAACGTGCCTGTGGTCAATACGCCAATATGGGGCAACATCAGTGCGGCTATCCGTCAACAGGAGCTAAAATTGCAGCGGATCCTGAAACTCCTCACGGCCGGTATTACCGCCTTTGCGCGGTCGGTGGACGGGGACGAACTGAATTTGGACCAGGAAGATGCTCTGGCCTTATTGCGCGCGACCCAGCACAAAATCAACGGGTTTCGCAAAAACAGCATCCGCCCAGCACTCAACCCGAAGTTTGCAGGATTGTGCAAACCACCGCCGCCGCCGCCGCCCCGTCAGCTCTTTGGTGAGGACCTCTCAAAGAGAGTCAAAGAGCTTGACGAACAAGCCAAAACGGTGGGGATCATGCGCTCTCAGAGTGCCCCCACACCGTCAGGCTCAAAAGCTCCATACATTCGCTCACGAGGGTCGGCCAGTGCCTCGACGAGGACTCTAGCTCCACAACGACAACAGCACCAGAACCAGAACCAAGGGTCTTTTTTAGGACAGGGTCGGCAGAGACCTTTGTGGAAATCGAAGACGCCGCGCCCTCAAGCCAACCCAGCACCTCCACGGCCACCCACACGTGTCAAGGACCGCCAGTAACCACGGAGGTGAGGGGGTCTGGTTCTCTTTTTTCTCTCTGTTTAACTTCCCATGTTGGTGATCGTTTACGGTTGTTTTTGGGTGCATGGGGTAATTTTACTGGTGATGAGTATGTGTTGCGGAATGTTCAGGGGCATAAAATTGAGTTTATTAATGGCGACATTCCTCCATCCCAGCACATGCCTGGTCGTACGTTCAAATTGTCTGCTGCAGAACAGGCAGCAGGTTATAAGGAAATTTTAAGTCTGGAACAGAAGGGGGTGATTGAGAAAACGGTGCATGAGCCAATTGAATTTGTTTCGAACATATTTACCAGACCTAAGAAGGATGGAGGCTGTCGTGTCATTATTGATCTAACCCGTTTGAATACGTTTGTAACATATACTCATTTTAAAATGGATACGTTTGAAACAGCCAAATCATTGATTTCTCATGGCTGCTTTATGGCATGCATTGATTTGAGGGATGCATATTATTCAGTATCCATCCAGAAATATGATAGAAGGTTTTTGAAATTTATCTGGATGGGGCAACTTTGGCAGTATAAGGCTTTGCCTAATGGGCTCACTACAGCCCCTAGATTGTTCACTAAATTGGTGAAGCCAATCATGGCTTATTTGAGACAACGACATCATATAGTTATGGCCTATTTAGATGATGTCTTTATTGTGGGCCACACCCTGCAATTGGCTGAACAGGGTGTTGCAGCTGCTGTCAATATATTTCAACAATTAGGATTCATTGTCCATCCAGAGAAATCGAAGTTCTGCCCTGCCCAGGTAATTAATTACCTAGGGTTCACGGTGAACTCAATGAGCATGAGGATAACTATACCAATTAACAAAATTGAGGAAGTCACTCAGGTGTGCAGAGATTTAATTGGCACCAATATACCATCGATTCGGCATACAGCCACAGTAATTGGCAAGTTAGTGGCTTTGTTTCCGGCAGCACGATATGGACCTTTGCATTATCAGAATTTGCAAAGAGCTAAAATTACTGCGTTAAACCGGAACGCTGGTCATTACGATCGATCAATGCAGCTGCCGTCCGAAGCGATAACTGAGTTGCAATGGTGGGTGTGTCACACTAGCAACTCATTCAAGCCTGTTAGGGAGGCTAATCCGGTGGTATATTTACAGACTGATGCAAGCTCCAATGGCTGGGGAGCTACTGATAATTGCTCTAGTTGTGGGGGCAGATGGGACACCCTTGAGTCATCGATGTTGTTGACTCAAGGGATTAACTATTTGGAGTTGCTGGCAGCATTCCACGGACTTCGTGCATATTGTTCCAAGCTTGTTGGAGCACATGTCCGTCTCCAAATAGACAACACCACAGCTGTGGCATATTTAAACCATATGGGTGGTACCAGGTCAGTTTCATGTGACAAATTGGCTAACTCAATTTGGCTCTGGTGTGTTCAAAGAGACATTTGGATTTCAGCTACCTATTTGCCAGTTGAGCTTAATACTGTGGCGGACACCAGGTCACGCAAATTTAATGACAATATTGAATGGATGTTGCATCCTGAGATTTTTTCTAAAGTCACAGCCAAATTTGGTAAACCGGACATTGACCTTTTTGCGTCACGGTTAAACCATCAGGTACCAGCCTACGTTTCATGGGAACCAGATCCTGGGGCAATAGCGCTAGATGCATTCTCGCTGGACTGGGGGAATTGGTTTTTCTATGCCTTCCCTCCGTTTTGCCTCATCAGTCGGGTATTGCGAAAGATTCAGGCAGATGCTGCCAAGGGCATCCTTGTTATACCCGACTGGCCCACACAGCCTTGGTATCCGGTGGTCTTTGACATGCTCAACGAACCTTGGGTCCTTTTGAAGGGTTGCCCACAATTGGTTACTCACCCTGTCTCAGGGGAGCCACATCCCTGCCATGGCTATTTAAATTTGTTGGCTTGCAGGTTCTGAACAGGCCGTTAGTCCAATACGGCCTCTCGGCTCGGACCATGGATACCATTGGGGCGTCATGTCGAGAGTCCACAAGGCGAAGATACCGCTCGCATATTAAGAAGTGGGAAGCCTACTGCAGCCGCTCTCGCATCACGTACGATGACGTGACAATAACCGACGTCCTGGAATTCCTCGCGGGGTTGCACCATGATGAACACTTAAGTTACAGTGCCATCAACAGCGCCAGAAGTGCGCTATCATTCTACCTCAATATTGGGGTAGGATCCAACAGGCTAGTGTCCAGACTCATGCGGGGTATATTCAATATGAATCCGCCTACACCACGCTATAATATCACCTGGGATGTCAGGGACGTATTAACCCTGCTCAGGACGTGGTCTCCCATGGAAGGGCTCCAACTGGACCAACTCACCATGAAGCTGGTGATGTTACTAGCGCTGACTTCAGCTCAGAGGGTACAGACACTACACAAACTTCGTGTCGACAGAATGACATCTACCCCTACAGAAGTAGTCTTTTTCATTGACGAGCTACTAAAGCAGCATAGACCTGGGTGCACAGGGCTGCAGCTGAAGTTCCCGGCATACCCCGCAGATGCTAGGCTATGTTTAGCCTCACATATCCGCCACTATGTCAACGTGACGGCACGCATCAGAGGAATGGAGAGATACCTGCTTGTCACTCATAAGAGACCTCATCATCGAGTGACAGTCCAGACGATATCCAGGTGGCTTCGAGTCGTCTTGGGTAAGTCAGGTATCGACACTAATGTGTTCAAGTCTCATTCCACCAGGGCTGCATCGACGTCAGCGGCGAGGGTCATGGAGGTGCCCATGGACCTAATTCTCGCCACAGCAGGATGGGCTAATGAAGCTGTGTTCCAGCGTTTTTATAACAAGCCTGTTGCTGCTCCTCTACAGTTCGCAGAAGCCGTGCTGAATGCAGGTCAAGAACGTGGAGATGACCCCGCATGAGGGGTTTTTGATTTGTTATTAATAAATATGCTCTTGTTTTGCAGTATGAACTATTGAGCAAGTTTGTTCCTCCCATCCATCCCTGGTAGTGGTGTGTCAGCATGGACGTGGTCCAGGGCGTGTAATCACAGAAGCTTTGAAGTCTTCACGAAGTCACTCACGTGACTCCGAAATGAAATAGTAAGATTGAACGAGAACTTACCAGTTCGAAGGTTGATCTTTATTTTATGAGGAGTCGACGTGAGGGATTTCGTGCCCTCCTCGCCCAACCCTCAGTCACCTTCATCTGGTAATCTTAGTCACTTCAATCATACTATGCAAAGTCATTTCTATTGTTGGTTCTGTGATTCCACGCCGCTACTTTGAAGTATGTCGAGCATGCGCGCCGGCGGGCTCTTCACGAAATCCCTCACGTCGACTCCTCATAAAATAAAGATCAACCTTCGAACTGGTAAGTTCTCGTTCAATCTTACTATTCTGGAGTATGGTGTACAATTTTGGTCGCCTAATTATAGGAAGGATGTCAACAAAATAGAGAGAGTACAGAGGAGATTTACTAGAATGTTGCCTGGGTTCCAGCAACTAAGTTACAGAGAAAGGTTGAACAAGTTAGGTTTTTATTCTTTGGAGCGCAGAAGGTTGAGGCGAGACTTGATTGAGGTCTTTAAAATGATGAAAGGGATAGACAAAGTTGACGTGGATAAGATTTTCCCATTGAGGGTAGGGAAGATTCAAACAAGAGGGCATGACATGAGAATTAAGGGACAGAAGTTTAGGGGTAACATGAGGGGGAACTTATTTACTCAGAGAGTGGTGGCTGTGTGGAATAATCTTCTAGAGGAAGTGGTGGAGGCAGGATCGATTTTAACATTTAAAAGTAAAGTGGATAGGTATATGGACGGGAAGGGAATGGAGGGGTATGGTCTGAGTGCAGGTAGATGGGACTAGGGGAAAATAAATGGTCGGCACGGACTGGAAGGGCCGAGAAGGCCTGTTTCCGTGCTGTAATTGTTATATGGTTATATGGTTATATAGATATATGGGAGGGAGACTTCTAATCAACAAGAAATGCAAGATTAAAGTTAACTTTGGGGAAAGACAAAGATGAAAGACATTGATTAATGATGGTTTATTTCAACTCCACAAGTAACCATTGTGTCATGAGGGCATAACATTCCAACAGTCACTGTAGGATTTTGAAGCAGCTTGGGCTTGCTCACACTGTTTCCTGATGTACTGTACATCTCTAAGGCCTTTATTAAACCGACTTGTTCGATAGACTCACCACTGATCTGCGAGCTGTTTTATTTTGTGTCTGTGCCTATCTGAGTAAAGTCTGATATCGGGTACGGGCAAAGTACAAAATACTCTCCTACAATGGGTGGTCACGGTGGCGCAGCGGTAGAGTTGCTGCCTTACATCGCTTGCAGCGCCGGAGACCCGGATTCCATCCCGACTACGGGTGCCGTCTGTACAGAGTTTGTACGTTCTCCCCCTGACCCCCGTGGATTTTCTCCGAAATCTTCGGTTTCCTCCCACACTCCAAAGACGTACAGGTATATAGGTTAATTGGCTTGGTGTATGTGTAAAGTGTCCTTAGTGTGTGTAGGATAGTGTTAATGTGCGGGGATCGCAGGTATGTGCAGACACGGTGTGCCGAAGGATCCTGTTTCCACCCTGTATCTCCAAACTAAACTAAAACTAAACTAAGCAATCACTGTGGCAGAAAATGGGAGGGGAGTTAGCAACCTCGGTGTGTAGTCCACTGACATGATTAACCTGCCATGCTTGACCTAGTCTGTGCCTGCTCAGCAATGAGGCTTTTAAAGTCCCTAAGTTGCTGCTGGATTGTGGCGTGCTCCATGGAGCAGAAGATGGCAGTGCATCCTGAACCCCTGTCCATGGACAATAGACAATAGACAATGACAATAGACAATAGGTGCAGGAGTAGGCCATTCGGCCCTTCGAGCCAGCACCGCCATTCAATGTGATCATGGCTGATCATTCACAATTAGTACCCTGTTCCTGCCTTCTCCCCATGTTCCCTGACTCCGCTATCTTTAAGAGCCCTATCAAGCTCTCTCTTGAAAGTATCCAGAGAATTGGCCTCCACCGCCCACTGAGTCAGAGAATTCCACAGACTCACAACTCTCTGTGTCTCTGAAACAACAATTACCATGACGGCTATTTGGCAGCTTCGACTATACTTCTATCGCACCATCTCGGTGTCAAGGATGATGCCAGAAATACATCCAGCAATTGATATTAACTTGAAACAAGATCAATTATTTATTTTTAAAATTATAGATGGTAATGCATTATATTTAAAAACACTTTTAGCTGATTAAATTAATTGAAAACTTTAATGTGAGAGTCAAAGAAAAGCCAACCCCTTCACCTACTTTTGTAATGACAGTCAGGCACGCTGTGTAAATGAATGGGCAAGGCATATACAGTATGCTGGTGGACTCTTATGACAGAGTGTAAGTTTAGATATGCTACACAGAAGGAAAACGCCATGATTTGTTGACACAAGCACTGCCGCTTGCCAGCAGATCTCTATTGAATCACAGTTGGTGCAAACTAGCACCACATCATTAGGAGTTACCAAGGTATTAGACGGGAATAGTGCATTAGATGGGATTATTCCCCTATTATATCTCCCACCATCTGCGCAGTGCCATTTATGTGGACGTGTCAATGAGGGAATATCTGTGTTTATTTGTCAAATAGATTTAAGGAGAAAGCCTAAAAACATTACAGGTGAGATTGACTGTGGGGGGAGTAAGCGGAGTCGGGCGGCACGGGAGCGCAGCGGTAAAGTTGCTGCCTTACAGCGCTAACAGTGCCAGAGACCCAGGTTTGATCTTGCCTACGGGTGCTGTCCATGCGGAGCTTGTATGTTCTCCCCGTGACCGGCATGGGTTATCTCCGAGAACTTTGGTTTCTGCCACACTCCAAAATGCGGTCTGCGTGGACCGCAGGGACTGTTTCCATGCTGTATCTCTCAACTAAATGAAACTAAATAGTTTAAGATGCCCGATTTAATATGAGGAGGCGTTTGTGTACCTTTTGCCTTTGGGGGGATGCTGTTCACAAATTGGTGCCTGTACCTCTGTTCACTCTCCTTAAAACTTCTCTTTCCATCATTAGATGTCTAACATCTCATGGGATAGAAACATAGAAAAATAGGTGCAGGAGTAGGCGATTCAGCCCTTCAAGCCAGCACCGCCATTCAATATGATCATGGCTGATCATCCTTCTTTTTCTCCATGTCCCTTGATTCCTTTATCCCTGAAAGCTAAATCTAACCCTCCCTTCAATACATCCAGTAAATTGGCCTCCACTGCCTTCTGTGGCAGAGAATTACACAGATTCACAAGTCTGGGTGAAAAAATGTTTCCTAATCTCAGACCTAAATGGCCTATCCCTTATTCTTAAACTGTGACCCCTGGTTCTGGACTCTCCCAACAAGGGAAACATTTTTCCTGCATCTAGCCTGTCCATTCCTTTAAGAATGTTATGTGTTTCTATAAGATGCCTGGAAGTGGAGTTCACAGCTCACAGTTGAACTAGGCGTGAATAAAACGCTACTGATGAGTTATTGCCCACACAGAAGATAGCTCAATGAGGGCATCCTCCAGTCACGTTGAAGAACAGGCATCCAAAATAACCCCATCTGCTAGTCAGCATTTAGCTTTTTTGACCTGTAGTTTTTATCTACTTATTGGGATCTTTTATTTTTAAACACTGTTGGTAGGATTAACAATTCTCTAATCAGTGGTGAAACACAACGGTGATCAGTTTAAAAGTAACACAAGTGCTCCCCATTGACATATATAACTTGCTATAAAACCTGCTGCTCTTTCTCTGAATCTTCCAATGAGATGTCATTGGAATGTGCCCACAATGAATATATACTTGTGGAGGAAAGAACTGCTTTAATATCAGGGGAGGGGAGGGGAGGTTAGAGCAAGTAAGGGGAGTGGAAAAGTTGAGGCGGTTGATGTCCCGTCGGAAGTTGGAAATGAAAAGATCTAAAGTAGGTCTGAAGACGGGTCTCGACCCGAAACGTCACCCATTCATTCTCTCCAGAGATGCTGCCTGTCCCGCTGAGTTATTCCAGCATTTTGCGTCAACCTATGAATATATACTTGATCGCTCCCAGGAAGCTCCAGTTAAATAAAATAGGAAATGCTCCACAAGTCAGGGGGACCAACAGACAAAGAAATCAGATTTGAATTTCGGGTTAATGATTGAACCTCAATGGACAATGCTAATGTTTCTGTTGGTGTAAACACACTGTTTTGCTTCTATTAAATGCCGCCTGACCTACTGTGCATCTCCAACAGTTTCTGCTGCAAATTTCAGAGTTAGCCGCACATCTTCACAATGGCTTCCCAGTTAAAGAAATTGCTGTCACATTTGTGAAATTACAGTTTGAAGTGCCAAACGTGGAATCATTTTGATTGATGTGGAATATGCATTTGACAATATATTATTGCACAAGATGGCCACAAGATAATCCCATTCTGGAGGTTTCAATGAGGGTCAAATAACGTGAGCATTAATTTATTGTCCCCAAAGGTACAAATCAGAATGTCCCATACGCAATGACTGGATTCAACAGTCTTACAGTATAGTATCCCTGCTAGTAGTTGGAGAACAGTCTAGAGTTATAGAAGGTGGATACATTATATGGATAGGAGAAGGCCCAGAAGCCTTGCTTCTGATGCAGACATGTTGGTGAGCACCATGGCTTGCCTGCTGTCTTGAAGGGTCACTCGGCAGGACTGGTAACCCACCCGAAGGCCTATCGGGGTCCGCCCAAAGGCTTGTCGGCCTGTGGAACCGGTAATCCGCCCGATGGCCCATCGGTCAACGGGACCAAGAACCCACTCGAAGACTCGTCGGTCGGCAGAACCGGAAATGAAACCCCCCCCCCCCCCCCCCCCAAACGTCGGGCGTGAGGAGTAGGCCGGTAGGTGCCTCCAGCGCCTTCAGGTCGGCTGCAGGAGGTGCCCCCCGAGACACAGAGATGGCTGGGAGAGGAACATCCATTCATGGGAATAATTTGAGTACTCCGAACACATGAGCCTATCGGGCTTTGAACCTTGAATAATGGTGCCAAAAATGGTGGCATGTGTAACATATGCAAAAGTAATTTCACTGTGCAGTTGCATGTGTGACAAATAAAGCATTATTGATCCATTGAGAATACTGTCAGCAGTGGGAGGATGTTCCACTCACTCTCCTGCTTGATAGAGTGAATGGGGTTGGTGCGGTAAAATCTACTGGTGCTGCACTTTCCATTGCCTGGTGCCAATACTGCAATGGATGATAGACACAAAAAGCTGGAGTAACTCAGTGGGACAGGCAGCATCTCTGGAGAGACGGAATGGGTGACGTTTCGGGACGAGACCCTTCTTCAGACTGAAATGATGCAAATAATCCAACCTTCCTTCAACAGCTGCTCAGGTGAGGGATAAATGTATTAGGAGCTACAGGACTTGCCAGGTACCAACAAGCACATGATGAATGCATGTGTTGGAGTGTGCTGACCAAGCATGTCTTTTTAAAAGCTGTTTTAAAGTAAGTCAAATTTAAATACTTACAATCCAGAGGACTTGTGATAAAATGCACCCGTCTTCTCCTTCATCCCTTTGTTCTACTTGCTTTGGTTTATTATTTTGTCTTGTTGTTGCTTATTTTGTTGGTTCATTTGTTCTCGCCGTGGCCTGACACACGGCTCACAAATGTGCTGCTGACAGGAGACATTCAAATGCTTCCAGGATGTGTCTTATCTCCCCGAGAGCCCCCGATATTATGCGCAATTCAACGCTACAGGGAAATTCACTTGCTGTTGCCCAAGCTGTGCTGAAGCTGGCTTCTACTGCACCGAGTCTTGCAAAATATACTTGTTATTCTTTTCAGGAAGACGGTCGTCGCATTGACACACCTGGTGACTCAGCAAGCTTGATTTTATCCGGCAATTTGATGTTGCCATGGATTTGCAGCCATTTCTTCCAGCCTGTTCGTTTCTCCCTTCTCTTGCCCTTTAAACTCTTCTCTGATCTCAGTGCTTGTCAGGCCTATCTGAATTCCACATAGCACTAGTGAATGTTACTGGCAGGATATCTGGGTTGGCCAGTTATCTGGCTTTAACGCTCAAAGGTTCAATGGCACTTTATTGCCATATGTACCTAGGTCAGAGATATTACTTTTTTTGCATACAATTCAGTTTAATCTTACATCATGTAGAAACAAGGAAACAAGGTTTACACAAAAGGATACATTTCTTGTTTAGTACAAGCATCAGAGGTTATGGGGAGAAGGCATGAGAATGGGATTAGGAGGGAGAGATAGATTTTGGAGTTTAGTTTAGAGATACAACACAGAAACAGCCCTTTTGGCCTACCAGGCCCGCGCCGACCAGCAATCCCCGCACATTGACACTATCCTACACACACACTAGGGACAATTTTTACATTTACCAAGCCAATTTACCTTCACGTCTTTGGAGTGTGGGAGGAAACCAAAGATCTCGGAGAACGCCCACGCAGGTCACGGGGAGAACGTGCAAACTCCATATGGACAGCACCTGTGGTCAGGATCGAACCTGGATCTCCGGCGCTGCAAGCGCTGTACTTCATTGGTTGATTGGCCTAATTCTACTCCTATTCCTTATGACCTCATGACCAAAGTGCTGGGGTAACTCCGAGGGTCAGGAAGAATCTCTGGAGAAAATGGATAGGTGATATTTCAGGTCCCGAAATGTCACCCTCCATGTTGTCCACAGACGCTGCCTGACCCGCTGAGTTACTCCAGTATTTTGAGTCCATGTTTGTAAGCATAAACATACCTAATTACAAGAGTGTAAGAAAAGTAGTTTACACTGAGGCAGTGCGGAAGATTCGCCATGCTTCAAGCACCATCTTGGATATTTTACATTTCAAAGTTCTTAAAAGTTTAGCGTCTTAACTTGGCCTTCAAGGCCCGATGTCCTGGGTTGGGTTTGAATGGTCGGCCTGGCCTGGTGATGATGGTGGCCTCCACCATTGCTCCTTGCTGCTGCAGGCCGCGTCTCATCCACGTCCCCCTCCAATCTCTGTGGGTCCTCCAGCGATGCCTGATCCACACAGCCTCTCAGCTACTGCACGGCCACAGACGCATCGCATGGTAGTTAGGTCGGACAAATCACAGGGAATGGGGAGGAACTGCAGATGCTGGTTGAAACCGAAGATAGACACAACAAGTTGGAATAACTCAGCAGGTCAGACATCATCTCGGAGAAAAGGAATAGGTGACGTTTCGGATCGAGACCCTTCTTCAGATTCTTCAGAGTCTCAACCAGGAACATCACCTTTTCCTTTTCGGCAGAGATGCTGTCTGACCGATGAGTTACTCACAGCATTTTGTGTCCATCTTCGGGCAAAGAACAACTTGTTAACTCAAGGTTGCAACTGATAAGAACCTAGAACAATGATTCCTTCATAGTGTGACGGTGCTTCGCACGGCCTAGTCACCATATATAGATAAGAAAGCCTGTTGCTCAGCAAGCCTCATTCAATCTTCAGTCTTTTAGTTGTCGTTCCATAGTTGTTTTTCCTTTGTTAATTATGATATGTTCAGTTTTTAGTGAAGGTCTGCAGATATTTTAGTGCTTTGCTCTGAAGCCAATTAACCGTTGTGCATAAATTAAAAGTTTCAAATGCTACGACTGAACTCGGCACATCATTGAGAATTCAGTGATCTTACAATCACGGCATCATCAGCAGGATCGCTGGAAGAATAATCCCGAGAACACCGGGCACCGCACATACATCAGAGGTGAGGACTCCTCTTTGCTAAAAGTCCTCGGTCGCAGTCCACCCCCCCCCCCCCCAGATGTGCCTCCATTTGACCTTTAAAGAAACTCCAGCTGAGTAGCCGTCTTGAGGTCAATGACTTGAGACCCCAGCAGCTTCGAAGTCCAACAAGCTCCTGCGGCACTCTGGCAAGCTTACCCCCCCCCCCACCCCCCCCCCCCCCCGGTAAATAGGTCCATAGCTCTAGACCCCATAAAACATTTAAAGCAACATCATGGCAAGTAAAGGAAGTGAGCATTTGCCCACGACGGTGAAGGGAGGACGTGCCCCACCAGATATAACTGATGGAGAGATTTCTGACAGGTTGGAAGAGTTCATCGAACAACAATTCAACCTGCGAAAGGCTTGTGTGGAAATTGAACGAAAGTACAGGATCTCCAAAGGGCAATGGTCCTTGGAAGATATGAAACGAGTGTGGGGAAAGACCACTCGCTTGAAGAATCAAGACAGAGTTAGATGGTCCTTAGCTTTGATGAGACAAGTCCGCCAAAGGCAGGCAATTGTGGAATGGTCGCAGCGGAACCGCGATTTGACCGATGCAGAGAATCAGATGAATGCCCTCTACAAACAGCTGCAAAAAGTAAAAGCGGACAATGAAATGCTGAAGAGAGAGTTGGAAGATGCACGTTGTTGTAAACCGCCTGTTGTCGTAGGACCTCGACCAGGTAGCCTCTACCTTAATCTGCAGGCCATAGAACGAGAACAGCATTGGGCTCAGTACGCTGAGGCAGGAGCGATGCCGCCCGAGCCATCTGGTGAAGTTAGTGAAACTGAGACGGATGAAGGACTACCCCTTACGCGGCCCACCCCACTGAAACAAGAGCACAAAAAGGTTAGAAAGCAAAAGACCAGAAACACGGATGGCAGCTCGTCCTCTACAGCCCAGTATGCTACCACATGGCTGTATGTTCCAGCCGACCCTGATGAAATCGGCAAATGGTCCAAAGAGCTCCCTCGTCCAAAGAAGGCAGAGATGAAAACACAGGAAACCGTTATACGAGCATTCACAAGGCAAGGTGGTAGAACAACATCAGACGCCAGTTATAGAAGACCTGGGAAATGTCATCACTGTGGAGAAGAAGGACATTGGGCAAAATGGGGAGATACAAGTCAACTGACCTAGGAGTCAACCTCAGGTAGACAAAAATGCTGGAGAAGCTCAGCATTTGACAAAGGGTATCGACCTGAAACGTCACCTATTCCTTTGCTCCATAGATGCTGCCTCACCCGCTGAGTTTCTCCAGCATTTTTGTCCACCTTCGATCTTTCCAGCATCTGCAGTTCTTTCTCAAACAACTAGAAATCAACCACATTCACTGACAACCACAAGCTTTTGGAAGAATTTCAGCATCTGCCTACGGAACAATAACGACAATTGCTCAGTGCGGCAAAAAAAAAATGGATGTGGCTTCCGTCACCCTAGCTACACCTCTATTGGCACTGACACAACTCTGGTGTGTATGCAAGTGCGACAGTGGATAGCCAAGATGTTGACGTGCCCCTGGACACTCAGGCTGAGTTTACCTCTATGATATGGAAATGCTGTACCCTATGACCAGCAGTGTGGATATGCCTATGAGGTTGGCGGTAAAAGACCAGTTATAAGGAAAAATAAGCACTTGCCCATTTGCCTCGGTCCTCAAGAATCGTTAACGCCAGGACTCCACGGAATGGACCTCCTCACTCAGTTAAACTCTTCACTGCGTTTTGAGAACGGACAAATTAGTTCAGTCTATTCAAAGGCGGAACGAGGAATTACAGGATCATCCAATTTGGGCAGGAATGAAAATGATGCGGACATTTGCGAATGAAACCAGCAACAATTACTGGAAGAACCCTTCCTTGCACGGAGCAATGCCCTATTAGTATCGTGGCCATCGCCAGCATTTAGATTGTTAGAGAGAAGTTGGATGAAAGGCGTGGTGATGTGAATACACATAGTTCTCGATCCGAAACGTCACCCATTCCTTCTCTCTAGAGATGCTGCCTGTCCTGCTCAGTTACTCCAGCATTTTGTGTCTATCTTCGTCATTCTTCTAACAGCCAGGTTAGAACTAAAGAGAACTGTTATTTGTTGTTATTTTTGTAACAATAACTACTTTCTTTATTGTATCATGTGTTCTAGTCTCTTTTTATTTTTCCCGCGAGCCAGCCCCCCGGTTATTGGCGTTTACCCAGAGAATTACATATTAACATTTTCTTGTACTTGACCTATTCGCATGCCGAAGAGAATAATCTTTCCAGCTGCAGGGTGTGCGCGCACATCCCTTTTCACTCGAAGGAATTCCCTAAATACCTATATCCTGTTTCCGAAACAGAAGAATGTTATTTCTCCCCAAATTATTCTGACCCTCCACCTGGATAGGACAGGTTTACAGGGATATGGGCCAAATGCAGGCAGGTGGGACTGGTGCAGATGGGACATGTCATAAGGACATAAGGAATAAGAGTAGTGAATTAGTCCATTTGGCCCATCAAGTCTACTCCGCTATTCAATCCTGGTTGATCTATCTCTCCCTCCTAACCCCATTCTCCTCCCTTCTCCCCATAACCTCTGACACCCGTACTAATCAAGAATCTATCTATCTCTGCCTTAAAGATATCCACTGAGTTGGCCTCCAGAGCCTTCTGTGGCAAAGAATTCCACAGATTCACCACCCTCTGACTAAAGACATTTCTCCTCATCTCCTTCCTAAAAGAACGTCCTTTAATTCTGAGGCTATGACCTCTAGTTCTGGAATTTCCCACTAATGGAAACTATTAATGTTGGCCGGTGTGGGCATGTTGGGCTGGGGGTCCAGTTTCCATGCTGTAATTATCCTAGGGCTCTATGACCTGGTGGAGCAGGGTTATAGGATGGCTGGTCTCTTTGGCAACTTCCTTAGTTCATGGCTTGATCATGTTTATTTTTACATTTTTTAGTTTGTATTGTTTAGTTTAAATTAGTTTAATTTTGAGATACAGCACGGAAACAGGCCCTTCGGCCGTCCGCGCCGACCAGCGATCCCCGCACGTAAACACTATCCTACATCCACTAGGGACAATTTTTTTAAATTTACCAAGCCAATTAACCTCCAAACTTGTACGTCTTTGGAGTGTCGCAGGAAACTGAAGATCTCGTAGAAAACCCACGCAGGTCACAGGGAGAACGCACAAACTCCTTACAGACCGCACCTGTAGTCGTGAATCAAACCTGGATCTCCGGCACTGCATTCGCTGTAAGACAGCAACTCTACTGCTGCGCCACCATGACCATCCTTCAATGTGTTTCAATGCTTATTAAGTATTGTTGTAGACAAATGATAGAAGCCCCAGCTGGCATTAGGTCTCTTCTGGCTTATCGTCACCACTCCTCGCTCCACTAAAGCGCTTCTTATGTTTAGAGAGTCTTAGATTTATTAAGGCTTACCCATCATAGGTATTGGAGGCAGTTAAAATGTCTAACGATGTGTGATCGTATTACCTTTCATTTAAATTCTTGTTTAGGTGATTCATTTTCTCTGGTAGTGATCAAAGAATCAAAAGGGGGGACTCACTGGATTTTGCCGAGCTTATTAAAAAAGACCATTTACTACTTGGGAACAGGTTTGCTAAACACAGTGGCAAACAACAGTTTGTCAACTCAGGGTTGCAGCTGATAAGGACCTAGAACAATGACGAATGACATTTCAGGCTGAGACCCTTCTTCAGACTTAATTCTTCAGTCTGTTGAAGGGTCTAGACCAGAAACATCACCCATTCCTTATCTCCAGAGACACTGCCTGTACCACTGAGTTACTTCAGCATTTTGTGTCTATCGTAGATAAACAAGACTGTATTTCAGCGGTATGTTTTGTGTGAAAGTTGTTGGTTAAATATCCAGGGACGTTTACCTGCTAGTTACAGTATTTAGTCTTTTAACTGTCTTCCCATAGAGTTTTTATATTTTGTTAGTTGGGATATGTTCAGTTTTTATTTAAGGTCTGCAGATATTTTAATGCTTTGCTCTGATGCCATATAACCATTGTGCATGAATAAAATGTTTTAAATACTACTACTGAACTCGGCAACGCATTGAGAATTCAGTGATCCTACATGGCTCTAGACCCATAACTGCCCTCTGTAAATGAGAACCAATGAAGTGGGTTTAATAACAAGGAAAGATGTGTAATATATGCTGGTTTTGCCAGCAATATCCACATCCAATGAAGGAATACTGAGGGATTTTGGTCTAAACCAATGCCACACGCAAAGTTGGGCCCTTCTCAAGCAAAATTACGGTTATGTCTTTGTGGGAAAATGTGTTATATATAGGTTTATTATTGTCAAATGACTGAAGTACGGTGAGGAGCTTCATTTTGCATGCTATTGAAAGAGATCAGATATACCATACATAGACGCATTCAGTTCAAACTCAAGTACAATAGATAGAGCAAAGGGGAAGATATTGTTTTGTAAAGAGACCAATACACAGAAGTTAACAACTCATAGATGTATTGAAATACATGCGGAGGTAACATTACATCCTATTGTCTCCGTGGTCAGCATCTACACTAACAGCAAGCTTGTGTGGATCACTAGTTTCAGTGGTCTGGTTATACTGAAGATCCAGACTGGACTATATGTGGAATGTGTAGCATGCATAACATGTGTAGTGATAGATATAATAATGGTAGGCTTATATAGTTAATCAACAGATATGGAGTGCAGAAAATAATTCTCAGCATTGTGGTGCATCGGTTACATAGACAAAGCCTACTGTCCTCAATGGGGTAGAGGCCAGCTTGCCCAGCTCCTGAGCATTGTGAGTGGACATTAGAAACTGTCATCGTATTTATACACTCACAATTTTTCATCTTTTCCATTCATTATGTCATTAGGTGAGTGATGTAGCAATGCACTGAGATAATTGTGCAGAACCCTACACTGCACGGTTTCACAGTGGTAGAGTTGCTGCTTCACAGCCCCAGAGACCCGGGTTTAATCTAGACTATGAGTGCTGTCTGTACGTAGTTTGTACGTTCTTCCTGTGACTGTGTGGATTTTCTCCGGGTGCCCTGGTTTCCCCTCACATTCCAAAGTACTTTCATTGGCTTCTGTAAATTCCCCAAACACAACTAGTGTGTGGGCGATTACTGATCGGCATGGCTTCAGTTGGCCGAAGGGCTTGTTTCCACGCTGTATCTCGAAACTAGAGAAAATCTGGTTTCCTATACATAAAACAGTGGAAAAATAATTAATGCAAAAACAAAAATTGGGGAAATCTGAAACAAAGCAGAAATGACTCTCAAATCTCAGCTTCCATGGAGGGAGAAGTAGAGTTAGTGTTTCGAGTCGCTGATCTTTCAGAGGAATCGTATAGGTACCCAGTAAGCACTGCTTTAAAATTTTAATGAGACAGACATCTTCAATGCTCTTGTCCCTTTAAATAATTTTCTTGATTGTAAGGTGAAGAAGAAATATCTGAAAGATATACGGACCTTTGTAATATGATCAAACTAGGTGCTAAACAAATTGGAAAAGGAATTTGGGAAATCAACCAAATCAAGTGGAGGTAACTTAGTGATCACATTAGAAGAGGCAGCAATTCGTTTAGGGAATCGTTTAGATTTATAAGGTGTTGCTAGCTGGCGCAAAGATAAAGATGCGGAGGTTATTAGCTAGATTTAAGTGCAAAAGACTTGGACATAAGATAAGAAGAGTCATGATAGAAAGATATGACAATAATTTATAGCACCCATTTACAGAAGAAATGGTAAAAAGAATGTGAAAGGACGTGTGCGGACGTGGCGTAGAAGCATGAGAAGCTGAAGCAAAGAAGTGGAAGCCAAATAACCGAACGGAAACAAAGTCGAAATGCCAAATAACTGAAAACGTACGAAGGTGAAATGCGAACTAACCAAAAGGGTGGGACGCTTAAAAGCAAACTCACCGAAAGGCCGCTCTGCCGAAATGCCAACTCCCGGACGGGTGCGTTGCCCGCAAACCAACTCACCGAATGGCCACTCTGCTGAAAAGTCAAATAAGGGACATGACGTCGCCGGGGGGGAGGGGAGGTGGGACCTGTCAGCGATTGGTCCAGACCCCTGCGCCAATCACATCACTGGCCAATGGAGACAGGAGGGTGGGGGTCATTTTCCCACACAAGCCATAGGTGACTGGGCACTCTGAACCCGAGCACCAAGTTGAAAGCGGCTGAAGGTGCACATCCCTCGGGACAGCCCCCACCCTCCCACAGCCACCTTCCACCTCGTCTCCCCCGTGCAGCTGCACTGTGACGGGCTGTGTGTCGGCAACGCCAGGTGGAGCTGAGGTGTGGGAGAGGCTGGTCCCTCCGCCCACCCAGAGTCACTTACCACGACGCACCGCCATCGGACCCTAACCCCCACACCAGGGTGATTCACCCCCCTGACCCCCGGACCCCGACCCACGCATGGGGTGATTCACCCCCTGACACCTACACCGAGTGATTTACCCCCCACCCTGGCCACGGGGACAGATGGCTCGGGCATTGGCAGCCATAGTAAATCGCTTTTAAAACATGGGGGCACACACAAATTCCCTGGTGGGCAAATGACAAGTGTGCATGACAACAAACAATTTTATCTCCTCCCACCCCCCACCCCCTCTTGACAACAAGGAGCACATTTTATTTATTGTTTTAATTCAGTAATACCGTCTGGTTACCTGCGTAACGCACACAAGCTGCCACGTACAATACACCTGATAATCTGTAATCTGTTCTAACCGAAGATGGACACTAAAAGTTGGAGTAACTCAGCGGAACAGGCAGCATCTCTGGATAGAAGGAATGGGTGACGTTTCGGTTCGAGAGAATTCTTCAGAACTGAAGAATGAGTCTGAAGGGTCTCGACCCGAAACGCTGTCCATTCCTTCTCTCCAGAGATACTGCCGGTCCCACTGAGTTACTCCAACTTTTAGTGTCTATCTTTGGTGTGACAGTTGTCTCATTTCATCGGCTTCATGTATTTCACACATGGAAGAGACACTTTATATGCTGCTTGCATCTATTCTGCTCTTAATGAAATCTCACATCTTTGCGAGGGGGGGATGGAATGGATGTTACCACAGGCTAAAGCAAAGGCATAGTTAGGACAGGGAAATAATCCCATCACTTAATTAACCAGGTTCCTGAATGTAAGAACTATTTTTACATGTAACATTTTTGTTTTAAAATCAGTAACTCTCTTTTGAGTTTCAATGCCGCCCCGTCCTGTGGGAAGGGCGTGCGGCAGCTGGTTTCATAGCGCCTTCATTGTTGGTAGGTGCTGATCTTTCACATGGACCGCTGTCAGTGCCAGTTTGTCAACTTCCATGGCCGCTCTGCATTAGTGGAGTGAGACGTGAATCTGCTCTCTGATCTTTGGCAGTGACTCGTCCGTGCTGCGATTGCCACAGAGGCTTTTCGACGTCATTTTTCGGTGCCCGTCAGATTTTATGCCGAAAAACAATCTGAAGCCGAGCCGACATGACGTCTAAAAACTGCAAAAAAACAAAGATACTAGAGCAAGGTCTATGATCTTTGGGTAAAAAGGTCTTACTTATTGAAAATAAAACAAATATCGATCTCTTTGAATCGCTGACATTGAATATCTGAAAAAGAACGTTACATATTGAAAAGGAAGATATTACTGTGTTTAAACAATAAATAAAACATGCTTCTTGTTGTCGGGGGGGGGGAGTGGGAGGAGATACAACTGATCGTTGTCATGCACACTTGTCATCGGCCTACCAGGGAATTTGTGTCCCCCCCCCCATGGTTTAAAAGTGATTTGCTATGCCCAGAGCGTCTGTCCCCGTGGCCGGGTTCGGGAGGGATGAATCACCCTGGTGTGGGGGTTGAGGTCCGATGGTGGTGCATTGCGGTCAGTGACTCTGGGTGGGCGGATGGACCAGCCTGTCCCACACCTCTGCCCAACCCGGCGTTGCCGACACACAGCCCGTCACAGTGCGGCCACAGGGAGGAGACGAGGCGGAGGGCGGCTGTTGCCGTGGGAGAGAGTGGGGGCTGTCCCGAGGGATGTGCACCTTCGGCTGCTTACAACTTGGTGCTTGGGTTCAGAGTGCCCAGTCACCTTTGGCTTGTGTGGGAAAATGACCCCCACCCTCCCGTCTCCATCGGCCAGGGGCGTCTGGACCAACAGCTGACAAGTCCCGCCCCCTGGTGACATCATGTCTGTTATTTGACTTTTCAGCAGAGCGGCCATTCGGTGAGTTGGCTTTTTGGGCAGAGTGGCCATTCAGTGAGTTTGCTTTTAAGCGTCCCACCCTTTCGGTTAGTTGGCGTTTCGGCTTCATACACTTTTGGTTATTTGGAATTTCGACTTTGTTTCCGTTCGGTTATTTGACTTCCACTTCTTTGCTTCAGCTTCTCGTCCTTCGACACCATGTCTGGGTACCGGGAAAGGAAGGTAGGTCCCAGCTATCAAGCAGATAGAAGCAACTATCTAAAGGGCTAGTGGAATAAAGAGATATGGGGAGAAGGCAGGCACGGATTATTGATTGGGGATGATCAGCCATGTCTACAATGAATGGCGGTGCTGGCTCGAAGGGCTGAATGGCCTCCTCCTGCACCTATTTTCGATGTTTCTATGTTTCTAAACTACCACAGAGATAAACGAAGAACAAATATTCCAAAACTAAGTAGGTTACTGCTGATTTTACTTCGGAGTCACGTGAGTGACTACGTGAAGACCCCGCCAGCACGCATGCGCGACATATCGTCGTACGCATGCGGAAGCGACGGTCGGGAGGAGCGGGGCTCCTCCAGCGTGAGTTTAAAAAGCTCACGCCAGGTAAGTCTCACCGAAGGAGTGAGTCGACCATAATGGAAGGGAGAAAGAGTAAGAGAGCGGCGGCCAAATCAGCGGCTAAGGACAGCAGCCAGCGGAGAACCGCTTCTCCAGAGCTTCAGGTTCCACCTGCAGCTCCCGACTTTTCGGACTTTGAGACCGTTGGTACGCCACGGTCGGGGAGAACTACCCGGAAGTCGGCCGGGGCGGACTCAGCGGAGTCCGGTCCCGAGGGCACCCCGCTCGCTGGTAGCGACGGAGGTCGCCTTGACCGCATTGAGCGGCTGATGGAGCAGATGCTCCAACGTGACCTGTTACAGCAGGGGCAGGATCACAGTGGAACCCCTAGTAGGCCCACGGCAAGTTCCTTTCGAGGACTGCCCAATGTATCCCCTTCTATACAGGGGAGCATTGAGGGTCAGAACTGGGCTGACCCAGAAGAGGGAGAGTTGGCTGAAGCACCTGCAGCGTCAGGGGTGTGTGAAGATTATATGGATGTGGTGAGCAAACATGCCATGCCCCACCAGAAGGGCCTACCCATCCACCCCAAGCTGGCTGCCAGCATTGATTATATGGCCACCAACCAACTTCAGGAACAGGCCATCAATGCCACAGCAGATAAATATTTGGCGCCAGAAAACTGCAAATCGTTAAATGTGCCCGCGGTGAACAACCCGATATGGGGGAACATGAGCCCCTCGAGTAGAGGGCAGGAGATGAAACTTCAGAAGATCCTGAAGCTCCTTACCGCAGGGATTACTGCAGTAGCCAGACAGCAGTGGGAGTGGATATGCCGCAAGAGCTGCAAGATGCTTTGGCCTTACTGTGCAATACACAGTATGAAATTAACAATTTCAGGAAAAGCATTATAAAGCCGGCGCTTAACCCCAAGTTCGCGGGGTTATGCAAGCCTGGGAAGACGCAGCCTCCAAGCCTGTTATTCGGGGAAGATCTCCCCAAACAGGTAAAAGATCTTGACGAGGAGGCTAAGGCTTTGGGCCTTATTAAAGTACCTGGGTACACTAAGCCTCATCACCCACACAGAACGCACCCCTACGCACCCACCGGGCAGAGTTACCCTAACAGGTCTGCCGGTGGTGAAAGCTCGAAGGCCGGCATACCTGCACAGCGGTCTTTTTTAGGCCAAGGCCCAGGCCGGCCTCCTTGGAAGATGCGCCACTCCTAGAACACCTACAACCAGCCGAGGAAGCAAGGGCAGAAACCTCCACACCGGCAGTAACCATGGAGGTAGGTGGGTCTGGGATCCCCAAGAACACTACTGACCTAAATTCACTCTGCATAGGGGGCAGGTTGCACATGTTCCTCGAGAATTGGCTCACTTTTACCTCTGATCCTTATATACTCAGGAGTATTCAGGGCTCCAAAATTGAATTTATTCACGAACTCCCTACCCCGGTACAGCATGCGCCTAGTTGGAAATTCGTCCTTTCTCATAGAGATAAGGCAGCAGGGCATGCTGAACTACAGAGGTTGATAGAAAAAGGGGTAATTGAAAAGTCCTTTAAAGAACCTCAGGAGTTCGTGTCTAATATATTCACTAAAAACAAAAAAGATGGCGGGTGCCGCATCATCATAGATTTGACCGACCTGAATACTTCTGTCCAGTATATCCATTTTAAAATGGACACCTTCGACACTGCTACTCAGCTTGTAGCCAATAGGTACTACATGGCATGCGTTGACCTTAAAGATGCATACTATTCAGTACCCATACACAAGGATCATAGGAAATACTTAAAATTTATCTGGATGGGACAATTATGGCAATATAAAGCTTTGCCTAATATGCTATCGTCAGCACCCAGATTGTTTACCAAGATATTGAAACCAGCTTTGGCCTATTTAAGGAAACAGAATCATACTGTTATGGCCTATCTTGATGACATCCTCATAGTGGGGGAGAATTTGGAAATGGCTACTTTGGCAGTCACAGCCATGAAACATATTTTTCAGATACTGGGGTTTACGATACATCCAGATAAATCAATATTGGAACCCTCTACCACCATGAAATATTTGGGGTTCATTATTGACTCAGTGCAAATGTCTGTCACGTTACCACCAAGCAAGGTGGAAGACCTGATAGAGGCTTGCAGGAGCCTCTTTGGCATTAAGGTCCCATCCATTCGGCAGGTGGCCAGGGTGATTGGGAAGATAGTAGCTGCATTTCCTGCAGCACAATATGGGCCCTTACATTACCAAAATTTACAAAGAGCAAAAATTACGGCGCTCAAAAATCATGCTGGCCATTTTGATAGGCCCATGAAAATTCCAGAAAAGGCAAAAGCTGAACTATATTGGTGGATGGGTAATGCCCAAAATTGTTCCAAACCCATGACTATCGCCAATCCCTCGATCACCTTACAAACGGATGCCAGTGCCAAAGGGTGGGGAGCTACTAACACTACCTCTAGCTGTGGAGGTAGATGGAGTGCACCAGAGTTAACCCTATTTAAAAACTTAGGGATTAACTATTCAGAAATGCTCGCAGCATTTCACGGACTTAAAGCATACTGCACTAACATGCACAAAGTTCATGTTAGACTACAGATTGACAACACCACGGTGGTAGCCTATATTAACCACATGGGCGGTGTAAAGTCGATATCGTGTGATGAATTGGCCAACAATATCTGGCACTGGTGTCTGCAAAGAGGAATTTGGATCTCTGCAACTTACCTACCAGGTAAACTAAACACAGTGGCAGACACCAGATCACGGAAATTCAACGACAACATAGAATGGATGTTGGATCGGAAAGTGTTTACAGATATTGTAGAACGTTATGGGACACCAGATATCGACCTTTTCGCGTCCAGGCTAAATCACCAACTACCAACGTATGTTGCTTGGGAGCCAGACCCGGGGGCGGTAGCGATGGATGCTTTCTCGCTACACTGGGGGGATTTGTTTTTCTACGCTTTCCCCCCTTTCTGCCTCATCAGTCGGGTCTTGCAAAAAATCAAGCAAGACTCCGCATCGGGTATCTTGGTAGTGCCCGACTGGCCTACTCAACCATGGTTCCCTCTGGTACAAAAGATGGCCACAGAACCCTGTGTCAGGGTAAATAAAAGACCAAGCCTGCTTGTTCATCCTGTTACAGGAGAAAGTCATCCATGTCATGATCGTATGGATTTGTTAATCTGCAGACTTTAAAACGGCCACTTCATGGACTCGGACTCTCCAACAGGACCATTGATACTATCACGGGAGCCTGCAGAGAGTCCACAAGGAAGCAGTACTTGACCTACATCAGGAAGTGGGAAAGATTCTGCGTGACTACTAAAACTACATACGAAACCGCCACCATCACGGAAGTGCTGGAGTTTCTGGCTACCCTTCATTACGATGAGGGTTTAAGCTACAGCGCCATTAACTGTGCCAGGAGTGCCCTATCGTCTTACTTGGGCAAGGGGAGTGACCAATTGGGAATTGGGTCACATCCCCTGGTATCCAAATTTATGCGGGGAATATTTAATTCTAATCCCCCCAGGCCCAGATATAGCCATACCTGGGACATCAGCACGGTATTGACGATGCTGCGAGGATGGACACCGAACACGGGACTCCCTTTGGCCAAATTAACCTACAAAATGGTCATGATAATGGCACTGATCACGGCGCAACGGGTCCAGTCCCTGCACAAACTCAGTCTGGATGCCATGGCAATTACCAGTGGGAAAATCACATTCCAGGTGCAGGGACTATTGAAGCAAGATCGACCCGGAGTGTCTGGACATACTTTGGAGTTCCTGGGTTACCCAGCGGACACTCGTCTTTGTATCGTTACATTGATTCTGCGATACATTTCAGTCACTAAAGATCTAAGGGGCACGGAAACAGCTTTGCTTGTCAGTCACAAGAAGCCTCATCACAGGGTCACGGTGCAAACCATTTCCAGATGGTTAAGGGTGGTACTGGATGCGGTGGGGGTGGATACTAATGTGTATAAATCTCACTCCACCAGGGCAGCATCCACCTCGGCGGCTAGAAGGATGGAGGTACCACTGGATCACATCCTGGCCACAGCGGGTTGGAACAATGAGAGAACCTTCCACCGCTTTTATAACAAACCCGTGACCTCCCCTGACAATTATGCAGGGAGGATCTTAAGTGCTGCCAGTTAAATAACCCTTTTGGGACACAATATTGTGTTTGGTATGAATAAATACCTGTTTTGTTTTTCAGCCAGTGTCTTGTCTGAATCACGTCCATCCTCTTATCCCAGCTTTAGCGGTGTGTGAGCATGGAGCTTCCAGGGCATGAAATCACAGAGCTTTGAAATCTTCACGTAGTCACTCACGTGACTCCGAAGTAAAATAATAAGATTAAACGAGAACTTACCAGTTTGAAGTTTGATCTTTATTTTATGAGGAGTTACGATGAGGGATTACGTGCCCTCCGCTCCCAATCCTCTATTATAAAGATCACCTGGTATGAAAGTTCTCTTTTTTCTCTTACTATGTCAGTCATTGAGACTGTTTTTTGTTCTGTGATTTCACACCACTGCTTTGAAGAATGTCGCGCATGCGTGCTGGCGGGGTCTTCACGTAATCCCTCATCGTAACTCCTCATAAAATAAAGATCAAACTTCAAACTGGTAAGTTCTCGTTTAATCTTACTATTTAGATTCATATATACAGTGATACAGTGTGGAAACAGGCCCTTCGGCCCAACTTGCCCACAGCAGCCAACATGTCACATCTACACTATTCCCACCTGCCTGCACTTGGTCCATGACCCTCCAAACCTGTCCTATCCATATATCTGTCTAATTGTTTCTTTTATGTTGGGATACTCCCTGCCTTCTCTGGCAGCTTGTTCCATACACCCCCCACCCTTTGTGTGAAAAAGTCACCCCTCTGATTCCTAGTAAATCTTTTCCCCCTCACCTTGAACCTATGTCCTCTGGTCCTCAATTCTCCTACTCGGTACAAGAGACTCTGGACATTGATTGTGAAAATATGAAATTATGTATGTAAACATTGTATCGCAAATACTATGAATTGCTGGAGGTTTTTGGAGTTAGTTAAATATCTTTGAGCCCTAACTTGATGTACTTCCCTAGTGTCCTTGACAACAGGGCCTGAATAAATAAATTTGTTTGATAAACTCACCACTGTTGTATGAGTTTTTCTTTGTCTGCTGTTCCGATCTGAGCCGCGATTAAGTGGTGACTGCGCCCCACACAAAAGCCTGATTCCGTGTGTTGGTCCAACAAAAAGGATAGTTATTTCAGTTTTTGGCTCACGCTGGAAGTTGTGCTGCATTTCAACCTATTGAGTTTTGACCAATGTAACGGGCTGACTAAGTGATTTCCTATTGCATTTAAACCACTGATAAATAGACTGGATAACCATGACTCTATGCCAGTTAGAGCAAATCAGCTAGATCTTATTAATACCAGCATCAATCAACAAACGATTAAACTGTTAGGGATTGAGAAAAGCTTTTTACTGCCTCATCATTTATTTCCATTTAGTATTACTTAATATTATTGCACGTTGCCATGAACAAATTGACAGATCGTTTTCTTTGCATTTCCAGTGCAAATAAGTTAAAGAAACTCTAAAGATATTTTATTAAAGAGCAGTAAAGGCACAGACCATCTGCGCTAAATCTCAATTTAAGATTCTGATTTTAAGAAAAAATATCACAATTGATGGAATTAGATAACTGGTTATGGAGCTGTGATGAGCGTTTGTGAACAGCATGTTCGCCTCCATGATCATAAGGTCATAAGGTCATAAGTAATAGGAACAGAATTAGGCCAATCAGCCCATCATGTCTACTCCGCCATTCAATCATGGCTGATCTATCTCTCCCTCCTAACCCCATTCTCCTGCCTTCTCCCCATAACCTCTGATATCTGTACTAATCAAGATTCTATCTATGTGTAGGAAAGAACTGCAGATGCTGGTTTAAATCGAAGATGCTGGAGTAACTCAACGGGACAGGCAGCATCTCTGGAGAGAAGGAATGGGTGACGTTTCCAGTCGAGACCCTTCTTCAGACTGTCTATCTCTGCCTTAAAAATATCTATTGACTTGGTCTCCACAGCCTTCTGGGGCAAAAAATTCCACAAATTCACCACCCCCTGACTAGAGAAATTTATTGTCCTCTCCTTACTAAAGGAATGTCCCTTTGAGGCTATGACTTCTAGTCCTAGACTCTCCCACTAGTGGAAACATTCTCTCCACATCCACTCTATCCAAGCCTTTCACTCTACGGTATGTTTCAATGAGGTCCCCCCCTCACTCTTCCAAACTCCAGAGAGTACATGCCCAACGGTCATCATAAGTTAACCCACTCATTCCTTCGATCATTCTCGTAAACCTCCTCTGGACCCTCTCCAGGGCCAGTACATAAGAATACCCTGCAGAAAAGGCCCCTCTGACCTATGAACCTAAAGACTGTAAAATCAATCTCGTATTTGGAGTACAAAAAACCAGGTTGACATCTAGTGTGATGCCAGTGAGTGCCAGGTTATTGAATGCCATGATTAATCAAGATCCTGTTTGTTTGTCCTATTGTGTGAACATGATTCACCTGCTTCTACCCAGAGAGGAGAAAGAAATGATCCTGGTGAACATTTCTCCCCAAATTAGCATCTCACAGAATAAAACAGGGTGACTGGTCATTTATCTCAGTTGCTGTTTCTCGGGCTCTGTGGCACTTCTTCATAAAGGAACAAAAGCTGCCAGAACCTGCTTAATTGTAGCTTGGAAGCTGAAGGCTTGGAATCAGAAGTCCTTGTCCTTAAAATGTTCATCACGTGAAGAATGTAACTGACGTTCTGCAGAACAAGAATCTAGGCTGTTCAACTGGGTGGACTGGTAATTTATTTACAGCTTGAGTTATCAGATATGTTTGTTTAGCAAAAATTGCCAATTATCTACGTAATGAAACATTTCCACTCCAGTCACTTTGATACTTTTGTTTACACTGAGACTTGATCACTTTTGCTAATTGGTCATTATTCTTCCAGAACAATGACTGGCCTTGAAAAAAACGACACAAAATGCTGGAGTGACTCAGAGGTTCAGGCATCATCTCTGGAGAAACATGGAGAGATGATAGGGTCATAGTGTCATAGAATGATACAGTGCGGAAACAGGCCCTTCGGCCCAACTTGCCCATGCCGGCCAACATATCCCAGCTACACTAGTCCCACCTGCCTGCTCTGGGTCCATATCCCTCCAAACATGTCCTATCCGTGTACCTGTGTATGTTTCTTAAATGTTGGGATAGTCCCAGCCTCACCGACCTCATCTGGCAGCTTGTTCCATATACCCACCACCCTTCTTCAAACTGAAACATCACCTATCCACGTTTTCCAGAGATGCTGCCTGATCTGCAGTTCCTCCAGCATTTTGTGTCATTTATTTGGTAAACCGGCATCTACAGTTCCTTATTTCTAACAGAACCCAAAAAGAAAGGCTGAGAATGTGGAGATACAAGGAGCGAGAGGAGCTGGATTCTGAGCAAAACACAGAGCGCTGGGGGAACTCTGCAGGGTCAGGCAGCATCTCAAGAGGGAATGGACAGGCGACATTTCAGGTCAAACTGTTTGTATATCTGCCAATCGAACCCACCCCTCACCTGTCTCCACCAATCACTTAAGGTAGACACCAACTGCTGGAGTAACTCAGCGGAACAGGGAAAATACACGTAGCTGTGGTAGCGAGTCTGGGTTAAAACGTGGACGTAGACCCAGAGAGCATGAGGAATCACAGAGGGGGAGCAGCCTGCTGCAGAACTCTTGACTCTTGGAGGGGAGGAGAACCTCTTCAAAGAAAGCATACGTTGAGGAGATTTCGCAGTGGAGCAGACTAAATGTGTGGAAGGAACTGCAGATACTGCTTCCAGCATCCAGAAACCAGCATCTGCAGTCCCTTCCTAAATATTCCACCTACCACGTGCCAGGCTTTGTCCTACCACACCTCTCTTCTCCAGTATCCCCCCGCCCTCGCCCCACTACAATCAGTCTGAAGAAGAGTCCTGTCCCGATAGTCACCCATCCTTCCACCCCCCCTCCCCCCAGATATGTCTGACTGTCGTGCTGGGTTACTTCAGCGCTTTGTGTTTTGACCTGAGAATGTGCTAAGATTCATATCTCTAGTTTCCCTCTCCCCTGACTCTCATACTGAAGAAGGAACTTGACCCAAAACATCATCTTTTGGAACCGATCGAGTAAAGTAAAATTCTTTATTTTTAACGATAATAACAGCGATTTAAGGGCCTGTCCCACCAGCATGCAACTCTACGCGATTAGCGCGACCTAACGTGGTCACTTGAGCCGTCCGGCGTCGCGGGGCCGGTCCCACTTCAATCGCCAGAGCCGTGCGGAATTGTGCGGAGTTCGTCCCGAGTTCGTCCCGACACCGCGCGTGGCTCCGAAAAACTGACTATGTTCAAAAATTCCGCGCGGCAACGGCTTGTTGGCTCACAGTTGCCTCGACGTTTACACACGGCCCCGACATCGTGCCTCCGTGAACCTATCTGTAGGTGCCTCCGTGACCCTCTATGTGTGTGGCTCCATGGCCCTCTGTGTGTGTGTGCCTCTGTGACCCTCTCTGTGTGCCCCTCTCTGTCCTGGCGAACTTACCTTGGACTTTGCTCCAAGTTCGCCTCACTTTGCGCCGCGCTGCGCCACTCACCCGACCTCCGCGCGGTCCCTACTGCCGGTTTGGTTGCGCTTGCCGCATGCAGGCATATGCTGGTGGGAACGGCCCTGTACAGGGATCACCCGACCCCCGAGCGGCCCCCGTTTCTAGTTTGATCGCGGTCATCGCATAGAGTTGCATGCTGGTGGGACAGGCCCTTTACTCGAGCGAGTTTTAAACAGCCAAAATAATGAAGCTCCTTCGAACAGGGTAGGGTTTGATTAAATGCTTCACCAAAAGTCCGCGAAAACACTCCCGCGATCACGTGACCACGCCAGACAATAGCAAGGGTTTGTGATTCCCCAGGCCACCACTAGGTGCCGCTACAATGTACCCCTTTTCTCCAGCGATGCTGCCTGACCAGTTGAGTTAGCCCAGCATTTTATGTCTGTCTTCATGAACAAAACATCATGACAAGGAAACACGCCAATGTCCCTTCATTGTCACTGGAAATAATTCCTGGATCTCCCTGCAGGAGGCCCTTCACCAGAGGTCTGCAGCAGTTTGAGCAGGTGGTTCATCGACACCTTCTTATGGATGGTGAATCCATGCTGGTGTGGAGGAAGGAACTGCAGATGCTGTTTTAAACCGAAGATAGACACAAATTGCTGGAGTAACTCAACGGGATAGGTAGCAACTTCCATGCTGATCCTATCAAAAATTCCCAATGGCTGAAAATTGATACATTTTTTTTTTAAACTGCATGAAATGTTGGCGATTGTTCTGAATCTTTTTCCAAAATAATTTTGCCTCAAGGAATGTGCTTGACTCCCTTGGCTGTCCAAAGCCATTGAGGCTGTAATTAATTTTATTTTTAGTTTATGTTTCCTGATTAGCCTGTGACATATAAATTAGAATCAGTATTATTCTTCCTCTGGAATTTAAAGTTAGGGCTATGTTGCTGGCACTGTATGATCTACTTCCAGTAACCATTGTCAATGGTAGAAGAATAGTACAGGATGGAACAGAAGCTGAGGATTAAAATATCTAACTCAGATCTATATTGTTGGGTACTTAGCGTGTTATTACCACAGGACATTTACTGGTTAATGTTCTACACCACTGTAAAATAATCTTGTCAAAAAGGAATTATTAGTCTAGAAACTGGATAATATGCAAGACACTCGCTAAAATGTGCGTAGGATTGATTGCCAATACAAACATGGTTACAAAGCAAGGATGTGCATATAAATATTGAGGATCCCAGGCCCGGTGGCATTACATAGAGCCATGTAGATATATTGTGTGGAAACAGGCCCCTCAGCCCAACTTGCCCACACCAGCCAACTTGTCCCAGCTACACAGACACCTGCCCGCGTTTGGATCATAGCTCTCCAAACCTGTCCCATCCATGTACCACTCTAACTGTTTCTTAAATGTTGGAATAGTCCCTGCCTCACATACCTCCTCTAGCAGCTTGTTCCATACATCCACCATCCTTTGTGTGAAAAGGTTACCCATCAGATTCCTATTAAATCTTTTCTCCTTCACCTTAAACCTATGTCCTCTGGTCCTTGATTTCATTTCGGAGTCACGTGAGTGACTTCGTGAAGAGCCCGCCGGCGCGCATGCTTGACATATCGTCATAACGCGTTGCTGCGACGGCTGGCGGTGGAGCGCGCTCCTCGCCAGCCCTTCATAAGGGGCCACGGAGGTGGGTATTCCACCTTTAGTTGGTGGTCCTTGTTGTTCGTTATGTCTTGCAGCAAGGACATGGATGGGAGTTCGATGGGCCGGAGGACGTCAGGACGAGTTCGCCGGTCAACAGTTCCGGGGCCTTTACCATCGGCAGTACCTGCAGTGCAGGCCGGGACTCAGGCGGAGATGTGGGTAAGCCTGGTGATTACAGGTCCAGATCCGCCAGCACACCACAGCTCGGAGGAGTTCGACGAGGAGGAGTGTGGTGTGCCGCCAGAGCAGGGGGACCCTGCCATGGCAGTCAGGTCGTCAGCGGGCTCGCTGGCGACCTCGAGCAGGGGGCGTGCGGCTGCACGGCCCGTTCCACTCAGCCCCCCGAGAAGGGGCAGGGCAGGAGCCCAGAAGCCTAACCCTGCCAGGGCTAAGGCATTGCCTGACACGGAGGAGCGGTCAGGTTCCAGGGCGAGACCCGGGGCGGCTGTGAGGTCCAGCCGGCACACCCCGACTCTCGACGCCGGGATGGGTCGGTTGAGTCGGGGCTCGTCACGGTCGCCGAGCCCCCCATGGATGGGTGGGCGAGACCATGCGTCGGCAAGGTCCACGATGTGGGCAGCCGGCAAGCCTGCGCGGGCTTCAGGTAGCCATGCTTCGGCTGGTGCCGACACCACGCTGCAAGTGCCCTTAGTGGCAGCGGCGTCAGCTCCCGCTAAACGGAGGCGGTTGAACACGCCCGCGCGGGAATCGCGCAGTTTCGCCTCGGCGGCTGTTAGCGACAACTACTGGCACCGGCAGGGCCTCGATGAGGTGCGGGCCGATGATAGGAGCCCGGTTTTCTTTTCAGGGCCGGAGGACTCCGACCACCTGAGTGTTCAGGGTGAAGGGCGTATTGACCGTATGGAGCGGCTGCTGGAGCTCCTGCTTCAAAGCCAACAACAGCAGGGCAGCCACAGGCACAGGGCGTCGTCACCAGCCTCTACCATCAGCCTGGAGCAACAGGAGGAGGAGGTTATGGTGGATCCCATACCACCTCCGGTGGAGGTACCAGCGGAGGATCTTCTGGATGTGGCGACCAAATTTGCGGCCCCACATTCATCTGGACTTCCTTTAAACACGAAGCTGGCAGCCACTGTGGACTTTCTTAACAACCAGCAACTACAGGAAGAAGTCCTCATTCAGGCAATGAGCCGTCACAAGGCTCCATCCAATTGCAACTCCCTCAACGTGCCTGTGGTCAATACGCCGATATGGGGCAACATCAGTGCGGCTATTCGTCAACAGGAGGTAAAACTGCAGCGGATCCTGAAGCTCCTGACGGCCGGTATTACCGCCTTTGTGCGGTCGGTGGACGGGGATGAATTGAATTTGGACCAGGAAGATGCCCTGGCCCTCCTGTGCGCGACCCAGCACGAAATTAACGGGTTTCGCAAAACCAGCATCCGCCCAGCGCTCAATCCAAAGTTTGCAGGATTGTGCAAACCACCGCCGCCGCCCCCGCCCCGTCAGCTCTTTGGGGAGGACCTCTCGAAGAGAGTCAAAGAGCTTGACGAGCAAGCCAAAACGGTGGGGATCATGCGCCCTCAGAGTGCCCCCACACCGTCAGGCTCAAAGTCTCCATACATTCGATCACGAGGGTCTGCTAGTACCTCGACGAGGACCCACCCTCAAGCTCCACAACGACAGCAACATCAGACCCAGCACCAGGGGTCTTTTTTAGGACAGGGTCGGCAGAGACCCTGGTGGAAAACGAAGACGCCGCGCCCTCAAGCCAACCCAGCACCTCCACGTCCGCACACGCGTGTCAAGGACCGCCGGTAACCACGGAGGTGAGGGGGTCTGGTTCTCTCTTTTCTCTCTGTTTAACTTCACATGTTGGTGGTCACCTTCGGTGGTTTTTGGGTGCATGGGGTAATTTTACTGGTGACGAGTATGTGTTGCAGAATATTCAGGGGCATAAAATTGAGTTTATTAATGGCGACATTCCTCCATCCCAGCACTTGCCCGCTCGAACGTTTAAATTATCTGCTGCAGAACAGGCAGCCGGCTATAAGGAACTGTTAAGTCTTGAGCACAAAGGAGTGATTGAGAGAGTGGTGCATGAGCCAGTTGAATTTGTTTCGAACATATTCACCAGACCTAAAAAGGATGGAGGTTGTCGTGTCATTATTGATCTAACCCGTTTGAATACTTTTGTAACATATACTCATTTTAAAATGGATACGTTTGAAACAGCCAAATCATTGATTTCTCATGGTTGCTTTATGGCATGCATCGATTTAAAAGACGCATATTATTCCGTATCCGTCCAGAAATGTGACAGAAGGTTTTTGAAATTCATCTGGATGGGGCAACTCTGGCAGTACAAGGCTTTGCCTAATGGGCTCACCACAGCCCCTAGATTGTTCACTAAATTAGTGAAGCCAATTATGGCTTATTTGAGACAACGACACCATATAGTTATGGCCTATTTAGATGATATCTTAATTGTGGGCCACACCCTGGAATTGGCTGAACAGGGTGTTGCAGCTGCTGTCAATATATTTCAACAATTGAGGTTTATTGTCCATCCAGAGAAATCAAAGTTCTACCCTGCCCAGGTGATTAATTACCTAGGGTTCACGATGAACTCTATAAGCATGAGGGTTACCATTCCAATTAACAAGATTGAGGAGGTTACCCAGGTGTGTCAAGATTTAATCCGCACCAATATACCATCGATTCGGCACTTAGCTACAATAATTGGGAAGCTGGTAGCTTTGTTCCCGGCAGCGCGATATGGACCTTTGCATTATCAGAATTTGCAAAGAGCTAAAATTGCTGCGTTAAAACAGAACGCTGGTCATTATGATCGGTCCATGCAGCTGCCGCCCGAAGCGATAAATGAGTTGCAATGGTGGGTGTGTCACATTAGCAGCTCATTCAAGCCTATTAGGGAGGCTAATCCGGTGGTATATTTGCAAACTGATGCAAGCTCCAATGGTTGGGGAGCCACGAATAATTGCTCTAGTTGTGGTGGCAGATGGGACACCCTTGAATCAACGATGTTGTCAACTCAAGGGATTAACTATTTGGAGTTGCTGGCAGCATTCCACGGACTTTGTGCGTATTGTTCCAAGCTTGTTGGAGCACATGTCCGTCTCCAAATAGACAACACCACAGCAGTAGCATATTTAAACCATATGGGTGGTACCAGGTCAGTTTCGTGTGACAAATTGGCTAACTCAATTTGGCTCTGGTGTGTTCAAAGAGACATTTGGATTTCAGCTACCTATTTGCCAGGTGAGCTTAATACTGTGGCGGACACCAGGTCACGCAAATTTAATGACAATATTGAATGGATGTTGCATCCTGAGATCTTTTCTAAAGTCACAGCCAAATTTGGTAAACCGGACATTGACCTCTTTGCGTCACGGTTGAACCATCAGGTACCAACCTACGTTTCATGGGAACCAGATCCTGGGGCAATAGCGCTATATGCATTCTCGCTGGACTGGGGAAGTGGTTTTTCTATGCCTTCCCCCCGTTTTGCCTCAACAGTCGGGTATTGCAAAAGATTCAGGCAGATGCTGCCAAGGGCATTCTTATTATACCCGACTGGCCCACACAGCCTTGGTATCCGGTGGTCTTTGACATGCTCAACGAACCTTGGGTCCTTTTGAAGGGTTGCCCACAATTGGTTACTCACCCTGTCTCAGGGGAGCCGCATCCCTGCCATGGCTATTTAAATTTGTTGGCTTGCAGGTTCTGAACAGGCCGTTAGTCCAATACGGCCTCTCGGCTCGGACCATGGATACCATCGGGGCGTCGTGTCGAGAGTCTACAAGGCGAAGATACCGCTCGCATATTAAGAAGTGGGAAGCCTACTGCAGCCGCTCTCGCATCACGTACGATGACGTGACAATAACCGACGTCCTGGAATTCCTCGCGGGGTTGCACCATGATGAACACTTAAGTTACAGTGCCATCAACAGCGCCAGAAGTGCGCTATCATTCTACCTCAGTTTGGAGGTAGGATCCAACAGGCTAGTGTCCAGACTCATGCGGGGTATATTCAATATGAATCCGCCTACACCACGCTATAATATCACCTGGGATGTCAGGGACGTATTAACCCTGCTCAGGACGTGGTCACCCATGGAAGGGCTGCAACTGGACCAACTCACCATGAAGCTGGTGATGTTACTAGCGCTGACTTCAGCTCAGAGGGTACAGACACTACACAAACTTTGTGTTGACAGAATGACGTCTACCCCCACAGAAGTAGTCTTTTTCATTGACGAGCTACTAAAGCAGCATAGACCTGGGTGCACAGGGCTGCAGCTGAAGTTCCCGGCATACCCCGCAGATGCTAGGCTATGTTTAGCCTCACATATCCGCCACTATGTCAACGTGACGGCACGCATCAGAGGAATGGAGAGATACCTGCTTGTCACTCATAAGAGACCTCATCATCGAGTGACAGTCCAGACGATATCCAGGTGGCTTCGAGTCGTCTTGGGTAAGTCAGGTATCGACACTAATGTGTTCAAGTCTCATTCCACCAGGGCTGCATCGACGTCAGCGGCGAGGGTCATGGAGGTGCCCATGGACCAAATTCTCGCCACCGCAGGATGGGCTAATGAAGCTGTGTTCCAGCGGTTTTACAACAAGCCTGTTGCTGCTCCTCTACAGTTCACAGAAGCCGTGCTGAATGCAGGTCAAGAACGTGGAGATGTCCCCGTATGAGGGGTTTGATTTGTTATTAATAAATATGCTCTTGTTTTGCAGTATGGACTGTTGAGCAAGTTTGTTCCTCCCATCCATCCCTGGTAGTGGTGTGTCAGCATGGACGTGGTCCAGGGCGTGTAATCACAGAAGCTTTGAAGTCTTCACGAAGTCACTCACGTGACTCCGAAATGAAATAGTAAGATTGAACGAGAACTTACCAGTTCGAAGGTTGATCTTTATTTTATGAGGAGTCGAAGTGAGGGATTTCGTGCCCTCCTCGCCCAACCCTCAATCACCTTCATCTGGTAATCTTAGTCAATTCAATCATACTATGCGAAGTCATTTCTATTGTTGGTTCTGTGATTCCACGCCGCTACTTTGAAGTATGTCGAGCATGCGCGCCGGCGGGCTCTTCACGAAATCCCTCACTTCGACTCCTCATAAAATAAAGATCAACCTTCGAACTGGTAAGTTCTCGTTCAATCTTACTATTCACACACTCTGGGCAAGAGACTCTATGCATCTACCCAATCTATTCTACTCATGATTTTATACACCTCAATAAGATCAGCCCTCATCCTCCTGCATTCCAAGGAATAGAGTCCCAGCTTACTCAACCTCCCCCTATAGCTCGGACATATGACAGAAATCACATATAAATGCTGACTTACATGCCATAGATCTATTACCATGAAGTTTCTCAATGGAATCATTAACTCAGAAAGAGCAGTTGAATTGGACTGATGATGTCTAGGAAAGGCAAGATGGAACAAAACATAACGTTGAAAATATATCAAGAGTCAAGAGTCAAGTGTGTTTTATTGTCATCTGTTCCCAAATGGAACGATGAAATTCGTGCTTGAAGCAACACAACAGATACGTAAATATAGTAACAAACAGTAAAATGTTCAGGATCTGAAAAACAAACATTTATAGAACAAAGACACCAAATCAATGCCCCACGTCTCTGTAGTTCAGAGCTTAATTGGAGGTTGTAGAGTTAGTTAGTTAGTTAGTTAGTTAGTTAGTTAGTTAGTTAGTTAGTTAGTTAGTTAGTTAGTTAGTTAGTTAGTTAGTTAGTTAGTTAGTTAGTTAGTTAGTTCGTTTTAACAGCTGATGGATGTTGAGAAGAAGCTGGTCCTGGGCATTACAGTTTTCAGGCTCCTATACCTTCTACCCAATGACAGGAGTGAGATGAGAATGTGGCCAGGATTATGTTGGTCTCAGATGATGTTGGCTGCCTTTTTGAAGCAGCGACTCCTGTAGATCCCTTGGATGGTGGGGAGGTCAGTTCCCAAGATGGATGGGTCGATTTTTTTATTAGTTAGAAGCAATTACATAATTTAAAAAAGGTGCGTGTTCATTGTTGACATAAAGAAGTTTAAGAGACGTTTATTTGTGGACATACCCTGGCCTGTGATGGCAAATGCCACAGAGGAGCAACGAGAGATGGTCATCTTAAGTAGCACACAGTGACTTCAAGCTAACCAGTGAAGATTCTGTGGCAACCTTTAATGATGGACTCCCTGACTGTGAGTCGAGTAATGGCCTCTTTAATCCAGCTTGAGAATGGCTTTACCATGCGTGGTCAGAGCATATCCAAACAGAATCAACAAACTCATCAGGAAGGCTAACTCCATCCTGGGGGCAGAATTGGATTAATGGAGGATGGTCTCGGAAAGGAGGATGCTCCTCAAACTGCGGAACATCTTGGACAATACATCTCACACCCTCCATGTCACACTGGTCAACCTGAGGAGCAGCTTCAGCAACAGGCCAGTCCCACCAAGGCGCAGCACAAAAACGCCACAGGAGATCCTTTTTTCCTGTGAGTATCAAACTGTACAACTAACTTCCCCCCTACACCACCCCCACCACCCCATCTTTGCACATCCCTCATCGTGGACCGTTCCACTCAACAATTTAATTTCACATTTGTGGAATTATGCATATGTACTGTGCAATAACTAGTCACTTAAATTTCATTACTTTATTATGCACGTGACACTTTCAACGCCTTGTAACTGTATCTTTTGACTGATGGCAGGGCAATTCCCCTCTGGAATAAATAAAGTCGTATTGTATGGTATGGTATTGTATTTCTTCAGCACATATGCACATTCAGCAGTGACTGCTGCAGCAACACTAACCCAGTTTGCATCTCCGGGCCGTATTAACACACCAGGAGGCCTCTATATCGGCCACACTGGGGCAAGCAAACTTCACACGGCGTGCTGTGAAGACATGTTTTCCTTGTTCACAAATCATGGTCAATTTTACAAGCCAACCAATCATGTAGTGCATTAGAAAGTAAAACCGAGCAGACGTCTGAGCCATGGTTTCATCTTCATCCAGATATTATAATATTATGATGCATTTAACTTCAAAGGAGAAAGTTCAGCGAGTGTAACCACAGGGAAAGCTCTTTGATAAAGCCAGCAGGTGCACTGAGTTTTTTTCTTTGAACTGTAGAAATCAAATCAACGACCATATCTTTCCGTGAAGTTACTGTATATCCTTTGTCAGCAGTCTAAGAAAGACACAAAAAGCTGGAGTAACTCAGGAGCATCCCTGGAGAGAAGGAATAGGTGACGTTTCAGGTCGAGACCCTTCTTCAGACTGATGTCGGGGGAGTGAGCGGTACAGAGATAGAATGTAGTCAGAGACACTAAGACTGGTGGAGAACTGGGAAGGGGAGGGGATGGAGAGAGAGGGAAAGCAAGGGCTACTTGAAGTTAGAGATGTCAATGTTGATAACGCTGGGGTGTAAGCTGCCCAAGCTAAATATGAGCTGCTGTTACTCCAATTCACACTGGGCCTCACTCTGACAATGGAGGAGGCCCAGGACCGAAAGGTCAGTGTGGGAATGGGAGGGGGAATTAAAGTGCTGAGCAACCGGGAGATCAGGTAGGCTTAGGCGGATCGAGTGGAGGTGTTCGGTGAAATGATCTCCGAGCATGCGCTTTGTCTCGCCGATACACAGGAGTCCACACCTGGAACAGAGGATAGAGTAGATGAGTGGAGAAGGTCTGGGCATGTTGTATCATTCAGCTGTTATAGATTATTTAGCCTTTGTTTCATTCCAGTTTCAGAATATTGCTTATAAGCACCATTTTGCTTATTGTGGAACGTCCTAGCAAGTAAAAAGCCTTCTTTTTGTATGGTTACATTTTTTTTTTTAACTTAACTGCAGCCATTTAGCGTTATTGACATTAACAATTTCCTAAATGTAATGAATTCCATTTGATTAGTTCAATATTGACCCGGAATCCACCCTTGACAGTAATCAAGCAAATACTGGAGCCAGTGTTTTGGATCTGCTGAGAAATTGACACAATTTTTACACATAATTATGAAATTTTATTTCTTTGATGCTTGGATCTGAACTATACACCCTCACAGCTCCCTTTCAGGTGACTAATAAGCTTAAGGTAATTTGAAATAATTCAAGCATCTTATCGGAGACACATTGAACCACAGATGCTGCAAGCTGAAGCACAACTCAAAGTGCTGGAACAACTCATTGGGTCAGGCAGCATCTGTGGCGGGAATGTACAGGTGAGGCTTTGCGGGACGAGGGTGTGGGGGAGGAGGGGTGTGGGGAGGGGTGCTGTGGGGAGGGGGGTGGTGGAGGAGAAGGTTTGGGGGAGGGGGAGGTGTGAGGGAATGGGGGTGTCAGGGAGAGGGGTAGGGGAATGGGATTGTAGAGGAGGGATGTGGGAGGGGGGTGTGTGGGCTCACCGGTTCCCAAACCCGGCTCCGACCGCACTCCTGGCTCCAGGACCCGGCTCCAGAATCACTCAGCTGCTCCCGTCCCCAGCGCCTATCGTGCTCACAGGACCCCCCCCCCGCGAACTCAGCCTGGACGGGCAGCTTGCGGACGGGCGGCTTGTGGACGGGTAGCTTGTGGACATGCTCATGGACTCAGCCCCGCCTCCTGTGCTTTATTCTCAACTGTGTGCTGGAAGGGAGGTTACCTTCATTGTGACTGACATGCGAGAAGACCAATTTGCTGATCTCAAGATTTTTTAAACCTTCATAACTTTTGTAATCTTCCACCTATTGGAACAAAACTTGGTGGCTTGGAGCAGAGGAGAATGGTAAGTAAGGTGGCGAATAGTCCTAGCAATATAGGGTAGCATTTATGTGCAAATTTAAAAACAATGCAGACCGGAAGTGGTCAAGATGAGAGTTTTAGTAATAGTATGGATAGATGTATTTTGTATGTTTTGTGCTTTTTATTGGTATGACTGTAAGGCAAATTAAATTCCTCTAATGTTGAAAAATATACTTGGCTAATAAAGTAATTATGATTATGATTATGGTTTTGCTCAAGATTCCAGCATCCCAGTTTCTTGTGTCCCCAAATGGAAAGGTACGGTCATTTGAGGGGAATAAAACATGGGAAATTCTTTCTTGACATCTTTGGGCAATTGAAACCAGTCTGTTGTTCACAGTATTGCATGCAGTTCTTGTCGGCCGAAAAAAGGGAGGCTGTAAAGGCTTTAGGGTGCAGAATGGGTTTATGTAATGGATGCGGAAGATCTTTACCAGAATGATGACTGGGTTAGGGGGTTGTACAAGGAGATGCTGGACAAACTAGGACTGTTTTCTTTGGACACAGGTGGTTGAGGGAAGACCTGATAGAAATATTTAAACTTATGAGAGGCACAGATAGGGTAGACAGTCAGAACCAGTCAGACAGTCAGAATAATTGGCAAAGGCAAGAGGGCACAGCTTTAAGTCTAAAGGAGCAAAGGAGAGGAGCAAGGCAAATTTTTCACTCGGACAGTGATGGGTGTCTGAAACACACTGTTGTGGGTAGTGGTGCCGGCCTACATGAAGATATAACTGTGACATTAAGAGATGTATAGATTGGGATACGGATATCCACAGAATACAGGTCTACAGATTATGTGATGGTATGTAAAGGTTGGTCATGGCATTATGTGCGGCACAGACATTGTGGGCTGAAGGGCCTGCTCCTGTGATCTATGGTTCTATGTTCTATAAGTCTACTCTGTGTCTGAAATTTGTACAGTAACATCTGGTGGTCAAAAAGCATGAGTGTATTTTTACATACATACATACATACATACATACATACATACATACATACATACATACATACATACATACATACATACATACATACATACATACATATCAGTTTTCAGTTCAGGAGCATCTCAAAGTATATATATAATACTGTGGATGTATCATCCAGTGTAAGTATTATTAGTTTAGTTCAGGGATACAGAATGGAAGTAGGGCCTTTGTCCACCCAGTCTAGGCTAACCATTGATCATTCATGTACACTGGTTCTATGTTATCCCACACAGCGCCGGAGGCCCGGTTTTAAACCTCACCTTGGGAGCTGCGTACATGGAATTTACACATTCTCCCAGTAACCACATTGGCTCAAGTTCAAGTTCACATTTATTGTCCCATGCACCAATTAAGGTACAGTGATATTTGAGTTACCATACAGCCATACAGGTTAAAATAAAACGCAATACACAATAAATTTAACATAAACATCCACCACAGTGGAATCAACATTCCTCACTGTGATGGAAGGCAATAAAGTTCGATCATCTTCCACTTTGTTCACCTGTGGTCGGGGGCTTGAACCCTCAGCACTGCCTCTGCCGAAGGCCCGATGTTAAAGCCCCCTCATCGGGATGATGGAGACTCTGGCGTCGGGACGGATCAGAACACTCTGCGGCATGGAGCTCCTGAGTCGGCCTCTTCTTATCGCAGACCCCGGCTTCACGGTGCTAAAGTCCACACCGTCGCTGAGCACTTCCACAGCGATCCTCGGCAAAGGATCACAGCTCCACGATGATAAGTCTGCGCCGGGCTTGCGGCTTGAAGCTCCAGGACGGTCTCCTGGATAGGCCGCACCAATCCAGTTGTTAGGCCGCGGGGAGGGACGGAGACGTGACACGGAGAAAGATCACAACTCCGTCGAGGTAAGTGACCGAAAACGGTTTCCCCCCATTCCCCCCCCCCCCCCCCCCCCACTCATCCCCCACATAAAAACATACCAGGAAACGTTAAAACATACATTTTAACCACACTAAAAATAACAAAAAGGTCAAAATAACACACAGGCTGCTGGCGAGGCTGCCATCTCGCCATCATGTGTTGGGTCATAGGTTAATTGGCCTCTGTACATTGTCTCTGGTCTGTCGGGAGTGGATGCCAAAGTGAGATAAGGTAAAACTAGTGCGAACAGGTGATGGATGGAAGGTATGGATTTGGTGGGCTGAAGGGTCTGTTTCCATGCTGTGTCTCCAAACTAAACTAAACTAAACACTCTCTCATCCACTCCTGACGCAATTGGAGCTATTGTATGGCTGCCAAGCAACCTACAAACCCGCATGTCTTTGGGATGTGAGAAGAAACCAGTGCGCCCAAAGAAAATCAACACAGTCACAGGGGGGTCGTTCAAATTCCACACAGACAGCACCTGAGTTGAGGATTGAACCCAGGTCTCGGGTGCTGTGAGGCAGCAGCTGTGCCACTCTGCTGCCCCAGTGTGATCTTCTGTTGCCAAACAAATACCAGCAGCCTGTTGCTATGTATTTAAATGTAGTTGTCTAAAGGCCTTATTCAAATCCAAAACTCAAGCTGCAAGTTAAGAACTGAGATAGGTCCTTAAAGTGCACGTGAACAAGCTTCAGGTAAAGATTGAAGATAGACACCAAATGCTGGAGTAACTCAGCGGGCCAGGCAGCATCTCTGGAGAGAAGGAATGGGCGATTGCAGGTCGAAACCCTTCTTCAGGCGGGTAAAGATATATTTATATTTAGATTCTCTTGATGACTTGATGGAAAAACATTTTCACACAGAGAGTTGTGAATCTGCGGAATTCTCTGCCACAGAAGGCAGTGGAGGCCAATTCATTGGATAATTTCAAAAGAGAGTTGGATTTAGCTCTTAGGGTTAACGGAATCAAGGGATATGGGGGGAATGGGGTACTGATTTTGGATCAGCTATGATCATATTGAATGGTCGTGCTGTCTCGAAAGGCTGAATGGCCTATTCCTGCACCTATTTTCTATGTTTCTATATTTCTATGTTTCTATGTCACCCTTCATGTGTCGACTTATTTTCACCACATTGTGTCAATTCCATTATCAAAGGTCAGCATTTGTTAATGCATTTGGTATTTTTCATATTCTCTGTGCCAACATTGAACTGAGCTTCATCTTGTTGTCCTGAAATTTAGTCCCGATTCATTTCAACAGTTATAAATACCAATATCCAGTGCCATGACACAGTGGCAGAAGATTAGCTTCTATTTATTTATTTTCTAAAGAGGATTATCAACATTCTCCTTTCCAAAATGTCCACATGTTTATTCTTAGCAATGATCGGAACATAATTCAGCCAAATGATTCACCTCTGCTTTGTGATTCATCAATCAGTCAGTTTAAATGTATGTCAGCATTAGCTAAGCATCAAGGCAGGAGGTGTAAGCTTTAAATGTCATTTTATTCTCTGTAGATGTGCATAACAGGCCATTAAGGATATCTATGCTAAGTGCACATGTAGTGTAGAGGAACATATTGCCATTTCACACTGGCAAAATGGAGCTAATGTTCTGTAGTTAAAAGGTGGGAGTGAGTCTCAAAGGACATCAGAATACATAAATTCATACGTATTAACAGTCTTTTGAAAATAAATAAATAAAAGCTAACTCCTAAAAACTCTTCTACATGAAATGGTGTAGAAATTTAAATATGGAGTTAGGTTGGGTGACACAGTGGTGCAGCGGTAGAGTTGCTGCCTTACAGCGCTACAGACCTGAGTTCGATCCTGACTACGGGTGCTTGTCTGTACAGAGTTTATATGTTCTCCTAGTGTCCTGCGTGGGTTTTCCTCCGAGATCTTTGGTTTCCTCCCACACTCCAAAGACGCACAGGTTTGTAGGTTAATTGGCTTGCTGTATGTGTAACAGGAAATTGTCTGTAGTCTGTGTCGGGTAGTGTGAATGTGCTGGGATCACTGGTCGGTGCGGACTCGGTGGGCTGAAGGGCCTGTTTCTGCGCTGTACTAAACTGAAGGTATCTGGATAGGGGGAATTAATTGTAAAAATCACCATGTGATTCTTAACGTTTGTTGGCATGTGGAACGCTGAGATCCCTTTTGTTCCTGTCAGAGTCAAAAGGCTTGGAGATATTCCAAGCAAGGGAGATAGTGTTATTCCTACTGCTTGGGCTCGAAGCACTCAGGGAATTAGGGGCTCTTTCCATGGAGAAGGTTTATAATTTGCAGTGGTATAATTAGTTCTTTAAAATAATTTGAAGACAAACGAGACTGCAGGTGCTGGAATCTGAAACAGAAACCAAACACAAGAAGATTTCAGCAAGTCCATATGCACTATGCCACTTGATGGCTGGGTTATGATACAATACGATAACACTGCATTTATCCCAGGAGATAAATTGATTTGCCGACAGTCATAAAAACACAAAATACACAAAACACCTCTCGACAGAAGGGGGGGGGGTTATAACATTTTATAGCCACAGGGAAGAAGGATCCCCTGTGGCATTCTCTCCTGCATCTTTGCATCTTGGTGGAACCAATCTGTAGATAAAGTACTCCTCAAGTACTTCTCAGCATTCTGTTTTAAATAATTTAACATTATTGGGCTGTCTTGTAACGGGAGGTCCAGGATCTTTGACATGAAACTTCCACTATGAAATAATGCCTTTAGATTGGATTGTGGAAGTATGCTTTCCACAGGGGCAATTCAATTGTTCGAGTCGATTACCAAAATGCTCAGGTGGTGACTCAGAAATAAGGTATTTAAATTGCAGCTGTGGAGATAATTCATGTAATAGGAAGACTTATCGATATTAGTTACCACAGTCTTAATTGATTGACTTTTGGGACAGAGAGAAACTCCCTAGAGGTTTATTTTCCTTAATTTGCCTGAGATTTTATCTATTGTTTGCCTGATGATTTCTTGATTAGGTGATGTTGATAGTGCTTCTAATTAGGATTAACTAGAGGCATCAATTGGCCTTCTTCTGACCTCTTTGGATATGTTGCATGGCTCTACATTATGGAGTGGAGCATATCATTGCATTCTCTTGTATTTCATCTGGTTTAGGCGGAATTCTTTAATCAGCTGGGTGACAAATCTCCTCACATCTATCTCTACAACACAGCAGATCCTCAGTCACTGAATATACTGGGCATAGTGCAGCCTCTAGTAGAGCCTTTGTCTCACAGAAACAGAGTCCACCCCTGGGTTGAATCCAAACCTCGGGAGATGTTTGGGCGGAGTTTGCGCATCCCCCATGTGACTGTTTCGGCTTCCTCCTAGTTTGCTCGCTCATCCCCAAGACCTGCATAAAGGTAGGTTAATTAGCTGGTGTAAATTCCCCTTAGCAGGTTGGTGGGTGATCGAATCTAGGGGGAAATGATGAGCTGGGAGAAAATGAAATGGGATCAATGTAGAATCAGAATTAGAATCAGAATGCCTTTTATTGTCACTATACACATGTACAATGGGATTAAAAGCTGCTCCTACTCAGTGCAAAACAAAACAAAAAAGGTGGGGGGGGATAAGGTGCACAGTTTCTGCAGCGCTATATACATATCTATAAAAAGACAATGGATAAATAGAATGGATAAATAGGATTCCTATATCCAGTATGGGTTATTGCACATATTGGAAATTACAGTTACAGTACAAATTACAGTAGGTGGATAGATGGAAGTCCGGGGGACTTTCATGAGAACGCATGGTATGCTGGCTTTTATCGGTCATTTTATCACTGAGTACAAGTCAAAAAGCCTTGTTGCAGCTTTATAAAACTTTGTTTAATCACGTTTAGTCACCCCATTGCTGGAATAATGTACAGGTTCTGGAGAGGGTGCAGAAAAGGTGGGTGCTATCTGGATTAGAGGGAATTAGCTATAAGGAGAGTTTGGATTGCTTTCTCAGGAGCATCACAAGCTGACAGAAGTTTAGAAAATGACGAGAAGAATAGATAGGGTAGACAATCAGAATCTTTTTTCCTAGAACGGAGGTGTCAAACACTAGAGAGCATAGCTTTGAGGTAGGAAGGTTAGAGATGTGTGGGGCAAGTTCTTTACTGAGAGAATTGTAGGTGCCTTGAACGCGCTGTCAGTGGTAGCGGTGAAAACAGATACGATAGTGACATTTAAGAGGCTTTTAGATAGGCACATAAATGTGCGAGGTATGGAGGGATTTGGAACACAGCCACACATGGTTGGTCTAAAGGCATGTTTCTGTGCTGCAGTGCTCTAAGCTCTAGAATTAGAGACGGAATGGGTCGAGACCCTTCTTCTCAGGTCGAGACCGTTCTCTCGACCCAAAACGTCACCAATTCCTTCTCTCCAGAGATGCAGCCTGTCCTGCTGAGTTACTCCAGCTTTTTGTGTCTATCTTCAGTTTAAACCAGCATCTGCAGTTCCTTCCAACACAGGGGAAATGGGGATCAGTTAGGGAAGTAAATTGGAGATATGGAACCATCCATGACTTATGAAAGACTGAAGTAGTCTCAAGGACTTATGTGACCTCCTCCTAATCCTATTTCTAATGTCTCAAAATACCTTCAAGGGTAACTTATCTTACTTGAGACAGAATTTGCTCTGCTCGTAAAATATAAGCACATCGGCAATTCATTCAAGTCTGATTCGGTCATTCAATGTTTATGAGCTTGTGTACAAATCTGCTGTAACTGGGAGATCATAAGTGACACCTAAGCTTCTACAGGGCACCTGGGTAACTTGTGAACATGGAAAGGAAACAGATGTCTCTTCTGTTATAAGCCAGATTGTAAATTGCTCGTTTCTAAGCTTCCCCCAGTCTAGTTTCAGTAAAAACAATGAATTAAGCACTTGAAACAACTACATTTTATTTTAACAAAAGCACGTTACAGTTCAACTACTGTACCTATCCCACCGCAGGTTCAATCCTCGTGTCTGCCTATTCAAGCCCTCTAGGCCTCGCTCAGAGACACTCCAGAACGTCACGCAGTCCCAAGCGCTCTCACACATGATCAACGCTGAACCTCGTGGTAGCAGACTTTTATATGTCTCGGGACCTCGAGGTGCCGAACCACATGGGGGTGGTCTCTTAATAACCCAATTATAGATATCGATTAACCCCATACATAACAGGAATTTCCCTAACCCAATAATACAACAGCTCATACATTGTATAAGAAAGAAAGCTCTCGAAGGAAGTTAACAAGAACAAACAATGGAACATGTGCCCTGAGATTCAAACAATTTCTCCAAGGTTCAACAGTTCGACCAATCATCAATTAACAGAATGACCGTCTTGCAACACTGTTTACAATGGTTTTGCAGCGACCCAATAGAAATGATGCATTTAAGGTTAGTTTGCAAACCACTATACATGTTATCAATTTAAGAGAAACATGGAGAACATCTGGACCCCTTACCATCCCGCATTTCAGTCTGAGCACTAGACTGGCTGGCACCAATCAAAGCCTGTAAAGTTCAGCTGACAAGGCTTAAGCAATTCTGACAAGAGCAAGGATCCTCCGTTTTATGGTGTCTTTAATTTTGCCAATATTAACAAGATCAGAGAGTTGTTACTGAACAGTACGTTATTGGAATGTGGAAGTGCCAATAAAGCTTAGAGTCATAGAGTGATACAGTGTGGAAACAGGCCCTTCAGCCCAACCTGCCCATACCAGCCAACATGTCCCAGCTACGCTAGTCCCACCTGCCCAGATTTAACCCATATTCATCCAAACCTGTCCTATCCATGTACCTATCTAACTATTTATTTGACATTGGGATAGTCCCAGCCTCAACTACCTCCTCTGGCAGCTTGTTCCATACACCCGCCAAGCTTTGTGTGAAAACGTTACCCCTCAGATTCCTATTAAATATTTTCCCCTTTACCTTAAACCTATGTCCTCTGGTCCTCGATTCACTTACTCTGGGCAATAGATTCTGTGCCGATCTACCCAAAGAGCATACTTTTATTCAACGTTCAATCAGGTACAGAAAATATAGAGACGAGAAGCAAGATTAAATTAATTGGGAAAGAAAATCTGAATCTCAGACAGTGATTGTTATCTGGAGGAATTAAACAACAATAATAAGAGTGACATTCCTGTGTTGGGGCCATTCTTTCGGAGCCATGCGGAATTGTGCGGAGTTCGTCCCGAGATCGCGCGGGGCTCCGAAAAACTGACTGTTCAAAAATTCCGCGCGGCAACGACTTGTCGGCTCGCAGTCGCCTCGACGCATGACACACCACCCCGACATCGTGCCTCCGTGAACCTATCTGTAGGTGCCTTCATGACCCTCTATGTGTGTGGCTCTGTGGCCCTCTGTGTGTGTGTGCCTCTGTGCCCCTCTCTCTGTGCCCTTCTCTGTCCTGGCAAACTTACCTTAGACTTCGCTCCACGTTCGCCTCACTTTGTGCCGCGTTGCGCCACTCACCCGACTCCGCGCGGCCCCTGCTGCCGGTTTTGTCGTGCTTGCCGCATGCAGGCGCATGCTGGTGGGAACGGCCCTGTACAGGGGATCACCCGACCTCCACGCGGCCCCCGCTTCTAGTTTGATCTCGTTCATCGCATAGAGTTGCATGCTTGTAGGACAGGCCCTTAACGCCTCTGCGTGACAATACATTCGTATGACAATGATGTTTCTGCAAAGATAGCACAGGAGCAGCACATCGGAAGCAGCAAGGATTAGAGTTTTGTATTGAAGATTGTCATTAACCTTGCCAAATTGCCGCACAATTGATGCATAAATAACCATGAGTGCCATTAACCTCGCTGTTACATTGACCACACGTTTTGGCCTTACACATTCTAATCTTGTGATTCATCAAAGGCACCACCGCTTTCTTTCGAATACTTGCATATTTTTTCAATGTTCCCTGTCACTTTAACTTCACAGAAGACCTGGCAGATGCAAAAGAGAATCATTTGCATGCTGGGTTACATTAGTGGATTGTACACTCAGACTGTGTTAAACAACAAAGGGGATTGTGCAAAAATAAAATACTGATGGAGTTGGGGAGCTGAACTGGAAACAGAAACTGCTGGAAACAGGCTGATGCCATCTGCAGTGAAAGAAGCAGGAAACAATATTTTGAGGCAACGACCTTCAGTCTGCAATAATAATTGCTGGGAATTGGATTTGGCTTTGTCCTATGCATTCAACTCCCACATGGAACCTGGCAAAAAAGTTGGCAAAAAAAAGGTAAAAACAGCATCCCAAATTTGCTATGAAATGTTTCATGCATGGTTCAGGATGGAAGCAGTTTAAGAGCTTACAACCCAATGGTACCATTGGGTATCGTATATTCCAATGGTATGAACAGAGAAATCTCCAATATTCCATAAAATCATTCCCTCCCTTCGTTGTATACGCCCCATTCACTTCTTCCCTATTAAGCCACTCCTTTCCACTGCTCTTCACTCTGACATCCATTTGCACTGTTTCATTTCCAGCCTTTGTCCAACCATCTGCTAATCAAAAGGTCCCCTGATCTGTGTCCATTTATCACTTGCCAGGTCGTCTCCTGCCCCCATTTCATTTCCAGCTTTCTTCCCCCCCGCCACAATCAATCTGAAGAAGGGTCCTGACACGAAATGTTGGCCGTCATTCCTTCCACATTTGCTGCCTGCCCCTCTGAGATACTCCAGTACTGTGTGCATTACTCAGGTTCCAGCATCTGCAAAAGGACACAAAGTGCTGGAGCAACTCAGCGGGTCAGGCAGCATCTCTGGAAAACATGAACAGGTGATGTTTCGGGTTGGGACCCTTTAGTTTAGTTTTAGTTCAGAGATACAGCACAGAAACAGGGGTCAGATGATGAGGAGGGGGTGGGGGAGGTTGTCCGAGGTTACCTAAAATTGGAGAATTTAATCGTCATGCCATTGAGTTATACCAAGCCATGCAAGTGGAATATGAGATGCTGATCCTCCAGTCTATGCGTGCATTTACTCTGGCAATGGAGGCACAGGATAGAATGGACAATATGGGATTGATAGGGGGAGTTAAAATGGTTAGCAACCGGGAGATGCAGTAGGTCTTGGTGGACTGAGCGCAAGTGTTCAGTGACACAGTCAAGAAGTCTGTGCTTGGTCTCGCCCATCAACAGGTGGCTACAATGGAAACACCGGATGCAGTAGATGAGGCTAGAGGAGGTGCACATGAACTTCTGTCTCACCTGGAAGGGCTGCTGGGGTTGCTGGATGGAGGTGAGGGAGGAGATGTACCAATAGGTATTACATCTCCTGCGGTTGAAGGGGAAAGTAACTGGGGATGGGGTTGTTTGGGTGGGAGGGTATGAGTGAATCAAGGGGTTGTTGAGGGAGAGGTCTCTGCACAGTTGAAAAGGGGTGGAGATGGGAAGATGTGACTGGTGGTGGGATCGCGTTGAAGGTGACAGAAATGTCAGAGGATGATGTCTTGGATACAAAGCCTGGTGGGATGGGAGATCCAGCATCCGTATCTCCTCATGTCCCCTGCTTGCATCCTTTGTTCTTGCATCAGTCACTGGGAAGTACATTGCACCCCGAAAGAATTCTACACTGCAAAAATAAGAGGCGGCCACAGAAGTATCAGAAAGTGCAAGGGAGGGCGATACTGTAACTCATTGAGTGTTGGGACTGTTTCCAGGCAATCACTGTGTCCAAAGCTATAATTGGCACCATGCCATTGCAAGGTATGAAAAGATCAATGGGGCAGAAATTGCAGCATGTAGCTCTGATGTGAATACATCAAAACGATGGCAATTACTGATGGAACCAGTAATGAGATTTTAAATATCCTAAGCTTTGAAAATTGAAGCTGGCAGATCTCCACATAAGATATCAATGTCATATTACAGATCTTTTAATTGCAATACTGTTGACAATCTCAGTTTGATGTGCTCCTAGCTTTGTTTTTGATTAGTTATCAAAGTTTGTGGGATGCACTCAGAGTCCAATTTATGTTGGCATGGAGGAATTTGGAGTATTTGGCCTACAATGTTATTAGGCGTGTGACTGGTGTTAGGACCATGTCATTCATGCTGAGGTGACTTGCACATGGAGTCACAAGTCCAGTTTTTGCAAGGGACACAGTTTGTGCGGCATGGTGGCGCAGCGGTAGAGTTGCTGCCTGACAGCGCTTACAGCGCTGGAGACCCGGGTTCGATCCCGACTACGGGAGCTGTCTGTACGGAGTTTCTACATCCTCCACGTGACCGGGTGGGTTTTCTCCGAGATCTTCAGTTGCCTCCCACACTCCAAAGACATACAGATTTGTAAGTTAATTGGCTTTGTATGAATGTAAATTGTCCCCAGTGTGTGTCAGATAATGTTAACGGCCTGTCCCGCTTGCCGATTTTTTCCGTGCCATATCAGTGTCGCCAAAAGATTTTGAACATTTCAAAATCCAGCGGAGACAAAAAAAAATGTTGCAACACTCGAAAAAACACCACGGGTCATACGTCATCATGCCGCGTCACGCCGCATCACGCTTCGATGTTTTCGGTGACCTGGTACGTCAGTCAATGATGCCGGTAGTCACCAAAAAAATTGCCAAGTGGGACAGGCCCTTTAATGTGAGGGGATCAGTGGTCGGTGCAGACTTGGTGGGCCGAAGGGCCTGTTTGCACACTGCATCTCTCAACTAAACTAAACTTAAGTAATTAAACACTGAAAGATCTAACTCAAGTAAAATCACTATATGCAATAACCATACATGAAAATCTGCATTTATAGAATTACTACAAAGATAAGGTGCAGGGGTACCTCGGGCCTTGGTAGGGGGCGACGAAAAACTATCGAGTTGGTGGATTCATTTTGCGTGATATATATAACATAATAACTGGCTTTTTTTATTTTTCTTTTTACTTTTTCCTTTTCTTTTTTTAGGGTCTATCTTTTAACCCCCTTTTCTAATTCTTTGACCAAGGGTTTCTTCTCCCCTTTGGCACGCTCTTTCACTATCATAACTCTTTTCACATTTCACTCTCTTTCTCTCTATTCTTTTTCTATAAAAGCCATAAAATTATGGGGTACAATGATTGGAACAGAATATATGTGTACATTGATGTATTTACCTCTAATAAATAAATTAAAAAAAAAAAAAGAAAAGAAAATTGAATGTTAGTGTATTTGCTATTGTGGTAATTTTGCTTTGAATGCTATTCCCGATGAGGGCCAACCACGTCCCTCTTACGGAGGGTGGACTCTTCAACAAACATGTAAAGTGTTTCTCCAGTGTGTTTATCAGCTATTACCATGGCTTAAAATTAAAGCGTTATATATTTATAGAATTGAATGTCCTTCAAAAGCTACGCTGGCAATTTGAATGTAAGTGCTATGTTCTAGCTGTGGTTGAATTACCAATGGGAATCATTGTAATTTTCAGGTTGAATTCCTACTTCCATTATTTTCTTCCCTTTAGATACCTGTAAGTTTCTCAAAATACAACTATGATTGCTTCAATTAAATTGCAGTGAGTCAACACAAATGGAATGAATGAACTGGATTGCTAAAACGTTAGCAGTGATCCATTAAACTTCTCATCAAATGACACCATTAAATTGCATAAAAGGTTCTCTAAAGCGTAGACTAATGAATAGGCGGGTGAAATACAAAATGGTATACAGTCCCAAGGTGGTAACCATTCCATTACCTGTGCAATTGATGCGAGTCTGAAATCATAAGGGTTCCAATACCCCTCAGCTGTTCATCCGCTGATTGTCCGTTACTTAGTATCAACCTGTATAAACTTGCTTCCTTCATCGGGTGGCATGGTGGTGTAGTGGATAAAGTTGCTGCCTTACATCTTCAGAGACCCGGGTTTGATCCTGACTACGGATGCTGTCTGTACGGAGTTTTATATTGTCCCCGTGAACTGTGTGGGTTTTCTCCGGGATCTCCAGTTTCCTCCAACATCCAAAGAGGTACAGGTATGTAGGTTAATTGGCTTGGTGTAATTGTAAATTGTCCCCAGTGTGTGCGGGATAATGTGTTAATGTGTGGGGGTCACTGGTCGGCGTGAACTCAGTGGGCCGAAGGAGCTGTTTCCATGCAGTATCGCTAAACTAAATTAAACAAAACTAAAGCTCTCCCTTGTCCATTTACCTAGTTACATTCTCAAAAACTTCCAGAAGATTAGTCATGCATGATTTCCCCTTCGTAAATCCATGCTGACGCAGACCGACCCTATTACTGCTATTTCATCTTTTATAATTGACTCCAGTATCTTCCCCACCACCGATGTCAGGCTAACTGGTCTATAATTCCCTGTTTTCTCTCTCCTGCCTTTCTTAAAAAGTGGGAAAACATTAGCTACCCGCCAATCCCCAGGAACTGATCCTGAATCTATAGAACATTGGAACATGATCACCAACACGTCCACGATTTCTAGAGCCACTTCCTTAAGTACCCTGGGATGTAGACCATCAGGCCCTGGGGATTTATCAGCCTTCAGTCCCATCAGTCTACCCAACACCATTTCCTGCCTAATGTGGATTTCCTTCAGTTCCTCTGTCACCCCAGATCCTCTGGCCACTATTATATCAGGAAGATTGTTTGTGTCCTCCTTAGTGAAGACAGATCCAAAGTACCTGTTCAACTCATCTGCCATTTCCTTCTTCCCCATAATAAATTCACCTTTTTCAGTCTTCAAGGGTCCAACTTTGGTCTTAACTATTTTTTTTCCTCTTCACATACCTAAAGAAGCTTTTACTGTCCTCCTTTATATTCTTGGCTAGCTTACCTTCGTACCTCATCTTTTCTCCCCGTATTGCCTTTTTAGTTATCTGCTGTTGCTCTTTAAACATTCCCCAATCCTCTTGCTTCCCGCTCATCTTCTCTTTTACTTTTATACTGTCCCTGACGTCCCTTGTCAGCCACGGTTGCCCCTTACTCCCCTTGGAATCTTTCTTCCTCTTTGGAATGAACTGATCCTGCACCTTCTGTACTATTCCTAGAAATACCTGCCATGGTTGTTCCACTGTCATCCCTGCTAGGGTATCTTTCCAGTCAACTTTGGCCAGCTGCTCCCTCATGGCCCCATAGTCCCCTTTATTCAACTGTGACACCGACCTCTCCGATTTACCCTTCTCCCTCTTCAATTGTAGATTAAACCTGACCATATTATGGTCATTACCTCCTAATGGCTCATTAACCTCAAGTATTTTTATCAAATCTGGTTCATTACATAACACTAAATCCTGAATTGCCTTCTCCCTGGTAGGCTCCAATACAAGCTGCTCTAAGAATCCATCACGGAGGCACTCCACAAACTCCCTTTCTTGGGGTCCAGTACCAACCTGATTTTCCCAGTTTACCTGCATGTTGAAATCACCCTTAACAACCACAGCATTACCTTTGCTACATGCCAATTTAAACTCCTGATTCAACTTGCACCCTATATCCAGGCTACTGCTTGGGAGCCTGTAGATAAGTCCCATTAGGGTCTTTTTACCCTTAGTTCTATCCATACTGACTCCACATCTCCTGTTTCAATGTCACCCCTTGCAAGGGGTTGAATTTTATTCCTCACCAACAGGGCTACCCCACCCCTTCTGCCCACCTGTCGGTCTTTTCGATAGGACGTATACCCTTGAATATTCAGTTCCCAGCCCTGGCCCTCTTGCAGCCATGTTTTTGTAATTCCCACTACATCATACTTGCCAATTTCTAAATGAGCCTCAAGCTAGTCCACTTTATTTCTTATATTTTGCACATTCATATACAACACTTTACCCTCGGTATTCACCTCCCTCGCACAGCTCACAATTGGCCCTGACCTTACTCTCTTATCCCTTCTCGAACTTTCCTTCCCATTAATTCGGGAGTCTTTTGTAACTTTTCCTGTACTCGCTTCCCCTTCATCTTTATACTCCCAATTTGTAAATCTTGAGATTTACATAATATCAAAATAACGAAAAAATTTAGATTTGACTACATTGACATTGGAAGTAAGGATGTGTTCTTGGCACCAACTATCTCTTATCTGACTTACAGCAATACCTTTTATACGTAATGATGAAGGTAATGATGAGCTGGTAGCATGGACATAGCTTTCACCCGACTAGTGTTGATCTAATGAACACACAATGGATGGCACATAGGGTGGGAAAATCCAAATGATTTACTTGGTGGAAAGACTATCTTCAATTCAACAGGCATCTGTAGTTCTGGCAAAGGCGCCAACACTTCATCATATCTAGGCTAGTTACCCAATTACTTCCCGAAAACAGATAGCAGAAAGAGGAGAAGAATATTTCCATAAATATTTATGTTTTGCTGCAACGTTCTTTTTTTTATCAGAGATAGTTTTGCACATTATTAATGCACAGAGAATTGAAGCACACAAGTACACTGCTTTCATAAAGATCACTGGATAACTTGAGAGAGAAATTCAACTTAGAACAATTTTTATCCTTAAAGGCCAGAAATCATAATTTAAATTATCAGCTGCCCTGTTGTTGTCCATGGTGCATCAGAGTAAAGGGCCTAGTCCCACCAGCATGCGACTCCATGCGGTGAGTGCGATCAAACTAGAAGCGGGGGCCGTGCGGAGGTCGGGTGATCCCTGTAGTCTCTAGTTGTAGGGGGCCTCTCAAGTCAAGATGGCGGCGCCCTGTGCGGCTGCGGCTGCATTGGCTCCCGACAGAAACAGAATTTTAAAGGTAAAAAACCACAAACTTACGTGCTCAATTCGGAATCTGATGGTCGCTTTTCGGTGCGACAGTCAGTCCGGGTTGAAACTGCATGCGTCCAGCAGTTCCCTGGACGTTGACCGGGTTACTCTGGAGACTCTACGGAGTCTCGGACTGCTGCGTCGGCTGGAGCCAGCGGCCTACGAAGCCGCGGAGTCTCCTACCAGCACTGGCCGCACTCGGAGGAGGAGGAAACGGTGCAATAGGAAGCAGAAGCGCGGTACTCGTGGGGGACTAACGGCAAAACTGAAGGCTAACCCCTGCAGAACACCGCTTCCGTCTATTCTGCTCGCTAACGTCCACTCCCTGGAGAATAAGCTGGACTACCTGAGGCTGGACCTGGTAACTAAACGGAGGTGAGGGATTGCTGCGCCCTGATTCTAACAGAGACGTGGTTAAACTCCTCTGTTCCCGACGGCGCCATTAACGTGGAGGGGTTAACAGCATTCAGGTTGGACAGAAGCTACGCTCTCAGTGGGAAATCCCGGGGTGGTGGTGTGTGCATTTACACTAATAACAGCTGGTGTAAAAATGCCACAGTGGTGTCAAATTATAGCTCCCCAGACATTGAGTTTTTGACAATAAAATGCAGACCCTTCTATATGCCCAGGGAATTCACCATTATAACCATCACAGCTGTGTACATCCCACCCAGTGCAAACACTAAGGAGGCCCTGAATGCTCTATATTGTTCCATTAGTGACCTTCAATCTACACATCCAGATGGTGTCTTCATTGTTGCTGGGGATTTTAACCAGGCCAACATGAAGACTGTTCTCCCACATTACTACCAGCATGTAGACTTTGCAACCAGGGGAATCAATACACTGGACCTAGCCTACACTAACATCAAGAAGGCATTAAAGGCAGTCCCCCACCCCCACCTTGGCTCCTCAGACCATATCTCTGTGATGCTAATTCCTGCATACAGGCCCCTGCTTACCAGAGAAAAACCCACTGTGAAGCAGGTTAGGGTCTGGCCAGAGGGAGCTATGGCAACACTACAGGACTGTTTTGAATGCACGGACTGGGACATGTTCAAGAAGGCTGCAACTGTCAGCCAACACATCAACCTGGAGGAGTATGCTGCGTCCGTGTCTGCTTACATGGAGAAGTGCATTGAGGATGTCTGTGTCACCAAGACCATCACTGTACGGGCCAACCAGAAACCCTGGATGACCACAGAGGTACGTGGAATGCTGAGAGCACGTAATGCCGCGTTTAAATCCGGCGACCTGGTGGCACTCAGATCCGCAAGAGCCAACCTGAACCGAGTCATCAGGCCGGCCAAGCGTGCCCATGGTCAGAAAATCCAGAGCTTCTTCCATGACCCCAAGAACACCAGGCGCATGTGGCAGGGAATCAAATCATTCACGGACCATAAGACTGCTTCACCACCCTGTGATGACAACATTGAGTTCCTCAATGAACTCAACAACTATTTTGGTCGGTTCGAGGCATTAAATAACACACCTGCAAGCAAAGGTATTCCTCATTGTGAGGAAAAGGCACTCAGTCTTGACATAGTGGATGTTCGGAGGACCTTAAAAGGAGTGAACGCACGAAAGGCGGCAGGCCCTGATAACATACCAGGGCGGGTGCTCAGGGAATGTGCTGATCAGCTGGCACATGTACTTACGGACTTATTTAACACCTCGCTGAACCAGGCTGTCGTCCCATTATGTTTCAAGACTGCCACCATCATACCAGTGCCAAAAAAATCCAACATACAATGTCTCAATGACTACCGCCCTGTAGCACTCACCCCCATAATGATGAAGTGCTTCGAGAGGCTGGTCAGGGACCACATTACCTCCAGACTCCCCTTCACACTCGACCCATAGCAGTTTGCTTACAGGCCAAACTGCTCCACAGAGGACGCTATATCCTCCGTGCTCCATCTGAGCCTGGAACATTTAGAGGAGAAAAACACCTATGTGCGAATGCTGTTCGTGGATTTCAGTTCAGCATTCAACACCATTATCCCCCAGCACCTGATAAGCAAACTGGTTCCATTGGGCCTCGGCACCCCCATGTGTAACTGGCTACTGGACTTCCTCACTGACAGACCTCAGTCTGTGAGGGTTGGAAATAACACCTCCAATACCATCTCTCTGAGCACCGGCTCCCCTCAGGACTGTGTCCTGAGTCCACTGCTGTTCACCCTGATGGCTCACGACTGTTGTGCCAGGTTTAGTACAAACCACATCATGAAGTACGCAGATGACACAACAGTGGTGGGCATCATCAGGGACGACAATGAGCTGGCTTACAGGGAGGAGGTGAAACAACTGGTGGACTGGTGCAATACGAACAACCTGATCCTGAATGTCGAAGAAACAAAGGAGATTATCGTCGACTTCAGGAAAACCCGGCACAGTCCCACACCACTTCACATCAATGACAGCGATGTGGAGGTGGTCAGTAGCACAAAGTTCCTGGGGGTGCAGATCACTAACAGTCTGACCTGGTCGAATAACATCTCATCAACTGTTAAGAGAGCGCAGCGGCGGTTGCACTTTCTGCGCCGGATGAGCTCATCTCCCCCATCCCATCCTCACTACTTTCTACAGGGGCACCATAGAGAGTATTATGACCAGCTGTATCTCTGTCTGGTTTGGGGACTGTAGAGCCTCCGACTGGAAGTCTGTGCAGAGAGTGGTGAGGACAGCGGAAAAAATCATCGGGACCTCTCTCCCCTCAATCGGGGATATTGCGACCAAACGCTGCGTGTCTAAGGCCAGCAGTATTATAAAAGACCCCACACATCTCCATCACGGACTGTTCACTCTGCTGCCCTCGGAAAAAAGATATCGCAGCATAAGGAGCAGAACATCAAGGTTCTGCAACAGCTTCTTCCCACGAGCCATCAGACTCCTGAATGCCATGTAATGGGCTACCACCATTGTCTATTTATCCTTTTCATCCATTCCTATCTTTCGGTTAATTTATTGTGTTGCACCGGGAGCCAAATGCAACGTAATTTCGTTTGGAACTGCATATATCAATGTATTTCTAAATGACAATAAAGTTTGTTTGACTTTGACTTTTGACTTTGTACAGGGCCGTTCCCAACAGCATGCACCTGCATGCGAAAAGCTCGACCAAACCGGCAGCAGGAGCCGCGCGGAGGTCGGGTGAGTGGCGCGACGCGGCGCGAAGTGAGGCGAACTTGGGGCGAAGTCTGAAAGGTACGTTCGTCAAGGACAGAGAGGGACACACAGAGAGGGGCACAGAGGCACACACAGAGAGGGCCATGGAGCCACACACACAGAGGGTCACGGAGGCACCTACAGAGAGGGTCACAGAGGCACGACGTCAAGACGGTGCGTAATGCGTTGAGGCAACTGCGAGCCGACAAGCTGTTGCCGCGCGGAATTTTTGAACATGGTCAGTTTTTCGGAGCCCTGCGCGATGTCGGGACGAACTCCGCACAATTCCGCACGGCTCCGGCGATCGAACTGGGACCGGCCCCGCAACGCCGGACGGCTCAAGCGACCACGTTAGTTCGCACTCATCGTATGGAGTCGCATGGGACAGGCCCTTGAGGATGTCATCCCTGTTGTAATTCAATGTTTATCCTTCCGACCAATATTCCTATGAGATTATCTAATCATTGTTAAGGGCCTGCTGCTGGAGAGAGCTATGTGTATGGTGTTTACCACATTTCCTGTTTTACAATAGTGACAACATTTTAAGAGCACTTCATTAGCTGTAAAGTGCATTGGGATTTCTGCAGAGGATGCAAAATGTGTTACTTAAATGCATGTCCTAAAACACAAAGTGTGGAGTAATTCAGCAAGTCAGGCAGTATCTCTGTACAACATGGATAGTTGATGTTATGTGTCGGGACCACGTCAGACTGATGGTGGTAGGAGGAGAAAATTCCTTTCCCCCCTCTACTAAAATCAGTCTGAAGAAGGGTCCCAACTCGAAACATCATCTATCCACGTTTAAGCATCTGCAGTTGTTTGTGTCTAAATGCATGCCCTGCTTTTCAATCAAATCACATGAACAACAATGCATTAAACCCTAGTTCTTACAGACCTCTTTGTAATGGTCTTTGGTTATAGCGCACAGACCTACCGAACTTCACCGCCAGGGCCTGAATGTAGGTATGTTACAAAACTTACCTTTAGCGGCGCTGCACTTCTGCCGCTCCCTGTGTGCGCGACTTTGGCGCCTTGCAGAGGGGGGCGGGCTTAAAGTGCCGTTTTTCCACAGGCCTAGATAATCGATGAATATCGGGCGATTTGGTTGCTGAAGAAAAATCGCTCCGACATTTAATGAATGGTGGTATTTTTAAATTACTCTAGATTATTTATTAACTAGAGTAATTTAAAAATCACCTTCAAAAGCCGTGACCGCAGACAACCGGAAGCATTTTGCGTAGGGGAGAAAAAAAGGTAAATACTTTATTTTTATATTAAAAGTTGGTTTTTCGGGAGGCATTAATAATATTTTTACGTTGCGAAATGGGGTCCCCAAAAAATGTATGAACCCCCAGTATTTTTCCCCCCGACTTCACCGCTAACCGCAACGTTCTAATCCACCGCATTCCACTAAAACCCACTCGCTAGTTGATTTAAATGGCCATTAATTTACAGCATAAAACACTAAATTCCTTCCATTTGGCTCAGAAATGCATGAAAATGAGATTTAAAAATTATGTTATATTGTGGATTATTGTGTGAATGTTATTTTGACACTTAGGCAATTTTAAAAAAGTTTATCTTTTCTTAAGAAATGGATAGATGTTTAGATCTCATTGAATTTTGTAATTAGCTACAATTAGATAACTAACTAATTATATGCTTTAATTTCAGGTAATCCAAGTAAGATTGTTTCATATTTGTTTCAGAATGCTTCAATCTATAATAACTGAAAATTTCATTGAGTTCTCTTAATTTTTAAGAATGTTATGGACTTTTAGCTTTTCCAGATCACAGCTTTTGAGTTAAGTCAATTGAAAGGCAATGGGAAGCAAGATGCTCATTTCCGAGTATGAAAATGGCCATAACTTTCTTAATACTGAAGATATGAAAGGAAATTAGGTGTCAAATTAAACTTCTTTTTATGCTTTATCTGATGGGATAAATTGCAGACTTGATTTTTTAAATCTCAAAATTTTGTAACATTGCTACTGAATGCCGATTCCGGCCCCGGTCGTGTTTGCCATTGCGAGGCCCCACCGCTTCCTTAGCCGGGCCTGTCACCACCACCACCACCTGTATTGCTGTATTGAGACTTGGTGTTTCATAGCTTAGGGCAGGTGAGGCTTTGTTTTAATGTTTCAGCTGAAAAAAGGCACCTCTGTCAGTGCAGTTACTCAGCTTAAATTATTTTGTTTGATTTCAGCACGTAATGCCATATATTACACTCAATTATAGTGGGCAATCGGCAATGACTGACACCATTATGGTTCGTTATGGTGAGATCATGTGATAGGAGTAGAATAAGGCCATTCGGCCCATAAATCTTCTCCACCATTCAATCATGGCTGATCTATTTTTCTCTCCTAATCCTCAGATACGTGGCCTAAAATTGCTCACAATATTCCAAATGCAGCCCAACCAGCACTTTATAGAGCCTCAGCATTACATCCCAGTTTTTGAATACAAGTCCTCTCGAGGGTTCACAGTTTAGTCATCCTCTACAGGCTCTCGTGACAAACATCCTACCTTGGCTCAGACCCACTCAACATGATAATCCACTTCTCTGAGAATTTTTATTTCTGCTTTTCTATGGCATCCATCAGGGGAAGTTCAGCAAATCTGCAAGCTCAGTACTCTCTAGATGATATTTTGCAATTCCCACAAAGAGCAGAATGATAAAGGACTCGGGTCAAGAGTCTAGGCAAGACAAGCGTCTTGTGCATCAGAACCAGAATGGTGAGATTCTCATGGAGCAGCTTTATTGGCACGTTAATGCAAAAGCACAAAAATAAACAAAATTAGACAATGAATTATCAGTTATACCTGGTAACCAAACTGCATTAGTGGCATAGCGGTAGAGTTGCTGTCTTGTGGAGCCAGAGACCTGGGGTCGATCCTGACTATGGGTGCTGTTTGTATGGAGTTTGTATGTTCTCCCTGTGTCTGCGTCGGTTTTCTACAGGTGCTCTGGTTTTTCTCATATTCCAAAGATGTGCAGTTTTAATTGGGTTCTGTGAATTGCTTCTAATGTGTAGGATAGAAATATTGTACTGGTGATTGTTGGTGGGCGCGGACCTTGGGCGCAGACTGTTTCCCCACTGTATCACCAAACTAAACTAAACTAAACTACACTGTATCACCAAACTAAACTAACCATATAATAATCATATAACAATTACAGCACGGAAACAGGCCTTCTCGGCCCTTCCAGTCCGTGCCGACCATTTATTTTCCCCTAGTCCCATCTACCTGCACTCAGACCATACCCCTCCATTCCCTTCCCGTCCATATACCTATCCACTTTACTTTTAAATGTTAAAATCGATCCTGCCTCCACCACTTCTGCTGGAAGATCATTCCACACAGCCACTATTCTCTGAGTAAAGCAGTTCCCCCTCATGTTACCCCTAAACCTCTGTCCCTTAATTCTCATGTCTTGCCCTCTTGTTTGAATCTTCCCTACCCTCAATGGGAAAAGCTTATCCACGTCAACTCTGTCTATCCCTTTCATCATTTTAAAGACCTCAATCAAGTCCCCCTTAACCTTCTGCGCTCCAAAGAATAAAGACCTAACTTGTTCAACCTTTCTCTGTAACTTAGTTGCTGGAACCCAGGCAACATTCTAGTAAATCTCCTCTGTACTCTCTCTATTTTGTTGACAACCTTCCTATAATTAGCCGTCCAAAATTGTACACCATACTCCAGAATTGGTCTCACCAATGCCTAGTTTGATGCTGAGGTAGGATTGTGGTTTGGGTTATGCAGTGTTCAAGAGCTTGATGGTTGATGGCAAGAAGCTGGTCTTGAATAGAGGTAATGGTTCTCAGACACCTCTACTGTCTTCCTGATTGTGCAGTGAGATGCGAGCAATGCCAGAGTGGTGTGTGTCTTTGGTGATATTAGCTGCCTTCTTGAGATCATGCGAAGGTCAACATTTGATGGTGGAGAGACCAACATATGTGATGGACCAAGCGAGCAATGTCCACCTCTTTCCGAAATCTTCTTCATTCTTGTGTTCAAGTTACTGAACCACGTCACGATGCCACCATTCAGTATGTTCTCCCCCAAAGACCTGCAGAGGTTCAATGCAGTATTCGGCAACATGCCAACTCTTCTCAAACCTTTAAGGAAGAAGGGGCATTGATGAGCTTTCTTTGTGATTACACAAATGTGCTGGGCTCAATAATCATAAAATCATAAGTGATAGGAACAGAAATAGGCCATTCGGCCCATCAAGTCTCATTCAATCATGGCTGATCTATCTCTCCCTCCTAACCCCATTCTCCTGCCTTTTTCCCATAACCTCTGACACCCGTACTAATCAAGAATCGATCTATCTCTGTCTTCAAAATATCCACTGACTTGGCCTCCACAGCCTTCTGTGGCAAAGAATTCCACAGATTCACCACCAGATAATACTTATCTAAGTCCAGTATAAGTATCTATAATTTCACAAAGAATTTAAACTTCAGTGCCTCAGCAACTTTGACTGCATTGAACAAGATTGTACATGATCTCAACTCACTGTGAGTCTCAGGTAAGATATGCAGCGGATGTTAAAGCCAAATGCAAGGTGACTTTGTGCTTTTGTTTAATTGAAGCAGCAGTTCTCAGAATTCTATCTTCCTCTTCCTCCTCCTCCTCCTCCTCCTCCGCCCACCCCCTTCAGTCTGATCGGGGTGGGCGGGGAGGAGAAGAAAACTGGAAGAGGGGAGAGGCAAGATAAAGCGCGACAGGTAATAGGTGGATGCAGGTGAAGGGGAGGTGGTGGGGGGTGGGGGGTGGGGGGGGGGGAGGGGCTGATAGGCAGATGGTTGGAAAAAAGACCAGAGATAAAAGCAGAAAGTATGAGACATGATTGAAAAGTTGCAACATTCGCAGCTGGAGGGAGGAAAAATACCAGGATATGGGGGGTGGGGAGAATTAGGTGGGAGTGCAGGTGGGGCACACCTCCAATTTCAGGTAACCTCATATTAACCCCTCCACAAACCCTGCTTTTTCTCCCCACTCTCGATTCCCCTATTGCTGGCTTTACAATCACAACTCTTCAACTCTGTCTCACACCTTCTGCTCTTATCTCTGGCCTTTGTTCAAACCATCTGCCTATCACTCCTTCCCCCCCCCCCCCCCCCCCCCCCCACCACCAGACTTGATGTTTGGTCAGTTACTTGCCCACTGGTAAGGTCTTCTGCATGTAGGTGGATAGTAGGCACTGGGAGGAGATGGTGGTAATGAGGGGGGAATGAGAGAGGCTAGCATTTATAACAAGAGGATTGGGACACAAAAACAGAGATGTAATGTTGAGCCTCTATAAGGCGCTGGTCAGGCGAAATTTGGAGTAATGTGAGCAAATATGGGCCCCATATCTGAGGAAGGATGTGTTGGCTCTGCAGAGGGTCCAGAGGAGCTTTACAAGAATGATTCCAGGAATGAGAGGGTTAGCATATGATAAGTGTTTGACTGCACTGGGCCTGTACTCGCTGGAGTTTAGAAGGTTGAGGGGGGATCTCATTGAAACTTACAGAATAATGAAAGGCATAGATAGAGTGGATGTGGAAAGGATGTTTCCACTGGTGGGAGAGTCTAGGACCAGAGGTCATAGCCTCAGAATTAAAGGGCGCTCTTTTAGAAAGGAGTTGAGGAGAAACTTCTTTAGAAAGAGGGTAGTTAATCTGTGGAACTTATTGCCACAGGGGCTGTGGAGGCCAAGTCAGTGGATTTTTCTAAGGCTAAGATAGTCAAATTCTTGATTAGAATGGGTGTCATAGGTTATGGGGAGAAGGCAGGAAAATGGGATTAGGAGGCAGAGATCAGCCATGATTGAATGTTGGAGTCGATGGGCCGAATGGCCTAAATCTACGACTATAACTTGTGAAGGTGAATAAAATCAGATTCGTTTAAGTTGATATTTGGTGCTGGCACAGAGCGACAAAGGAGCTATTTCTATACAGTATGTTTCCTGACCCTAAAGAAATTGGATTCCTTTAGCTCCACAGGGACCTGTCAATAGCACCCACCCATGTCTGATGAGAATGCTGCAAGTCTGAAAGAATATCCACTTTGAAGAGGCAACAGGTGAATTTAAGGAAAAATCGTTGCTGTCAGATGAATTCCAACCTCCATTGATTCTGGAGGTCAATAAGGTTGACACGATTTAAAACCTCCCTCTACTTTTGTTCCCACTGCAAATTATTCACCGCTCCATTGCATGTCCAGCCTCGACAACAATGCTAACACATCACTGTATCACCCTGCAACTACTGAGCTTCGTAAGTATATTACTCCAGGGAAATATTTATCTGTATGAAAACGCTCAAAGATATAAAAAATGCTGCAATATCAATGCAACAATAATCTAGTGTAAAATCAATCATACAATAATTTCAGGGACAGGAGATCCAACAGGTCATCATTTTAATGCTGCAGGCAACTTCTGTGTTTAAAGCAAAACAACTCTGAAATGTTAAACTTGATACTGCCGCCACTTTCAGAAATGTGAAGCACAGCAATATAAAACCCATAAATCGAGCAAATCAGAGTTGCAATGGAAACAATAAAGGAAAGGATCATGACTGTAAGGAGAGAAGAATGAAGCAGACTCTGGATTCCTTTAGCCATGCCAGCAGACCTGAAATGTGTAGGAAGGAACTGCAGATGCTGGTTTAAACCAAAGATAGACACAAAATGCTGGAGTAACTCAGCGGGACAGGCAGCATCACTGGACAGAAGGAATGGGTGATGTTTCGGTTCGAGACCCTTCTTCAGAATGAGCGTCAAGGGAGAGGCAGTTTCAGAGATCTCTTACACTTCCTTATCTCTGTAACTCCCTCTCCCCTGACTCTCAGCCTGAAGAAGGGTCTCGACCCGAAACATCACCCATTCCTTCCATCCAGGGATGCTGCCTGTCCTGCTGAGTTACTCCAGCATTTTGTGTCTATCAAACAGATGTAAGCATTGGTTCAAAGAGAAAGTTCTGGCGGGACAGCAGTCTGCTTCAGAAATAGTCGAGATGGCTTTGGGAAATATCAGGAGCCTGGAGCAAACGGATGGAAGGAATGAATGTGTCACTGCGATCTCTCCTGACAAGGGCAAAAGACCATGGTCGCCTGTCCATGTTGTCCAGGGATGCTGCCTGACCTGCTAAGTTACTCCACTGACCAGCAGATTAAAGAGGCGAAGGTGACATGAATGGCTCAACATGGAAACAAACTGTGGTGCCTAAATAGTGGCTGCTAGCTTTTAGAACTGAACAAGAAGGTTTGAAATGCTCTACATAAAATTGAAGCAGAGAGAGTGATTTTGACTCTGAAGACGGACACAAAGTGCTGGAGTAACTCAACGGGTTGGGCAACATCCCTGGAGAGAAAGGATGGTCAGAACCCTTCTTCAGACTGAAAGTAAAGTGGAACTGGAGTTAGGAAAAGGCCAGATAAAATCAGGGCAGGCGACAGATGACCAAGGAAGCCCATAATGGCCCATTATTGGATGGGGAAAGGGATACAAGGATGAGAACAGTTAAACAGTGAAAAAGAAGGGTTCCAACCTGAAACGTCACCCATCCTTTTTCTCCAGGGATGCTGCCTGACCCACTGAGTTACTCCAGCACTCTCCGTATATCTTCGGTATAAACCAGCATGTGCAGTTCCATTCTACACACTTGATGTTAACTCTGTTTGCCAAACAGCAACAAAGCCTTTAAAATCACTAGCGAAGGGTTAAAGCTCGAAACGTTGCCTATCTCCTTCGCTCCATAGATGCTGCTGCACCCGCTGAGTTTCTCCAGCATTTTGTGTACCCTTAAAATCACTAATGCTACTCAGCTGACTAAAACCCTCCAGGAAAGAAGCTGCAATCATTTCATCCAATTTCACTGAGCAGTTAGCAAGGACTAAACGGCCATAGAATTTCCACATACTTACGCAGTTCTGAGCCTTTTGTGGCTTAATTAAACGGTACCACAGAGCAAGAAGCTATTCAGTCCTCCCCTTTCCTTGCAAATGATCTCCTCAAGTAGCTCTCAAATTTGTTTTTGAATGTTATTGAATATGTTTTCACCACCCTTTCAGACAATGCATACTTGATCAGAACAACCTAAAGTGCTTTGTTACATGTTTCACATTCTGAGCTCACATTTCATTGCATTTTCGTGAATAGTTCATTGTTTCACACGCACAACCAGAGAGCAGTGCAGAACTACTATCTATCTCATTGGTGACCCTCAGACTTTCCTTGATCTGACTTTGCTGGCTTTACCTTGCTCTGAATGTTATTCCCTTGTACTGAACTGTAAATGTACTGAAATACAGTGTAAGTACACAGTACAGTGTAATGGCTCGATTGTAATCATGTATTGCCTTTCTGCCGACTGGATAGCATGCAACAAAAGTTTTTCTCAGTACCTCGGTAACGTGACAATAAACTAAACTGCATTGAAACGAAACTGTTTCTGGGAACCAAAGCAACTTATCTTAAGAAATCCACTGACAAGAGAAAGTTGAGGAAAGATTCTGATTTAATATTTTGGAAAAATTAATTGACATATAGAAGCTACAATTCAGTTCAATTTACATAGAATTGAAATGAATTTTAACATGGTCAGCATTATCTGCCATTTGAAAAGTTCAATTAAGCAATTGTTCAAAACTCCCAGCAGTTCTTTCAGATCTTTTTAATGTTCCGCATCCTGAAGCAATTGCCACATCAATCTGAAGTGGTCGGATACATTCTTACATTTTATGGTAGCTATTATAAAATAATGTCATTATAATGTACTGAAATGTGGATAATCTGTACCAGTCCCTAAATGTCTTATCCATAGTCAAGTAAGAGGCGAACGAAATCATTCAATTCACATTGAAAAATGATCCATGGTGCAGCATTCAAAATTCACAGATAAAGACTATTAATTCACTCGTGTGTTTTCTTGTGGTGTTCTGCTTGGAGTCATTGTTTGCAATGCTGAGCGATCTCCATTAATATAATAGTGATGGAACTGACAAAAGGTTTGCATTATTGGACCTAAACACTTACGATATTATATTCATGGCCTAAAATTGCTTTTGCTCTGTGGGAGCTACAATATGTGTTATGGAATGATTCTGAAAATTGAATGAGTTTATGGAATTCAAGTCATTCAAGGTATGTGGGCTTTTCAGGATGAGCCACATCCCTACTTTCCCTTGAGATGGTGAGCTACTCTCTTGATCTGCCGCATTCCTTGAGGTGTGAGATGTGAACACCATACTGTTTGGAAAAGGGTTCCAGGGTTATGTCTCAGTGATGGTGAAGCAACAGTGATATTGTAGTTTAGGAATAAGGGGTAGGCCATTTATGACTGAGATGAGGAAAAACCTTTTCACCGAATGAATCAGTGGAATTCTCTGCCACGGAAGGCAGTGGAAGCCAATTCACTGGATGTTTTCAAGAAAGAGTTAGATTTAGCTCTGAGGCCAAACGGAATCAAGAGATTATGGGGAGAAAACAGGAACGGGGTACTGATTTTGGATGATCAGCCATAATTATATTGAATGGCGATGCTGGCTCAAAGGGCCGAATGGCTCACCCCTGCATTTATTTTCTATGTTTCTATAGTTCCATGTCACTAAGGCACGTGGCTTGGAGGGTAAATTCCAGCTTTTGATGCCTGCAGTCCCTCACAAATCCAAGCCATCTGAAAGATGTATTGAGCAGAGTTTATACTTGCATGTCAGATATCCATTGCTATTGTTGGCTCACCCTGTGCACCCATTACAATGAAGCTTTGAGTAGGGCTCAAAATCACACCCGATCTCCAAGGCCAGTCATCCCTCTACTTCTCTTTGAGTCAAGTAATATTTTGCAGTATACAGGGACCCAAGAGCAGGGAATATATAATAAAGGGTGGTACAGTGCGCAGCAGTAGAGTTGTTGCCTGGTAGCGCCAGAGACCCGGATTCGATCCTGACCACGGGTGCTGTCTGTACAGAGTTTGTATGTTCTCCCTGTGACTGCACAGGTTTTCTCCGGGTGCTCCGATCTCCTCCAGTTTTTACCCACATTCCCAAGACATGCAGGTTTGTAGGTTAATTGGCTTCTGCAAATTGTCCCCAGCATGTAGGATGGAACCAGTGTTTGTCAGTTGGACCTTTCTCGGTGGGCGAAAGGACCTGTTTCCACAATGTATCTCTAAACTAAACTAAATCAACATTTGGAAATAAGGAGGATAACTTTTAAGAAGTGAAAATACAAAAAATAAACTGCATTTGCAAACTGCATTCCGTGTGGAAATTAAACAAATCAGTTTTTGACCTTTGTATTCTGGCCATATTAACATCCAGGTTACACAAGGACAGCTGCAATTAATGATAATTGTGCAGTTTAGCAGAAAAGAGATCTTTTAACATAATGTCTCCTGCAGTTTCTGGTCTACAGAAGCCACCAGATGGTGTCTTTATTTGTTATCGTGCTCCCAAGAGACATTTTTTGTTATCTCATTGAAATATTTTGAAGTTGCACCAGTTTGTTTATGCAGTCCATGCAATTGAATACAAATGATTTACTTGTCATATGTTATATATTAAAAGGATTCACTTGCACATTATAAATGTCAAAGAGGATTCTCTTGAACTTCTACAGGTGCACAGTAGAGAGCATATTGACTGGTTGTATCGTGGCCTGGTTCGGCAACTTGAATGTCATGGAGCGGAAAAGACTGCAAAAAGTTGTGACCACTGCCCAGTCCATCACCGGCTCTGGCCTCTCCACCATCGAAGGGATTTATCGGAGTCGCTGCCTCAAAAATACAGCCAAAATCATCAGAGACCCACACCATGCTGGTCACACATTCATCTCACCACTGACATCGGGAAGAAGGTACAGGAGCCTGAAAACTGTAACGTCCAGGTTCAGGAACAGCTACTTCCCTACAGCCATCAGGCTATTAAACACAACAACAAATAAACTCTGAACTACAGCAGACTATTATTATTATTGCACTATATTTGTTTGTGTTTTGAGTATGTGTGTATGTGTATATATATACACACTGAACTTTTTTTTCCTCTCATTTATGTACTATGTTTACATATTCTGTTGTCAGCAAGTAAGAATTTTGTGTTTCTATCTGGGACATATGACAATAAAACACTCTTGACTTGACTAAAGTTGTGCTTGAGATTGAGCTGCATTATGTACAGGCTGCTTTTATTCTCTGTGACTGGAAAGACCCATTGGAGCTAATCTCTGAAAGTTGTCATACAATGGGAAACAGCTTACAGCTTCTCAATTCTGAATTCAAGTATGGTGCTTCAGCACTGTGTCATAGGATATGATACGTACCTTCAGGTGAATAGAGCATTTTAGTTTCAATTCTTGGAATGACACATGCTAGCTGGTAATCCAACTTGACTGATGCATTAAAAAAAGTCACCGTCACAAGAGAAATAGATCGAGTAGATGCCCAGAGTCTCTTGCCCAAAGGAGGGGAATTGAGGACCAGTGGACAGAGGTTCAAGGTGAAGGGGAAAAGATTTAATAGGAACTAGACTAAGTGAGACCTGTTGGGTCACATGGGAGGGCTGGTCCCCCAATGCAATATTCCACCTCTCCACCAATTCCAATATTGGTGTCCAGTGTGTGTGTGTGTGTGTGGGGTGGGGGGGGGGGGGGGGAGCTTTCTGGAGCGCCAGTATGGGTGTTGTGGGCTGAAGGGACTGGTTTTCGGAGGGCTAGTATGGAAATTGTGGGCCAAATGGATTCTTGGGTTGGCAGCTCAGTTACTCAGGCCTGGTGGGCTGACAGCTCAGTCACTCAGGCCTGGTGGGCTGGCAGCTCGGTCACTCAGGCCTGGCGGGCTGGCAGCTCACACACTCAGGCCTGGTGGGCTGGCAGCTCAGTCACACAAGCCTGGTGGGCTGGCAGCTCAGTCACACAGGCCTGGTGGGCTGGCAGCTCAGTCACTCAGGCCTGGTGGGCTGGCAGCTCAGTCACTCAGGCCTGGTGGGCTGGCAGCTCAGTCACTCTGGGCTGGTGGGCTGGCAGGTCAGAAACTGCCAGAAATACTGCCTAAAACAGGTGAGAGGGTGGAGAATCAATGTTGGATATTTTTCATCTTTTTCTGCAGAACAGCAATGAAGGAGGAAAGCCTATCCTGGCCAGGATCTCACATGGAGCCAATGAAGGGAGGGAGAAAAATACTGTGGGGAGGTTTAATACTGGCAGGGGTATACTTACTGATGGGAGGAAATGGACTTCTCCTGGGCTAGTACAGGGCTGATGGGCCGAAGGTAATCTTTATTTAAAAAAAAGTGAAATCTCAGTGAAAGGCACTTTTTCTGGACTTATCCTGGCCAAACAACACATTGCATTTTCATTTCATTTCCATTTCCATTGCAGTTTCAAGCACAGGGCAAGCCAAACAACTCATTGCATTTTCATTTCATTTCCATTTCCATTGCAGTTTCAAGCACAGGGCAGGCGGAACAACTCATTTCATTTTCATTTCCATTTCCATTGCAGTTTCAAGCACAGGGCAAGCCAAACAATTCATTACATTTTCATTTCACTTCCATTTCCGTTGCAGTTTCAAGCACAGGGCAGGACAAACAACTCATTGCATTTTCATTTCATTTCCATTTTCATTGCAGTTTCAAGCACAGGGCAGGCCAAACAACTCATTGCATTTTCATTAAGTGCTAACAAATCATTTATTGCAAGTACATTGCAGACTCACAGTTCAGTTGACTCGCAGCTTAGAGTTGTGGACTCTCCCTCACGATCTTCCAGTGACTGACTGACGTCCGGCACCCGGGCCTTTATACTCCTGTCCCCCGTTACCTTCATCATGGTGCTTGACAGGCGAGAGGACCAATCAACTGATCTCATGTTTTTTTAAACATTCATAATTTATTTTTTCAGCGATCGGAAAAATCCTTGGGGCTGCTGCAGCAGGGGAGGACTGTGAGTAAGATGGTGAAAAATCATAGCAATATAGGGTAGCGTTTTTTCTAAAATCAATTAACAACGTAGACAGGAAGTGGTCAAGATGAGACTTTTAGTATAATAATAGATATGAGGGGTAACTTTTCACACAAAGGGGTCTGGGTGTATGGAACAAGCTGCCAGATGAGGTAATTGAGACAGGGACTATCCCAACATTTAAGAAACAGGATAGGACAGGTTTGGAGGGATATGAACCAAGCACAGGTAGTTGGAACTAGTGTAGCTGGGACATTGTTGGCCAGGGTGGACAAGTTGGGCCGAAAGGCCTGTTTCCACACTGTATCACTCTATGACTCTCTATGACTCTAAGTGCCGTAGTCACCACGCAGGACAGGCTGCATCTATGGAGAACATGGATAAGTGGCATTTCGGGTTGGGACCCTTCTTCATACTGATTTGTAGTCAGGGATAGAAAGTTGGAAGAGAGTTTGTGGATGGGACAGGGGTGGGACAATTGTGATGCATATAGGTATAAGCCAAAATTGTTCAATAGAAGACAGAACAGCAACTTCATTTATGTAGGCTGCAAATTTAATAATGTTCCTTATAAACTCTCATTGAATCTGGGCGTCCACAATAAGAAAATTTGAGCAGATTACAATCAGGCTGTATCAAGTGTCACCAGGTTCACAATGCGTAATGAATGAAGCAAAGAGTAATGTTACTGTGTCTTTGTTTTTATTAAGTGAACCACTTTTACCATTTAACCATCCCTACTATCCAAAATATCTAATGAAACAAAATACTCCAAACATATTTTAAGGAATAGGTTCATGATTTAAAGCCAATTGCCTGATTTCATGCTCCACACAAAATATGCAAACCCCAGGTGTGTTTTGCTACCTTGGAGAGGGAACCCATGTGGCCTTCTCATTATTGTTGAATTTAATGATTCTGTCAAGTGCTTACATGTGTTGTCTTTGTTCTGCTAATGGTTTTAATTATATTGTATTTTGCAATTTCGAAAAGTCAGTCAAATGAAGCAGGATAACATAAAGTCATGGAGTAACTCAACAGGTCTGACAGCATCTCTGGAGAACATGGATGTGTTACGTATCGGGTTGAAGCCCTCCTTCAAGAATATAGATAGTTCAGATAATAAACATAGTTATCAGACGTGTGGGAAGGAACTGCAGACGCTGGTTTGAACCAAAGATAGACACAAAATGCTGGAATAACTCAGTGGGACAGGCAACATCGCTGGAGAGAAGGAATGGGTGACGTTTCGGGTTGCGACCCTTCTTCAGACAAAGTCACGGGAAAGGGAAACGAGAGATATAGACGTAGAGAGATATAGAACAAATGAATGAAAGATAAGCAAAAGATTAACTGTGATAAAGGAAACGGCATTGTTAGCTGTTGCTCAGTTAGAACGAGAAGCTGGTGTGACTTGTGTTGGGGAGGGATGGAGATGGATTGAACCAACTGGATAATCTAGCAAATGAGATCTTTTTAATCATATTATTCATCATAAGCGCTCGACATTTGGTGGAACCATATCAAGAATCAAAAGGGTTTATTCAGCATAAGCTCCAGAATAATGGAATTCTTACTTGATGGAGATAATGATCTGGATGGTAAGTTCTCAATTGCCAACAGAGGAAAGATATTACACTTCTTCAAAATCAAAAGATCATAAGTGATAAGAGCAAATCAGGCCAATTGGCCTATCAAGTCTATTCTGCCATTCTATCATGGCTGATTTATCTCTCCCTCCTAACCCAATTCTCCTGCCTTCTCCCCATAACCACAGACATCTATATGAATCAATAATCTTTCCATCTCTGCCTTAAAAATATCCACTGTCTTGGCCTCCACATACTTCTGTGGCAAAGAGTTCCACAGATTCACCACCTTCTGATTAAAGAAATTCCTCCTCATCTCCTTCCTAAAAGAACGCCATTTAATTCTGAGCCAATGACTTCTAGTCTGAGACTCTCCCACTAGCAGAAACATCCTCTCAACATCCACACTACCCAAGCCTTTCACTATTTAGTACATTCTTCTAAACTCCAACGAATACAGAGGAATCCTTCCTCCAAATCTGAGGAAGGACATTATTGCCATAGAGGGAGTGCAGCGAAGGTTCACCAGACTGATTCCTGGGATGTCAGGACTGTCTTATGAACAAAGACTGCATAGACTTGGTTTATACTCTCTAGAATTTAGGAGATTGAGAGGGGATCTTATAGAAACTTACAAGATTCTTAAGGGGTTGGACAGGCTAGATGTAGGAAGATTGTTCCTGATGTTGGGGAGGTCCAGGACAAAGGGTCACAGCTTAAGGATAAGGGGGAAATCCTTTAGGACCAAGATGAGAAGGAATTTTTTCACACAGAGAGTGGTGGGTCTCTGGAACTCTCTGCCACAGAAGGTAGTTGAGGCCAGTTCATTGGCTATATTTAAGAGGGAGTTAGATGTGGCCCTTGTGGCTAAGGGGATCAGAGGGTATGGAGAAAAGGCAGGTACGGGATACTGAGTTGGATGATCAGCCATGATCATATTGAATGGCGGTGCAGGCTCGAAGGGCCGAATGGCCTACTCCTGCACCTAATTTCTATGTTTCTATGTTACAGGCCCACTGCCATCAAAATGCTCATCATATGATAAATGTAGCTGAATGTGAAAATGAGAAGGCTAGAGTAACTGCGTATGTATCAGAAGGTAACATTATAGAGTTAAGCAAATGATGAGCACATTTAGAGATAAGCAAGGTTAATGTTTCCATTCAGTGATTTTTCATTACTGGCGATGGGATTAGGAGGCATGTCAACAAATTCATTTATTTCTTCATAGATTAAAATCCATTTGAAAATGAGCAATTAAGACAATTAGGAGGAAAGAAACCTTGCGATTATTAGTGTCGTTATATCTCCTTCAAGTGATCCCAAAACATTTACAGTGGATTAAATACCTCTGATGTGTAGTCACTGTTGTAAGTTCAGAAACAAACCAGGTCCGCTGTGGCAGTTTGCAGAGAAACAGGGTTGTATGGGCCGGTACACTAAACAACTAATGTCCTTTGTGGAGTCTCAAGATAACATGATGGCTGCCTCAGAAAGCAAAGACACGGCAGCATTGTGGCAGACACAAAATGCTGGAGTAACTCAGCGGGTCAGGCTGCATATCTGGAGGGAAGGTATGGGGGCCATTTCGGGTCGAGACCCTTCTTTAGGGCTGAAGAAGGGTCTTGACCCGAAACCTGAAGATGGGTCTCAACCCGAAAAGTCACCCTTTTTCTTTTCTCCAGAGATGCTGCCTGACCCGCTGAGTTACTCCAGCATTTTGTGTCTACCTTCATCTGCAGTTCTTTCCTACGCAGCATTGTGGCAAGCCTCTCATCTTTTTTTTTCAAAGCTCACAAGCATTAATATCACTCCTATTGGCTTTTTTCCATTTTCCTTTTACTTTGACCATTCAGCAGCAGGTGAAGCAGGTAATGTTGACGATTCACAGTTCCAACAGCTCGTGATTCATCCACACATCCAGTGCGGTGTGTGTGGAGTTTGCACACACAACCTGTGACTGTGTGGGTTTCACAAGGGTGCTCCCAAATCCCCAAAAACATTCTGGTTTGTCAGTTTAGTGGCCACTGCAGACTTCCCCGAGCATAGATGTGTGATAGAAGATTTGGTCGAGGAGCTGTTAGGTAACAACGGAGTTGACGGCCAAGTGAGGAAGATTCACCTACAGTAGAATAACTGGGGGAATGGAATTGATGGGACAAGCATGCATAGGCTCGATTGGCTGGAGAACCCCTTTCATAGGTTCAAAGGTTCAAATATATTTTGTTGTCACGTGTGCCAATTAAGGTACAGTGAAATTCCATTTACCATACAGCCATGCAAAAAAAAAGCAACAAAACACACAACTACATGAAAGTTAACATAAACATCCACCACAGTGGATTCCCCACATTCCTCACTCTGATGGAAGGCAATAAAGTCTAATCTTCTTTCCTCTTTATAGCAATGTTACAAACTTTTGAGATTTAAAAAATCAAGTCTGCAATTTATCCCACCAGATAAAGCATAAAAAGGAGTTTAATTTGACACCTAATTCACTTTTATATCTTTAGTATTAAAAACGTTATGGCCATTTTCATACTCGGAAATTAGCATCTTGATCCCTATTGCTTTTCCATTGACTAAACTCAAAAGCTGTGATCAAGGACAGTCAAAAGCCCATAACTTTCTTAAAAATTAAGAGAACTGAATGAGATTTTCAGTTATTATAGATTGAAGCATTCTGAAACAAATATGAAACAATCTTACTTGGATGACCTGAAATATAATCAATTTGTTACCTAATTGTAGCTAATTACAAAATCCAATTACTAGATCTAAACATCTATCCATTTCTTAAGAAAAGGTTAACATTTTTAAATAGCCTAAGTGTCCAAATAACATTCACACAAGAATTCACAATATAACATGATTTTAAAATCTCATTGTCATGAATTTATAGGCCAAATGGAAGGAATGTAGTGTTTAATTCCCATAAATGAATGGCCATTTAAATCATCTTGCGAGTGGGATTTTGTGGAACGAGATCGATTGGAACATTGCATTTGCGGTGAATTTAAACCACATATCAGCAGGAAAAACACTGCCAGTTCGTATGGGGCCTAAATCACGTTTATATGTAAAAATAAATGGCTTACTTTGCTTTGTCCCATACGTGAGATCCGTCCTGTTGACGCCGTTAGAAATCGAGTTTTATTTTACTCCTGCTATTAAATTATCCAGCGATGTTTTAAAAAAACCTGATAAAACGCAAGTCGGATCGCTTACTCTTCAGCAGCTAAACAGCCTGACAAAGATTGACTTGAACAGGCAGGAGAAAACGGCATTTTAAACCCGCCCCCCTCTCAAAGGCGCCAAAGTCGCACACACGGCCAGTGGCAGAACTGCAGCGCCACTGAAGGTAAGTTTTGTAACATACCTATTCTTTATTCTCCCGCAGCCGGCAATCGAAGCTCCCGCGTCAGGGCGATTGAAGCTCCTGCGGCTTGGAACTCCCAAAGTTGGTCCCTAACCAGGGCCCATGAGCTCCACAATGTTAAAGTCCGCTGGCTCCTGTGGTTGGAGCTTCCGAGGTTGATCCCCAACATAAGGCGGCCAACTCCACGATGTTAGACCGCAGTGCAGACGGAGGTATGATACCTAAAAAGTTGCATCTTCGTCAAGGTAAGAGATTTTTTTAAAGTTTCCCCCAACCCCCCTCCCCCCCCCCCACATAAAACAAGCTAAAGAACACTAAAACATACACTAAAAAAGACCGTTGTGCAGGTGGGCCGGCCTTCGAGCTTTCACCACCAGATGGTCTCTCGTTGTAGCGGTGCCAAGAGACGTCCTGAGCTCCAACGTACCCCCTACGTACATTCTACTTAACACGAGTTTGATTTTTTTTTAAACTCGGGAGAGCTCTCGAGTAAACTCGTATAGTGGGACAGGCCCTTAACTAAATTGAACTGAACTGAACTGATATTGTAGTGTTTTACAAATATATTCAGTCACATCTTGGGGTGGAAGATTGCAAGCTTCACGTGGTCCCCCCCCCCCACCCCCGTATCGACAAATACAATCAACCCGGCGTGCACAATCAAATAAGATCAAATAGAACAAGTTGTCCTACAACTTTAGGCTGTGCACACCACACGCAAGAAGAAGAAGTTGTGTCTTATTGGGTGAAGTAGTATCAGAGAGGGAATGGCAGAGACCTTGAAAAAACACTTCAATAACAAACGTGAATATCCCATCAAAGTCACAACTATGCAGAGAGAACTTCCAAGGAAATATATTCCATGCTGTGAGCAGCGTTTCAAATATTGCTGAGCGTGTTTTCATTAAGAGAAAGCTTTTGTAATTTGATTCCCATTGAAAAAGAATTTAATTTTGGTGCTCACCAGCACCAATTGACCAAAGGTGTAATGTGCTCCTGCGAAAACTATTATACTTTAGGGATTTGGAAATTCCCTCTGCTAGATTTGATATATAATCATTTTTCTCATATTTTAAAAAAACACCAGAAATTGATTGCAGGGCCACAGGTCAGTCTGAAAAAGATACAAATATGCTATTGAAATGAGCAGTGATGATAAATTATAGGAATAAATACACCATGTTTAGTAGCAGTAGCAGCAGCCGCTATCCAATCCATTAACAGTTTAATCTAACGCAGATGCCCCCCCCCAAATCTGGTCAGGTTATACTCAGCTACAGCTCTGCCTTTCGGACAACTTGACCTATTTTAGGCCCAGGCCTACTCTACTCCACTCTTCTGTGCATTTGCAACCAGGGAAACAGAGAAGGTATGGGCCTGGCCAAGCTGGCCATCGGCGAGTCATGGCGCCAGGCGGAAGAGGGCTCTGCCTGATCCAGCTTCTGCCCTTTTTCCGGGGTCATGTCCATGCTCGGGTGGTGTTAGAGAGGGACTACGCGCTGTCCATGGGCACCCTGGGGGATTTCTGGGACCGCTGGGCACCGCAGGGGGTTGAATGCATCCCTGATAATGAGTGTCAGATAGTTGTATAGTAGTTTATTGTTTGCCGTGTATTATGGTGGCGGATTCTGTTTTTAGGCTGTGGGCCGAGAATCAAAAATGTGTCTAGATATCAGTTTTCGTGACCCAGGTCACAGAACTACGTGAAATTTTCCACAGATTTAGATGAAATATAATTGAGAAGGATGTCATAACTCGCCAGTGGCAAAAGTTGCACATTAATTAATTAAACTAATTAGAAAATGAGATCGGGAAAGTAAGCGCCATCTATTGGCCAAAGCCCATGGGCAGCCTATTTCTGTGTTGCAGTCTATTTAAACCATATATTATTATACCTATATATATATATATATGACTTGTAAATATGACTGTCATATATAATTAAGTATAATTATATTATATAAAAATAATATGATGAATATAATTGTGAGTGTTTTTTTAATGACACTGTCGCAGAGGTCCTGCTCCTGAACCAGCCTAAATAATGGGTGGGGGCAGTTCCTGTGGGTTCCTCCCTTTACTGAACCCCACTGACTGCCAGTGTGCAGAGTGGGGGTCACGGCCATAGTGGGACTGGGGCAGTGCCAGGCTGGGGGACAGCCCTGCAAGGCATGTTTCAGTCGTTTTAATAGGAAATGTAATGAGACTGCAGCAGAGGTCCCGGGTTTTAAGGGCTCATGAACCTGCCTAATTAAAGGGTCAGGACAGATCCTCTGGGTTCCCCCGTTTACTGAACCCCACTGACTGCCATAGTGGGGAGAGTGGGGGTAACGGCCATAGTGGGACTGGGGCAGGGCCAGGCTGGGTGACAGACCTGTAAGAGATCTGTCCTATTTCTGATGTAAATGTCACATGCTGACCAAGAATCGAATGCTCTGATGTTTACTCGATGAGTATTCATTTTAAACTACAATGAGCCTATATTTATGTTAGAGACCCCCTGATGGTGCCTGTACAAATGAGGGTTATTACCTTTAACCTAAAATAACCCTAAAAGTGTTGCATTGTTTGAGTATCTGTAGATTCTGTGTGTGTCTGTGTATACCTGTCAAACGTTTATCTGTGGATGTGTGGATGTAAGTGTGTATGTATGTGCATGCATGGATGTATGTGCATGCATGGATGTGTACATGTATGTCTGCGTGCGGATGGGTGTGTGTGTGTGTGTGTGTGCAGATGTATGTGTGCATGTATGTATGGAAGTGTACGTACGGATGGATGTATGTATGGATGGACTGTCATTCACCAGCACGCCATTATCATAAGTAATTCACTCATTGTTTAAATAAGTTGACCAAAAAAACAGCGAAATGATCGACACTAAAATAAAACATTATATAATCATTTATTTTCCCAATGTATTTGTTTGCATTATATTTGATCTTCATCTGAATATTCGTCATCAGATTCCAAGTCTTTTGATAAGTTTTGATAAGTCCATTGATAAGTTAGTTGAAGTTCAAGTCGAGGGTCAGGCAGAGGTTACAAAAAAAACATCTCATAGTCATTAAGTCAGCATGGACTTTAATTCATAAAATTCCAATCTCTTCTTAATGTTAATGAGAACAACACTGTTACTACCATAGATAGATTAGTTCAAGTTCAAGTTCACATACACCAATTAATTTCTACATTAACATCAGCCATTTCTGACCATTTCTCACTCCAATGGAAGCCTATGAAGTGCAATGAATATTCGTCCGTTTTTCTCCCGTGGTTGGGGCCTGGAAACGGGCGCTACGGATGGCACTATGTACAGCCTCCCCCCCCCCCCCCCCCCCCCGACATGATCCAAACACACTCCGCGTTTGCGAATCGTCCGCTTCTTAATTGAGACCGCGGCTTCACTATGTTAAGTACATAGGCCCCGCGATCGGAGCACTTGTAAGTTATCGCAGGCAGCTCCGAGATTAGATGTTAAAGACTTATTAGATTACAACAAGCTGGCATTAGTGACAATGTTTAATTTACCTTGTAATGGATACACATAGTTTAGGCCCTCAACTTCATGAATGAATGAGTGAGTGAGTGAACAAATGAGTAAGTGAATAAATGAGTGAGTGAATGAATGAATGAGTGAGTGAATGAATGAATGAGTGAACGATTGAGTGAATGAATGAGTGAATGAGTGAGTGAGTGAATGAATGAATGGGTGAGTGAATGAATGAGTGAATGAATGAGTGAGTGAACGAATGAGTGAGTGAGTGAGTGAGTGAGTGAGTGAGTGAGTGAGTGAGTGAGTGAGTGAGTGAGTGAGTGAGTGAGTGAATGAAAGAGAGAATGAATGAACGAATGAGTGAATGTACAGCCTCCAAATCTTATGTTTTAGAAACATAGAAACATAGAAAAATAGGTGCAGGAGTAGGCCATTCGGCCCTTCGAGCCTGCACCGCCATTCAATATGATCATGGCTGATCATCCAACTCAGTATCCCGTACCTGCCTTCTCTCCATACCCCCTGATCCCTTTAGCCACAAGTGCCACATCTAACGCCCTCTTAAATATAGCCAATGAACTGGCCTCAACTACCTTCTGTGGCAGAGAATTCCAGAGACTCACCACTCTCTGTGTAAAGAATGTTTTCCTCATCTCGGTCCTAAAGGAATTCCCCCTTATCCTTAGACTGTGACCCCTTGTTCAGGACTCCCCCAACATCGGGAACAATCTTCCAGCATCTAGCTTGTCCAACCCCTTAAGAATTTTGTAAGTTTCTATAAGATCCCCCCTCAATCTTCTAAATTCCAGCGAGTACAAGCCGAGTTTATCCAATCTTTCCTCATATGAAAGTCCTGACATCCCAGGAATCAGTCTGGTGAATCTTCTCTGTACCCCCTCTATGACAAGGATGTCTTTCCTCAGATTTGGAGACCAAAACTGTATGCAATACTCCAGGTGTGGCCTCACCAAAACCTTGTACAACTGCAGTAGAACCTCCCAGCTCCTATACTCAAATCCTTTTGCTATGAATGCTAACATACGATTTGCTTTCTTCACTGCCTGCTGCACCTGCATGCCTACTTTCAATGACTGGTGTACCATGACACCCAGGTCTCATTGCATCTCCCCTTTTCCTAATCTGCCACCATTCAGATAATAGTCTACCCTCATGTTTTTGCCACCAAAGTGGACACATTATAAAGGGTGCAATTAAATTAATTAAAGTCCATACAGATTAATTTTAATAAATTCATACTTTAGATCTTAACTTGCAGTTGATTCACAAAGTTTGAATGGTTTCAACTTTGTGTTGCAGCATCTCAGCAGCAACTTTGCTTTCAAGACTTTCTTCCACTTCTATCCACTTAGCTGCACATTCGTCAGACTTCTTACTGCTTTTCTCACTAAATTCAATTACCCTGCTGCAAGTTTCCACGACATGTATTCCACAGAACTAGAAAGAACCTTCATCGGAATCTCCAGTAAAACAGGCATCAGTGAAATCCCCTCAGCCATGTTGTGTGCTCCCTGCCTAGCTAGCCTGAAACAAAGCGCGTGATTGGCCAACTGGCATACAACTCAATGTTAAACGTGCTTTGATTGGACTAAAAATACCAGAACATTTTCTGGTTTTTCTCTGATTTAATAAAAATGTGCAAGTCTTGTTCTTGCGAGTTTCAGGGGATGATTTATATAATATTTATACACAATATGTGAAAATTTCATGTAGTTCTGTGACTTGGGTCACAAAACATTGGAATAAAGCTCCTCGGCCCACAGCCTATTTGTTTTTTACTGAACTGTATATATTATATTAATATTTGAATAAATAATTTTGATTAATTTTTTTTAATCATCCAAAATCAGCGCTCATTTCTTGCTTATGCCTCATACCCTCTTGGCCTTTGTCCAATCATCTGCAAATCAACTCCTTCTCACCTGCAGATAGACACAAAAAGGTGGAAAAGCTCAGCGAGTCAGACAGCATCTCTGGAGAAAAGGAATAGCGATGTTGCATGTCCCGCTGAGTTACTCCAGCTTTTTGTGTCTATCTTCGGTTTAAACCAGCATCTGCGGTTCCTTCCTACCCCCCTCACCTGCATCCACCCAGTATCTTGCCATATCTGGGACCCATCCTCACCACTCTTCCCGCTTTCTCATTCCCTCTGCTACAATCAATCTGAAGAAATATTCCGACCTGAAACGTTCCCTATCCATGATACTGCAGAGATGCTGCCATGACCCATTGAGTTACTCCAACACTTTGCCAGATGTCTCCGCCCCATATCCCTTGACCCTTTTAGTTCCGTTTAGTTTAAAGAGAAGACATGGAACAGGCCCTTCAGCCAACAAGTCCATGCTGGCTATCGATCACCTGTTCACACGAGTTCTATGTTATCCCATTTTATCATCTACTCTTTATAAATTTTACAGAAGACAATATAGCTCTAAGAACTATATCTAACCTTGTTAAATAGATGTAACGATTTGATGGAACTGCAATAGCAAACACTGCATTGAAGAAAATTGTACTGTGCCTGGATGACGAGCTAAGGTTAAGGGCAAATGATTGGGGTCCCCTTAAATAGACTTCCACAGCAGTACAATCATCAGCGAGAGGTGATTGTTTCCAAGGATCATTTCCAGCAAACCATTACCGTCAGGAATTCCGACTGTACGGAATTTTTTCCCTCAATAAACAATGTGAGGAAAATTGGGATGGGCGAGATAAGGAAAGCAGCTGTAATTCTTTTTCTTTGCCAAAGCTTTTGTTTGGAATTGCATTGCTCATCCTGTTTGGTTTGGGTTCTGACGCATTTCCTCAAATGGAAAATAATGTTTTGTGTTCACACAAACGTTAATAGTGACATGCGTTAAAAAAAATCATCTTTCCCAAAAGAACAGCTGTTGGTGAATCGGGTGACGTTTCGGGTTGAGACCCTTCTTCAGAACATACCTTCTCTCTAGAGATGCTGCCTGTCCCACTGAGTTACTCCAGCTTTTTGTGTCTCTCTTTGGTTTAAACCAGCATCTGCAGTTCCTTCCTACACAGCTAAGGTTGAGTTTAGTTTGGAGATACAGCACGGAAACAAGTCCGTGTCGACCAGCGATCCCCACATATTAACATTATTCTACACGCGCAAGGGACAATTGTACTTACCAAGCCAAGCCAACTACATACCTGTACGTCTTTGAAGTGTTAGTGTATGATCAGTATAATATTGGGACTAAGAAAAATTAGTCTGTTAACGACAAAAACCTTTCCTTTCCAATTAATATTTGTAAGATGTTATCATCAACAAACTTGTCCACATTGAATGAGCAACAATGGACGGCAGCTGCTGAAGTATTTGACTGATAATACATTTTTAGAATGCAATTTCCTTGCAGTAAACCTCATTGATCTTTTGAAGGATAGAAATTAAAATAATAAACATGTTTTTAACAGTCTGTGTGACCCATCTGCTCGCACCATTCTTGTTAAAAACACTTTTGATGGAAACATATTTGGATACGGCAACCAATTCTTCCTTGGTTTGTGAGGTACAGCTTTCACATAAAGCCTAAGGTCAAAGATAGCTATTATGCTCGTGCTGTCAATTAGAAGTCTTACAGTATTTCACGCTGTGCATCTGTAGTTTTTTTTTACCAAACTTCCATAGGTTTTTCTTTTTTTGATAAGAGTAAATAAAAGTAATATGTGTGGATTTTATGGACCATATTGATTTTGCTGCTCTTTTCCACAATGCACAAAAGGAAGCAGAGGGCAAAAGCAGGATGAAGAGTTTATTTATTGTTATTGCATCTACTGAACATTATCTTTGATGCCAACATCATATCCTGTAGCTGTCATTGTGATCTGCGCTACTTTAATTAGTTTATCCACTGCTCTTTGATTGAAATGTCGCCATTCAAGTGGACCTTTGTATTAACCTTCTGGATTTTGATGAACCAATACCCGAGGAAACAGCTCTGTTGTTTCATCGTCTGCCGTCCGCACTTTGCCTGCTGTTCTTTGCAGAACAAAGATTGCTGGGTTACATCCAGATCCAGATGAACTTTCTCAAACTAGCTAATGTTATATTAGGCGACTCAATGGGCTGAATGGCCTAACTCTGCTCTTATGTCTTATGACAAGATGCTGTGGAAAGCATCTTGTCCGGAAACATTACAATCTTGTTTGGGAATTGCTCTGCCCAGGACAAGAAGGCTCTGCAGAGAGTAGTGCATTGGGCCAAACGCACTATGGGAACTTCTCTCGCCCCTCCACCCCTGCAACGGACTGTTCCAGCTCTTACGGTCAGGCAAACGCCTCCGTTGCCATGCTGTGAGAACGGAGAGGTTGAGAAGGAGTTCCTTCCCAGAGGCCATTCGGACTGTAAACTCCTATCTCACCAGGGACTAACTCTGATAACTTACTGGACCACAATACCGCCCACAATGTTTAATATGAAAAAGAACATGTGATTCTGTTTGTAGTTTGTTGGTTGTTTGTTTGGTTGTTTTTTGCACAAAGTCCGCAGGCACTGCCAATTTTCATTTCACTGCACATCCCGTATGCACATCCCACATCCACTGCACATCTACAAACTTAAAGCATATGGCATTGGGGGTTCAGTATTGATGTGGATAGAGAACTGGCTGGCAAACAGAAAGCAAAGAGTAGGAGTAAATGGGCCCTTTTCACAATGGCAGGCAGTGACTAGTGGAGTACCGCAAGGCTCAGTGCTGGGACCCCTGCTATTTACAATATACATTAATGATCTGGATGAGGGAATTGAAGGCAATATCTCCAAGTTTGCAGATGACACTAAGCTGGGGGGCAGTGTTAGCTGTGAGGAGGATGCTAGGAGACTGCAAGTTGACTTGGATAGGCTGGGTGAGTGGGCAAATGTTTGGCAGATGCAGTAAAATGTGGATAAATGTGAGGTTATCCACTTTGGTGTCAAAAATGGGAAAGCAGACTATTATCTAAATGGTGGCCGATTAGGAAAAGGGGAGATGCAGCGCGACGTGGGTGTCATGGTACACCAGTCATTGAAAGTAGGCATGCAGGTGCAACAGGCAGTGAAGAAAGCGAATGGTATGTTAGCTTTCATAGCAAAAGGATTTGAGTATAGGAGCAGGGAGGTTCTACTTCAGTTGTATAGGGTCTTGGTGAGACCACACCTGGAGTATTGCGTACAGTTCTGGTCTCCAAATCTGAGGAAGGACATTATTGCCATAGAGGGAGTGCAGAGAAGGTTCACCAGACTGATTCCTGGGATGTCAGGACTGTCTTATGAAGAAAGACTGGATAGACTCGGTTTATACTCTCTAGAATTTAGGAGATTGAGAGGGGATCTTATAAAAACTTACAAAATTCTTAAGGGGTTGGACAGGCTAGATGCAGGAAGATTGTTCCCGATGTTGGGGAGGTCCAGGAGAAGGGGTCACAGCTTAAGGATAAGGGGGAAATCCTTTAGGACCGAGATGAGAAGGACTTTTTTCACACAGAGAGTGGTGGGTCTCTGGAACTCTCTGCCACAGAGGTTAGTTGAGGCCAGTTCATTGGCTATATTTAAGAGGGAGTTAGATGTGTCCCTTGTGGCTATGGGGATCAGGGGGTATGGAGAGAAGGCAGGTACGGGATACTTAGTTGGATGATCAGCCATGATCATATTGAATGGTGGTGCAGGCTCGAAGGGCCGAATGGCCTACTCCTGCACCTAATTTCTATGTTTCTATGTATGTGCATGTGACAAATAAACTTGACTTGACCTGACTTGATCTGAGAGTGTGCACCAGGGAAAACCAGACTGACCCTAGATATACCAATCCACTCTTCGATGTCTTCATTTTCAGCCAGTGAATGCATGGACAGAAGGGATGAAAAGGGAAAGCGATTTAGATGTGCATTGCAGTACACAAGGAAATGTCATATCTTAAATTTAATTTCAAAAATTGCCTGCTACTCACATGCACAGAGAAGTATTGAAAATATGACAACACAATTTTTCATACAGCTCTCTCTCTCTCACTTTAGAAAAAGGTTATTTCATCGGTGAACACTGACTGCACATTGGTTGTCGGAGAGTTTTTGAGAAACGATTATTAAAAGTGCAAAATAGATATGAATTCTTCAGTTATCAAAATAAATCATAGACATTTTTGTCCGGTGTGTGCACAACCAATTCCTTAAAAAATCATCGTCTTTAAAAAAAACATAGCTGCGAATAATGTTTGTACAGTGGCAATATTTTATCCTCAAATCCAAAACTGTAACAAATAATTTATTCATATAGCCTCTTAAACGGTACATGACAGTCAAAGCATTATGAAGAAGTATTATCAAACCAAATTTGACCACATAACAAGGTATTGGGGCAGGTGACAAATATAAGTGGGTTTTCAGGTGGATAGAAGGACAGAGAGGTTGAGTACAGGAACTCCATTGCTTAAAGCTTTGCAGTTGAAGATAAGGCCACCGATGGTGGAATGATTGAATTTAGGGAAAATCAGGTGTCCAGATTTTATGAGAGCAGGTATTTCAGCATGTAACAGGCCAGTGCAGATTAAAGACATAAGAGGCTATGGATAGCACCTGAGGATTTCAAGGAATGGCTGCCTCGCCAATAGTTTGTCTGTCATTTATTTCTTTATTGTCTGTTTTGCATGTGTTAAATGTATGTTTTTAGTGTTCGTTAGCTTGTTTTATGTGGAGGGGTGGGGGGGGAAGGAGTTGGGGGAAACGTTTTCTAATCTCTTATGTTGACGGAGATACAATTTTTTTCCGTATCGTATCTCCATCCGCACTACGGCCTAACATCGAGGAGTTGGCAGCCTTTGCTGGAGATCGACCGGGAGCTCCATCACAGGACCTAACGGGACCTAACTCCACGGAGCCCGCGATGTCTGTCGGGGGTCGTCTTTGGGGCTCCAACCGTTGGAGCCGCAGGGACCTAACACCACGGAGCCTGCGATTCCAGTCGGGGGTCGTCTTTGGGGCTCCAACCGTTGGAGCCTGCGGGACTTAACATGGCGGAGCCCGCAGTCTCTGGTTAGAGACGGACATCGAGGACTCCAAGCAGCAGGAGTTTCCACCGACCTGTCACGGGAGTTTCGATCGCCCTGACGCGGGGGCTTCGACCACCAGCTGCATGGGCTTTGATCGACCGCAGACGGTTTGACTGCCACGACCACAGGAGAAAAAGAGGAATAAGATTGGATTTTATTGCCTTCCATCACAGTGATGAACATGGGGTATCCGCTGTGGATGCTTATATTAACTTTTATGTAGTTGTGTGTCTTGTTGCTTTTTTAAAATTATGGCTGTAGGGTAATTCAAATATCACTGGACCTTAATTGGTACATGTGACAATAAACTGACCCTGAAAGCTTGAAATCTTGAAAATTGAAATATTTGTTTACCAGGAGCCATATGGAGATCAACGAAGGACTGATGGTGAATGGATCTTAGGACAGAGTGAAGTCTGACTGTACAATGGCAGTCTAGTACTGAGTATTTACAAAGATGTCACAATGGATTTGAGTCACGACAGACTTCAGATGGTTTATTATTGTTTCAAAAAAACATTTGTTCCCTTAATTTGATATTGGTTGTGTGTTTTTCCTCCATTATTGATCCAAACCCTTGAAACTTAATTCTAGTCAGGCTGGCCTTCATCGACTACAGCTTGGTGTTCATGGAACTGAGGAGCTGGTATGGGTTGCATATTGTGCCTTGACTGAGTCAAGTTTCCCTGGGATGGGATGTCCAGTGCTAGGGGCCAAAGGAAGACATTCAGGACAGAGTGAAAAGAAGGTTCTTCACCCAGAGAGTGTTGTAAATCTGTGGAATTAAGATGCAAGGAGACTGCAGTGGCCAGGTCACCAAATATACTCAAGATAGATGTGAAGGGTCTCGACCCATTCCTTCTCTGCAGAGATGCTGCCTGCCCCGCTGAGTTACTCCAGCTTTTTGTGTCTACCTTCTATAAGATTTAGTTTTAGATTTACAGCGTGGAAACAGACCCTTCGGCCCACCGGGTCCGCGCCGGCCAGCAATCCCCGCACATTAACACTATCCACCACCCACTAGGAACAATTGGTTTTTTTACATTTACCAAGCCAATTAACCTACAAACCTGTACGTCTTTGGAGTATGGGAGGAAACCGAAGTTCTTGGAGAAAACCCACGCAGATCGCGGGGAGAACGTACAAACTACGCACAGACAATACCCGTAGTCAGGATCAAACCCGCCGTGACCGTTCAAATATCTGAAGATGTCTATAGATGTCCATAGATATTTGGATGCTGGAGGAATCAAAGTTATGTGTGTTCAGAAAGGTGGCACTATGTTAAAAACCACAATCTTATTGAATGGCAGGGCAGGTATAAGGGGTTGAATCAGTCACTTTATGTTGCATTCTGAGGGCACAGCAAAAGGTCAAGTGAAACCACTCTGACCACCAGCACCCCCCATACACGACGTGTGTAGAATGAGGTTTCAGGAATACCCTGACATTTTCACTGCTCTTTGATGCAAATATTCTGCAGGACTGCTATCTAACCATCAGTGAGATAGAAGATCACGTCCATATTTTTATTTCAGGTATTATTAATGTACTAACTGAGTCTCCCAAATATCACTTGAATGAACTTGAATTCATCATTTTCCCTCTGAATGTTTTCAATACTGAAAATAATGTTTCAATCAATGCATATGTATAAACATACATATTTCATCACTGTTTGATTAATTTTATCTTCTTAACTGCCTTTTTGATCTTTGAATTCTTCAAAGCAGTCACATATCTCAAAATCTGGGAATTGACTGGATATTTTCACCTTACCATTAGAATTGGCTTTGTATACATTCTGTGCACGAACTGAACAATGTTTTAAGACTGGGGGTTACACAAAAAGCTGGAGAAACTCAGCAGGTGCAGCAGCATCTAAGGAGCGAAGGAGATAGGCGACGTTTCGGGTCGAGACCCTTCTTCAGATTTTTAAGACTTTTATCTGGTTGGCCTAGGAGGTAATTTTTGGTTTAATTTTTGCAATATTGATAATATCAATTCATATTCAGCAAGTGAAACGTTAACTGCTAATGGCACAGAAAGACTTGAGAATGTTGATTGAAAGGAAGACCAGATGCTGTAACCATTAGAGTCTGTTGTGCGACAGTATCATTCGTCTGTTTACTAATGAAAAGACAGGTGCAAAAAGCTGGAGTAACTCAGCGGGACAGGCAGCGTCTCTGGAGAGAAGGAATGGGTGACGTTTCGGGTCGAGACGCTTCATCAGACCCGAAACGTCACCTATTCCTTCTCTCCTGAGAAGCTGCCTGTCCCGCTGAGTTACTCCACCATTCTGTGTCTACCTTCGGTGTATAACCAGCATCTGCAGTTCCTTCTGACTAAAGAGAAGAATCCATTCATGGAGGCTGAATTTGACACTGTGCGAATCGGTAACGATAGCTAGCAGGTCACCAGCCTACTTTGTATTTCTTGTATTTCTCCCAGTTTTAGTTTGACCGATTTCTAGGAATAAATACAAATCTGATAAAGTAGAACAGTCCGCAGAATTGTTATCACCCTTTCACACTTTGTCAAGGTCCATTCGATTACAGCTAACAGGAAGGATCAACGTCAGTGCATTACAGATAAAGGTGAGATCACATTACTGCTGGAGAAGGGGGCAATCACGGCACTACAGACAGAACTGGGCAATTACCAGGCGACAACGTGTATCGGACATTCACAGCACAGCGAAGGGAGATAGAAATCACATTGCAATAGGATAAGACAGGCAATCAGAGCGCTAGGGAATGAGATAGAAAAACCTCGCTACTACAGAAAGAGTTAGACAATCACAGTACTACAAAGAAGACTGGATAATCACAGCAGAACAGAAGGAGATGGGCTTTCAGAGCCCGACAAAGCGAAGCTGGAATGTCACACCACCACATCCAGCAAGAAGTGGCATGTCTGGCCTTTCAAACAACTGAAATTCTGAGGAAATAGAGGTCAAGTACCAGGGCTTTGAGGTGAAGATTAGATCTGCATTACTGGCAGATTCTTTAGAGGTGCTGCCGCATTCACATTTCATGTGATGTGTTGAGACAAAATCCTGGCTGCTTCAGGATGAAGAACCAGATTATCCCTTTATCCTGGTATAATGCTTCAATAGAAACAGTTTGGTTTAATGCACTCAAAGCTTTAAGGCATGCACACTGACACGTTGCCTCTGTAGTTAATGTTACAAGGTAGATTCACTCTGCCAACGGGAAATGCAGATTCTTATCATCAAATTCTTGTTGATATTTTGAGTAGATCAGTGGAAGGGAGTTCTAATTCCTCTCTGGTTTCATTGGCTTTAACCATCACACTGCTGATAGTAAATATACACATTTCTTATAGATCGGGTGGATGCACAGAGTCTCTTGCCCAGAGTAGGGGAATCGAGGATCATAAGTTCAAGGTGAAGGGGAAAAGATTTTATAGGAATCTGAGGGGTAACTTTGAACAAGCTGCCAAGAGGAGGTAGTTGAGGCTGGGACTATCCCAACATTTAAGAAACAGTTAGACAGGTACATGGATAGGACAGGTTTGGAGGGATTTGGACCAAGCGCAGGCAGGTGGGACTAGTGTAGCTGGGACATTGTTGGCCGGTGTGGACAAGTTGGGCCAAAGGGCCTGTATCCACACTGTATCACACTATGACTCTATGCATGACTCGATAACCCATATTGGCTTCAGATTGAATTAATATTAAATGGTACTTCAGTTATATTGTTGTTAATTTTTTCTTATTTGTTGATTAGACTAAACTATCTATGGGTGCGGGTACCATTTGAAGAGGGTGGAATACAGAGCTAGAATAATAAATCTAACCAGACTAAGTGGGACCCGTTGGTCCCACTGCTGGTCCCGCAACGCAATATTCCACCTCTCCGCAAATTCCTGGAGAGCTAGTATGGGTGTTGTGGGCCAAAGGGACTGGTTTCCAGAGGGCTGGTATGGACATTGTGGGCCGAATGGATTATTGGGCTGGCGGCTAAGTCACTCAGGGCTGGTGGGCTGGCAGCTCAGTCAATCAGAGCTGGTGGGTTGGCAGATCAGCCATTCAGGGCTGGTGGGCTGGCAGTTTACTCACGGCTATTCCTTGAAATTCAATTTCAAGCAGAGTGCAGGCCGCCAAATTCAATTTCATAGCATTTCAAGCAGAGTGCAGGCCACCAAATTGCCAAACAACTCATTGCATTGTCATTAAGGGCTAACAAATCATTTATTGCAAATACATAGCAGACTCACAGTTCAGTTGATTCACAGCTGAAAAATCACAGCTGTGGACTCTCCCTCGTGGTCTTCCAGAGTGACTGACTCACATCCAGGCATCCAATGTTTTATAGTCCTGCCCCCCCCCCCCCCGGAAGGGGCGTTATCTTCATTGTGGTGATTGACAGGCGAGAGGACCAATCAGCTGATCTCAAGATTATTTAAACACTCATAACTTTTTTTTGTTCATGATCAGAAAAATCTTCGGGGCTGCCTCAGTGGAGGAGGACTGTGAGTAAGATGGCCAAAAAATCATAGCGATATATGGTAGCATTTTTTTCTAAAATCAATATACAGCACAGGCAGGAGGTGGTCAAGATGAGACTTTTAGTTATATAGATAATGGTATAATAATAAAATAATAATGGTATTTGGTTTAAAAATGGTATTTATATGGTTCATGATACCATATATATATTGTATTATATTTGTATGATATATGGTATCAAATCCCATATAAAGGTATGTGAACTGCAGATAGTCACCATTTAAGGAAGGGAAAATAAAACAGAGAAAATATTATATGCATACATATAATGCCAAATGAAAGTGCAAATTGGAGCAATTGTACTGGAACATCTATGGCAAGATCTTTGGCGCCCCAGAGCATTATGGCATTATTCACACATGCCCCACTGAAATTTGTTTGTGATTTTTGTACGGCTCCACTAATGCTCTCACTGACACTGTGATGTGCTGTCAATTAGTCCTGGTCGTCAGGCTAGTTTAATTTAGTTTAGAGATACAGCAGGAAACAGGCCCTTCAGCCCACCAAGTCCTCGCCGACCAGCGATCTCGTATACGAGTTCAACCCGACACACTGGGGACAATTTACAGAAGCCAATTAACCTAGAAACCTGTTCATCTTTCAAATGTGGGAGCGCCCAGTGAAAACCCATGTGGCCACAGGGAGAATGTACAAACTCTGTACAGACAGGACCAGTAGTCAGGATCAAACCCAGGCCTCTGGCGCTGTGAGGCAGCAACTCTATCGCTGCGAGGAATTAGAAAATTCCTCATGCGGCCATTTAAAATAATGCATCAAATTGCGGATTCCAGGTAAAAACAATCTTGTGACATAAAATGTTGTAGGAAGGAACTGCAGATGTTAGTTTAAACCAAAGATAGATATAAAATGTTGGAGTAACTCAGTGAGAAAGACAGCATCTCTGGAGAGAATGGGTAATGTTTCTGGTAGAAACCTTTCTTCGTCACGACCTGAAATGTCACCCATTCCTTCTATCCAGAGATGCTGCCTGTCCCGCTGAGTTACTCCAGTATTTTGTGTCTATCTTCGGTGCATCTACAGTTCCTTCCTATACAATGTCCACTTTGAAGTTCTTCCCCTCTGTCAAGCAGGAGTTCTGTGAGATGCTCTATCACTGCTCCCCTCTGTGAGTTCTACTTCTCCCCTGCTCTTCAATCTTGCCAGCTTTTACCTCAGCCCATTCCGCTTCAACTTATTATACCGACTAAATCTCCTCTAAGGCTTTCAGTCCAGATGAAGGGTCCCGAATTGAAATGTCGACTGTCCATTTGTCCCCACAGATAGTGTTTGCCTCATTTAGTGCCTACAGCAGTTTGTTTAACATAGAACGTAGAAGAGTACAACACAGGCTGTAATGGTGGCACAGCGGTAGAGTTGCTGCCTTACAGCAAAATGCGGCGCCGGGGACCCGGGTTCGATCCCGACTACGGGTGCTGTCTGTATGGAGTTTGTACGTTTTCCCCGTGATCTGCATGGGACTTCTCCGAGATCTTTGGTTTCCTCCCACACTCCAAAGACGTACAGGTTTGTAGGTTAATTGGCTTGATAAATTGGCTTGATAAAATGCAAAAAGATTGTCCAGTATAAAATTGTCCAACTTCCAGTATAGTTCCTGGTGGACTTTTCGGAAGTAATGACCACAAGGTGCAAGTTACAAGGTACAAGGAACAGGCCCCTCGGCCCACAATATCGGTGCTGAACATGATGCCAAGATAAACTGATCGCATCTGCATGCACACAATCCCTATTACACCATTCCCTGCATATCCATCTGCCTATCTAAAAGCCTTTTAAACACCACTATTGTATCTGCCTCTGCCAACACCACTGCCAGCATTTCCCAAGCACCTATTATCCACTGTGTAAAAAACCTCAACCTGCAAATCTCCTCTATACTTTCCTCTTCCCACCTTAAAGCGATGCCCTCTCATCTTTGACATTTCCACCCTGAGGAAAAACTGTCCGCCTCTCATAATTTTATAAAATTCAGTCTTCACCACTCTAGATTCTAGAGTCTGCCATCTCTAAAGTCTACAAGGGATTAGTAGGTTGGTTGTGATGGAGGAGATGAATGGATGGGCAAGAATAGGCCGGCAATCCTCCATCTCCATCTTCTGCCCCGAAACTAAGACAATAAGAAGAAACATTTCTTGCCATCACCGCACGATAGCCTTAAGGCTGGGTAGGCCACAGATGGCCCGTTTATTCATTTTCCAGTAAAGGTCCAGGGTTTTTTTAACGTAAGCTGCAAGGATGGAGTGCCTGTTTAAGACTGCCTGAGCTTGTTAGGCAGAATGGTTCTGACGGAAGGATTTTGACCTGACCCGCTTGCTCTGTTTCCCTCTCAAGGGCTGAGTCCAACACTACTGCCTTTTTGTCAGCCCATGCAAAACGAACACTTCATCCCAGCTCTGAGCCAGAGAAAATTGGGACAAAAAATGAGAATCAAGTTCACTTTTTTTTCCGTTTAATCGCAGAGCTTAATATAACGCCGTCACGTTCAAGAAGGAAAAAAAAAATAGATCTTCACATCATAATGTTTCTGAGAAATGGAGGTGGTTTTGAGTGTATCTGTAATATGAACCAGCTTTAGTTTTTTTTGTTTTAGAAATACAGAGTGGACCCAGGCCCTTCGGCCCACCGAGTACACACAGACCAGTGATCCCTGCATATTGACACAATCCTACACACACTAGGGACAACTTACACTCATATCAGGCCAATTAACCTACATACCTGTGTTAAAGAAGGAACTGCAGATGCTGGAGAATCGAGGGTTACACAAAAAGCTGGAGAAACTCAGCAGGTGCAGCAGCATCTAAGGAGCGAAGGAGATAGGCGACGTTTCGGGTCGAGACCCTTCTTCAGACCTACATACCTGTATGTCTTTGGAATGTGGGAGGAAACCGAAGATCTTGGAAAAAACCCAGGTAGGTCATGGGGAGAACGTACAAACTCCATACAGACAGACAGAAACTTACAAAATTCTTAAGGGGTTGGACAGGCTAGATACAGGAAGATTGTTCCCGATGTTGGGGAAGTCCGGGACAAGGGGTCACAGCTTAAGGATAAGGGGGAAATCCTTTAAGACCGAGTTGAGAAGGACTTTTTTCACACAGAGAGTGGTGAGTCTCTGGAACTCTCTGCCACAGAGGGTAGTTGAGGCCAGTTCATCGGCTATATTTAAGAGGGAGTTAGATGTAGTCCTTGTGGCTAAGGGGGTCAGAGGGTATGGAGAGAAGGCAGGTACGGGATGCTGAGTTGGATGATCAGCCATGATCATATTGAATGGTGGTGCAGGCTCAAAGGGCCGAATGGCCTACTCCTGCACCTAATTTCTATGTTTCTATGTTTCTATGACAGTACCCGCAGTCGGGATCGAACCCGGGTCTCCGGTGCTGCAAGCGCAGTAAGACAGTGACTCTACCACTGCGCCACCGTGCCGAGTTGACAAGTTATTCAACATTATAAACAGGTTTAAATTCAGAACTTGATGAGTTAGATCTTGACAATTGATTCATTAGTTCATTGACTCAGCTAAAGGAAGTTATTACCTGTGCTGTTTCTGAAATCCCTAATTTGCCTGTGCGTGTGCACTCTGTAATACATTCAAATGGTCTTTCCCGGAGATTTAGAAGTAAGCCTGCAACATAAATATCATGGCATGAAATGATATAATTACTGGTGTTCCTCGTCTGCTGCTCGTCTGCCATCAGGTAATTTGGGGTCATCATTTCAACAACCTAATAACATCGTAAACTTGTCATCAAATTGTCCCATTAATTATACTCTGACATTTGCCCCGTTCCTTGCTGGCCTTTCCATGCTCATTATTAGGCTCAGCACTTGCACTCGCAGTAGGCTAATGTTCCTGACTCCGAGCACAGGCAAAGGGTAATCTGTTTACAGTGTGAGGTGAGGTTTAATTAGATCAGGTTTTGTGATTGGAATTTTGTTTCCAATGTGTGCAAATCTGTCACTGAGGTTCAGATTCTACTGTCGTCCCTAGTTCAGTCTATGCATTCTCCCCGAGACCTGTGTGGGTTTTCTCCGGGATCTCCGGGTTCCTCCCACACTCCAAAGACGTACAGGTTTGTAGCTTCTACTGTAAACATTTTGAAGTTTCATTGTTCATCGGATGTGGGAGTTACCATTTGCCTGGCAAAATTTGCACACACTGTTCAGTTTAGTTTATTGTCACGCGTACCTAGGTACTGTGAAAAGCTTTTGCTGCGTGCTAACCAGTCAGCGGAAAGACAAAGTGTGAGTAGTGTGCCAGGTTAGAGACGTTAGTCAATATTGTTGGTCGACCTGGAGTCACATACAAGCCAGGACATGTAAGTGTAGCAGATATCCTTCACTGAAGGTCAATGAAGATTATGGATTTTTATTGCAATCCTGGTTTACGTTTAGGTATAGGTTTATTATTGTCATGTGTACTGAGGTACATGGAAAAGCTTTGCAATCAGAACCATAAACCTACACATAAATACAGTCAAACCACATTGAAGTACAGTTGGCCGTGAAGGGGAAGAAACAGCCAGGGCGGCCCACTCTCACACTTTGAGCGTGGGAATCGTGCATTTTAACAGATTCTCACACCCTCATGCTGATCAAAAGTTTCCTACGCTCTGTGGTGAGGAATTCTGTGATCAAAGAAATTTTCAAAACTTAGATAAACTGCATGGTCCGTGGGTGTTGGAGAGCCGGGGCTGAGGGAGGGATGGAAGCAGAACCAGCGGCGGGAACAGATGTGGATGGGGATCCAGGGCTGGCGAGTGTTTGCGGGGCTGGCGAGTGTTTGCGGGGCTGGCGAGTGTTTGCGGGGCTGGCTAGTGGTTTGCGGGGCTGGTGAGTGTTTGTGGGGCTGGCCAGTGTTTGTGGGGCTGGCCAGTGTTTGCGGGGCTGGCTAGTGTTTGCGGGGCTGGCTAGTTGTTTGCGGAGCTGGTGAGTGTTTGTGTGGCTGGCCAGTGTTTGTGGGGCTGGCCAGTGTTTGCGGGGCTGGCTAGTGTTTGCGGGGCTGGCTAGTGGTTTGCGGGGCTGGCCAGTGTTTGTGGGGCTGGCTAGTGGTTTGCGGGGCTGGCCAGTGTTTGCGGGGCTGGCTAGTGTTTGCCGGGCTGGTGAGTGTTTGTGGGGCTGGTGAGTGTTTGTGGGGCTGGTGAGTGTTTGTGGGGCTGGCGTGTGTTTGCGGGGCTGGCTAGTGTTTGTGGGGCTGGCCAGTGTTTGCGGGGCTGGCGAGTGTTTGCGGGGCTGGCGAGTGTTTGCGGGGCTGGCGAGTGTTTGCGGGGCTGGCGAGTGTTTGCGGGGCTGGCGAGTGTTTGCGGGGCTGGCGAGTGTTTGCGGGGCTGGCGAGTGTTTGCGGGGCTGGCGAGTGTTTGCGGGGCTGGCGAGTGTTTGCGGGGCTGGCGAGTGTTTGCGGGGCTGGCGAGTGTTTGCGGGGCTGGCGAGTGTTTGCGGGGCTGGCGAGTGTTTGCGGGGCTGGCGAGTGTTTGCGGGGCTGGCGAGTGTTTGCGGGGCTGTCGAGTGTTTGTGGGGCTGGCGAGTGTTTGTGCGGCTGGTGAGTGTTTGTGGGGCTGGCTAGTGTTTGTGGGGCTGGCGAGTCGCTCACTGCAGCTCCGGCAATGGAGTAGCTTCAGTGCAAGAGTCCCGGGCCGTCGGAGGTGTTGGAAACGTTGTGCCGCTGCCGTGAGAGTCTACTGAAGGGACTGAGACTCTCAAAGGGAGGGGGCGAGAGAGAGGGAAAGGAAACAGAGAGACAGGGGGAGAGGGGGGGTGGGGTGAGAGGAGAGAGAGGGGAGAGACAGAGAGGGAGAGAATGGGGAGAGAGAAGAGTGAGAGGGAGAGGGGGAGAGAGAGAGAGGGGAGAGAGATGGGGAGAGAGAGAGAGAGAGAGGGAGAGAGAGGGGGATAGAGAGGCAGGGCTGCCAACTCCCATGCATTGAGCGTGAGAATCACGCATTTCTCCAAATTCTCACGCTGATCACAAATTTCTTATGCTCTGTCGTGAGAAATTTCTGTGATCAACGAAAATTTCGAAACTCATATCAACTGCATGGGCCATGGGTGTTGGAAGCAGAAGCAGGGACAGGGACAGGGACAGGCGTGGACGGGGAGCGGGGCTAGCGAGTGTTTGAGGGCTGGCGAGTCGCTCACTGCAGCTCTGGCCATGGAGCAGCCTCAGTGCAAGGCGTCGGAAGAGTTGCGCCGCTGCTGTGAGAGTCTCTGTGCCAAATTCGCCCAGGTGACTGGCATGGATCAGGCTGCGGCTGGGTGCTTCCTGGAGGACAACCAGTGGCTGCTGGAAGTAAGTACCAGGCACTGGGTAGAAACGGTGGGAGATAGTGGACTTCAAATGGGGTGTGGTTGGAGAAAGCATCCTGCTTGCCTGCTCGATTTTCACTTACTGTAACTGCAGGAAAAATGTTCCCGATGTTGGGGGAGTTCAGAACTAGGGGTCACGGTTTAAGAATAAAGGGGGGGCCAGTTAAGACTGAGATGAGGACAAACTTTCTTCACGTGGAGTTGTGAATCTGTGGAATTCTCTGCCACAGAAGGCAGTGCAGACCAATTCACTGGATGTTTTCAAGAAAGCGTTACATTTAGTTCTTGGGGCTAAGGAAATCAAGGGATATGGGGAAAAAACAGGAAAGAGGTACTGATTTTAGATGAATAGCCATGATCATATTGAATGGCAGTGCTGGCTCGAAGGGCTGATGGCCTATTCCTGCACCAATTTTCTATGTTTCTATGCGAGTATATGGCAATAAAACTCGACCACTTGATTTTGAAGCATTCATGCATGGTGGAGGTATAATGTAGTCATAGAGTGATACAGTGTGAAAACAGGCCCTTCGGCCCAACCTGCCCACACCCGCCAACATGTCCCAGCTACGCTACCTGCTTTTGGTCCATACCTCCAAACTTGTCCTATCCATGTATCAGTCTAACTGTTTCTTAAATGTTGGGATGGTCCCTGCCTCAACTACCTCCTCTGGCAGCTTGTTCCAAACACCCACCACCCTTTGTGTGGATAAAGCTACCCCTTAAAAAGTTACCTCTTAAAAATACTTCATACAAAAAACATTGAAATCATACATGTACAATGCACTAAAACATGATTTTAATACATCAAATTTCAAAAAGTTCCTACCCTGGGAGGGGGGACACCCTTCTTCCATACCCTCTCCCCACTCGGTTGCTCCACTCCCTCACTGGGTACCTCTAAGGCCAATGATCGCTCAGCCTCCACACTTTCAAAAATGCTCCGCAGCCCCTGGTTCAGACGGAGAACTGCCAGATGTGAGTGGGGAACTGAGGCCAGTTGTCCGTGATGTCTGGATCCCAATGCTCAGCGCTTCATGTTTCGGAGTTGGCTAATGTTATTGATTTGTAATTAGCCTGATTTATAATTAGTTGACAAAACCTTAATTTATTAATCCGGAATATCCAGGGGGATTGGATAAGTGTAATATTAAATGACATGCAAGGTGTCAGGCTGTCTGTCACAACATACAGCCCTGATAACCCATCATTTCCTTCAGTTAAATATTGGGAAGGTAGCACTATTGTCATTTGCCACTCAACTATTATGATTGTTTATCTCACTGACTATTTCTACCCCCCCCCCCCCCCCCCAATTCCTTTGACAGGTTGAATTTTAGTGAGTTTTAGTGTTTTGTTTTGGAGTTCTAGTCTTTTTTATGTGGGGGGGGGATGTCAGGACTTTCATATGAGGAAAGACTGGATAGACTCGGCTTGTACTCGCTGGAATTTAGAAGATTGAGGGGGGATCTTATAGAAACTTACAAAATTCTTAAGGGGTTGGACAAGCTAGATGCTGGAAGATTGTTCCCGATGTTGGGGGAGTCCAGAACAAGGGGTTACAGTCTAAGAATAAGGGGGAATTCATTTAGGACCAAGATAAGGAAAACATTCTTTACACAGAGAGTGGTGAGTCTCTGGAATTTCATTTCGGAGTCACGTGAGTGACTTCGTGAAGAATCCGCCAGCACGCATGCGCGACATATCGTCGCAACGCATTGCTGCCGACGGCTGGAGGGGAGCGCGGCTCACCACCAGCCCTTCAGAGGGCCGACTCAGGTAAGGCTAGGCCCCCTAGAGTTGGTGTTCCTGTTGGGGGGGGAGTCTGTTCTCTCCCTACAGGAACGTGGAAACCGTAAGGGCCAGGACATCTGGAGTCGCCGGCCACTTATCCCGGAGCCCTCCTCAACGGCTGCACCTGCGAGTCGGGCCGGGAAATAGGCGTGGTAGTCGGGGAGCCCTGTTGGTACAGGGCCCGACCCGCTGATACACCGGAGCTCCAGTGGGAGTTGATGTTCCTGTTGTGGCGAGTGTGTTTTCTCCTCACAGGTACGTGGAAGCAGTAAGGAGCCCTGTTGGTACAGGGCCCGACCCGCCGATACGCCGGAGCTCCAGTCCTGGTTCGAGGAGCAGGAGCTCCAGTGCTGGTTCGAGGAGCAGGAGCTCCAGTGCTGGATCGAGGAGCAGGTAGACCCTGTTTCCGTATCGGCGTCGCCAACGGGCTCGTTGGTCGGCCTGGGCTAGGGCTCGCGTGCTGCTGCACGGCCCTTCTCCCTGAGCCCTCGGAGAAGAGGGAGGGATGGAGCCCGGAAGCCTAACCCTTTAGGGGCAAAGGCGTCACCTGTCGCTAAAGTGCGGACTGGTGTCATGGCGGGACTCAAGTCCACTGGGAGACCTGTCAGGACCAGTGGACTCCCCAACCACCGAGGCCGGGACGGGTCACTTGGGAGGAGTCCCGCCACAGTCGCCGAGTCCCCCATGGATGGGAGGACGAGACCATGCGTCGGCAAGGTCCATGATGTGGGCAGCCGGCAAGCCCGCGCGGGTGTCGGGTCACCGTGCTGAGGCATTGGGTGCCGACTCTCCACCGCGTTTGCCCTCCGTGGCAGCGGGATCAAGCTCCGCCGAGGAGGCGTTGAGCGTACCTCCCGCGCGGGAATCGCTCAGCTTTGCTGCGGCGGCTGGCAGCGACAACTTCCGGCACCGGGTTCACCTCGACGAGGTGCGGGCCGATGAACGGAGCCTCAGCAGTTCAGCAGAACATGAGGACTCCGTCCGCCCGAGTTCTAAGGGCGAGGGGCGTATTGACCAGGATGGAGCGGATGTTGGAGCTCCTCCTGCAACAGAATCATCGGGAGGAAGCATCCAGCTCCAGTGGGCACAGGGAGGTTTCACCATCGTCAGCAGGAGCCTGAGGCAGCCAGAGGATTGTCAAAGACATCGGGACTACCCCTCAACCCCAAACTGGCCGCCACCGCGGACTTCCTGACCAACCATCAGCTCCAGGAGGAGGTCCTATCGGAGGCCTTAAAACAGGCACAAAGCCTAGCGAACTGCTACTCCCTTCAACGAGCCCATAGTCAATACGCCACGGTCGCCGAGTCCCCCATGGATGGGAGGACGAGACCATGCGTCGGCAAGGTCCATGATGTGGGCAGCCGGCAAGCCCGCGCGGGCATCGGGTCACCGTGCTGAGGCATTGGGTGCCGACTCTCCACCGCGTTTGCCCTCCGTGGCAGCGGGATCAAGCTCCGCCGAGGAGGCGTTTGAGCATACCTCCCGCGCGGGAATCGCTCAGCTTTGGTGCGACGGCTGGCAGCGACAACTTCCGGCACCGGGTTCACCTCGACGAGGTGCGGACCGATGAATGAAGCCTCAGCAGTTCAGCAGAACATGAGGACTCCGTCCGCCCGAGGTCTAAGGGCGAGCGGAGTATTGACCAGGATGGAGCGGATGTTGGAGCTCCTCCTGCAACAGAATCAAAATTTTCGGGGAAGACCTCCCGAAGAGGGTCAAGGAGCGGGATGACCACGCTACGACAGTGGGACTCATGTGGTCACATATCTCGACCAGGCAGCAGGCCAGGGAGTGGTATTTTTCAGGCCACAAGGCCCTGCCGTTAGGCCAGCAAGGGCCTCCGCTCCAGCTCCGCCTCAATTTCAGAATCCAGCACCGCCACATCCGGCCATGCATATCAAGGGCCGCCGATAACCATGAAGGTAAGGTGGTCTGGATTTCATGCACCTGCATGTTTAACTTCACATGTTGGTGGGAGACTACGGCTCTTTCCGGGGGCATGCGGTACCATCACGTCTGATGAGTTTATCTTACAAAGTATTCAAGGCCATGCGATTGAATTCATCAATGGTGACATCCATCCATCCCGGCATATGCAGATCGGAAATTTACACTGTCCAGCAAAGAGCGGCAGTAGGCTATGCTGAAAAATTTACAGTCACAAGGAGGGATGGAGGATGTCGGGTTATTTTTGATTTGAACCTTTTGAATACTTTTGTAGAATATACCCATTTCAAACTGGAAACGTTCCAGACATCTAAGTTATTGGGTTCTGGGGGCTGCTTTGTGGCATGCATTGATTAAAGGATGCATGCTATTCAGTATCCATTCAGAAATGCCACAGGAAGTTCTTGCCATTTATCTGGATGGATCAGCTCTGGCTATACAGAGCTTTGCCAAATGGGCTTACACACCCCTAGATTATTTCTAAATTGCTCCAATCAATACTGGCTACACTAGGAGACAAAATCACATAGTGTTGGCCTATCTAGGTGATATCCTAATTATTGGGAATCAGCCGAACTGGCAGTTTCAGCCACCGTGGAAATTTTTTCAGCAAATGGGGTTCATTATCCATCCAGATAAATCAACGTCCTGCCCTTCACAGGTTAAGGTTATCTGGGGTTACGGTGGATTCCTATCACGTGAGGGCCACCATACCAACTAACTAGGTTGGCGATGTCACCCAACTATGGTAGGGTCTAGTCTGGGCCAGTATACCATCAATTCGACAAACTACTAAGGTGATTGGCAAGATTGTAGCTTTTTTCCAGCTGCCCAATACGGGCCTTTGCATTATCAAAATTTGCAGAGAGCCAAGGTCTCAGCGTTAAAACTGAACTCTAGACATTTCGATAGACCAATGCAGCTGCCTTTCAAGGCACAGATTGAGTTACAATGGAGGATTGACAATATTTATGTCTCATTTAAACCCATCATTTTGGCCAATCCGATGGTATACTTACAAACAGACGCAAGCTCCCATGTCTGGGGAGCTACGGACAACTGCTCCAGTTGTGAGGGCAGATGGGACACCCTTGAATCTACCCTGTCGTTGTCACAAGGGATAAACTATTTGGAGATGCTGGGAGCATTTCACGGACTTCGAGCTTATTGTTCTAGCCTTACTGATGCTCATGTCTGTCTCCAAATAAATAATACCACTGCGGTGGCATATCTAAACCATATGGGCGGTACCAGGTCACTTTCATGTGATGAATTGGCAAATACAATTTGGCTCTGGTGTGTTCGACGGCATATTTGGATTTCAGCTACCTGTTTCCCAGGTGAGCTCTATACAGTGGCGGACACCAGGTCACGCAAATTCTATGACAACATCGAGTGGATGATGAATCTCCAAATATCCGCTAAAATTACTGCCAAATTTGGTGAACCGGATATCGACCTCTTTGCGTCACGGTTGAACCATCAGGTACCAACATACGTTCGTGGGAACCAGATCCTGGGGCAATGGCGATGGATGCGTCTCGCTGGACTGGGGGAAATGGGTTTCTATGCATTTCCTCCATTTTGCCTCATCAGTCGGGTGTTGCGGGTAATCCAGACAGATGCTGCTAAGGGCATCCTTATCATACCCGACTGGCCTACGCAGCCATGGTATCCGGTGGTCCTTGATATGATCAGTTAACCTTGGGTCCTCTTAGAGGGTTACCCATAATTGGTACAAACCCTGTGTCAGGGGGACCACATCCCTGCCACAGTCATCTAAACTTGTTGGCTTGGAGGTTCTGCACAGGCCATCACTGCGGTATGGCCTATCATCTAGAACCATGGATACCATCGGAGCGTCATGCTGGTAGTTCACCAGGCGGCAATACCTCTCTCACATCCGGAAATGGGAAACCTACTGCGGCCGCTCCCATATTACATACGAAGCTGTAACCATAACCGACGTATTGGAATTCTGGCGGGGTTGCATCATAATGAACACCTGAGCTACAGTGCCATCAACAGCGCCTCAAGTGCGCTGTCATTCTACCTCAATCTTAAGGTAGGATCCAACAGGCTGGTGTCCAGACTCATGCGGGGAATATTCAATTCGAATCCGCCCAGACCACGCTATAATATCACCTGGGATATCGGGGAAATACTCACCCTGCTCAGGACGTGGTCTCCCATGGAGGGCCTGGAACTGGACAAACTCACCCTGAAGCTGGTGATGTTACTGGCACTGACTTCAGCACAGAGGGTACAGACACTCCGCAAAATCCGGATCGACAGGATGATCTCTACCCCTGCAGAAGTAGTCTTCGTCATAGACGAGCTACTCAAGCAGCATAGACCTGGGTGCACAGGGCTGCAGCTGAAGTTCCTGGCATACCCCGCTGATGCAAGGCTATGTTTAGCCGCCCATATCCTTCACTATGTGAAAGTGACGAGAAAACTGAAGGAATGGAGAAACCATAGAGTGACGGTCCAGACAATATCCAGGTGGCTCAGGATCGTCTTGGGTAAGTCACGTGTTGATACTAATATCTTCAAATCCCATTCCACCAGGGCATGCATCAACGTCGGCGGCAAGGGTCATGGAGGTGCCCATGGGCCATATTCTTGTCACAGTAGGATGGCGAACGAAGCCACCTTCCAGCGGTTCTACAATACATCTGTTGCCGCTCCTCTACAGTTCGCGGAGGCCGTGCTGAATGCAGGTCAAGAACGTGGAGATGTCCCCGAATAAGGGGTTTTCTTTTGTTGTTAACAAATGTTGCTCTTGTTTTTCAGTACAAGCAGTCTGGAAAGTTGATTACTCCTATCCATCCTCATAAGTGGTGTGTGACAGCATGGACGTGGTCCAGGGCGTGGAATCACAGAGCTTTGAAGTCTTCACGAAGTCACTCACGTGACTCCGAAATGAAATAGTAAGATTGAACGAGAACTTACCAGTTCGAAGGTTGATCTTTATTTCATGAGGAGTTGCGATGAGGGATTTCGTGCCCTCCGCTCCCAACCCTCAACCATAATCAACTGGTAATTAGAGTCTCTTCAATCTTACTATGCCAAGTCATTTCTGTTGTTGTTTTCTGTGATTCCACACCGCTACTTTGAAGAATGTCGCGCATGCGTGCTGGCGGGTTCTTCACGAAATCCCTCATCGCAACTCCTCATGAAATAAAGATAAACCTTCGAACTGGTAAGTTCTCGTTCAATCTTACTATTCTCTGCCACAGAAGGTAGTTGAGGCCAGTTCATTGGCTATATTTAAGAGGGCGTTAGATGTGGCACTTGTGGCTAAAGGGATCAGGGGGTATGGAGAGAAGGCAGGTACGGGATACTGAGTTGGATGATCAGCCATGATCACATTGAATGGCGGTGCAGGCTCGAAGGGCCGAATGGCCTACTCCTGCACCTATATTTCTATGTTTCTATGAAACTACTTTTCAGGGTCCCTACCTGGTCGGAGAGGCAGCTTTTCTCCAGGCTGCAACTTCGACACGTCCTCGCGGCCTACCAGCGGGCCTGGAGCGGCGTTTCCTGAGGAGACCGCCCAGAACCTCGGCTTCGGCAGCAGCTCAGCGCTGGAGCACCATCGGGGAGCGGAGTGGGCAATACCTTGCCTGGGTCGCTGCGCTGGAGCTCCAGAATGCTGAGACCGCAGGTGAACATCGCGGAGCTGCGGGACTGTGGAGCGGCCGGCTGCGGGCGGCAGCGCTGAACTTTAACATCGGGAGCCTGGGATCTCTCGGCGAGATCACCAGTGGTGGAGCTCCATCCAGCGCGGCCTTGTCGGCTACGGAAACCACGGACTCCGGTAAGGAAGCGGCCGTTCCAGGTGTCCCAAGCCGCTGTGAGGCTCTCCCGACGTCGGAGCACCATCACCCGGCGAGAAGGCCTAAAACATCGGGCCGCCCTAGCGCCGACTGCGGAGGCCTCAATAGGCCCGACTATGGGTGGACTTGGGGATGGGACTGGAGTTTGTGCCTTCACAGTGGGAACCATTGTGGGGGGATGTTTTTATGGTCATTGTTAATTCTTTGGTGTTGTGTCTTATCTTTATCTGTGTGCTGCATGGCAAGTCAAATTTCCAGTCAATTGGTGTATGTGACAATAAATGTCCTTTGTCCTATGTCCTAATTAATCGAACACGTAGATGAACATCCTCAAGGTGTGTAATCAGATGGAAACTGATTCAGATGCGATATTTAAGAGCTTGTTCAAAGAAAGGGTATATTTTAAAGGAGTGACAGAGATACTTGCAGGGGAGTGTGTGAGGAGATTATTATTTGTCTTTAGTTTTAGCTTGAACCAGGACATCTGAAGATTCAAAGTTTAAAATAGTAATTGTGCTGATACTGACCCCAACGAACCACGTAATGAATATCATCCATTCTGGAGGTTTTACTTTTATGATGCCATTTAAACTTCACTTGGATTTCAATCACTTCAATGTAAAACTAGTTGGGAATAGTGAGCATTGAAACACAAATTTGCCCTCGGTACATATTAACTGTAATGTAATAATGTATGCATGTTGGTAGGTGCAATCAAAACAAAGATATTTTTATCATTGTTGTGTTATGAATACCACAAACAAATTTATGTACTCTCAAGATCACACTTAATAGAATAATATTGCTTAAATATATAGTTATTGGACATTGCGTTGCGGAAAAGTTCCAGCTGAGAGGAAGACAGCAAAATACTGAAAATAATGGGGTTGAGAATCACTTCAGGACAGTTTGTTACGAAAATGAAAGAAATTGTATAAGAATACATACAGCTGAGTGAGTTCAATTTTATGGATGGGAATTGTGTTCAACCAATTGCTGACTTCTTTGACAAAGCAACTAGCATGTTAGATAACAAGGAAGCCAATGAATGTAGCAAATTTTGTTATCCATAATTTGGTCTGTGAAGTGCCCCATAAAGGATTACTGCATTAGATAAGCACCTGTGGACTTGAACGTAATAGGTTAAGTCCAGGGGCTTGGATATGGGGCTTTATGTGAGGTCCAGATATATTGTCAGTGCAAAGGGGCTAGGAGCAAGGCCAAGTGTGCATCCAGAGTCAAGGTCTGGAATAGTACTAGGTGTGCAGCCAAAGCTGGGACCAGGGGAGTGTTCAGCATTGGGAACCTAAGCAGGTAAGCAGCTATGATCAGGGTAGAATAGGGGACAGGTGTAAGGCTGGACTCAGGGACAGGAATGAGAGAAGGTATGCAACTGGAGTCAGGGCCAGGAGTAGTACCAGGTGTGCAGTGAGACCCAGCTTGGTCAGCATGGGCCAAGTGCTTGATTATAATCTGATTTCCATACATGAATACACTAAGATCATTCATGTGCTGCACCTGTTGTTCAGAGCCTGGGCTCTACTGTGGAATGTAATTAGGAATGTAATTTATCTTATTCATAGCTAATCCAATTTAAAGCATATATGTTGCATTCAAGTGTAAGTTAAAAGACTCGCTACAGTATGCATCATATTGCACAATTTTAAGCTGAAAATGCAAAAGTTCCATGCCAAAAGTTCCATGCTCAGCTTCATGAACGTATGGGCAATTGCTAAAAGGACATTATGAGATTGAAAAGGCTCATTATGTAGATCTGTAAAGTTTCGTACTGCCCTGTGATAAACTGTGGGGTGACTGGAGATCCCCACTCTCTGGTATTTCTCAAGACCTTTGTGGGATCCTCTGGCTCTTTCCCTGAGGAGATGCAGCCTTAACCTGCTCTCCTTTCTGCCCAGTTATTAAACATAAGAAGCCTGAAACCCCCTTACCTTAACGCGCCCAGTTCACCACAGAGACTTCTTTAAGGGAGTAGAGTTCATGATATCAGTAGCCATACAGGGGGTGATCAAGCCTGTCTTTTGCCCCAGCTACCATTGACTCACCTGGATGAAGTGCCACATTGAGTGCCACGGAGCGACAGACACTGAAACAGTCTGAGAAAGAAATTCCCGTAATTGAAATCCGATCTGTCTTGATTGGGATCACATCTAGCCTCACCACCCCTGTCCTATCCTTTGCATGTCAAACCATGCAGCTGACTGCTTGAGACCAGTCCACAGGTGAAGGCAGTTCCTACTGCACACGGGGTCAGCTCAACACACATGCCTTCTAGTATTCCTGCGAGAAAGGAGTCAATCTTATATCATGGTCAAGGTGCCCAAGTAAAGTTGTATTAAGCTTCATACCAGTGTGTGTCACTCTTGCCTCATTTGCACAACCGTTGCCTCTCAAACCACATTAAAGTGGTCACCTTGTAAACTTGCCAAGGTAGAATTTTTCCTATGTGCTTCCAGGTTTTCCTTCCCATTGGTGCTTTTAGTTTAGCGATCAGTTGCGGAAACAGGTCCTTCGGCCCACCAAGTCTGCAACGACCAGCGATCCCCGCACATTAACACTATCCTGCACACACCAGGGACAAAACACACTGATACCAAGCCAATTAACCTACAAACCTGTACGTCTTTGGAGTGTGGGAGGAAACCGAATCTCAGAGAAACCCCACGCGGTCACGGGGAGAACGTGCAAACTCCATACAGACAGCACCCGTAGTTGGCATCGAACCCGGGACTCCGGCGCTGTAAGGCAGCAACTCTACCGTTCGCACCTTACCCAAAATATACTGGGACATCACAATTAAGTCAGAACAAGAAGTCCAGCCAACAACCTTATAGGACACAGAACCATATACCATGGAAAAATCCCCTTGGACGATGAAGTGTCCACCAACCATCAATTACCCATTTCCATGTGGCTATTCCCCCCATATTGCGATCAACTTACCCAACCCTCTACCTGTACATTAGGGACAGTTTCCAGTGGGCAACTGCACAATTTCTGCATGTGGGACAAAACCAGGGAGCAGCTGGAAACACGGGTAGGCACAGGGAGAATGATTCAACTGATCCAACCATTTGAACTGGGTCACCAGAGATGCCGGTCCACAGCCACTACCAGCAGTATCACTGTGCCACTACATTTAAAATCTATGTTTTTTTCTGAGATTTAGTCAATGCTTTCTTCTGAAAGTGTGCACAAGAGGTGCAGATATTCAATTCTGGAAAAATTCCATGTACACCTATCCTGAATTGAATGGAATGGAATACTTTATTGTCACAGTGAAATTCTTTGCTTGCATTCCCAAGGTATGCAAATAGTCGCCCATAAAGGGCGCTAAAAAGTTACAAATCCACGCCCCCTCCCCCCACCTGCTCCAGGTCTTCCTTTGTTCTTCTCCCCCCCCCCCCCTTCCCTCATGCCAGTCCCCCCACGCCAGGTCCCCATTGTCCTATACAGTTTCTTCAATGTCCATTATATTGCACCACACTAACTTTGCATGTAACGTTACCAACACATTTAATACCATTTCAAAATGTGGTCATGAAATCGCCTGTGAAAATTTCAGAAAATCAAAAATAGCAATGCTGGAAATCTGAAATAAAAAATAGAAATGTTAGAAACACTCAGCAGGTCAGGCAGAAAGAAGCACTTCAAGTTTAAGTTTTAGAGATTCATCATGACAACAGGCCCACTTAGTCCACATAGACCATCGATCACCCATTCGCACAATTTTTATGTTATCCCACTTTCTCATTTACTCCCTATATATTATATTTCCAGAGGTCAGTTTGCCTACAAACCCACATGTCTTTGGGATGTGGGAGGACACCAGAGCACCTGGAGTAAACCCATGCAGTCACAGGTACTACGTGCAAGCACCACACAAACAGCACACGAGGTCAAAATTGAACCCGGGTCTCTGGCGCTGTGAGGCAGCAGCTCAACCTGTGCCACTGTGCTGCCCATCTCCGACCTTTTTTCAACATTGGAAGAAAAAAAATATGAAGCTCTGATGCAGAACACAGCCATTGCTGGAAATCAGAATAAATGGGAATGCTGTAAACACGAAGGAGATCAGGCAGCATTTCAAAAATCAAATTCATTTTACAGGTGGATAACCTCACCACAGAACTGGTCAGTTCTTACCGAAACAGGAAAGGTCATTTACCTGAATTTGTTGAGAATCATGAGGGTTGTAATATACCCAAACTGCTAATGAGGTGTTATTCCTTGATATTAGGTTGGACTTTATTGGATGCATGCAGCAGGACACTCAATGTGGAGGTGATAGACAATGACAGTCACATTAGGTTGCAAATTGAAAGTGGCTGAACAATCTCAGTCTCCCCCCTTTTGCAGACTTCCTGCTCCCCGCACAACCCTCCCCTTCTGTGCAGCGTAAAAGAGGATTGCTTTGTCTCTGAAAACGTTCACTTCTGTGCTTTGCATGCAGCCTTGCTGACGGTGCAGCAGCTAGATTCAACACATTTTAGCGATGCTTCAAGGAGCTACGCTTAGAAAATGAATGCCATCAAGTTGTTTGAAGGAATAAATTGCAATACGTCAGGAATGCCTTATTTAGCTAAGTTATTTGCTTGCTTTGTGGAACATCTTGTACAATAATCATTACAGAAGCATGTTCAGCAGATGAAGCCATTTACATGCCACTTAAAGGTCTCATTATGCCTAACATCCAAGGGCTAAATATGAGCCTCGGGTTTGGGTACTCAGAATATAATAGGTCCTATCTGAACGAGAAAACCCACCAAAGAAAAGGTGCAAGATATGAATTGTTGATTGACACAATGTAGCAGGCTTGTATGGGATCACGTTCCCATCCTCAAACAAAAGCTAATGACTCTATTAAACACCACTGTTTCTCGTTTTTTCCCCACAAGTTAATATTTTAACTTTACGCCATCGATCGTAGCAAACATATTATTTTACCATCAGTCAAACAACCAAGTATGTATTTCATTCACAGTCCGACTGTGCCAGTATATATTTTTTGTTAAGATGAGGAAGTTGTAAATAACAGCACATTACCACCAGCAGTAAATTTTATTTAAAGAAATGTTGTCTGAAGTGCAGGATTGTAATATTTTTTACATCGACAGTATGTTGTTCAGGCATTCACCTTGATGATATCCCAGATCATATATTAATCCACCAAGTAGTTGAATGTTGGAAAGAAAATCTGATGTAATACAAATATGACAGTAGATCTGGTAGACCTCCTGACTCACAGCACCAGAGACATTCTTGCTATTGAGGGAGTGCAGCGTAGGTTCACCAGGTTAATTCCCGGGATGGCGGGACTGACATATGATGGATGAATGGATCAACTGGGCATATCCACTGGAATTTAGCAGGATGAGAGGAAGTCTTTTAGAAACAGACAAAATTATTAAGGCGTTGGACAGGCTAGATGCAGGAAAAATGCTCCCGATGTTGGGGAAGTGCAGAACCAGGAGTCACAGTTTGAGAATAAGGGGTAGGTCATTTAGAACTAAGATGAGGAAAAACATTTTCACCCAGAGAGTTGTGAATCTGTGGAATTCTCTGCCACAGAAGGCAGTGGAGGCCAATTCACTGGATGTATTCAAGAGAGAGTTGGATATAGCTCTTAGGGCTAGCAGGAACGGGATACTAATACTGGATTATCAACCGTGATAGGAAGGAAGGAAAACTTTTATTGTCATCAGACCTTTCGGTCTGAACGGAATTTTGTTGCCTGCAGTCATACATATAGTAAAGAGCAAAACACACAATAAGCACATATTTAACATCCACCACAGTGAGTTCACCAGACACCTCCTCACTGTGATGGAAGGCAAAAAACTTAAGTCTTTGTCTCTTCCCTTCTTGTTCTTCCTCTTCCTCTGCGCTGAGGCGACCCAGGCCTCCGATGTTGTGACCGCACCGGGTGATGTAAATAAGTCCTGCGGCTGAACCGCGCTCCGCGAACGGGCCGGTTCAACTCCGCTGCCCGGTGATGCTTCCGCCCTCCAGTCCAGCGGACGCAGCTGTTGCCGCGGGAGCTCCGGAAGGTCACCAACCTGTGACCTGCGAGCTCCCGACAATGTCGTCCCCTGGACCCGCGGCCGGACCTCCGAAGTCGCTGTCGCCGCCACCGCCACCGGAAAGCCGCCACAGCTCCAAGTCGGGCCGCCGGAACGCCGGAACGCCTGAACCCGCTGCAGCCCCGAAGTCGGCCAGCCTCGCGCTGGTAAGTCCTGGCTGGCTCTGCCTCCGGAGCCTCGAGGTCGGTCGCAATTGGAGGCTGTCAGCTCCGCCATTAGGCCTCAGCGCAGACGGAGATGGAGACGGGAGATACGACAAGAAAAATCGCGTACCCCCCCAAAGGAAGAGACCAAAACGTTTTTCCCACCCCTCCCACACACATACACTACATAATAACTCAAATTAACTCACTCAAACAAGACAAGAAAACAAAACAAAAAAAAAAAAAAAAAAAAAAAAAATCATATTGAATGGTGGTGCTGGCTCGAAAGGCCGAATGGCCTACTCCTGTACCTATTTTCTATGTTTCTAAGTAATAACATATAAGTGCCAGACACAACTATCTGCAACAAGTTGTCGAGCTTATTGTCATATGCTCAAGTACAACGAAGTACAATGAAAGATCTTGCTTGCAGTAGCATCATAGGCTCCTTGACTCAGACAAGCACAAATTATTCGTAAACTACATGTAAAATTTCTAAAAGACAGAAAACTATGCAAAACGCAAGACATTAGTGCAAAATATAAATAGGACAAGCAAGTCCATGGTAGTGCAACAGGTGGACCATAGTGTCCTCTTGGTGAGAACATTATGGTCCACCTCCAAGCTGGTTACCAAGATCACGGAACTGGGTCTCTGCGCATCCCTCAACAATTGGATTCTCGACTTCCTCATCCACAGATCACAGACAGTTTGTATTGGCAGAAACACTTCATCCTCAGTAACAATCAGTATGGGAGCACCTCAAGGCTGCGTGCTCAGCCCCCTGCTGTATTCACTCTATACCCATGACTGCGTAGCCGGTCACAGTGTGAACTCTATCATCAAGTTCGCCGACAACACCACTGTGGTTGGACGAATCACAGATGGGGACGAGTCAGAGTATAGAACTGATATCGACCGATTGACCAAATGGTACCAGCACAACAATCTGGCTCTCACCAACAGTAAGACCAAGGAACTGATTGTGGACTTTGGTAGGGGAAGGATGAGGACCCACAATCCTGTTTATATCGATGGTCGATGGTGGAGAGTGTCAATAACTTCAAATTCCTGGACGTGCATATTTCCGAAGATCTTACCTGGACGAAAGACCTTGATGCAATTATAAAGAAGGCACATCAGTGCCTCTACTTGCTGAGAAGATTACAGAGATTCGGTATGTCAAAGAGAATTGTCTTGAATTTCTACAGGTGCACGGTAGAGAGCATACTGACCGGTTGCATCGTGGCCTGGTTCGGCAACTTGAACGTCCAGGAAAACTGCAAAATGTTGTGACTGCCCTGTCCATCGCCGGCTTTGACCTCCCCACCATCGAAGGGATCTATTGAAGTCGCTGCCTCCAAAAGGCATCCAACATCATCAGAGACCCACACCATCCTGGGTGCACACTCATCTCACCACTGCCATCGGGAAGACAGTACAAGGGCCTGAAAACTGTCACGTCCAGGTTCAGGAACAGCTTCTTCCCCACAGCCATCAGGCTATTAAACACATCAACAAATAAGCTCGGAACTGCAACAGACTATTAATATTATTGCACTATATTTGTTTGCGTTTTGAGATGCTGCCTGTCCCGCTGAGTTACTTCAGCATTTTGTGTCTGTCTTCAATGAAAACTGGAATATGGTCTCCTGACTTCCCCTTTCGGAAATCAACAATTGGTTTCTTGGACAGACACAAAAAGCTTGTCAGCGTGTCAGTCAGCATCTCTGGAGAAAAGGAATAGGAGACGTTATGGATCAAGACCACCCTTCAGCCTCGACCCAAAACGTCACCTATTCCTTTTCTCCAGAGATGCTGAGTGACCCGTTGAGTTACGCCAGCTTTTTATGTCTGTCTTCGGTTTAAACCAGCATCTGCAATTCTTCCGACACTATTAGTTCTTTGGTTTTGTCGATGCCGAGAGATGATGTTGTTGTTGTGACACCACTCAACCGGCTATTCTGTCTCTCTCCTGTGTGCCGACTCACCACCACCCATGACTCAGCCATCAACAGTGATGTGGTTCATAAGTTCATTGATGGCATTGAACTGTCCTTAGCCGCACAGTCATGGGTGTAGTTTAGTTTAATTTAGAGATACAGCGCAGAAACAGTCCCTTCAGAATCAGAGTCCGCGCCAACCAGCGATCCCCGTATACTAGCCCTAACCTGCACACTAGGGACAATTTACAAACGTTGTTTTGCCATAACCAATTAACCTACAAACCTGTACATCTATGAACTTATGAATTGAGGCTGGTGCAATAACAATATTTAAACACCATTTTGACAGGAACATGGGCAGGAAAGGTTTAGAGGGACATGGACCAAATACGGACATGTGAGTCACTTAGATAGGGCACCTTGGTCGACGTGAATGAGTTGGGCCAGTGGATCTGTTGCATAGCTCTATGATGCTACTCTGCTGGGGGATGGCCTGGTGCTTTAACCACTGACCAGATTCACTCATTACAATCACTATGCTGGAATAAAGGCAAGTCCAGTCTGTTTCTTTTGATCTGTGCTCCCTCTTAAACCACCCGTGCTAGATGGCCTCTGTTCTGCTCCTGCCCCGTGCTGAATGGGACCTGCTGAGTACAATTAAATGAGGCTCTGCCAGACTGGCACGACAGTGAACTCCCTGCCATTGCCCTGCCAACAATTTCCAAGTCATCTATAACGTCATCTATTCCTTCTCTCCAGAGATGCCTGTCCCACTGAGTTACTCCAGCATTTTGTGCCTGTCTTCGGTTTGCAGGCAGGTTAATTGGCTTGGTATAATGGTAAATTGTTCCTAGAGTGTACGATAGTGTTAGTGTGCAGGGTCGCCGGATAGCATGGATGAGTGAGCCAAAGGGCCTGCTTCTGCGCTCTGTCTCCTTCTTGACAGTGTGAATCCAGATGGAGCCTTCCCAGCAAGGTTCAGGAGTCAGGAGTGTTTAACTGCCCCATGTACCATCAACAGAACAATGACATAGAAACATAGAAACATAGAAATTAGGTGCAGGAGTAGGCCATTCGGCCCTTCGAGCCTGCACCGCCATTCAATATGATCATGGCTAATCATCCAACTCAGTATCCCGTACCTGCCTTCTCTCCATACCCTCTGATCCCCTTAGCCACAAGGGCCACATCTAACTCCCTCTTAAATATAGCCAATGAACTGGCCTCAACGACCCTCTGTGGCAGAGAGTTCCAGAGACCCACCACTCTCTGTGTGAAAAAAGTCCTTCTCATCTCGGTCCTAAAGGATTTCCCCCTTATCCTTAAGCTGTGACCCCTTGTCCTGGACCTCCCCAACATCGGGAACAATCTTCCTGCATCTAGCCTGTCCAACCCCTTAAGAATTTTGTAAGTTTCTATAAGATCGCCTCTCAATCTCCTAAATTCTAGAGAGTATAAACCGAGTCTATGCAGTCTTTGTTCATAAGACAGTCCTGACATCCCAGGAATCAGTCTGGTGAACCTTCTCTGCATTCCCTCTATGGCAATAATGTCCTTCCTCAGATTTGGAGACCAGAACTGTACGCAATACTCCAGATGTGGTCTCACCAAGACCCTATACAACTGAAGTAGAACAGTTGTTACTTGTAGCAGTTCAACAGTCCAGTGCAAACATGCACAGATAATATTTAACAAACAAAAATTCAATACAGTAATAGCCACATAACTAGTACAAACTACCCAAAAGCCTTATTGCAACCATTGTTCCATGTAGGTTCATAGTTGAGATTAGTACTGTGCAGTATTCAAGAGCCTGATTGCTGTTGGGAAGAAGTTATCCTTGAACATGGTGGTCATGGTTTTCAGACTCCTAAATCTTTCTTCCCGATGATAGAAACCTCGACTGGCGGTCGCGATAGTGCAGCGGAGGAGATGGTGCCTTGCAGCACTTGCAACGCCGATGACGATGGTGTTGTCTGCATGGAGTTTGTATATTATTTCCGTAACCGCGTGGGTTTTCTCCGAGATCTTCAGTTTCCTCTCACACTCCAAAGACATACAGGAATGTAGGTTAATTGGCTTGATGTATATGTAAAAACGTTGTCCTTGGTGTGTGTAGGATAGTGTTAATGTGCGGGGATCGCTGGTCCATGCAGTCTCGGTGGGCCGAAGGGCTTGTTTCCGTGCTGTATCTCTAAACTAAAAAGCGAAATGAAAGTGTGGTCAGGGTGATGTGGGTCTTTGATGACATAGGTTGCCTTTATGAGACAGTGTCTCCTCTAGATCCTTTCGTTCATGGGAAGGTCAGTACCTGCAATGAACCGGGCAGTGTCCACCACACATTAAATTACTCCTGACATGGCTATAGGGTTAAGGTTACAAGCTTTAACTATCCTACTTCTTCTTATCGAGTCCACGTCACAAGATTAGAAATTGTTCAGCCAGAGCTAAACACACTTCTCAGCATCTGCAGACAATGGCGTCTTGCGCTTCTTGTGCTTCTTGTGCGTAGTGGTGGAGAGATTGGTGGAAACAGGGACGTGACATGAACGCTCTTTCCTTGATACCACTATCCTGCTTAGAAGAGGAGATTTTAGAGGAGATTCTTGATCTGAATGGCAGAGGAGTAGATTTTGGTTGCTGCCAGCAAGAGTTATTCTTAGTTACAGTTACCGTTTATTTTATGGTCACATGTAACGAGGTTCAGTGAAAAGCTTTTTGGTGCATGCTATGCAGTCAGCGGAAAGACAATCCATGATTACAATCGAGCCATTTACAGTGTATAGATACATGATAAGGAAATAAGGTTTGGTGCAATGTAAAGCCAGCAAAGTCAAACCAAGGATAGTCTGAGGGTCACCAATGAGGTAGGTAGTAGTTCAGGACTGCTCTCTAGCTGTGGTAGGATGATTCTGTTGCCTGATAACAGCTGGGTAGTAACTGTCCCTGAATCTGGAGGTGTAGCTTGCCACCTGACAGAGTCATAGAGTCATAAAGGAAACAGGCCCTGCGGCCCATACCTGCCTACATGTCCCAGCTACACTAGTCCCACTTGCCTGCGCTTGGTCCATATCCCTCCAAACCTGTCCTATCCATGTACCTGTCTAACTGTTTCTTAAATGTTGGGATAGTCCCACCCACAACTACCTCCTCTGGCAGTTTGTTCCATACACCCACTACCCTCTGTGTGGTGAAAAGGTTACCCCTGAGATCCCTATTAAATCTTTTCCCTTTTCACCTTGAACCTATGTCCTCTGGGAAGGTACAATGAAAGATGGAGAGCATGGAAAACCAGCAGCCGGCATCAGCCTGGTGTTAATTCCCGAGATGTCGGGACTGTCATGTAATGAAAGAATGGAGCGACTGGGCTTGTATTCACTGGAATTTAGAAGGATGAGAGGGGACCTTATAGAAACATATAAAATTATTAAGGGATTGGACACGCTAGATGCCGGAAACATGTTCCCGATGTTTGGGGAGTCCAGTTTAAGAATAAAGTGTGTAGGCTAATTAGAACTGAGATGAGGAAAATCTTTTTCACACAGAGTTGTGAATTTGTGGAATTCTCTGCCTCAGAAGGCAGTGGAGGCCAATTCACTGGATGCATTCAAAAGAGAGTTAGATAGAGCTCTTAGGGCTTGCGGAATCAAGGGATATAGGAAGAGGGCAGGAACGGGGTATGATTGTGGATCAGCCATGATGGCGGTGCTGGTTTGAATGGCCTAATGGTCTACTCCAGCACCTATTGTCTATGTATTTATGCATCTACCGTATGTATGGGGTCAAGGAGTGAGCATTCACATCACGGCCCTGTTTTCACCAATCTTTCCACCAGCACGCACAAGGAGCACAAGACAGACACCATTGTATGCAGATACTGAGAAGTGTGTTCAACTTCTTCGATAAGAAGAAGAATTATGTATTCCAAAGGCAAGCTTTTCCCTCTATGTATACTGCCTTAACAAATCTACCAAAGAGCATTTATTTATTTATGGAGGTGTTAACACAATACCTTGACATATAAGCACACATTGCTGCCGCAGCAAATACATTACAAATGTTCAGCATTATGTTCAGTAAAATAGTTCAATGCTGCTTCTCACAACATGTTGCTGATGAGTGCGGGCATACAGTGAGGAGTAGAATAATCACATTATGCTCCAACCCACATCCACAAATGTAACACTGCTATCACTAGTCATTATCGATTAACAATAAACATTTTAAGAACGTTTTTCACACTCATAAAACCAAAGTCACACTATCAAACCCTCACGCGATATTTTGACTGGGAAAGATGACAGGCGTGACACACAGCAAATTATTTGCACATCCCCAGAGTGCTGTCCTACACTCTCACAAGGACACACACACAAGTGAGTACAGATGATGGAATCTCGAGTGAAACACAAAGAGCTGGAGGAACGTTTGACGGCCCTGGGCTCTGGGCCTCTACTCACTGGCGTTTAGAAGGATCAGGTTTGGACCTCATTGAAACTTATTGAATAGTAAAAGGCCTGGATAGAGTGGATGTGGAGAGGGTGGGAGAGACTAGGACTAGAGGTCAAAGCCTCAGAATTAAAGGATGTTACTTAAGAAGGAGATCAGGAGGAATTTCTTTATTCAGGGCGATGAATCTGTGGAATTCTTTGCCACAGAAGGCTGTGGAGGCCAAGTCAATTGATATCTTTAATGGATATTCTCAAGAGATAGATACCTGATTAGTACGGTGTCAGGGGTTATGGAGAGAAGGCGGGAGAATGGGGTTAGGAGGGAGAGATAGTTCAGCCATATTTCAATGGCAGAGTAGACTTGATGGGCCGAATGGCCTAATTCTGTTCCTATCACCTGTTCCTATCACTGTTCTTATCACTCACATGGCCATATGACTTTATGACCATATGAACTCGATGGATCGGACAGCATCTGGGGAGGGAATGGACGGGTGACGTTTTGAGTTGCAATATTTCTTTTCCAAACAATCCCTTGTCCACATCATGGGTTTAGGGAAAAGCTGAGCAGTTGTGGTTGTACAATTTGATCCTGAAAAAGACTCCAGGTATTTTAATCATTAATCTATCCCAAAGATTAGAGATAGAATCTGTTCCTAAAGAAAACGTAAGTGGTCAGTGATTGAAACCGATAAGAGTAGTGTTAGGAAAAGTTCCTCCAAGCTAGTAAAGAATATTAGATGTGGGTCCTTATCATCAGTTGATCAATTCTATTTTGTCTGAAGTGTTAGATTTATTTTGCTGAAGCCCCAGTCCGATTGCAAACGTGTTATATGCTCAAAAAAGGTTCATCCACCTCAACAGAGCAGTTATTCCAATCAGTCATAAGGGGCTATGATGATGAAAGATGCTGCAATAAAACGATGGAGGAAATATCCATTTAGCGAGGTGAAGGCCGAGAAGCTGTGTAAGATGCAAACTGACTGTGCAATAAAAAAACAATCATCGAGGGAAATTGTGGGCTTAGAGTTGCACAAGGCTCTTGTTTTATTTTTTTGGTCTTTGCATGTATCGTTGTTGAAAGCACTCAGGTCAGACTTAAGCAATGGTGTCCAACAGTGTCAGATTTTGCCTGAATGCCAATATCATGAATTGGGTTTTGTAGAATCCATTGAACGTTACAGCATTGAAGTGTCTTTTAGGCACACTGAGCCCACGATAAGTTTTGATCATCTGTTCTCACTAGTTATACAGGAAGGAACTGCAGATGCTGGTTGAAAACAAAGATAGACACAAAAAGCTGGAGTAACTCAGCGGGACAGGCAGCATCTCTGGAGAGAAGAAATGGGTGACGTTTTGGTTCGAGACCCTTCTTCAGTGTACGGGTGCCAGGGGTTATGGGGAGAAGGCAGGAGAATAGGGTTAGGAGGGAAAGATAGTTCAGCCATGATTGAATGGCGGAGTAGAATTCATAGGCTGAATGGCCTAATTCTGTTCCTATCACTTCAGTCTGAAGAAGGGTCGAGACCCTTCATTCACCCATTCCTTCTCTCCAGAGATGCTGCCTGTCCTGCTGAGTTACTACAGCATTTTGTGTCTATCTCACTAGTTGTTCGTTATCTAACTTTCCCAATTGCCTCCGACACACTCAAGGCAATTTATTTATTCTGCAAACCCACATGTGTTTGGGATGTGCGAGGAAACAGGAGGAATTTTGCACGGTGACGGGGAGAATGTGCAAACTCCGCACATTCAGCACCGAGGTCAGGATCGAACCTGGTTCTCTGGTGCTGTGAGGCAGCAGCTACACATGTGCATGGCTCTTTTATGGGGCAGGACCCTCAAGATGAATCAGACTTTATAACCTTTGGTCTGCTTCATCCTTATACAAACCCCAGATTGTTGAGTCCACCACTCTGAACCTGCAAACATTTCAAAACAACCGTTTTCGCTTTTTGGAGGGGGGGGGGGGATATTGTGTGTAGATTGATGATAAAAAAAAAGAATGTAATCCATTTTAGAATGCTGTAATGTGACAAAATGTGGAAAAAGTGAATACTTTCTGAATGCACTGTATCTGACTTGTCAATCACCCCTCTCTGCAACCTACAAATTCTGAATGCATAGCTAAAAGACATTTCAATCAAGTAACGTTCAATGGATTCTATAAAACAAATACTGTTCTCTGCATTACCCACACTGATGGCCTGACCAAATTCTCAGGGTTCGAACATTCCCCAACTACTGCACCAACTTTTCCCACATCATCTTTGGATTTTTCTTCTCCCCAACCATAAACCAACCACCCCTTCCATCCGTGCAACGTGGAGCCAGACCGTGGCTTACCCGACCCCTTTTTGTGATAGATGCTGCCCTGGGAGTCCACAATGGCATGGGTTCCCTTCCTTGCCAAATTTCCCAATCTTCCCAGGCACCATGCAAGGTGCGGACCAAAGTTCCTTGGTCCTTTCAGTGTTATAAAGCAGGAAGAGGTTTATGGCTGTGGACTCAAACCTAACGCAGTTTGGTTTACATTGGAGGATAACAAATTAGCAAGGCCTTTGAAATAATTTACGTGCTTTGAAATTGAGGAACGGGTTCAGGCAAAATACACAAGTGGGTCAAACAATGGCTGATGGAAGTGATGGGAGACAAGTGCAAAGCTCGGTGAATAGGAAGGAAATACAAGAGAAATATGTCCTTGTGAAATTTGTTTTCGTGGTGCTTGTAGCACTGTGCTGAACATTATTGACAAAGCGAGGTAAAGCAAATGACAGCTCAAATAAAGAACCACTGGGCTCAATTTTGCTCACTCTAGACATTCACTCCGAAGGGATTATGTTGAATGGAAGTGCCAGAGTTAGGTACAAGTCTGGAACGTATGGATTTGTAAGGACACTACTCACGCCCCCATCGACAGCTCAGTTTGGCTCAGTCTCACTGAGATCCCCAGCACTCTAGAAAATTCCCTGTCAGCCCAGGGTCATTCAGACCCAGCCCAAGATACCGACCAGAGGAGAAGTTATTCCCACGAGCTCCCACCCTCCCAGTCACACTAATCCATTCTCCTTTTTTCATACACTTATCTCTTAAGGTCATAAGTGATAGGAGTAGAATTAGCCCATTCGGTCCATCAATTCTGCTCTGCCATTCAATCATGGCTGATCTATCTCTCCCTCAAGTTTAAGAAAGAACAGCAAATGCTGGAAAATCATAATAGTAGGCCCCCCTCAGTCATGACTGAGCATGGGTGATGCAAACCTGGAAATCAGTCCCGGTTGGAGGTGAGTGGAGGAGTGGTGAGTCATAAGGTCATAAGGTCATGAGTAGAAATCGACCATTTGGCCCTAATCTGCCATTCAATCACAGCTGATCTATCTCTCCCTCCGAACCCCATTCTCCTGCCCTCGCCCCACAACCTCTGCCACCTGTACAAATCAATAATCTATCTATCTCTGCCTTAAAAATATCCATTGGCCTCCACAGCCTTCTGTGACAACGAATTCTACAGATTCCGCTGACTAAGACATTTCTCCTCATCTCCCACATGAAAGAACGTACTTTAATTCTGAGGCTATGACCTCCAGTCTTAGACTCTCCCACTAGTGGGAACATCCTTTCCACATCCACTCTATCCAAGCCTTTCACTGTTCTGTATGTTTCAATGAGGTCCCCCCCTCATTCTTCAAAACTCCAGCGAGTACAGGCCCAGTGCCGACAAACGCTCATCATAGGTTAACCTACTCATTCCTGGTAGATAAAAATGCTGGAGAAACTCAGCGGGTGAGGCAGCATCTATGGAGCGAAGGAATAGGTGACGTTTCGGGTCGAGACCCTTGCTGGGATCATTCTTGTAAACCTCCCATCCCTAAATCCCTAATTTCCCTGTTATCCTCCCTCGTTTCCCGCCCCCTGTCCCTTTCCACCTATATCCCTCACCCTGTTTATCTAGGCTTTTACCACCAGCTTTGTCACTTACTCCACCCATTGGCCAATCAATACCCGTATCCACCTATCACTTACCTGTCTTTGATTTGGCTTGGTAAATGTAAAAACTGTTCCTGGTGTGTGTAGGATAGTGTAAATGTGCGAAGATCGCTGGTCGGCACAGACCCGGTGGGCCAAAGGGCCTGTTTCCGCGCTGAATCTCTAAACTAAACTTAAAAACGTTGCCTGACCATTGAGTTCCTCCAGCACTCTCTGTTGTGCTTAAGATGCAAACCCTAATTACTTCAGGCCTGAGGATTAGGTGCCGAAAGAAAAGATAAAGATAATTGTGAAAAAAAGCTTTGGTTTAATCATTTTAATTGCTTCTAAGTGCTTTTTGAGTTTTTGAAATAACTGTAATTATTTGTAAAATAAATAATTAGAAAATAATTGCTCACAATTTTCATCATTTGAAAAAGCTTCTGACATTCAGAACCATTCAAAAGCTGTTAAAGTCCATGACAAAACATGACACAACGTTCTGGAGTAACTCAGTGGGTTAGGCAGCATCTCTGTGTAGGTGACCTTTCAAATTGGGATTGTTGGGGGTGGTGGGTGAAGGGGGGGGGGTAAAGGGGCGGTGCGGGGTGGGGGGTGGGGAGAGGAGGTAGGAGACAAAATCTGGAAAGTGATAGGGTACACAAAAGGCTGGAGAAACTCAGCGGGTGCAGCAGCATCTAAGGATCGAAGGAGATAGGCGACGTTTCGGGTCGAGACCCTTCTTCAGACTGATTAGGGATCAGGGAAATGAGAGGTATAGACAGTGATGTGGAGAGATAAAGAACAATGAATGAAAGATATGCAAAAAGGTATCGATGATAAAGGAAACAGGCCATTGTAAGCTGTTTGTAGTGTGAAAATGAGAAGCTAGTGTGACTTGGGTGGGGGAGAGATAGAGAGAGAGGGAATGCCAGGGCCCGAGTGCTGAGGGAGAGGTGGGGAGGGGGAGGAGGCAGCCAGGGTTAACAGAATTGAGAAAATTCAATGTTTAAGCCCAGAGGATGCAGACTCCCCAAGCGGAATATGAGGTGCTGTTCCTCCAACTTGCGGTGTTGCTCACTCTGGCCGTGGAGGAGGCCCAGGACTGAGAGGTCGGATATGGAATGGTAGGGGGAGTTGAAGTGCTGAGCCACCGGGAGGTCGGGTTGGTTATTGCGGACCGAGCGGAGGTGTTCGGCGAAACGATCGCCAAGCCTCCGCTTGGTCTCACCGATATAGGTCAGCTGGCATCTGGAAGGTGATAGGTGGATAGAGGTGAGAAGGGTGGTCTGTTTGGCAGATGGCTGGACAAATCAAAAGCAGAAACACAGATCACATGCAATAATACATTGCAGAAAAAGGCTTATTGGTAGAAATATTGGGAGTTCCTTGGTTTCTCATATAGAGCACAGTTCTGGCAATGATCTACCCACTGGTTTTGCACTCTGTCATGTTGAACACCTAACAGAGCCTCGAGATATTCAGCGCTGCAGGACAGGCCTTCTATATCCAAGTGCACACTTTGGCCTTTACTCCACCAGCTCCACATTGGTCAGAATCAGAATCAATTTCAGAATAAATCAATATTAATTTATTGGCCAAATTTGTACACATACAAGGAATTTGATGGTGCTTTGCTTGCACATGGTAAAAACACAAGTAAACAGCAGACAATTTAACAAAAGCAATATAATTTAAAAATGTTTAAAAAAAAAGTGCAAGAGTAAAAAGGGGCAGCTTTGCTCTATATTGCACATGTAGATATCTAAAGTGTACTTGGAGATTTCATAGGAGTTTGGCTTGCAGACCAGAATGTAGTAGTGTAGTGCGGCTGTTGAGTAGAGCTATCGCTGGTGGGAAGAAGCCGTTTTTGTGCCTGGAATAGGGACGTTTTGAAAGAGGACTCATTGGAGAAATTCAGGTAGGATTCGGGCTGCAGAATACACTAAAGAGGTGGCACAGTGGAGAGATGCCAGGCGAGGACTCCAACGAGGTTCGATTCTGTCCCTCTGAATCGGGCAGGTTCTGAGAACATGATTCTGGACGGCAGACTGGGTCCAGCAAGATCTAGCCCAGATTGCTATTTATGTGGTAACATTTGACAATCAATTTATTGATTGAAATATTGGATGGTGACATTGTAGGAACCATCTCCATTCAATCTGCTCGGACTTATCATCTACGAAATCTAAGCAAAGGATTTTCCTAAGAACTCCCATTACATAGAATAACTTAATGTGCTTTTATGCAGTGATCATCAGTTGGCATGTTGGCAATTTGAATTGGGTTTTGAAGTTACATAGATGCAGTTTAACAGGAAAGTGAACATTACGCTCTGGAGGAACTCAATGGGTCAGGCAGCATCTCTGGAGAACATTGAAACGCGACATTTTGGGTTGGGACCCTACTTCAGACTGATTGAAGTTGGGAAAGAAAAGCTGGAAGAGGTGGGAAAAGGACAAAGCCTGGCAAATGGTGGCTGGATACAGATAGTGGGGGAAGGTTAATTAAAAGATGGGTGGACTAAGGCTAGAAATGGGATGAAGACAAAAAGCTGTGAGATGAGGAATAAGGAGAGAAGAGGCACAAAGTGTGAAGCAAGAGGAAGAGATATAGGTGGAAGAAACATAGAAACAGAGGAAATAGGTGCAGGAGTAGGCTATTCAGCCCTTCAAGCCTGCACCGCCATTCAATATGATCATGGCTGATCATTCAACTCAGAGGGCAGTTTCTTTCCAAAATCCATTATCTCCCTGAACTCACACATGCATTGACTTCACAGCCTAACCCCCCGGACTTCCATCTATCCACCTACTGTAATTTGTACTGTAACTGTAATTTCCAATATGTGCAATAACCCATACTGGATATAGGAATCCTATTATCCATTCTATTTATCCATTGTCTTTTTATAGATATGTATATAGCGCTGCAGAAACTATGCACCTTATCCCCCCCCCCCCCCTTTTTGTTTTGTTTTGCACTGAGTAGGGGCAGTTTTTAATCTCATTGTACATGTGTATGGTGACAATAAAAGGCATTCTGATTCTGGAAGGGTAAAGGGTTGTGTTGGTCAGTTACCTAATATTGGATCATTCAATGTTCTTACCATTAGGTTGTAAGCTACCAAAGGGGACATGAGTTGTTGCTCCTCCATCTCTGGCCTCCTGATCAAACCCACCTCACCAGTATTATTCACCCATCACGTGCCAGACTTTGTCCTGCCCCCACCTCCCTTCCAGCTTTCACACCCCCTACTACAATCAGTAAGAAGAAGGGTTCCAACCTGATGGTATCTGACTCGTTGACATTCTCAAGCACCTTGTCTTTTGTTGTGAACTAACATCCGCAGTTCCTCGTGTCTGCAAGAGGAAAGTAGGCTCTTCTGGATTCTAAATTGTTGAAATATAAATACGTTTGATCTGAAGTGGATTATGTTGAAAGTACTGCACAATGACCACATCCTGCTAATTTCAACTGCATAAACAATGATCTTTCAAATATGATGCAAAAATCCTGAGCTGCGATAATCCTCGTTATTTGCAGCTTTATACTTAGCAAACATTTTGCTGGGCAGGTTACAGCTGCAGTCAGTTGCAGACTGTTGACTGTGTGTTGCAAGCTGAAGGATGTGACTGAGACAAGTGCCTCTTGTACATGACAGGTTTTTAGATCAATTATTTTGTAAAACGTAACAGGCACAAAAATGTAGGCTAGGGATGGGGTATATTTGAAATGGTAGATGAAGGCTACCCACAAAATGGAATAGTTTAGTAATTCCATCATGCAACAAAACAATTTTATGAGGGGCCAAAGTAATTTATTCCAAAACCAGGGAGGGGGGGGTCACACTGCTTGCGAACCAGCCCCAGCTCCTCGGACAAGGGCGGTCACGGTGGTGCAGCGGTAGAGTTGCTGCTTTACAGAGCTTGCAGTGCCGGAGACCCGGGTTCGACCCCGACTACGGGTGCTGTCTGCACGGAGTTTGTACGTTCTCCCCGTGACGGGTGGGTTTTCTCCGGGATCTTCGGTTTCCTCCCACACTCCAAAGAAGTACAGGTATGTAGGTTAATTGGCTTGGTGTATGTGTAAAATTGTCCCTAGTGTGTGTAGGAAAGTGTTAATGTGTGAGTATCGCTAGTCGGTGCAGTCGGTGGACCAATCGTATCTCTAAACTAAACTAATTGTACTGACATCAACCGACTTCAGCTTGCAGTGGCCACTTTCAGATTAACATGCCCATCTATGGCTTTTGAATGCATGGACCATCTAAATGCAGCATCTAAAGGCATTACCTAGCAATGGTAGCAGCCTGACCAGCCAAGAGTACCAGACTTAGCCAGTCTAGTTGTTGAGCCGTGCAATTGGATTTTGAGCAAGAAAACAAATTGCGGGACGACCAGTGTGTGTCAATCGGCATCTGTGGAGGGAAATTAGTCGACAATGTTTTGAGTTGAAACCATGCATCAGGACTGAGGATGGAGAGGCTGGCTCCTCACCCCTTCTCCCTCTCCTCCATATTTGCTCCAGATCTTCTCTGGAACATTGGAAGTTGAGGGGAGACCTAATAGAATCTGGACTTAATGGACTCAATATCAAATTATGAGAGGCACTGACAGGATAGACAGTCAGAAAACCTTTTCCCAGGGTGGAAATGCCCAGCACTAAAGGGCATAGCTATAAGGTGAGAGATTTAAATTTTATTGGAGATGTGCTGGACAGGTTTTTTAGAGAGAGAGAATTTTGGGGGCATGGAGTGGGTGGTGGTGAAGGCAAATATGTTAGAGGTGTTTAATAGGCTTTTAGATAGGCACGTGGAAATGCAGGGAATAGAGAGATATGGATCTTGAAGAAATCAGTTCAGCCTGGCTTCATGTTTGGCACAAACATTGTGGGCCGAAGGGCCTGTTCCTGTGTTGTACTGTACTAGATTCTGTGTTCTGTGTTCTATGTTCTGTGTTCTATGTTCTATGTTCAGATTCTGCAGCCTCTGTGTCTCTCGATGCTTGTCAGTACCGTTACACACGGCCCACGTTGATCCCAATACTGCTGTAGTTGTTTGGCACTGGATGGTCCCTATCAGTGGATCTCCTCATCATGTTCCTGATCCCATCCCTCACCACCTCCCTTTCCGATTTGATTGGATTTTCAACCTGCCCCTGTGATTAAACTCCACAGGCAATTCAAGTCACCTCTGGCTTCCACTTTGTCCCAAGCTGAATGGTAGCACTCTCTGTCCCAACCCAATCCTGAACCCTTCTCCCACAGTGTTCCCACGTGTCCTTTGGATTCCAAGCCACAGACATCCCCCACAACACACAATCCCATCTTCTCAAATGCCTCAGCATTCTCCTCTCTGCCATCTCTGCCCTGGGTTTTTACATTGAAAAGTATCCATTGATTGATTAATTGAGAAGCTGGTGGGGTAGGTGCCACTGTGTGCATGTGAATAGTAAGATTGAACGAGAACTTACCAAGTTTGAAGGTTGATCTTTATTTCATGAGGAGTTGCAGTGAGGGATTTCGTGAAGAGCCCGCCGGCACGCATGCGCGACATTCTTCAAAGCAGCGGTGTGGAATCACAGAAACAACAACAGAAATGACTTGGCATAGTAAGATTTAAAGAGACTCTGATTACCAGCTGAAGATGATCGAGGGTTGGGAGCGGAGGGCACGAAATCCCTCACCGCAACTCCTCATGAAATAAAGATCAACCTTCAAACTTGGTAAGTTCTCGTTCAATCTTACTATTTCATTTCGGAGTCACGTGAGTGACTTCGTGAAGACTTCAAAGCTTCTGTGATTACACGCCCTGGACAACGTCCATGCAGACACACCACTAGCAAGGATGGATTGGAGTAAACAAGTTGATGAAACGAGGTTATACTGAAACAAAAAGAAGATTTATTAATAACACAACAAATAACGCCCTTTTAATCAGGGACATCCCCACGTTCACACCCGGCGTTCAGCACGGCCTCTGCAAACTGAAGGGGAGCAGCAACAGGCTTATTATAGAAACGCTGGAACACAGCTTCATTCGCCCATCCTGCTGTGGCGAGGATATGGTCCATGGGTACCTCCATGACTCTCGCCGCCGACGTAGATGCAGCCCTGGTGGAGTGGGATGTAAACACATTAGTGTCAATACCTGCCTTATTCAGGACGATCCGGAGCCACCTGGATATCGTCTGGACTGTCACTCGATGGTGAGGTCTTTTGTGAGTGACAAGCAGGTACAACTCCATTCCTCTGATGCTCCTCGTCACCTTGATGTAGTAACGGATGTGAGTGGCTAAACATAGCCGAGCATCTGCAGGGTATGCCGGGAACTTCAGCTGCAGCCCTGTGCACCCAGGTCTATGCTGCTTAAGCAGCTCATCGATGAAAAAGACTACTTCTCCAGGGGTCGACGTCGTCCTGTCAATACGTAGTTTGTGGAGCATCTGAACCCGCTGTGCTGAAGTCAGCGCTAGTAACATCACCAATTTCATAGTGAGTTGGTCCAGCTGTAACCCTTCCATGGGTGACCACGACCTGAGCAGGGTAAGTACATCCCTGACATCCCAGGTGATGTTGTAGCGTGGTGTAGGCGGATTCAGATTGAATATTCCCCGCATAAGCCTGGACACTAGCCTGTTCGATCCTACCTCGATGTTGAGGTAGAATGATAGCGCACTCCTGGCGCTGTTGATGGCACTATAACTCAAGTGCTCATCATGGTGCAACCCCGCGAGGAATTCCAGGACGTCGGCTATGGAGACATCATCACAGGTGATGTGAGAGCGACTGCAGTAGGCTTCCCACTTGGTGATGTGGGAGAGATATCTCCGCCTGGTTGACTCTCGACATGATGCTCCAATGGTGTTCATGGTCCGGGTGGTAAGGCCATACTGCATCCATGGCCTGGTCAGAACCTGCAAGCCAGTAATTTTAGATAGGCATGGCAGGGGTGTAACTCCCCTGAGACAGGGTGAGAAACCAAATGTGGGCAACCCTCTAGAGGGACCCAAGGTTGACTAATCATGTCAGAGACCACCGGATACTAAGGCTGTGTAGGCCAGTCGGGTATGACAAGAATGCCTCTGGCAGAATCCATCCTGATTTTTTTGTAATACCCGACTGATGAGGCAAAACGGGGGGAATGCATAGAAAAACCACTTCCCCCAGTCTAGCGAGAATGCATCAATCGCTAATGCCCCAGGGTCTGGTTCCCATGAAACATATGTCGGTACCTGATGGTTCAACCGGGACGCAAAAAGGTCGATATCCGGTTGGCCAAATTTGGCTGTAATTTGGGCAAATATTTGAGGATGCAGCATCCACTCAAACTATCATTGAATTTGCGTGACCTGGTGTCTGCCACAGTATTAAGCCTACCTGGCAAATAGGTAGCTGAAATCCAAATATCTCGATCAATACACCAGCACCAAATAGTATTAGCCAATTTGTCACAAGAGACTGACCTGGTACCGCCCATATGGTTTAAATATGCCACCGCTGTAGTGTTGTCTATTTGGAGACGGACATGAGTACCACTAAGATGAGCACAATATGCCCGCAGTCCGTGAAATGCTGCAAGCAGCTTCAAATAGTTAATCCCTTGTATTAGCAACATGCTAGCTTCAAGGGGATCCCACCTGCCTCCACAACTAGAAGAGCTGTCCGCAGCTCCCCAGCCTAGAGAGCTTGCGTCAGTTTGCAAATATACCACCGGATTGGGCACAACAATGGGTTTGAATGCCTTGCCAATATTGGACACCCACCATTGTAGCTCAACCTTAGCATCGGAAGGCAGCCCCATAGGTCTGTCAAAATGACCAGCGTTCTTTTTTAACGCAGCAATCTTGGCCCTTTGCAGATTTTGATAATGCAAAGGTCTAAACCGGGCTGCCGGAAATAAAGCTACGATTTTCCCAATCATCTTAGCTGTATGCCGAATAGATGGTATACTGGCGGATGCGAGATCCTGACATGCAAGGGAAACATCCTCCACCTTGTGAAATGGAATGTTGGCCCTCATTAGAATAGAGTCCACCGTGAAACCCAAATAATCCATAACCTGGGATGGGTGAAACTTCGATTTTTCTGGATGGACTATAAACCCCAGCTGCTGAAATATAGTAACAGTTGCTGAAATAGCGCTTTCAGCTGCTTCCAGAGTGTTGCCAATAATCAGAATATCATCTAAATAAGCCATTACAATATGATGTTGTATACGTAATTTGGCCATAATAGGTTTGAGTAATTTAGTAAAGCCTAGGGCGGTAGTAAGCCCATTTGGTAAGGCCCGATATTGCCAGAGCTGATCCATCCAGACAAATTTCAAAAATTTCCGGTGATGTTTCCGGATGGACACTGAATAGCATGCATCTTTCAAATCAATACATGCCATAAAGCAACCATGCGAAAGCAGTGATTTGGCTGTCTCAAAAGGTGTCCATTTTAAAATGTGGATATGTTACAAAGGTATTCAACTGGTCAAGTCAATAATCACCCGACAACCTCCATCCTTTTTTGGCCTAGTAAAAATATGGGAGACGAATTCAATGGGCTCGTGAATAGTTTTCTCTATCACGCCTTTTGTTCCGACGAAAGATTTCAGCCGTGCCTGCTGCCTGCTCAACGGCAGACAGCGTAAACTTCCGTTGAGGCATATGCTGGGATGGAGGACCCCGAATATCCTTCCCTCTTGGAGAAGTCTTCCCCGAAATTTTTTGATTCTGCTGCAGGAGGGGCTCCAATATCCGCTCCATCCTGGCCAATACGCCCCTTGAGCTAAAACTCGGGCGGCCGAAGTCCTCATGTTCTGCTGAACTGCTGGGGCTTCGTCCATCGGCCCACACCTCATCGAGGTGAACCTGGTGCCGGAAAGTTGTCGCCGGTAGCCGCTGCAGCGAAACTGAGCGATTCCCGCGCGGGAGGTACTCTCAAACGCCTCCTCGGCGGAGCTTGGTCTCGCTGCCTCGGAGGGCAAATGCGATGGGAAGTCGGCACCTGACTTAGCATGGAGATCCGACGCCCGCGCGGGCTTGCCGGCTGCCCATATCATGGACCTAGCCGACGCATAGTCTCGTCCTCCCATCCATGGGGGACTCGGCGACCGTGGCGTATGGGCTCGTTGAAGGGAGGAGCAGTTCGCTGGGCTTAGTGTCTGCTGACGGTTCTCAACTTCTGCTGACGGCGGTTAACCTCCCTGTGCCTACTGGAGCTGGATGGCTCCTCTCCAGTAGCCGCGTCATGCGGCCATACGCCCTTCACCCTGAACACTGGGGTGGTCGGAGACCTCCGGCTCAGAAAGATTGCCGGGGCTCCTTTCATCGGCCCGCACCTCTGAGAAGTGATCTCGGTGCCGGAAGTTGTCGCTATCGGCCGCCGCAGTGAACCGCGCGATTCCCGCGCGGGAAAGGTGTTCAACCGTCTCCGTTTAACGGGAGCGGAAGCCGTTGCCACAAAGGGCCCTGACGGCTTGGGGTCGACTCCAGCAGAAGCATGGAGCGACGCCCGCGCGGGCTTGCCAGCTGTCCACATCGTGGACCTTGCCGACGCACGGTCTCGTCCCCCCCATCGACAGCGGACTCGGCGACCGAGGCGGGACCGTACCCAAGCCCCCCGTCCCAGCGGCGGGGTTTGGGAGTTGGATAGCAGATCTCACAGACCCAGGTCCCGCCGTTGCACCAGACCGCACCATGGCGGCTGGTGGAGCCTTGGCCCGAACCGGGTTTAGGCTTACGGGCTCCTCCCCTGCCCTTCAACGAAGGGCTAGCGGAGGGGGGTCGGGCCGCAGCACGACCCCTTCCCCGTGGTCGCCAATGGCGAACTTGTGGCAGGGTCCCCCCTTTCGAGAGGCACCCCGTTCTCGGCTCCTGGAATCAGCATTGGAGCTGCTGCTCCTCGAATCAGCACAGGAGCTCCTGCTCCTTGAATCAGCACTGGAGCTCCTGCTCCTGGAACCAGCACTGGAGCTCCTGCTCCTTGAATCAGCACTGGAGCTCCTGCTCCTCGAATCAGCACTGGAGCTCCTGCTCCTTAAATCAGCACTGGAGCTCCTGCTCCTTGAATCAGCACTGGAGCTCCTGCTCCTCGAATCAGCACTGGAGCACCTGCTCCTTGAATCGGCACTGGAGCTCCTGCTCCTTAATCCAGCACTGGAGCTCCTGCTCCTGAACCAGCACTGGAGCTCCTGCTCCTCAAATCAACACTGGAGCACCTGCTCCTTGAATCGGCACTGGAGCTCCTGCATAGCAGCGGGTCGGGCCCGGTAACAACAGGGCTCCCCGACATCCACGTCTATTTCCCCACTCCGGGGTAAGTGCCGGCGACTCCAAATCCACGTTCCTGTAGGGAGAGAACACACTGCTCCCCCCCCCCCCCAACAGGAAACACCAACTCTAGGGGGCTTAGCCTTACCTGAGTCGGCCCTCTGAAGGGCTGGTGGGGAGCCGCGCTCCCGACCAGCCGTCGGCAGCAATGCGATGCGACGATATGTCGCGCATGCGTGCCGGCGGGCTCTTCACGAAGTCACTCACGTGACTCCGAAATGAAATATAAAAGGCTTGTCCTATGGCATAATTTCTTGGGAATTTGAGTGCAAAGCCAATGGTTTGGGCATTGCCAGTTTCATGACATTTGATTAATTGAGGGGTTGGACAAGCTAGATGCTGGAAGATTGTTCCCGATGTTGGGGGAGTCCAGAACAAGGGGTCACAGTCTAAGGATAAGGGGGAATTCCTTTAGGACCGAAATGAGGAAAACATTCTTTACACAGAGAGTCGTGAGTCTCTGGAATTCTCTGCCGCAGAAGGTAGTTGAGGCCAGTTCATTGGCTATATTTAAGAGGGCGTTAGATGTGGCACTTGTGGCTAAAGGGATCAGGGGGTATGGAGAGAAGGCAGGTACGGGATACTGAGTTGGATGATCAGCCATGATCACATTGAATGGCGGTGCAGGCTCGAAGGGCCGAATGGCCTACTCCTGCACCTATTTTCTATGTTTCTATGTTTCTATGATTGAAAGATACAGCATAGAAACATGACCGTCGACCTACTGAATCCACACCAGCCATTGATCACCTGTTCAATGTGGTTCGACCATCGACTATCCTACATTTACATCCACTACCTGCATACTAGGGGCAATTTACAGAGGTCAAATAAAAGAAAACCCGGAAGTAAAGTACAGCACCGGGAAGAAACCACGTGGGAGAACATGCAGACTCCACACAGGTAGCATCCGAGGGCAGGATCAACTCTGGCATCGTGAGTGAGTAGCTCCACCAGCTACACCACTCTGCCATCTACTGGAGAGTCTGCAGTCTCTTATGTTTCATCATGCTGTTGTATACGTTTACACACTGCTCACATTACTGCCATAGTGTAGGAAGAAACTACAGATGCTGGTTTAAACCAAAGGTAGACACAAAAGTTGACAACCAAAGGTAGACAACTCAGCAGGTCAAACAGCATCTCTGGAGAAAAGTAACAGAGATCTGAAGAAGGGTCTCGACCCAAAACTTCACCTATTCCTTATCTCCAGAGATGCTGTCTGACGCGTTGAGTTACTCCAGCTTTTTGTGTCTGTCCACTATTGCTCTAGTTGTATGGTGCTGGATGTTTCCAATCAGTGGTCTCCTGATCACGTTCCTGATCCCATCTCTCACCACCGTCCTTTCTGATTTGATTTAGAGGACATAGGTTCAAGGTGAAGGGGAAAAGATTTAATAGGAATCTGAGGGGTAACTTTTTCACACAGAGTGGTGGGTGTATGGAACAAGCTGCCAGAGGAGATAGTTGAGGCTGGGAATATCCCAAACTTTTAGGAAACAGTTAGACGGGTACATGGATAATACAGATTTGGAGGGATGTGGACTAAGCTCAGGCATGTAGCTGGGATATGTTGGCCGGAGTGGGCAAGTTGGGCTGAAGGGCCAGTTTCCATACTGTACCCCTATGACTCTATGACTATGACTGTGATTGCTTTTTTCAATCTGCCCCTGCTCTTAAACGCCACAGGCAACCCAGCTCACCTCTGGCTCACATTGTGTCCCAAGCTGAATGGTAACACTTCCTGTCCCAACCCAACCCTGATCGCTTCTCCCACCATGCTCCCACATGGCCTTTCATTTCCAAGCCACATACATCCCCACAACACAACTCTCCCCTGCAACATCTCTACCCCGCGTTCCTGCACCCAAAAGCTACCGGATTTACTCCATTGATTCATTGCAGAGCTGGTGTGCTAAATGCCAATGGGTGCACTGGAGCATGTAAGACCTGTCCTATAGCCCACAATGTCTTGGGACTCGTGGCTATTCCAGGAGACAGTGCAAAGCCAATGTGTTGGACATTGGCAGATGAGCGCCACTTTTGAGTCCCGGGGAAACCACGCGGGCCCGATCCACCCGACGAACAACCGGGGCGCAAACAACGACCAAAGGCCGCAACGCGCCCCAGTAGGCCCGGCTAGCCCCACAGGCCTCCCACGGGAACTGCGGAGAAGCCGGGCGGCGAGGCCTGTCCGCGCCGAAGGAGCCACAGCGGTGGCGGCAATGGGAGCCTCAGCAGCGGCAGCGGGAGACGATGCCCAAGGGATGTCTGTGTTTGTTTGTTTATTTATGAAGGCGTGAGCCCACAGTAGCCAGCCAACAGTCACTTGACTTTTTCATTTTGTTTTCACTTTTAATTTCAAGTTTTCCTGTAGCTTGTGTGTTGTGACTGTCGGTAGATCAATTTCCCACCGGGGATGAATAACATTTTATCGTAGCGTATCGAGACACCAAAGAATTTTCATCCTCATTTTTCAACAAGTTTTTTTTTCTATTATTCCATTCAAGCTGTTTCTGTGTTTAATGTTTCCTTTCTACTATGTCGCTGGTGTAGTTCCTCATTGTTTTAGGAGTTTTTATGCAGGTTTACACAGATCGGAAAGGTTGATCATCAAACATAGAAACATAGAAAAATAGGTGCAGGAGTAGGCCATTCGGCCCTTCGAGCCTGCACCACCATTCAATATGATCATGGCTGATCATCCAACTCAGTATCCCGTACCTGCCTTCTCTCCATACCCTCTGATCCCCTTAGCCACAAGGGCCACATCTAACTCCCTCTTAAATATAGCCAATGAACTGGCCTCAACTACCTTCTGTGGCAGAGAGTTCCAGAGACCCACCACTCTCTGTGTGAAAAAAGTCCTTCTCATCTCGGTCCTAAAGGAATTCCCCCTTATCCTTAGACTGTGACCCCTTGTTCTGGACTCCCCCAACATCGGGAGCAATCTTCCAGCATCTAGCTTGTCCAACCCCTTAAGAATTTTGTAAGTTTCGATAAGATCCCCCCTCAATCTTCTAAATTCCAGCGAGTGGAGACTTCAGAGTCTCCACTCTGACCACTAAGCCTCCTTCCTGCGCATCTCTTTATTTCTGCCCAACTATTTGAGCTTCATTCAGAGGGACACAGGACACATGTTTGCGTTGCATTGCACTTATTTGCATTTAGTTTCACCAGCCATAGGTTTACCACATGTCACATGAAATAAAAATCCAATAACCATCGCATGGCCTTGACTCTCCCCGATCATTGTCTATTATCAGGTGGTACTGAGATGGGGGAAAATATGGGGATGGTTTAGGGGGTGACACAGTAGTGTGGCTTTATAGCGACTGCCTTACAATGCCCGGTTCGATATTGACTACTGCTGTCTGTATGCAGTTTGAACGTTGTCCCTGTGACTGCCTGGGTTTTCTATGGGTGCTTTGGTTTCCTCCAACCCCCCAAAGACGTACAGGTTTGTAGGTTAATTGGCTTTGGTAAAACTATAAATTGCCCCTGGTGTATAGGATAGCGTTAGTACACTGGGTGATTGCTGGTCGACGCGCACTCGGTGGTCTGATGGGCCTGTTTCTGTGCTGTATCTCGAAGTAAGTAAGTCTAAACGACTTTTGAAAAGCTGTAGTTCAGTTACAGGTCAGTCAATGTCTCAGACCATTCAGCCAAGAGCATAACTAACGCTCAGTCTAATGACACCTCCTTACGCAAACACCTGGCCTCGTTCTTCCAGTATTTGCATGGTGAATGGTTCATGGCCTCCTGCCATGAGAGGACACTGCTATGAAGCTCTCATTGTCAGGTGCGGCAGCAGCAGAGAGAGAGAGAGAGAGTGAGAAATGCATTGCAGACTGATTCTGCAACCTGACATCTGGATAGTCCGAATGAAATTCCACTCATCTTAATGATACCACCTGCAGCTAGACTTTAAACGCTTGGGGTAGTAGGCTCTTTCCTCCCACGCTGACACCTTGCAGGTCACTTGTGGAGAGTTAATGGCAGCACACACTAGGAAATAGGGGCGGGAGTAGGCCCATCAAGACTGCCCCACCATTTAATGTTACCTTGCCTGATCTAAGCCAGACTCAACTCCACCTGAGCCATTTCCCCATATCCCGCTATTCCTTGCTCTATCAAATATTTATCCATCTTTAGTACTTCTAATAATCCAGCTTCCTATACCTGCCAGGGCAGTGAATTCCAGAGATTCACCACCCTCTGCGAGAAGGAATCGGTGTCACCATTTTCCTTCATGGCTCCATGCCTGTCCTTCCTTTTAGATTTACTGATTCCATGCTCCATCTTCCCAACACTCATGGAGTCGTACAGCACGGAAACAGGCCCTTTGGCCCAGCTTTCAAATGCTGACCAAGATGCCGTACCTAAACTAGTCCCACCTGCCTGCATTTGGCCCCATATCCTTCTAAAGCTTTCGTGTCCATGTACCTATCCACTGCCTTTTATGCGTTGTGATAGTACCTACCTCAACTGCCTCTTCCGGCAGCTCGTTCCATCTACCCATCACCATTTGTGTGAGAAGGAACTGCAGATGCTAGTTTAAATCGAAGGGAGACACAAAATGCTGGAGTAACTCAGCGGGTGAGGCAGCATCTTTGGATAGAAGGGATGGGCGACGTTTTGGTTCGAGACCCTTCTTGAGACCATTTGTGTGAAATGTTTGCCTCTCAGTTTCCTATTCAATCTTTCCCCTCTCACTTTAAACCTCTGTCCTCTAGTTCTTGAATACTCTACTCTGGGTAACACTTGAGTACTGTCCCCCTCATGATTTTATGCCATTCTATAAGATCAGCCCTCATTCCCCTGCACTCCAAGAAATGAACACCCAGCCTGCTCAACCTCAATCTGTAGCTCAAGCCCTCGAGTCCTGGCAACACCCACGTAAATCTTCTCTGCACCCTTTTCAGCTTGACAGCATCTTTCCTAGAACAGGGTGACCACAACTGAACGTAAAACACCGAATGCAGCCTCACCAATGTCTTGTACAACTGTAATATAACATCCCAACTTCTATACTCAATATGATGAAGGGTCTCGACCCGAAACGTCGCCTATCTCGTTCGCTCCTTAGATGCTGCTGCACCCGCTGAGTTTCTCCAGCTTTTTGTGTACCTTCTATACTCAATACTCTGACTGATGAAGGACAATTTGCCGAAAGTCTTCTTGACCAGCCTACCTACTTGTGATGCCACTTCCAAGGAACTATAGCACTCCTACAGTCGACAACACTCACCAGAGCACCGCCATTTTCTGACTTTCCGCTATGGTTCCCACCTTCCTGCCTCTCCGGTTTAAAATCTCCCTGTAAGAATACCGAGAGCATTTAAAACTAGAGAGGCAGGGCAAAGATATGGCATCTTCACAGCTCACACGCTTGGTTGAGCGGACTCAGAGAAAGCAAAAGGTCTCTGGTGGGAAGGAAAGCATTGGAAAGGGCAGCAGGCGGGCTTTTCTGCGGTGGAGGCTGTGCATTTCTCGACAGATCGTTTGATTTGCACAGCTGGGGGTAGTCAGAGGCACTGACAAACACACCAGTTGCACAGCTTTGACCTTAAACAACAACAACAGCATGGCTCCCACTGCTCTTTGTGCGACTGTTAGGTTTATCAATAGCCGTCCTCGGCTGTCTTAAGGTTTAAAGGAAAACAGAAGCAACCTACCTTGCGAAATGTTCCACGTGTTGGAACTCATTTTCACACCAAATGTTTTTCTGTGTTAAAAGATAGTGAGCCATATTTTTTTCCCCTCTGGTGTTATTTGTAATGACAAATAAATAAACAAGCAAGCAAGATCATCAGAATGTGATTATGACTGTTAATAGCACAACTCAAATTCCTGCTACCCTTTCTAAATGGGTGTTAAATAAATTAGCAAAGAAAAAAATAACAAATTGATTGGCCTATGAAATAATTGTTGAACGGTAGTAGTGGCGCAATTATGCCTCTAATTCTGAACTGATTTTCATACGAATCTAGCCATTCAAAAGGTCAAGACTTTGAAGTGTCAAAACCAATTATGTTTGTGATAGATATGGACACTGGTAACAAAGTCATAATTAAAATGCCCCCATCTTATGCATGATTCCATAGCATAATATGCACAGTTTTTTTCTTTCTACTGCCTTGTATAATGTATGTGTAATTTATGTACAGTTTAAGTTTAGTTGGCTGAGTCTATGTGCCTGCATTGTTGCTGCCAGCGAGATTACCATCGCACCTGGAAGTGGGGTAAGAGGAGGAGTAGAGCAAGGGACCAGAGGAAATGAGGGAGGGGAGTAAAGATGGAGCTAAACAGTAGGAGATACAAGAGAAAGAGGGGTGTGTGTTAAAGGGTGGAAAGATGAAATCTGAGCGAGGTCATTGGAGGGATGTGGTGCAGATGTTTGGTATCATGTTTGGAACAGACATTGTGTTAATCCTGGCTAAATTGGAGAGGCTAGGACTTCAAAATATGGTAAAAGCTTCAGGGCAGCTGGGAGATTTGGTCAATTTGGAATTGTTCGCTGCAGAACTGGGACAAGCTGCAGTGTGGTGCCAGTCTGTCTAGAGCCTAGATACAAGTCGCAAGAAAAGAATAAGAACATCTGCAGACCCTGTCAATTAGGTGCAAAATGCATAGAATGGATTGGATTGGATGGCTGCGAACCAGACATATACCTTGTAAATAGTTGTAAATAATGTTGCAGAGTTCTACTTTGCCGAGCGTTGATTGGATGAGGTGTTGAGCCTTGTCTGGGTTTCTTGCAGATCAGGGTAAATGTTTCTAAGTTGGCTTCCTTGGAAAGTCCTGTTTGAATACAATGTATTGAGCTGCTGTTTTATTGGGTTAGGGAAATGTCTGTTATGTGTGGGGTTAATCGATATCTGTAATTGGGTTATTAAGAAACCACCCACGTGTGGTTCGGCCCCTCGAGGTCCCTGGACATATAAAAATCCACTACCACGAGGTCCAGTGTCGATCTTCTGGGAGAGCGCTTGGGACTTTGTGACCTTCTGGAGTATCTCTGTCTGAGCGAGGCCTAGAGGGCTTGAAAAGGCAGATACGAGGATCAAACCCGCGGTGGGACAGGTACAGTAGTTGAACTGTAATGTGCATTTGTTAAGATAAAATGTAGTTGTTTCAAGTGCTTGATTCAGTGTTTTTACTGAAACTGGACTGGGGGGAAGCTTAGAAACGAGCAATTTACAATTGTTGCCCGAAAGGGCCTGTTCATGCGTTGCTCTGTTTGACATTTCTATGTTCCTTGATCTATGTCAAGGAGTTGAAGGGTGAGGAGTGGGAAACAAGGGTGAGGTAGTGATCGATGGGACATTGTGCCTCAGCCCACCCAAGTGAGTGCATTGTGCTGACACACCCTCATACACACATCTACCTGTATGTGCATGTTCAGCTCTGTGCAGCAGAGTATGGTCTCCAGCTGCAGGAATAAGGAAAGTTAAGACCCTTTAGTTTAGTTTGCTTTAGAGGTAGGTCCTTTGGTCCAACGAGTCCACGCCGACCAGCGATCACCACATACATTAACACTATCCTACACACACGAAGGACAATTTTAAAACTTACTGAAGTCAATTGACCTATAAGCCTGTACGTCTTTGTAGTGGGAGGCAAGTGGAGCACCCAGAAAAAACCCATGTGGTCACAGGGAGAACGTGCAAACTCCGTACAGACAGCACCCGCAGTTCAGGATCGAACTCGGGTCTCCGGTGCTGTAAGGCAGCAACTCTACCATTGCGCCACCGTGCCGCACTTCAGACTTGAGTCTGAGGAAGGGACCTGAAACGCTATTGAGGCAGTGTAGCGTAGGTTTACGAGGTTAATGATCAGCCATGATCATATTGAATGGTGGTGGGGGCTCGAAGGGCCGAATGGTCTACTCCTGTACCTATTTTCTATGTTTCTAGGTTTAATCCCCGGGATGGCAGGACTGTCATATGAGGAAAGATTGGAAAGACTGGGCTTGTATTCACTGGAATTTAGGAGGATGAGAGGGGATCTTATAGAAACATATAAAATTATAAAATGACTGGACAAGCTGGATGCAGGAAACATTTCCCCAATGTTGGGGGAGTCCAGAACCAGGGCCACAGTCTAAGAATAAAGGGGAGGCCATTTAAGACTGAGATGAGAAAAAACATATTAACCCAGAGAGCTGTGAATTTGTGGAATTCTCTGCCACAGAAGGCAGTAGACGCCAATTTACTGGAAGAATTAAAAAGAGAGTTAGATAGTGCTAGCGGAATCAAGGGATGTGGGTAGAAGGCAGGCACAGGTTACTGATTGTGGATGATCAGCTATGATCACAATGAATGGCGGTGCAGGCTCAAAGGGCCAAATGGCCTCCTCCTGGACTTTGTCCTCCTGGATTTTGCTGCCTTCCCCCACAGTGGGAACCTTTGTGGGGGGATGTTCTTATGTTGATTATTAAATTATTTAATGTTGTATCTTATCTTTATTCATGTGCTGCAATGGCAAGTCAAATTTCACTACACCAATTGGTGTATGTGACAATAAATGTCCTTTGTATCCTTGTACCCTATTTTCCATGTTTCTATGTCTCCAGAGATGTTGCCTGACTTGCACCAGCACTTTGGGTCCTTTATTTTGGTCTTCAGCTGTCTTGGACCCTTTTGCCACCAATCAAGACCTCGCTCTTTCAGGATTAGGCCATCCAGTCATTGAGTTTGCTCCACCATTAAAGTCATGGCTGGTCTCCCTTTCCCGCTCAATCCCATTCCCCTGCCTTCGCGCCGTAACATTTGACACCTCCACTAATCAAGAACGTGTCATCCACACTTAAAAAATATCCTGAGACTTGGCCTCCACAGTCGTCTGAATTCCTCAAATTCACCTTCCCCAGGCTCAGTAAATTCATCCTCAACACCTTTCCAAAGGTACGTCCTTTTGTTCTGAGGCTGTGCCCTCTGTTCCTGGATTCTCCCACTAGTGAAGATATTCTCTCCTGATCCACTCTATCCAGACCTTTCGGTACTCAGACTTCCATGGGAACCAAAAAGTTGCACAATCACCTGAAGACCAAGTGTAATAGAAAGCAGTGACCTAAAGAATAGCTTGTGGGTGGAAAGAAAGCAGGAGGCTTGGAAACTCATTGATAACCATCAATGGAATTGATTCTTCATGCTCTGTCAGGAAACTAAAGTGATAGTGTGGATTAATCAAGCCTCCAGACCCAGAGCTCATTGTTTACTGAACTAAGACTGACACCTTGAGAAAATGAAATAAAATTCCTTTGAGAATCCTTAAACTTAAAATCCGTAATTATCTAAAGAGACAGGAGACTTCTTGTCATGTGGGCTTTCACTCTATGCAAGGGACAGCCACTCGGATGTCAGTCGGACTACTATTATACAATTCATCTTGACTGGTTGTAAAGCGAAAATCATTTGCAATGACGGAAAACATAATTTCTTGGCATTTAATTGGTTTCTGACAGTCGTCGTAGGTCTCAATTTGTCAAAAATAATTTTAAAGGCATTAAAATTATGAAGCTGTGCCGTAGATCTTTAGGCAAGCACTGACACAACTTGGAAAACAGAAAGCTGTCAAGAAGTCAGTGAAAGCCTTTCCCTCATCTGGGTATGTTAACGGCCTGTCCCACTTGGCGATTTTTTTCGGCGACATATTAGTCTCTCCAAAAGAGTTTGAACATTTCAAAATCCAGCGGTGACAAAAAAATGTTGCGATACTTGAAAAAACACCGCGCGCCGTACATCATCATGCCGCGTCAACGCCGTATCTTGCCGAAAATTTTTCGTTGACCTGATACGTCAGTCAATAACGCCGGCAGTCGCTGTAAAAATCGCCAAGTGGGACAGGCCCTTAAATCTTTAAAAACAATGAATGTCGGTTCAGGTGCCACGGTGGTTACATCGTTCGATCCTGACTACAGGTGCTGTCTGTACGGAGTTTGTATGTTCTTCCCGTGACCATGTGGGTTTTCTCTGGGTGCTCTGGTTTCATCCCACACTCCAAACACTTGCAGGTTTGTAGCATAATTGGCTTTGATAAGTCGTAAAATTGTCCCTAGTGTGTGCTTAGGTTAGTATATGGGGTGATCGCTGGTCGGCACGGACTCGGTGGGCCGAAGGGCCTGTTTCCGCACTGTATCTCTGAAGTCTGAAGGTGAGATTGACAAATAATATGAAATTTGTAGGATAAAACTCAAAAACTGTTCATTCCCAGGTAAGTGACCTTTGACCTGCAGTTGGATCTGTGTTGGCCATGTGTTGGCCAGATTGCACTGGAATTTCCAGGCAAAAATGTGCTCCATTCGAACTGCTGGTAATTGACATTACTCTGCACCATCATCTCAGTGGAATCCTTGACATGCTTGACGGTATATATAGAAGGCAATCCTCTGGGATCTTGCATTAGTTGGACAGCAGAATAAACATGGCAGGCAGTGAATCACATATCTGATGTTGGCTCATCTTGCTACCGCTGACATGTTTAATCGAGACACTGGCCACATTACGTTTAGATTTCACATTCCCACCATACCACCACACTGAAGGGTATGTTACAGACCCAGTGTAGGATGTGCAACATAATATCAGACTTCAACCAAGCATTGGTTAGATACTTAAAATTGTAATTGTACCTGATGCGCTACTCGACACCGGGCATGGTATAATATTGCTGGGAGGCTGGTTTGCAGCCTTGGGAAAAGCAGATGAACATCTGAATTATTTATCCAGACATCTTGGCAAATGTTTGAGAAATAAATCAGAATGAGTGACTAATCACATTTTGACTCGTGAAAGGCTAGAGTTTCAACTGCCAAGAGTCAAGGGTCAAGGGTCAAGAGTCAAGAGTCAAGAGTCAAGACAGATAGAGAAAAATTAAATGATTACTTGCTGCAGCACAACAGGCTTGTAAAAACAGTACTCTATAGAAGGCAGTACTAAATAGTACCGTGAGTAATAATAGGATAGTGGTAGCCGGGAAGACTGTAGCTTGAAACAAATTCAATCTGCCCGAAAATAAATCTCTTTTAGTTTATATATTTTAGTTTATTGTCACGTGTACCGAGGGACAGTGAAAAGCTTTTGTTGCACGCTAAAGGCCCTGTCTCACGGTGCGAGTCCACCCAAGAGTGACCCCAAGTGAAAGAAAAAAAACAAACTCGTGGTTATGCACGAGATTCAAAGTTTATGGTCAAGTGTTTAACCGAGTTCCCACGGGCATGTTATTTATGCGATGTTCCAAGGTGCTCTCCCGAGTTACCAAGTTCCTCTCCCGTTACACTTGAGCCAACCGTGAATGAAGGTATGTTTTAATAAAGCAACAATGTTAAAGAAAACATCTCCATCCTGCGGCTTTGAGTTAAAGATAGAAATCCGCGCGGCTGCATCTATTTATATAACCTATAAAAGGGAAAATGCGCACCGTCCAGTGCCAGAGCAGTTATACTTATGATTTGTTTGAAACACACATCACGTAGTTAGAAGACCAGCTGGCGAAGGTTTGTTATATTTGGAGGGGCAAATGAAATATAATGATGATAGGTCTGAGGTGTTGCACTTTAGGAGCGCTGAAAAATTAGGACCTGTGCAATGAGTGGTAGCAACATTGGGAAAATCGTATCAACAAGGAACGTTGTTGTACAAGTGAAAACAAATTGCTTGAAGGCAACATCACAACTGGATAAAAGATAGACAGAACGTGCCGGAGTAACTCCGTGGGTCAGGCAGCATTTGTGGAGAAAAAGGGTGGGTGTCGTTTCGTTAGACGGGTCCGGATCCAAAACGTTTCTCCAGAAATACTGCCTGATCCATGGAGTTACTCGGGCACTTTGTGTCTATCTTTGGTATAAACCAGCATCTGCAGTTATTTGTTTCTACTTAGCACAGCTAGATGTGGTGGTTAGGAAGTGCGGGAACCAAATCAAGGAGGGAGTGCGGGAATCAGAAGCAGGTGAGTTTGACGGGAGCGTGGGAGCCGCACACAGCGAGTCGAAAAGTGTTTGGGAAGCTGAACCCAGCCTGAAAGAACGAGCACGGGTATTGGGTCCCAACAGGAATAGGTTAAAGGCTTGAAGAGAAGATGGAGACAGAGACACTCACATTCAACAAGGACAGTAATTCTGCTGTAACATGATTGTTGCTTTGCGAAGTAACGTAGTTTTTTTAATAGAAAATCATAGCAATGGGGAAAAGGTGTTTCACCCTCGCAGTAATCAAGTTATTTTCCTGTGGTGTTTTGAATAACTAAGTTTATTTATGTTACTGCAAGCTAAAATACTAAAGGTTGTGCGTTACATTGTTTAATAGAGTTTTGTTGTTCAAATATCAAAGGAAGCGATTGTTTGTCATTTTTTATGGTAGTGAAACCCATAGTTGGGCTCCAGTGATTGGGTTGATCATGAGATCATGGTGCCTCGTCACTGCTGCAAGGCTACATGGAAGCATTTTTGTCTGCTTGCTAATTTCCAAACTAACTGTAGTTCCCAACCTGAAGGGCCCGTTTCTGTGTAGTATGAAGCAATAATGAAAACAAAACAGTGCAGAAGAGCCAGGGTGTGTAGGAAGCACAGGCAGAACAGGGGCAGAGGGACAGGAGCAGACGCTGTATGTGTGGGGAACTAGTGGTACTTCCCCAACTCTACCCCCACTCTACATCTCTTCGTCTCATCATACAGACCAAACTCCCCACCATTGACTACAAGTGCATTTCATGCTGCTTCGGGAAAGCAGCCAACTGAACTAAAGACCTTTCCTACCAGGGCCATTCCTTCCTCTCCCCGCTCCCATCGGAAGAAGAAACAGAAGCTTAAAAGTGCGCATCAGTAGAATCAGGAATGCATTCTTTCCTCTGTTATCAGCCTTTTGAATGGTCCTTCCATAAATTGGGGGACCGTTCGATTCTCCTCAACCTCATTGTGGCCATTGGTCTTTGTCTCTGGAATTCAGCGCTAAAATATTGAGAACGACAAGATCTGCATTTTGTTTCTGTCCCGATCTATGTACTTGAATTTAGTTTATTTCTATTTATGTATAGTATTATCTGATTTGACTGGATAGCATGCAAAACATAACTTTACACATGAAAGTAATAAATCTAAACCTAATGTTGTTTGTATCGGGTAGTTGTGCATTGTGCATTGTCGTGGTGAGTTTGTCGGTAGCAAGCATCTTTCTGAAAGCAATGAATGCTGAGGGCAAACCTTAACAACCTGAATACGGACTTCCAGAAGGGTCTTGACAAAGTCACAATACGTGGTGTAAAGTGAATATTGAAAGCATGTACATGAGGTCAACAAAATATTAAACAATCTTGGTAAATGCTTGTGGGAAAGTGAATAGTGTGCCCCCCCCCCCCTCCTCCCGGATCACAGTCACAGTCATCGGTAGCCACAGTCACCCGTAACTAACCCACTACATCCAATATGCGACTTTTTATGATCATGGATGACAATCCATTTAACCTCAGTGTAAATTCAAATGAAGGTTCCTGCTCCCGCCTTCTGCTGTCACTTTCAATGCTGCTACTATTGGAGTCTGGCCTCGGGTAACTCCATTCCCACCTGGGGAATGAAAAGTTTCCATTGACGGTGCCACGGTAGACTCACGAATCAATAAGGTAAACGCACGGGCCACTACGTTATGACAACGAGTTTAAATGTTTCAATTTTTAACTTGAACATTACATTTGACTCGTGGAAAATATCAAACATGTTTGATTTTTTTCCCCGAGTTCACAAGTTTCACGGGTACCTACCGTTAGCACCACGAGTCGCTAAGTTGCTCGCGCGAATTCCGACATTTCCGCTACGTTGATTGTACGGGATTACCGCGAGTGAAAACTCGGGATACCTCGTGGGACAACTCGCACCGTGAGACAGGGGTTTAACCAGTCAGGAGAAAGACAGTACATGATTACAATCGAGCCATTTACAGTGTGTAGATACATGATAAGGGAATAACGTTTAGTGCAGGGTAAAGCCAATAAAGACCGATCAAGGAATATTCTCTCATGAGAAAATGCCTCTTGCCATCATGAGTGGTTCAGATTTCGATTGCATTGCCCGTTAGAATAGCGATGTTAAACAGTAGCCTTCGAAGAGGGTATCATAGATCATTTAAGGGAAATGGGGAAAGAAAATTGGAGTGGGACTAACTGCATTGTTCTTTGAGATCACCAGTTCAGAGATGATAGGTAGAGTTCCCATTTCCTCACAGAACCTGTCCGTGATGTGATGAAACCCTGGATGTTTCTGAGGTTTTGGGCCCCGAGAGAGTTTATCTGGCCGCAGTAACGTCACTGATCCAGCCGTCCATGGAACCATTTTTAAATCGTTGGACTATTTTGGTCAGAAGGTTAATACCCTTTCTTTACAGTACTACATCATCCTGAGCAGGACAGATGTCCATGGGAGTAAGAAGGACCAGGGGTCTTACCTCATACATCCATAGGGTCGGCTGTGGGAGGCGCCACCCGGGGGCATGAAAGTTGAAGATGGCCCAGCAAGGAGAGGGACGACAGTTCACGGGATGACCAGATGGAGGTGGAGCTGCAACAGGCCTTCATGACCCTCTCTCCCTCGTAACCCCATTCTCCTGCCTTTTCCCGTAACCTCTGACATTTATGACAATTATGTACTCATGCTAACATACGGCAAAGATCTTCTGATTGTATGCAAAAAGAATGGATTTCATTGTACCTTGGTACACGTGATAATAAAGGAACCATTGAACCGTTGAAACTAATGTCAAGACCCATCGAGACCTCTGTTCCTGACCATCGATGAATACCCACACCAATTCAGTAACAATTGTCATCATCTTGGAAATAAAAGTTGCAATTTTAGTTTATACTAGACTAAGTGGGACCCGTTGGGTCCCATGTTCACATGGGAGGCTGGTCCCCCGGTGCAATATTCCACCTCTCCACCAGTTCCAATATTAGTGGCCAGTGGGAGGAGGGGGGTGGGCATTCTGGAGCACTGGTATGGGTGTTGTGGGCTGAAGGGACTTGTCTCCAGAGGGCTAGTATGGACATTGTGGGCCAAATGGATTCTTGGGGTGGCAGCTCAGTCCCTCAAGCATGATGTGCTGGCAGCTCAATCACGGCTGGTGGCTGGCAGTTGACTCATGGCTATTCCTTGAAATTCCATTTCAGGCAGGGTGCAAGTCCACAAAATTCAAATCCATTTTCCTTCCATTTCAAACAGGGTGCAAGGCCACCAAATTCAAGTGCAGTTTCTTACCACTTCGAGCAGGGTGCAAGGCCACCAAATTCAAGTTCAGTTTCCAACTACTTCAGGCAGTTTGCAAGGCCACTGAATTCAAGTGCAATTTCATACCACTTCATGCTGGATCCAAGGCCACCAAATTCAAGTGCAGTTTCATACCACTTCAAGCAGGGTGCAAGGTCACCAAATTCAAGTGCAGTTTCATACCACTTCAAGCAGGGTGCAAGGTCACCAAATTCAAATGCAGTTTCATACCTTTTCATACAGGGTGCAAGGCCACCACATTCAAATGCAGTTAAATACCATTTCAAACAGGGTGAAACCACCACCATAAAACCACACAAAACACCACACTCACTCTTCAGCAGACATTCAGTGTGTTCAGTTGATTCACAGCTCAGACAGAATCATGACCTCTCCCTCCCCCATCATGCAGAGACTGAACCACACCCACACTTCTGGGTTTTATAATCGCTCCCCCTCCCACCGGGAAAGGTGTGGCCTTCATGACATGATTGACAGGAGAGAGATTCTCAACATGTTTAAAACACTAATAACACTTTTAGTTTTCATTGATGGGAAGAATCCTCTGCACCTGATGAGCGGAGAGGCACAATGTAAATCAATGTAAAATGCAAACAGGAAGTTGTTAAGTTTAGACAAACAACCATTTGCAGTGTTTTTTACTTCAACCCCAAACCCCCAAACAACCATTTGCAGTGCCTTTTACTTCAAACCAAACCCCCCAAACAACCATTTGCAGTGCTTTGTACTTCAACCCAAAACCCCCAAACCATCATTTGCAGTGTTTTTTACTTCAGCCCAAAACCCCCAAACAACCATGTGCAGTGTTTTTACTTTAAACCAACCATATTTTTATTTTCAAACCACATTAAGGGCACTCAAGGTCAGTAAAACCACATTTACAGTTTAGTAGACTTTCAGAAATCACGAAACAAAAAATCAGAAAGTGGTCAAGATCTTAGTTTTAGTAATATAGATATTTACACCATTTTTGTAGAATAGGTGCAAAGCTGCGTGTAATCTCTTTGAACTTGCAGGTTTAAGGGTAAATTTCATTGCACTTCATTATAGACTCTGCTTTTAGACGACGAGTTGATGGCTCACCAGTAGCTGATACATATCAGATTTCACATCCAAACTTCACTCCCATGCTCCTGTTGAGTGGGGCTATAGATGAAATACCCACCTTCCACAACCTCCTTCGTGACGTAAGTGCAGCCTAAGTTTGGCAAAATTGGGAAACAGCACACACTACATTTTTCCTGATGCCTGAATCACCTTTCTATCCAATTGAGGGTCTCAACCCGAAACGTCATCCATCCCTTCTCTTCAGAGATGCTGCCTGTCCTACTGAGTTCCACCAGCTTTGTGTGTCTATCTTTGATTTAAACCAGCATCTGCAATTCCTTCATACACATTTAGCCAGATTAGTTTAGTTTGATGGTAAATATAAAAACATTCACATCAATGCTGATGGCACTTTATGAAGGTAGGCACAAAATGCTGGAGTAACTTAGCGGATGAGGCAGCATTTCAGGAGAGAAAGAACGGATGACGTTTTGCGTCAAGACCCTTCTTCAAACTGATGTAAGGAGAGGGGGCGGGACTGAAGACGTGTCTCGACCCGAATCATCGCCCATTCCTTCTCTCCTGGGATGCCGCCACACCCACTGAGTTACTCCAATATTTTGTGTCTACCTTCGATTTAAACCAGCATCTGCAGTTCTTTCTTACACATTCTGGCACTTTATGAATGCAGCTAGGTGTAGTTCGATGGTCCAGACTGTCTATTTTTACCATTGACATTTCCAAGACTTGGACGTAAATGTCCATTGTTTTTGCTTTATGAAAAATATTTTGCAATGAGAAAAGGGAACATACTGTAATTTATTTGAGTGACAATGTTTTATAATGTGGCAACTGAAGCTGAAGCAGACGGAGCATAGGAAGGATACCTTCCTCACCATTGACATTTAAGCAGGGGCGGGTTATTGATTGGGGACGATCAGCCATGATTGCAATGAATGGCGGTGCTGGCTCGAAGGGCCGAATGGCCTCCTCCTGCACCTATTTTCTATGTTTCTAAGCACTGACCTGTGAATAGGCAGAAGAGTTTGGAGAGTTTTTCAATGATGATACGTCTAAGGGAATAGAAGTGCACATAATTCTTTGAACATACTTCCGCAGTGATCGCACATAAATTGTACAACAGCAGCTCCTACATCTGTGAACAGTGGGGATTTACAGACAAGACAAATTGTTGACGATAATGTCAAACTGCTGCTGAAGTGGTGTCACATTCTATTTGTCAAATGTTTCAGCTTTACGTTTGTTTCAACGGAACATTTCCTTTAGAATGGGCAACAAAATGGGGGGCACGGTGGTGCAGCGGTAGAGTTGCTGCCTTACAGCGCTTGCAGCACCAGAGACCCGGGTTCGATCCTTACTGCGGGCGCTGGCAATGCGGAGTTTGTATGTTTCCCCGTGACCTGCGTGGGTTTTCTCTGGGAGCTCCGGTTTCCTCCCACACTCCAAATACATTGAGGTTTACTGGTTACTTGGCTTGATATAATTGTAAATTGTCCCCAGTGTGTGCAGGATAGTATTAGTGTGCGGGGATTGCTGGTCGACGTGGAATCGGTGGGCCAAAGAGCCTGTTTCTGCACTGTATCCTTAAACCAAACTAAACTAAACTAAACTAAACTAAACTGAACAATAGTTAATGTCCCATATTGCCACATTGAATCTCTCATATGGGTCTAGTGGTATAAAATCTCTTTCAAGTTTCACAGCAAATGGGATATACCATTGTGCTGTCATGCAGGATCATTAGAATAACATATCATAGATGGCCTACATTAACCTGCCAGCAGTGAAGTTGAACGAAAACAAGGAAATACCTTCTGCTTGATTCTGGAAACTACAAACTATCACTAAATAGAGTTAACTAGACTAAGTGCGACCCGTTGAGTCCCATGTTCACACGGGAGGGCTGGTCCCCCAACGCAATATTCCCCCTCTCCACCAATTCCAATATTAGTGGCCAGTGGGGGGGCTTTCTGGAGCACTGGTATGGGTGTTGTGGGTTGAAGGGACTGGTCTCCAGAGGGCTAGTATGGACATTGTGGGCCAAATGGATTCTTGAGGTGGCAGCTCAGCCCCTCAAGCCTGATGTGCTGGCAGCTCACTCACGGCTGGTGGGCTAGCATTTTAACTCACGGCTATTCCTTGAAATTCCATTTCAAGCAGGGTGCAAGACCACCAAATTCAAGTGCAGTTTCATACCACTTCAAGCTGGATCTAAGGCCACCAAATTCAAGTGCAGTTTCATACCACTTTCAGCAGGGTGCAAGGCCACCAAATTCAGTGCAGTTTCATACCACTTCAAGCAGGGTGCAAGGCCACCAAATTCAAGTGCAGTTTCATACTACTTCAAGCAAATTCAAATGCAGTTTCATACCATTTCATGCAGGGTGCAAAGCCACCACATTCTAATGCAGTTTCATACCATTTTATGCAGGGTGCAACACCACCAAATTCAAATGCAGTTTCATACCATTTCGAGCAGGGTGAAACCACCATAAAACCACACAAAAAAACACACAAAACACCACACTATCAGTTCAGTAGACATTCAGTGTGTTCAGTTGATTCACAGCAGACAGAGTCATGACCTCCCCCTCCCCCATCACGCAGGGACTGAGCCACACCCATGCTTCATGGGTTTATAAACCCTCCCCCTCCCACCGGAAAAGATATGGCCTTCATGCACGATTGACAGGAGAGAGATTCTCAACATTTTGTAAACACTAATAACACTTTTATTTTTAATTCATGGGAAGAATCCTCTGCACCTGATGAGCGGAGGGGAACTGAGTAACATGGCCAAAAATCACAGCCATAAGTGGTAGCATTTTATCTAAAATCAATATAGTGCAAACAGGAAGTTGTCAAGTTTAGACAAACAACCATTTACACTGCCTTTTACTTCAACCGAAAACCCCCAAACAACCATTTGCAGTGCCTTTTACTTCAACACAAACACCCCAAACAACCATTTGCAGTTCCTTTTACTTCAACCCAAAACCCCCAAACAACCATTTGCAGTGCTTTTTACTGCAACCCAAAACCCCCAAACAACCATTTGCAGTGCTTTTTACTTCAACCCAAAACCCCCAAACAACCATTTGCAGTGGTTTTTACTTCAAACCAACCATATTTTCATTTTCAAACCACATTAAGGGCACTCAAGCTCAGTAAAACCACACTCGCAGCTTAGTAGACATGTGTTCAGTGTTATTCACAGCTCAGACTGAGAGACGTGAGACGTGACCCTCTCACTCCCCCATCTTGCAGAGACTGATTGAGGCACAACACTTCCGGTTTTTATGTCCCTCCCCCTCCCACCAGCAGGGGCAGCAGAGAGAATGTCAACATTTTTAAAACATTAATAACTCTTTTATGTTTCATTAATGGGAAAAATCCTCTGGTCCAGCTCAGTGGAAGGGGATTCTGAGCAAGGTGGCCAAAAATGACAATCGTAAGTATCGGCATTCTTTCAGAAATCACGAAACAGAAAGTCAGAAAGTGGTCAAGATCTTAGTTTTAGAAATATAGATTTGGATTTATGTCAAGAAAATCATATTTGCGCAAATTATAGGAGTTCTTTTAGTATGTATCCCGGAGAGTGGATGAGAGGAGCCAGTGGATGTGCTGTATTTAGATTTTCAGAAGGCTTTTGATCAGGTCCCACACAGGAAGTTAGTGAGCACGGTGAGACCGCATGACATTTTGGGGTGTTATACCAATGCAGGTTTGGAGTTGATTAACAGATAATAAACTAAATGTAGGGATTCTTCCCAAAAGGCCTCAAAGTGCTGGAGTATCTCAGCAGGTTAGGCAGCATCCCTGAAAAACACGGACAGGTCAAGACCTTTCTTCAGTCTGATTCTTAACGGGTTGGCTGGCTGTGATTAGCTAAGTACCCCAGGGGTCGATGCCTGCATCCTAGCTAAACACATTTTATATCAATGTTTTTGCAGGGAGGAACAAATTTCCAAGTTTGACAAGACAAAAAGTAAGTACTGATCATTTAAAGAAGGTTCAACGGGACATAACAAGGGAGGTGAGTGGGCAAAAGTACGGATAATATGAACAATGTGTGAGGTTATTCATTTCATGAAAAACACCCACAAAAAAACAATACTAGTTCTTAAGTCGCGAGAGATTACAAAATCCTATTGTTCAAAGAACACTATGTGTACTTGCAGACATAATTGAAAAATAGCATGCAAGTGCAATCGGCAATTAAAGTCAAGTCAAGTCAACGTTATTTGTCACACACACGTACAAGATGTGCAGTGAAATGAAAGTGGCAATGCCTGCGCGATTGTGCAAAACAACAGAACAACAGAACAGAGTAGAACACCACCAGTATTTACATTTTAGAAAAAAAAGACAAAACAAGAAATTGGTCCCTGGTGAGATCAAAGTTTACAGTCCTGATGGCCTGTGGGAAGAAACTCCATCTCATCCTCTCTGTTTTTGCAGTTTGACAGCGGAGGCGCTTGCCTGACCATAGAAACATAGAAACATAGAAATTAGGTGCAGAAGTAGGCCATTCGGCACTTCGAGCCTGCGCCGCCATTCAATATGATCATAGCTAATCATCCAACTCAGTATCCCGTACCTGCCTTCTCTCCATACCCTCTGATCCCCTTAGCCACAAGGGCTACATCTAACCCCCTCTGTCCATTGCTGGGGGAACAGTCCATTGCTGGGGTGGTGGGGGTCCTTCATGATCTTGCTGGCTCTGGATCTGTACCTCCTGATTTATAGGTCCTGCAGGGGGGCGAGTGTAGTTCCAATAGTGTGTTCGGCCGAACGCACTACTCTCTGTAGAGCCGTCCTGTCCTGGGCAAAGGTGTTCCCAAACCAGATCGAGATGTTACCAGACAAGATGCTTTCTACAGCCCCAGAGTAGAAGCACTGAAGGATCCTCAGAGAGACTCTGAATTTCCTCCGCTGCCTGAGGTGGTAAAGGCGCTGCCTTGCATTACTCGCCAGTGCGGCAGCGTGTGTTGTCCATGTCAGATCCTCTGTGATGTGGACTCCCAGGTATTTAAAGCAGCTCACCCTGTCCACAGTAGCCCCATTTATCCCCAGTGGCATGTACATCCTCGGTTGTTGAAGTCCACAATCAGATCCTTAGTTTTAGTGACATTCAAGAGGAGGCTGTTGTCCTGACACCAGGGTACCAGATCGGCCACCTGCTCCCGGTAGACCTTCTCATTGTTATCGGAGATCAGGCCCACCACCACAGTGTCATCAGCAAACTTGATGATGGAGTTGGAGCTGAACCTGGTCACACAGTCATGTGCGTACAGGGAGTACAGTAGGGGGCTGAGGACGCAATCCCGGGGGGATCCTGTGTTCAGAGTGAGGGGGTTGGAGATATGTCTCCCAATCTTGACCATCTGTGGCCTGGCGGTGAGAAAGTCCAGGACCCAGGCACACAGCCCCAGTTCCAGCAGCTCACCAGCAAGTCTGGTGGGCACTTTGGTGTTGAAAGCTGAACTGAAATTAGGAAAACAAATAGCAGGAAGATTTTAGTATATTAGTAACAATGTCTTACTGCAATTATAAGGGGCTTCGGTGAGAACGCACCAGGTTTCTGAACACTCCTTCCATAAGCTGGGGTACTGTTCGATTCACCTCCACCCCATTGTAGACATTGGACTTTGTCTATGGAACTGATGTGTTACAATACTGAGCACTATATTCTGTACTTTGTATTTTCCCCTTTGCTCTATCTTTGCACTTGAGTTTCACTTGATTGTATTCATGTCTGGTACATTTGATCAGCTTGGATAGCATGCCAAGCAAAGCGTTTCACTGTACCTCAGTACACGTGACAATAATAAGCATCAACCTGAAACCTAGGGCGGTGGGCGTACGGAATAAGCTGCCAGAGGAGAAGAAACAGTTGGGTAGGTACATGGATAGGACAAGTTTGGACCAAGCGCAGGCATGTGGGGCAAGTGTTGCTGGGACATGTTGGCCGGTGTGGACAAGTTGGGCCGAAGGGTCTGTTTCACGCTGTATCACTCTATGACTCTACAGCAACTAAACTCTGAACAAGGATCCCGAGCCAAAACATCACCTGCAGAGATGCTGCCTGACCCGCTGAGTCACGCCAGCACTTTGTGTCCTCCTTTGGGTACTATATACAATTTTGTCTTCTTTACCTAAAAAAGGACATGCTTGCAGTGAAGTACCACTATACTGGTTGCTGAGACAGTGAGCCTGTGAAATAAGGAGTGATTAAGTAGGGTGAGAGATACAGATAGAGATAGAGATTTTATCTGAAGAAGAGTTATGACCTGAAACAATGCCTATTCCTTTCCTCCAGAGATGCTGCCTGACCTGATGACTCCAGCATTTTGTGTCTATCTGCAGTATAAACCGGCATCTACAGTTCCTTCCTACTTATTAAATAGGATAAGACTTTATTCTCTAGGGTTTAGAACAAGGGTTCCCAACCTGGGGTAAATTTTCGCTACCCAGGGAGTAAATGTGTTGATTCTGGATTTGTACATATTTTTTCTCATTGACTGACTGTGTTTGGTTCTGGTATACCGGTATCTGTTCATCATTAGTTGTTCATAAATTAGTGAAATAACATTGTTATGTGCTATTAAAGTTGTCTGGGGTAAACGGGACGAAAAAGTTTGGGAACCCCTGGTTTAGTGGTATGATCGATGATTTTATATATATTATATTAGAGGATGGTTCCTTCAATTAAGAGCTATAATTGCAAAATATGGGCTGACACTTTTGGACTGAGTTGAGGAGAAATTACTCCACTCAGTGAGTCGTACTCTGGAGGGCTATGGAGGCACAGTTGTCGATCGCATTAAAAACGCAGATATCTGGAAAGAAAGGAAACAGAAGAAGGTGGGGATTGAGTACAAACCTGATGTGGTTGAGGATCACTTGGACTCCCTGCAGGAACCTGGTGGCTTGACATCCTGTCCAAGGGTCAACGGCCACTGTGGCTCCTGCGGGGAACGGAACAGGTATCGCAGGGCTGGTTGCTTTAATCTGAGCAGCACGCTTGTAGTGCCCTTGTACTGAGTCACCTGGCCATCTCCTCTCTGGCTTGTTCAAGAGACCAGGTAGAATACATCTGCTCCAATAGGTTCAAGAGACCAGGTAGAGTACATCTGCTCCAATTTCCTATGTTGTAAGAGAGACAATAGCAAGAATAGTCCTTTTGGAATCTTTCCCCCCTGAGGCAATCTTGTAGAAGTCAGGGGCTAACTTTATTTAATCTTTCTGTTCATAGGTTCATGTCATAAGCCTTTGAGAAAGCAGAATTAGGCCTTTTTTACCCATCAAGTCTGCTCTGCCATTCAATCATGGCTGATCTATCTCTCCCTCTCAACCCCATTCTTCTGCTTTCTCCCCATAACTCCTGACACCTGTACTAATCAAGAATCTTTCAATTTCCATTGACCTGGCCTCCACAGCCTTCTGCGGCAATGAATTCCACAGATGCACCACCCTCTGACTAAAGAAATTCCTCCTCATCTCCTTTCTAATGGAACGTCCTTTCTGAGGCTATGACCTCTGGTCCTAGACTCTCCCGCTAGTAGAAACATCCACTCCACATCCACTCTATCCAGGCCTTTCACTATTCAGTAAGTTTCAATAAGGGTCCCCTCTCACTCTTCTAAACTCCAGCGAGTACAGGCCCAGTGCCGTCAAACGCTCATCATATGTTAACAATCGTTCCTGATTAATCATGGAAAATAATCTTACTATTGGCATTTAAACAGACATATCTTCTAGTTGCACCTCACGTGTTGTCATCCTGCTATTTGCATAGTTCATCTAGTGGGCACAAATAGCTGGAGTAGCTCAGCGGGACAGGCAGAAGAAATGGGAGACGTTTCGGGTCGAGATCCTTCTTCAGACTGTTCATCTGTTGGGGGATGGTTGCACCATGAAAGCAGTCTCACAACGAGTACAAATCACCAGGAACACTTTCAACAGAAGAGCGAGATTCCCAAAGGGAAAGAGAGAGCTTTTAGAAATAGTGATAGGTACAAAGCAGAGGGGGGAAAGATCCATTGGCGTTTTTCTAAGCCTGAAATCAATCTGAAGAAGGGTCCCGACCGAAATGTCACCCATTCCTTCTCTCCAGAGTTGCTGTCTGCCCTGCTGAGTTACTCCAGCTTTTTATGTCTATCAGTGATTTTCTAAATTACTGGGAGCTTAGATACTTTGGTTCTGATATAATCGTGGATGGCTTCTTCAACGTTAGCCTCCAAAATTATTCTTCAGTCAAAACAAGAATCACATCATGTTAAATATGAGGCAGTAGGTTAAGGTGCAAAGGTCAATGGCCTTCATATTGGGGTTGTGTCTGTGTGTTATTTATCTAATAATGAAGCTGGGGCCGCATGATAAATGCTCCTGGCTGCTGCTGTGGAGAAAGGGTTTATAAACAAGTACACGCCATTAATCATGAAAACAGCTTTGTCAAAAGTAACAAGAGACCAGATACATCTTTATAATTACCTGAGACGCCCTTTGTCCTGCTTTTTTTAATGTGTGCTGCAAAACTCGTCAATTACTTTTGTTTGAATAATGCACAATCTGGTCTGAAAATATACATACATATTAACTTCCATCAAAACCTTATCCCGTTTCAAGAACCCCTCTATTGAATTGGTTTGAAATTTGAACTGAGCGTGCCCACATAAAATTGCACGGAGTCATTAAAGCACATGTATCAGTGCCTTGAACCAGTTTAACCAAGTTTGTTTCACTTTATTTGCGATTTAGATTAATTTTTTCTTTGTTTCCTGCATCCTACTTGATTTTGCCAGTTCATTCTTCTCCACCAGTGCACCAGATTGCTAGTGCCTGGGTTGTAAAGTAGACGTGTGTTTTCCTATGCACAGCCCAGTCTCAGGGGCAGATCAAATTGTCTGCTTTGGAAGCTCAGATACTCTGACGATACCCAAAGGCAGTTTCCAGTGATACTTCACAGATGAACACATAAATCACAACAAAGGCAGAAGCCTAACTGCAGACTTTAAGCCTTTCTTTTGTCTTTTTGCTTTCAAAGTATTTAAAACCCCTTTTCTCCAAGTGTGAATTCCAATCACTAGATTTAATTTATTTTTCTCATGCTTGGAGTCATAGAGTCATAGAGTGATACAGTGTGGAAACAGGCCCATTGGCCCAACTTGCCCACACCGCCCAACATGCCCCAGCTACTCTAGTCCCACATGCCATCATTTGGTCCATATGCCTTCAAACCTGTCCTATCCATGTCCCTGTCAAACTGCTTCTTAAATGTTAGGATAGTCCCTGCCTCAACTACCTCCGGTTGTTTGACGCAGGTTGTTCGATATGCCCACCACCCTTTGTGAACCACCCTGATGTTTGCTAACTAGTTTTCTAACTAGTTTTTCACTTGTACATGAAGTTGTTCACAGCGTTCTCTCTATACATGTCATACGCCTTTTCATGCATATGTGATAAACACAGTCGATCTGTATTTCAACTGGACAGCCAGGATGCCCTAATTTTACTTCGGAGTCACGTGAGTGACTACGTGAAGAACCACGTCCAGCCGCAGGTGCGTCATTATGTCAGACGCATTGGTGCAGTCGGCCGGTTGGAGCAGCAGAGCTCCTCCAAGCGGTAAGTTTAAAACACCTCGAGGTAAGTTTCAAACTTTTTCTTGTGCTCACTTTCTGTTTTAGCGGTAGGGTGTAGACCGTTAAAATGATGCAGAAAGTAAAGAAGGTGTCGGCAAGGCAATCTGCAGGAAAAAGGTTTGAGGACCGTGATAGTGTGGTTAGCAGATGCCCGCCTAGGTCACCAAGCCCGTTGCCAGCAATGGAGCTAGCGACACCGGACCAACTGTTTGTGAGCAGGGCACAAGGCTACTTCAGAGTCGGGCCTGGAGGTTTTACCTTCACAAGGAGAGACCGTTTGCTCACAGTTCTCCCAGGTCGAGGTCTTATTATAAAAGATGCTCGACAGGGACGCACTCCGTGAGGAGGAGTGGTGCCCACACCAGGCTAGTGGAGAGCCTGTGCTAGCAGCGCCCGCAATAGGGCTGCAAGAATACCCAACTTTTGAAGAGGAGGATATACCGGCTCAGCAATACACTGACGCCGAATCAGTGGCTGGGGATAGCCTCAAGGCAGTGGAACTTGAAGTCATTCTGAATATAGTGGATAAATTTGCAGTCCCCAGAGTCAGGGGAGCCGTTAGGGGAAGAATTGGCAGCAGCCATTCAATATATGCTCTCACATCAGCTTCAAGAATTGGCTATGGACGAGGCAGCTAAAAAATATGAAGCCCCAATTAATTGTGGTTTGCTAAAAGTACCATCTCATATGGACACAGTTGGGGGTTTCAGCAAGATCCCAAGAACTGAAATTTCAATAAGTACTGAAATTGCTTTCAGCAGGGCTTACGGCATTTGCTACTACTGTAGATAAGGGGCATATGACAGAAGCTCACCAGGATGCACTGGGACTCCTGTTGGTGCATATTTTGAGATCAACAACATAAGGAGAAGTGCTATACGCCCAGTCATAAACCCTAAACTGGCATCATTATGTAAGCCGACCAGCGCACAACCACCTAACCTTTTGTTTGGCGGGAATCTCGCCAAGCGAGTTAAAGAACTACATGAGGACGCAATAACTATGGGCCTCATTAAGCCAAGTGGCAAACTAGGAAAAGGGATTTCCTTGTCGGTGGGGTGCCATCACGGACGCCGGGGAAGGGATGAGCCACTCAGCTTTGCAAACTCGGAGCTGGCAGCCTGCCACAGGCATGACGGGAAGGATGACTTTCCCTACAAAGGGCCGGGGGCAACAAGGGCAGCCAGGACATATGCAGGTGAGAAATTTTGCTCCTAAGGAATATAAATCAAGTGAAATAGACGTTCAAACTGGGGGCAGATTACACTTGTTTCTCAAACAATGGCAGGAGATAACATCAGATGCATTTATACTGAGCAGTATAGAGAGGGTTAAAATTGAATTTTACTCTACTGTGTGTCCACCTAATCAGCATGTTCTAAGTTGGAAACTCATATTTTCAGAAGAAGGGAATGTGCACATACAAGCAGAGCTTAACACATTACACAAAAAAGGGGTTATTGAGAAGTCAGTTCGTCAAAACCGTCAGTTTGTGTCAAGTATTTCTCCTAGGTCTAAAAGGACTGGGGGATGTAGAATCATTCTGGACCTGACGAGCTTGAACTCCTTAGTACGCTATAGGCATTTCAAAATGGAAACTTTTTCTACGGCTTAACACCTGGTTTACAAAGGGTGTTATATGGCCAGCATAGATTTGAAGGATGCATATTACTCAGTGTCTATTCATTGTGTTGATAGGAGATATTTGAAATTTATCTGGATGAGTCAGTTGTGGCAATTCAAAGCATTGCCTAATGGGTTAACTTCAGCTCCTAGATTATTTACCAAATTGTTGAAACCTGTTCTAGGATTACTCCGAGCTCATGGCCATGTTGTAATGGCCTATTTATATGATATTTTAGTTATCAGGAAGACTAGGACTGCAGCTGAATCATCTGTTTCAATTGTTAAACTCGCTTTTGAACATTTAGGGTTCGTCATTCATCCAGATAAATCCAAATTATCACCAGTTCAAATAATTGATTATTTGGGCTTTACCATTAATTCGGATCACATGTTAGTGACTTTGTCCAGGGACAAACAGCAACAATTAATTGACGATTGTGTTAACCTCCTTAGTGATCAACGACCTTCAATTCGACAAGTAGCCAGTTTAATTGGTAAATTGGTGGCTGCTTTTCCAGCTGTGCAGTTTGGACCTCTGCATTATCAACAATTACAATGAACCAAAGAACAGGCACTGAGGACACATGCGGGTCATTTTGATAGGCCTATGCAATTGTCAGCAGAGGCAATTTCAGAAATTCAATGGTGGATCATCAATGTCTCAAAAGGTTCCAGGGGAGTTTTGGTTGAACCACCTTCCATAATCTTACAGAGACGGATGATAGTGCGTTAGGTTGGGGTGCTACAGATATGTCTTCCAGTTGTGGAGGCAGATGGAATACTGATGAGACATCCCTCCTTCAATTAAGAGGGATCAATTATTTAGAGCTTTTGGGAACCTGGTATGGGCTTAAAGCTTATTACTCTGCCTGGAGTGACTTGCATGTGCAGGTTCAGATTGACAACACTACAGCAGTGGCTATGTAAACCACATGGGTGGAGTCAAGTCACAGTCTTGTGATAGACTGGCTAATCAGATCTGGGGCTGGTGCATTGACAAAAACATCTGGCTTTCAGCAATATATTTACCAGGTAGATTCAACACAGTAGCTGACACTAGGTCATGACAATTCAAGGATAACATAGAGTGGATGTTAAATCAGGACATATTTAATCAAGTGGTTGCTCAGTATGGAATGTCAGATATTGACTTGTTTGCATCTAGACGAAACCAACAGTTGCCCAGATATGTTTCATGGGAACCAGATCCTGGTACAGCAGCGGTGGATGCATTCTCGCTGCATTGAGGTGGAATGTTTGTATATGCATTTCCCCCATTCTGTCTCATCAGTTGATGCTTACAAAAAATCAAACGGGACTCTGTTTCATGAGTATTGGTAATGCCAGATTGTTCCCTCTCGTATTGCAGATGGCTAGTCAGCCTCATATGATTATTACCAAACATAAAAATCTACTGGTGAACCCAGTAACTGGCGATCAACATCCTTTACATGATCGTATAGATCTGTTAATTTGCAGATTTTAAGGAGGCCATACCTGGGGAGTGGACTGTCTGATCATACCGTGGATGTTCTCACATCGGCCTGCAGGGATAGTACTCCGAAGCAGTACATCACCTCGATAAGGAAGTGGGAGGTATTCTGTCTACAGCAGAATATCTCATATCAAACTGCAGGCATCCCAGACGTGCTGGAGTTCTTGTCCACTCTTTACTTTGATCAAAAATTAAGCTATAGTGCGATTAATACAGCCAGAAGTGCTCTGTCTTCTTATTTACCAATGAGTTCAGAGTTGCATTCAGTAGGGACACATCCGTTAGTCTCTTGATTTATGAGGAGAGTTTTTAATTCTAATCTTCCTAAACCCAGGTATTCCGGTATTTGGAATGTGAGCGAAGTCCTTATGCTTCTTCGCCAGTGGACTCCTGTTGCAAGCCTATCTCTAGCCAAACTAACCATGAAGGTGGTCATGCTTATGGCGTTGGTATCAGCCCAACGTGTGCAAGCATTGCAGAAGTTACGGCTAGACAGAATGCAGGTATCGGCAGATGCCATTACTTTTTATGTTTATGATCTACTCAAACAGAGTAGAATAGGCATGACAGGATGTAAGATTGTTTTTTCAGCATACCCAACAGATGCTCGCCTGTGTGTAGTGTGATATTTGTCTCATTACATTGAGTCCTACAAGGAACAGAGTCTGCATTATTTATTAGCTACAAAAAAACACATAATAAGGTGTCGGTGCAAACAATTTCAAAGTGGCTAAAGCAGGTTCTGGGAAGTGCTGGGAATGATACTGATAAATTCAAATTTCATTCCACCAGGGCAGTCTCAACTTCCACGGCTAGGGCGATGGACGTGCCTATAGACCATATCATCACGGCCGCAAGATGGTCCAGTGAGCTGACCTTCCAGAAATTCTATCGTAAGCCGATTACAAGGCTAGGAGTGTTTGCTGAATCTATTTTGAGTTCTGTCATAGTTTCCCCCTGTGATAGAGGGGTTGCTATTGTTTCTTATGTAAATAAACCGTTAATTCATTTGACAATGTTATGATTGATGCATTATTGATTATTTAACGATTTGAGTCAATCAATGCAATGTGAACACCGGATTTGGGTCTGCGGCATGAAATCACAAAGCTTTGAACTCTTCACGGAATCACTCGCGTGACTCCAAAGTAAAATAGTAAGATTAAACAAGAACTTACCAGTTTGAAGTTTGATCTTTATTTTATGAGGAGTTACGATGAGGGATCACGTGCCCTCCACTCCCAACCCCCATAAATATCATCTGGTAGTTCTAGTCTCTGTTATCTTACTATTATACTTCAGTCATTATTACCTGTGATTTCACTCCGGTACTTTGAAGATTGACGCGCCTGCGGTTGGACGGGGTTCTTCACGTAATCCGTCATCGTAACTCCTCATAAAATAAAGATCAAACTTCAAACTGGTAAGTTCTCGTTTAATCTTACTTTTTTACTTCGGAGTCACGTGAGTGATTCCGTGAAGAGTTCAAAGCTTTGTGATTTCATGCCGCAGATTACAAATCTCGGCATCCCACTGCAGTGATTGACTCGAATGAGAAATTAATGCATTAGTAGTAACATTGCATTTAATGCAGTAATAAAGTTTATTTAAAAATATATAAACAAACAACAGTACCCCTCTATCCCAGGGCACTTTAAACAGAACTTAAAATAGCATTGGCAAACAGCCCTGGATCGGCAATCGGCTGATGATAGAAATTCTGAAACATCAGCTCATTTGTGACCCCTTGGTGAAGTAATGTTCACACATTTTCAATAACTAACTGCATAATCTTGTAGTGAGAGAACTTGTGTCAAGATCTTTTAACAACTTGATATCCGGGTTGAACCCAACAGTGTAGTTCCCTTATGTTGCAGCTGTAGTGTCTATATAACTGAATTATTGTCAAATACCATTTAAAATTAACTGGAAAATGTCAGTTATCTGTATAGTATTAAATGTAACATTAACATTTAACAAACAGTTCTGATCCCCTCAATAGGAATGTAGTGCTTTTTTGGGTGCGATCCCTGCACATTGCACCTTCATGTCTTGATGTGACAACCTGAGGCATAAGTCAATCCATTCAAAATGTGTAGGTCAATAATTGTTTTACTGTGCAAAGGCCAGTCTCCTGAACCACAGTTTGAAACAGCAAGTTCTTGTTTTTTGGAATAACCATATACCGTTGTGCCATAATGCCTGATGAAGCAGGCAACATGGACGCTTGGCCAGTCCGACAGTATGAACCCAAGCAAGGTCTTGCTGACTGTTTTAAGACCCGGCTAATGAGGCAAAAATGAGGAACACATAAAAGACCATTCCTCCTATTGAAGCGAGAATGTATTTCTCCACACTGTTGTGCCACATATTTTTGCAATCAGTGAATAAACATGCACCAACATGTCGATATTCGATGTAGTATTGAACCATACTTTCATCATACTTTGAGATCCAACACTTATTCTGTGTTATCATCAATCTGAACTGGATGATACACCAGTGGCAAAGGAGATTTAGGTACTTATTACAGGATATCTTTACTTGATTGCCATGTGACTAACATATGTCACCATCGTAGAGCAGCAACTTGAATTTGAGCATGTAGAATATGTATATTCGCTCAATAGCCCCTTACCCATGTGGTGCATCTAGTGTATATATTTAGTTGATACCAACAATTGAAGAATTGGTAACTCATGCAATCTCTATTGCCTCCAAGTAGGTGATGGTATTCGGAACTTCTCATCTTAGAGTCATAAGCATCAGTTTGTAATAACTGAATTCACCGACCACACTACTGTAGCGAGTTTCAAGTTCAAGTTCAATGAGTTATTGTCATGTTCAGTAATGCTGAATACTGTTACTTCATCATTGTGGCTGAGGTAGCTTCACCTGACAATAGCATAAGGTTGTTAACAATGGTCTAATTGCTACTACATGATATCAGTTCCTTGATTAGTTCGGCTGAAACACAGCTACTATATTGCCAATTACTCTTGATGAAAATAAAACTCAGTTTTGTAACAGATTGCTATAACTCCAATCTCTTGCCACAAGGCGGAGTCAAGGCTAATAATAATTAAAGGTAAATCCCAATGACCAACAAACAGTTTATTCCATACCGCAAAGCTTTACTGTTATAGTACAGTTATATTGTCTTTGATAACCTCTGTGATGGGATTTGTATAGCATGGATCTCTGATCCTTATGAATCTGTTGTTAGTCAGGAAAATACGTTTTCATATTCGGAAAGTTCATATGCTCGACACTCTCCATACTACATAATAACATGCCACTCCTGCCTTATTCCATGGGTGGATTGCCTGAGAACTTTTGCCCAATTTCCAAACCTTAATTTTTAAAAATAACCCTGGTCATAATCCAAACTTGCTTGAATGCTCCGACTGTGCCTCAACCAAATATTTTTACCTTTTGTGTATTGTACAAAACAAATGTAAATATTACAACTTGTGAACGGTACACTACCATATTTTGGAAGTGCTAGACCCATTTTGTTGAGTAGGATTGGTAAGGTGCATGGAATTTCTGAGCTATCATGCTGCCCACAGCTCCAGTGAACCGCTTACTGCTGATGAGCGCCTGGGGTGCATTCTGAAACGATGACTTTTGCCCTCCGTTGGCCTAATTGACTTGTCTGCCAGGCTTTCTTCCCCTGTTGAATAGGCCTACCTGAATAACAGATTCAGCGGCTGGCTCTCACATCCCCCTGTTGGCGCTGTTCACTGCCAGCACATATGTGCTTAAGTATGTTCTATTGACTTCTTTAGAGCCTGGAGTCAGTTAAATCTTGACCTTTTGCTCTTCCCTCCTCAGAGAGGGTGATTCGTAGGCAACCCTAACAGGCGCTGCCGCAGGCCGTAGGATACCAATGCTGATACGAACCCATTGGCCTTAACCCAAATAGAATATTCTGCTGGGACAGCAATTTTGTTGTCAGGAAAAAGGTACCTCTGACACGTGCCCTTCATCCCTTGGGGTATGCCCCACGGCCATACCCTGAGACTCAGTGTCAGCAGGATACTGACACGTCTTGGTCTCAGCCTCCAAGAGGGAGACCTCTGTAGCACTGTATGCAACAGTTACTGTATTTGGGATAGTTGTTTCAAACGCACTATCCAGCCCGGTGAGGAATTCATCCCCAAACTCCGTGGGCCTTGCTATCCAGCCCCGGTGAGGAATACATTCCCCGACTCCGTGGGCATAGCAGATTATGTGTGAACTTGAGCAACCCTGTCCGAGGCATTGTTGGCGCCGCCTTTCGTAAAGGCCGGCGCTTTTTTGACATGAAACAGCCCTGTAACAGGCGCTGCTGGCACGGCTCTCCCGTAGGCCGGCACTTCACACATGAAGCAGCCCTATCAGGCACTGCTGGCGTGGCCTGTCCCATAGGCCTGCACTATTACACATTAAGCAGTCCTATCCCAGGTGCTGCTTGTGCGACCTGTCCCATAGGCCCACGCTATTACAGTGTAAGCTCAGTAATCAACATTTTTAGTGTACAGTTTTACCTGTGAAGGGTTAAAACAATTCACAGCAACTTCTGCTAAACAACAAGGATTACATTGTCAGAGACATATAATAATAACTTTTTATGACTTTACTTTGCCTTTAGCTTTTAACTTTAATAAAAACACTATAACATACATATATTTAATTATAAGGAGAACCCTTTGTAGCCCGACTCACCTGAGTCCAAATAGGGCTGAATGAGTCCAATTTAATTCCTTGCCTGGGGACCAACGTCTGTGAGCCACTGACCACACTGTCAGTGACTCTGACGTTACTTCCTTGCTGTTCCAACGGCATCCCCGCAGGCGGGGAGCCGCTGACTACGCTCCTTATCTCATAACCCGATCTTTTGCCAGATATCCGCTTTTGCGGTCGGACTGGGTTTCCCCACTGTCCATAACCGGCATACTTGTCGGGCTGCGAAACTGGCAGGAAAACCTCTGTGAAAAGAGGCCCCTGCCTTAAAACCCTGGTAAGTAAAAAATGAACTTACCTTCTAGGTTTAACTTACCGCTGGCAGGAGCTCTGTCCTGCCAGTCTGGTGCTTGCACCAGTGCGGCTGACGTACTGATGCGCATGCGGCCTGGCGGGTCTTCTTCACGGAATCACTCATGTGACTCCGAAGTAAAATTAAGATCAAACTTCAAACTGGTAAGTTCACGTTTAATCTTACTATTTTACATACAACCATAAAATATAGGAATAGGCATTATCCAGTTGCTCTGCCATTCAATTATGTAATGGTTGATTTGATCCAGACTTCAACTTCACTTTCTTGCCCATTCCCCATAACTCTTAGCTATCCTATTGTGCAATAATAGGGCAGCATGGTGGCGCAGTGGTAGAGTTGCTACCTTATAGAGACCCTGGTTCGATCCTGACTATGGTTGCAGTCTCTACAGAGTTTGTATGTTCTCCCAGTGACCTGCGTGGGTCTTCTCGGGAGATCTGGTTTCCTCCCACACTCCAAAGACCTGCAGGTTTATAGGTTAATTGGCTTGGTATAATTGTAAATTGTCCCTAGTGTGTGTAGGATAATATTAGTGTGCGGGGAATAGCTGGTCGGCGTGGACTCAGTGGGTCGAAGGGCCCGTTTCCACTCTGTATCTCTAAGCTAACCAAACTAATGTACCAAACTCTGGCTTGAATATATTCAACATCTCAGTTCTACAACTGCCTGGATGGAGTATTATGTTCAGTTTTGATTACCCTGCTGTAAGAAAGACGGCATTAAGATGAAGAGAGTGCAGAGATTATTTATGAGAATGCTGCCTAGATTTCAAGACTGAGATATATGCACATGATGGGAAGACTAGGACTTTATTCCTTGGGAACCAAAGTGTGATCTTATAGAGGTGTATAAAATCCGGAGGGATTACAGATTATAGATTTTAGATATTAAATAGGGTGAATGCACTGAGTAATTTTTTTCTAGTGTTTGGTGGCAACATGGTTTTAAGGTGAGGGGGAAATGATTTAACGAGGACCTGCTGGCAATTTTTTCACACTGAGGAAGGTAGGTATATGGAATCAGATGCGTGTGTAATCAGTTTAGGCAGGTAAAATAACAACAGTTAAAATACATTTAGACAGGTATGTGGATAGGAAAAGTTCTGATGATATGTGGCAAATGTTGCTCAGCATATGCAGTCATATTCTTCAGCACGGATGAGTCAGATCGAAGGGCCAGTTTCCATGCCGTATGATTCTAATTCCAAAGAAGTAAAAATGCTCACCATCTCTACTGAAATGGGTAATGCCTCATTCTGACACCACGACCCTTATTTTTCGAAGGTAGACACAAAATGCTGGAGTAACTCAGCGGGACAGGCAACATCTCTGGAGAGAAGGAATGTTACAAAATTTTGAGATTTTAAAAATCAAGTCTGCAATTTATCCCATCAGATAAAGCATAAAAATAAGTTTAATTTGACACCTAATTCACTTTCATATCTTCAGTATTAAAAACGTTATGGCCATTTTCATACTCGGAAATTAGCATCTTGTTCCCTATTGCTTTTCCATTGACTTAACACAAAAGTTGTGATCGAGGACAGTCATAAGCCCATAACTTTCTTAAAAATTAAGAGAACTGAAATAAATTTGTAATTGTTATAGATTGAAGCATTCTGAAACAAATATGAAAGAATCTTACTTAGATGACCGGAAATTAAAGTATATAATTAGTTAGTTACCCAATTGTAGCTAATTACAAAATTAAATTACTAGATCTAAACATCTATCCATTTCTTAAGAAAATATTAACTTTTTTTTAAAGCCTAAGTGTCCAATTAACATTCACACAAGAATTCACAACATAACATGATTTTTAAATCTCATTGTCATGAATTTATAGACCAAATTGAAGGAATTTAGTGTTTAATGCCTGTAAATTAATGGCCATTTGAATCAGCTTGCGAGTGGGATTTTATGGAACGCGATGGATTGGAATGTTGCGGTTGCGATGAATTTAAACCCCATATCGGCAGGAAATATTCTGCCAGTTCGTATGGGGAATAAATCATGTTTCGCAACATGAAATTTTGATTAAGGTCATCTTAACAAGCAAGTTTATATGTAAAAATAAACGGCTTTCCTTTACCTGTCCCCTAGGTGAAATCCGTCCCCATTGTCGGCGTTCACGGCATTAGGAGCTAATTTTTATTTTACTCCAGCGCTGAAATAGTCGGGCGATTAAAAAAAAAGTCACATACCGACAGTCGGAACGAGTCTTCAGCAAAAGCTCGCACGGCGAGAAAATATAACTCCAGAAGGCAGGGGAAAACCGCATTTTAACCCCGTCCCGTCCCCCCCCCCCCCCCCCTCAAAGGCGCCAAAGCTGCGCACATGGCCAGTGACAGAACTGCAGCGCCGCTAAAGGTACGTTTTGTAACATGCCTAAGGAATGGGTGACGTTTCAGGCCAAGACACTTCTTCAGACTGGACATTCCAGACTGGTCAGCATTTTGTGTCTACCTTTGATTTAAACCAGCATCTGCAGTTCTTTCCTACACATTTTATCCCTTAGTTTTCGACTCCACATGAGGAGATGCATCCTGTTGAGATCTTGTCCCACAGTTTAAAAGGTACAAACCATGAAATTGGTCAAATGCATGTGAATGAAGCCACTCAACAGCAACAAATACATGTTTAAGTTTGAATCGGGTAAGGATGCACATTTGGTGCATATGTCTTTCAGATTCAAATTTGTAAAAATGGGAAGCCATGTTCAGGTTAAAAGAACAATTTCTAGTTAGAAGCACAATTCCCTATGCACTATTGTTAGGACTGAAATAATACTTTAAATTAGTTCAAGAATGCAAAATATCACAAACACAATACCAAATACCAGATTATCTGAATTATTGATAGGGAATCAGAATTGTGAGCTCGTAAATGCTTTTTCAAACACAGAAGCATTGGATTGTCTTAACATTTTTTAATATTGTTTATAGATATTAAAATATTTATAACATTTCAAAGCTTCATTTAATTCTAAGGTACAGAATTGCAACTCAACAATCATGTTCTAGCAGAGCAATAATTGCAAACTATTGAAATTATCTATAATTATTTTTTCCAATGCTTTTTAAAGAAGATGCAGCAATTTCCTCCTCCCTAGGAGCAACAGCAACAAAGGCTTGTGTGGCCCCAGGATCTGTTTCCATGTTGTAGAGTCTGCGTCATACTATCTAATAGAAATCCATTCAAAATGTAGCAGCTGCACATGAATGTGTGGGCAGCAGCTAATTTCATTTCGGAGTCACGTGAGTGACTTCGTGAAGAGCCCGCCGGCACGCATGCGCGACATATCGTCGCATCGCATTGCTGCCGACGGCTGGTCGGGAGCGCGGCTCCCGACCAGCCCTTCAGAGGGCCGACTCAGGTAAGGCTAAGCCCCCTAGAGTTGGTGTTCCTGTTGGGGGGGGGAGCAGTGTGTTCTCTCCCTACAGGAACGTGGATTTGGAGTCGCCGGCCACTTATCCCGGAGCCTTTCTCAGCGGCTCACCTGCGAGTCGGGCCGGGAAACAGGCGTGGGAGTCGGGGAGCCCTGTTGGTACAGGGCCCGACCCGCCGATACACCGGAGCTCCAGTGTGAGTTGGTGTCTTGTTGTGGCGGGTGTATATTATGTTCTCTCCCTGCAGGTACGTGGGGAAATAGACGTGGATGTCGGGGAGCCCTGTTGTTACCGGGCCCGACCCGCCGCTATGCAGGAGCTCCAGTGCCGATTCAAGGAGCAGGTGCTCCAGTGTTGATTTGAGGAGCAGGAGCTCCAGTGCTGGTTCAAGGAGCAGGAGCTCCAGTGCTGGATTAAGGAGCAGGAGCTCCAGTGCTGATTCGAGGAGCAGGAGCTCCAGTGCTGATTCAAGGAGCAGGAGCTCCAGTGCTGATTTAAGGAGCAGGAGCTCCAGTGCTGATTCGAGGAGCAGGAGCTCCAGTGCTGATTCAAGGAGCAGGAGCTCCAGTGCTGGTTCCAGGAGCAGGAGCTCCAGTGCTGATTCAAGGAGCAGGAGCTCCTGTGCTGATTCGAGGAGCAGCAGCTCCAATGCTGATTCCAGGAGCCGAGAACGGGGTGCCTCTCGAAAGGGTGGACCCTGCCACAAGTTCGCCATTGGCGACCACGGGGAAGGGGTCGTGCTGCGGCCCGACCCCCCTCCGCTAGCCCTTCGTTGAAGGGCAGGGGAGGAGCCCGTAAGCCTAAACCCGGTTCGGGCCAAGGCTCCACCAGCCGCCATGGTGCGGTCTGGTGCAACGGCGGGACCTGGGTCTGTGAGGTCTGCTACCCAACTCCCAAACCCCGCCGCTGGGACGGGGGGCTTGGGTACGGTCCCGCCTCGGTCGCCGAGTCCCCTGTCGATGGGGGGGACGAGACCGTGCGTCGGCAAGGTCCACGATGTGGACAGCCGGCAAGCCCGCGCGGGCGTCGCTCCATGCTTCTGCTGGAGTCGACCCCAAGCCGTCAGGGCCCTTTGTGGCAACGGTTTCCGCTCCCGTTAAAGGGAGACGGTTGAACACCTTTCCCGCACGGGAAATCGCGCGGTTTCGCTGCGGCGGCCGATAGCGACAACTGCCGGCACCGAGATCACTTCTCAGAGGTGCGGGCCGATGAAAGGAGCCCCGGCAATCTTTCTGAGCCGGAGGTCTCCGACCACCCCAGTGTTCAGGGTGAAGGGCGTATGGCCGCATGACGCGGCTACTGGAGAGGAGCCATCCAGCTCCAGTAGGCACAGGGAGGTTAACCGCCGTCAGCAGACACTAAGGCCAGCGAACTGCTCCTCCCTTCAACGAGCCCATGCGCCACGGTCGCCGAGTCCCCCATGGATGGGAGGACGAGACTATGCGTCGGCTAGGTCCATGATATGGGCAGCCGGCAAGCCCGCGCGGGCGTCGGATCTCCATGCTAAGTCAGGTGCCGATTTCCCATCGCATTTGCCCTCCGAGGCAGCGAGACCAAGCTCCGCCGAGGAGGCGTTTGAGTGTACCTCCCGCGCGGGAATCACTCAGCTTCGCTGCAGCGGCTACCGGCGACAACTTTCCGGCACCAGGTTCACCTCGATGAGGTGCGGGCCGATGGACGAAGCCCCAGCAGTTCAGCAGAACATGAGGACTTCGGCCACCCGAGTTTTTAGCTCAAGGGGCGTATTGGCCAGGATGGAGCGGATATTGGAGCCCCTCCTGCAGCAGAATCAAAAAATTTCGGGGAAGACTTCTCCAAGAGGGAAGGATATTCGGGGTCATTTTATTGAATTTATTCACGGGAACATTCCTCCATCCCAGCATATGCCTCAACGGAAGTTACGCTGTCTGCCGTTGAGCAGGCAGCAGGCACGGCTGAAATTTTTCGTTTGGAACAAAAAGGCGTGATAGAGAAAACTATTCACGAGCCCATTGAATTCGTCTCCAATATTTTTACTAGGCCAAAAAAGGATGGAGGTTGTCGGGTGATTATTGACTTGACCAGTTGAATACCTTTGTAACATATACACATTTCAAAATGGACGCCTTTTGAGACAGCCAAATCACTGCTTTCGCATGGTTGCTTTATGGCATGTATTAATTTGAAAGATGCATGCTATTCAGTGTCCATCCGGAAACATCACCGGAAATTTTTGAAATTTGTCTGGATGGATCAGCTCTGGCAATATCGGGCCTTACCAAATGGGCTTACTACCGCCCTAGGCTCTTTACTAAATTACTCAAACCTATTATGGCCAAATTACGTATACAACATCATATTGTAATGGCTTATTTAGATGATATTCTGATTATTGGCAACACTCTGGAAGCAGCTGAAAGCGCTGTTTCAGCAACTGTTACTATATTTCAGCAGCTGGGGTTTATAGTCCATCCAGAAAAATCGAAGTTTCACCCATCCCAGGTTATGGATTATTTGGGTTTCACGGTGGACTCTATTCAAATGAGGGCCACCATTCCATTTCACAAGGTGGAGGATGTCTCCCTTGCATGTCAGGATCTCACATCCGCCAGTATACCATCTATTCGGCATACAGCTAAGATGATTGGGAAAATCGTAGCTTTATTTCCGGCAGCCCGGTTTGGACCTTTGCATTATCAAAATCTGCAAAGGGCCAAGATTGCTGCGTTAAAAAAGAACGCTGGTCATTTTGACAGACCTATGGGGCTGCCTTCCGATGCTAAGGTTGAGCTACAATGGTGGGTGTCCAATATTGGCAAGGCATTCAAACCCATTGTTGTGCCCAATCCGGTGGTATATTTGCAAACTGACGCAAGCTCTCTAGGCTGGGGAGCTGCGGACAGCTCTTCTAGTTGTGGAGGCAGGTGGGATCCCCTTGAAGCTAGCATGTTGCTAATACAAGCGATTAACTATTTGGAGCTGCTTGCAGCATTTCACGGACTGCGGGCATATTGTGCTAATCTTAGTGGTACTCATGTCCGTCTCCAAATAGACAACACCACAGCGGTGGCATATTTAAACCATATGGGCGGTACCAGGTCAGTCTCTTGTGACAAATTGGCTAATACTATTTGGTGCTGGTGTATTGATTGAGATATTTGGATTTCAGCCACCTATTTGCCAGGTAGGCTTAATACTGTGGCAGACACCAGGTCACGCAAATTCAATGATAGTTTTGAGTGAATGCTGCATCCTCAAATATTTGCCCAAATTACAGCCAAATTTGGCCAACCGGATATCGACCTTTTTGCGTCCCGGTTGAACCATCAGGTACCGACATATGTTTCATGGGAACCAGACCCTGGGGCATTAGCGATTGATGCATTCTCGCTAGACTGGGGGAAGTGGTTTTTCTATGCATTCCCCCCGTTTTGCCTCATCAGTCGGGTATTACAAAAAATCAGGATGGATTCTGCCAGAGGCATTCTTGTCATACCCGACTGGCCTACACAGCCTTGGTATCCGGTGGTCTCTGACATGATTAGTCAACCTTGGGTCCCTCTAGAGGGTTGCCCACATTTGGTTTCTCACCCTGTCTCAGGGGAGTTACACCCCTGCCATGCCTATCTAAAATTACTGGCTTGCAGGTTCTGACCAGGCCATGGATGCAGTATGGCCTTACCACCCGGTCCATGAACACCATTGGAGCATCATGTCGAGAGTCAACCAGGCGGAGATATCTCTCCCACATCACCAAGTGGGAAGCCTACTGCAGTCGCTCTCACATCACCTATGATGATGTCTCCATAGCCGACGTCCTGGAATTCCTCGCGGGGTTGCACCATGATGAGCACTTGAGTTATAGTGCCATCAACAGCGCCAGGAGTGCGCTATCATTCTACCTCAACATCGAGGTAGGATCGAACAGGCTAGTGTCCAGGCTTATGCGGGGAATATTCAATCTGAATCCGCCTACACCACGCTACAACATCACCTGGGATGTCAGGGATGTACTTACCCTGCTCAGGTCGTGGTCACCCATGGAAGGATTACAGCTGGACCAACTCACTATGAAATTGGTGATGTTACTAGCGCTGACTTCAGCACAGCGGGTTCAGACGCTCCACAAACTACGTATTAACAGGATGACGTCGACCCCTGGAGAAGTAGTCTTTTTCATCGATGAGCTACTTAAGCAGCATAGACCTGGGTGCACAGGGCTGCAGCTGAAGTTCCCGGCATACCCTGCAGATGCTCGGCTATGTTTAGCCACTCACATCCGTTACTACATCAAGGTGACGAGGAGCATCAGAGGAATGGAGTTGTACCTGCTTGTCACTCACAAAAGACCTCACCATCGAGTGACAGTCCAGACGATATCCAGGTGGCTCCGGATAGTCCTGAATAAGGCAGGTATTGACACTAATGTGTTTACATCCCACTCCACCAGGGCTGCATCTACGTCGGCGGCAAGAGTCATGGAGGTACCCATGGACCATATCCTCGCCGCAGCAGGATGGGCGAATGAAGCTGTGTTCCAGCGATTCTATAATAAGCCTGTTGCTGCTCCCCTTCAGTTCGCAGAGGCCGCGCTGAACGCCGGGTGTGAACGTGGGGATGTCCCTGATTAAAAGGGCGTTATTTGTTGTGTTATTAACAAATCTTCTTTTTGTTTCAGTATAACCTCGTTTCGTCAACTTGTTTACTCCAATCCATCCTTGCTAGTGGTGTGTCCGCATGGACGTTGTCCAGGGCGTGTAATCACAGAAGCTTTGAAGTCTTCACGAAGTCACTCACGTGACTCCGAAATGAAATAGTAAGACTGAACGAGAACTTACCAAGTTTGAAGGTTGATCTTTATTTCATGAGGAGTTGCGGTGAGGGATTTCGTGCCCTCCGCTCCCAACCCTCGATCATCTTCAGCTGGTAATCAGAGTCTCTTTAAATCTTACTATGCCAAGTCATTTCTGTTGTTGTTTCTGTGATTCCACACCGCTGCTTTGAAGAATGTCGCGCATGCGTGCCGGCGGGCTCTTCACGAAATCCCTCACCGCAACTCCTCATGAAATAAAGATCAACCTTCAAACTTGGTAAGTTCTCGTTCAATCTTACTAATCTACGGGACTATTGCAAATAGAATGAACATTTCCATCCATCCACTATCCCTGAGACTTGAACCTAGACAGAATATGCAGTAAGTATTTGGGGCAGCACATTGGTGCAGCTGGGAAACAGTGCCAGAGACTTGGGTTCAATCCTGACCTCAGGCCCTGTCTGTGTGGTGTTTGCACGTTTTCTCTGTGACCGCATGGGTTTCTGCCAGGTGCTCAGGTTTCCTCCCATAACCCACAGATGTGCAGCTTTGTAGGTTAATTGTTCTCTGTAAATTGCCCTTGGCAATTGGTGGATGTAAAAGTGGGATAACATCAAACTAATGAGAATGGGTGATCAATAGTCAGCATGGACTTGGTTGGCCAAAGGGCCTGCTTCCATGATGCATTGCTAAACTCGAAAACTCCAAATATCCTCTTGTCCTCCAGGCCAGTGTAGCAAACTGACAAAGAGTGTACGATACTGTTCTTTCACACCACTGCTGAAATAGCACCTAAATGGAAATGGAGACAAGTATGCAGACACAGAAGTGACTCATTCTGACGCCATCCATTTGATATAGAAACTCTAGTCCTCTGCTCTGGACATTGGGTTCAGAATTCACCAGGTGTTTTTTTTTTAATTTTTTGTATGTGTTAAGTTTGTGTAAATGTTCTCAGGTTTGTTTTATGTGGGGGAGGGGGACGGGTCGGGGAATCTTTTTTTTCAGTTTCTTACCTTGCCGGAGAAGCAATTAATTTCCGGATCGCATTCTCCAATCGCTCTGCGGCCTACCATCGATGGAGCTGGAAGCCGCTTAGGACAGACCTTTGGCCCCACCGCGGGGCGTGGACTTACATCGGAGTAGATCCCTTGCTTGGGATCGCTCCAACCGCGGCCTGCGGTCTTTACATCGGGAGATCGCAGTTTCAGGAGGGGCCGTGGATGTCTGGAGCTCCAAGGTTCGACCAGCCCCGACGTGGGGTTCGATCGTCCGCCTGGGGGGAGCTGACATCCCCCCCGATGCAGGAGCGGATCGCCTCGACGCGGACGGCCAAAACGCCGCCTGCTACAGGAGTCAAGATCGTCCCGTCAACAGAGGGCTCGAGGCCCCCGACCACGGGAGAGCAAAGGGAAGAGATTGAACTTTTCTTCGCCTTCCATCACAGTGAGGAATGTGGAGGAGTCACTGTGGTGGATGTTTATATTAAAATGTGTTTTGTGTGTTCCGTTGCTTTTTATTTGTATGACTGACTTGGCAAATGAAATTCCTCGTATGTTGCAAAACATACTTGGCTAATAAAGTATTATTGTGATTGTGGTTGTGAAAATTGATAGCTTACCCTGACATCTGATAAACCACCACCCAATCACCTTGATTACTTTTTATCTCTTTTTGCTTCGTTGAATCCTTCTCCTAGCTAACAATGATTTATTCTTCATTTCACTTGATCGTCATCCCCTTTGTTGTCTCGTTCTCACACCTTACACTTCCTGGGATGTCAGGACTTTCATATGAGGAAAGATTGGATAGACTCGGCTTGTACTCGCTAGAATTTAGAAGATTGAGGGGGGATCTTATAGAAACTTACAAAATTCCTAAGGGGTTGGACAAGCTAGATGCTGGAAGATTGTTCCCGATGTTGGGGGAGTCCAGAACAAGGGGTCACAGTCTAAGGATAAGGTGGAATTCCTTTAGGACCGAGATGAGGAAAACATTCTTTACACAGAGAGTGGTGAGTCTGTGGAATTCTCTGCCACAGAAGGTAGTTGAGGCCAGTTCATTGGCTATATTTAAGAGGGCGTTAGATGTGGCACTTGTGGCTAAAGGGATCAGGGGGTATGGAGAGAAGGCAGGTACGGGATACTGAGTTGGATGATCAGCCATGATCACATTGAATGGCGGTGCAGGCTCGAAGGACCGAATGGCCTACTCCTGCACCTATTTTTCTATGTTTCTTATCTCTGTGTCTCCCTCTTCCCTGACTCTCGGTCTGAAGAAGGGTTTTGACCCAAAACGTCACCATTCCTTCCCTCCAGAGCTGCTGCCTGAGTTACTCCGGTATTTTGTGCCTGTCTTCGGTGTCAACCAGCATTTGCAGTTCCTTCCTACCCAAACACCCTCTCCGGCTCATTTCCTACCATCCAGCTGCCGTCATTTGTCCTTCCTAAATGAACACGCAAAATACCAAAGCACTTAAACAGACGACTTAATGCTGCTTTAAGATGATGCTGCTAGTTGGCGTTAATTTGAAAATTCCATTTGCCACCGTACTTTACCAGGCAGTTAGCATGGACGTGCCCTTCACAGTTCTTTAATTGGCGCCCAGAAATGACCCCAGCAATCAATGCTGTCAGTGCTAAGCAATTATGCAACAGAATAAGGGCTTGCTACGAGAAACCGGCAAGAACTGTGTGCTAAAAGACAATATGATCTGCTTCTAATAGCATTAACACAGACATAAAGCTGTGGAAATTAATATCAGTACAAATCTCTGACCTCTAGGACATTCCAACATGGAACACTATTCTATTATGGGAAATGTCATGTGCACTACTTTACTCATCTTTCCCAGTATGTGGACCTTGCGGTAATATTGTCAGATATCTGGGTGAGGGAAGTGTTTGCTTCTACAGTGACATTAGGCCAAATCAGGCAGGCTGATTACTCAGAATAAAGGATTTCACCATGCCACGAGGAGGTGTTAGAGGCAGTTTATGAGTTAAGGGCCTGTCCTACAAGCATGCAACTCTATGCGATGAACGCGATCAAACTAGAAGCGGGGGCCGCGCGGAGGTCGGGTGATCCCCTGTACAGGGCCGTTCCCACCAGCATGCGCCTGCATGCGGCAAGCGCAACCAAACCGGCAGTAGGGGCCGCGCGGAGGTCGGGTGAGTGGCGCAACGCGGTGCAAAGTGAGGCGAACTTGGAGCGAAGTCTAAGGTAAGTTTGCCAGGACAGAGAGGGGCACACAGAGAAGGGCACAGAGGCACACACACACAGAGGGCCACGTAGCCACACACAGAGAGGGCCACGGAGGCACAATGTCGGGGCGGTGCGTAAACGTCGAGGCGACTGCGAGCCGACAAGCCGTTGCCGCGCGGAAATTTTGGACATAGTCAGTTTTTCAGAGCCCCGCGCGGTGTCGGGACGAACTCGGGACGAACTCCGCACAATTCCGCATGGCTCCGGCGATCGAAGTGGGACCGGCCCCGCGACGCCGGACGGCTCAAGCGACCACGTTAGGTCGCGCTAATCGCATAGAGTTGCATGCTGGTGGGACAGGCCCTTTAGGTTCTGTTCTTCACGAGCTTGCACTAAGAAGGTCAATTCCCGGATTCGTCTGTTCGGGCCATCCCAAGGTCACGGGAGTATAGGGAGCAACGGCAGTGAAAGGTCACATGGAGCAACACCTATGCTAACGTGGGTGGGTCTAAACCTCAGCTGTTCCTGGATCGCGTTTGACGCAAAAAATGCTGGAAAGTATAAGTACAAAATTCCAGGTTTGTAACATGTATGACCCCAGAGCATAAATACCAAGGAAGCCTAATAAGAAGACAGGCCAATGCAGCGAAGGTAACTTGGAGGTCATGTTAGGAGAGGCAGTAGATAGATTTAGGAGGCGTTTAAGACTACAAGGCATAGCTAATTGGAATAAAGATGAACATAGAATGTTGTAAACAAGGCAAAGAGCAATGAAACTAATCATGATATGAGAAGGGTTCTTTGTGACAACCACATGCCAGACAAACAGGAGGATGTTTTTTTAATTAATTACGAGGAAAAGGAAAGTTGAAGGTTACTCTAAGTGAGAGAAGGCAAGGATGGATGATTACAAAAGCATGGATCACTGATGAATTATGTAATGTCCGCATGTAATCATTGAAACACAGAATATACCTTGAAACACCTTGGGTTCCCTTTGAGTATTTGCCAGGACGTACTGTTATGGCTTCGAATAAGCCTTCTTGTTTGAGAAACTCACCACAGCTCTATGCGATGCTCTTGTGCCTGCCCTGATCTGAGCTGTAATTAAGAGGGTAATGGGCCCCACATGCACGTGCAAACTCCACACAGACGGCACCCAAGGTCAGGATCGAACGTGGGTCTCAGGTGCCGTGAGGCTTCACTACAGGTTGCTGCAGTTCATCGCAGTGGCTCAGCACCCTCTCCTATAGCCTATTTATGAATGAATGGAGTCTAAAGAAAAAGTGTTGAGCCCTCCATCTTTCATCAAAGTGCTGAAGAATTCTTCAGACACAGATACCTTTTTAGATGCTTGAATCAGAATGAGAGGTTGTGAGAGGGTGGGGACACTTGCTGCACCTCGTAAAGATTGTGCTGCTGCCCTGTGCATTGCACTGAATGCCCAGGCAACCACCGTGCACCTGAGAAATGGCTGCAACCTGATGTACCTCCAGCGCCATGCTCTCCTTCACATCACAAAATAGCTTTACACAGTGCGATACTAAGATCATTAAGTCTGATCATGTAAAGGGAATTACATTTTACCAGGCACAAGTCAAAAATAAATAAATAAAACGTAAACTGTCAAGACCGTGCTTTTAGCAAACTGAGGAGACTGGGGAATGGCAGTTTAAGACATCTTTTATCCGCAGACAATATTTGATTGGATTGTCATGCAGACAGAACATGGTCTAAAAGCTTTTAAAATAATTACTTTTTTGAAGGATGTTCCTGATGTCAACTGACTGTGACTCACATGGTTGCTCTCTCATCGCTGATTCACAACGTCCCAGTACAGAGGCTCGAGCACAAAATGCAGGGTGACAGTCCAGCACGGCAATGGGTAGTGGGTGCTGTTTTTGATGGTGCTGTGGTCTTTTGTAAAAGGCATTAAACTCCAAACCTATGTAACGAGTGCTCTCGAGTGGATATGAAACCTTCCATCGGTTTATTTTGCAGAAACACAGTGTAGATTGTTACGGCACTCTGGTGAATATTTATCATTCTAAAACAGATTAGCAAAACATAAAGTGCTGGAGGAACTCAGCAGGTCAGGCAGCATCTCCGGAGGGACTGGATCGACAACATTTCGGGTCGGGACCCTTCGGCAGAGATGCTGCCTGACTTGCCGAGTTCCTACAGAACATGGTGTTTTGCTTAAGATTCCAGCATCTGCAGTTCCTTGTGTCTCCAATTTACCTGGTCATTATCTTCCCGGTAGAGTGGACATTTTCTGTGCAGAAACTGGACGCTTGGCTTGCTCTAATACAACAGTGCATGCAGTTCAATTCAGTTCTGTTCAGTTAAGTTTATTGTCACGTGTACCAAGGTACAGTGAAATGCTTGTATTGCATGCATCTGGTGGTCGAGGATGGACCAGGTGCAACGGGCAACAATGCACATGTCGGCAGACAACGGGGGTAAAAGTGTACCCAACATCGCCCTAACCCTGATGGCCACCTTCGTGTGTGGCTGCATCAGAAGGAGCGTAGAGCCAAGGCACATGGGCACCAAGTGTCACTACCTGCTGAGTTTCTACCTGTCCCCGGTGTTGCGAAGGATGGGCTTGGCGCAGATGCCACGCAATGTGCCAGTCAGCTGCACACTGCCGCCCCATCTATCACTCATGAATAGGTTCTTCTGGACCAACATCTTTGACCATAGGTCCATTGGGCAGTGGTCAGCATGGAATGTCTTGCAGGCACTGCAGGCAAAAGACTCCATGGATCCTGTGGCATGGTTCCCAGAGCAGACTGCCCAGCTTGTCTGGCAAAATGCTTCATCGCTAGAACTCACCAACATGCACCAAGACCTGGCTTGGCGGGCAGTGAGGGGAGCCCTCCCAATCAGATCCTTCCTGCACCGTCAAAACCTCATTACCAGCGCACGCTGCCCTCGGTTCGGCTGCTATGGGGAGGAGACGGTTGCCCACCTCTTCGCAGAGTGTGGATTTGCAAAGTGAGTCTGGAGAGGTTTGCGAGAGTCCCTGTCATGATTTATTCTGAACAGCTCCTTCACAGTGGACTCTGTGATTTACGGACTGTTCCCAGGGACGCATTCAGAGACTGACATCGAGTGCTGCTGAAAGCTCATCACCTCGGGGAAAGATGCTCTTTGGTCTGCCCAAGGTTAGTTGACCTCCCAGCGGAGCGAGATGTCCTTCGGTGAATGTTGCCGACTGGCCCGCTGCAGACTGCAGGATGTACGTGCTGAGGGACGCACTGAAGCTCGGTGCAGCCAACGCCAAGGCTCGGTTGCAGAGGACCACAGTCTAGGGTCCTTCCATTGCTGGACATGGAGGGCAGGGTGTCGTGGAGATGCCCATCAAAATAAGGGAAGGGATTCCACACCAGTGGAATAGTGTGCCTTAATAGGTTGATAAGGTTTGGTAACAGGCCCAATCTGTGACCCCCATCTGCATCAGTATAAAACATGGACATGTGTTCCAATTCTGCAGGAGCACAACTGCGACCTAATCTGACACTGAAACTTGGAGGGCTAAGTAGAATGCCTTTCTCTTATATGAGAGGTGTTAACAAAACATGGCCTGTCGCAAATTGGAGGAACAGCATGTCATATTTCGCTTGGGCAGCTTACAGCCCAGTGGTATAAATATAGATTTCTCTCACTTCAGGTAACTCCGGCAATCCCTCTCTCTCAATCCCTCCCTCACCCAAGTCACACTAGTTGACGGGATCTAGGGAGTGGGTAGGGCCGAAGATGTCATGGTTGGGTAGCTCCTAGGCCTGGCCAAGCTGGCCATCCGCCAGTCACGGTGCCGGGCGGAAGAGGGCTTTGCCCGAGCCAGATGCATGCTGGGTTATGTCCGCGCCTGGGTGGTGTTAGAGAGGGACATAGTTCTATAATAGTTCTTTAGTATATTGTAAGGATTGTAACAAAGTTGTTTGGAAATTTAGTGTCTGAATAATTTGGTAGTTTTGTAATATGGTGGTGGGTATTTCACCATGGTTTTGTTTTGTATCGTGATAGTAATTAAATAAATAATTTTTATGCAAAAAAAAAAGTTGCACTAGTTTCTCATTCTCACCCTACAAACAGCTTACGATGGCCTGTTTCCTTTATCATCATTTCTTTTTTGCATATTTTTCATTCATTGTTCTTTATCTCTCCACATTACGGTCTATATCTCTCATTTGACCTCATCCCTAACCAGTCTGAAGAAGGGTCACGACCCAAAATGACACCCATTCCTTCTCTCCAGAGATGCAGCCTGTCCCGCTGAGTTACTCCGGCTCTTCGTGTCTCTCTTCGGTTTAAACCAGCATCTGCAGTTCCTTCTTACATGAACCATTCTCTCCTCTGTTTTGGGCACATGTGACTTCATATAATGAAACTGAGGGTGGCACAGTGGCGCAGCTGGCAGAACTGCTGCTTCACAGCGCCAGAGACCCGGATTCGTCCTGACCTTGGTTGCTATCTATGTGGAATTTGCATGTTTTCCCTGTGACTGCGTGGGTTTCCTCCAGGTGCTCTGGTTTCCTCCCACATCTTAAGCATGTGTGAGTTTAATGGTGTGTAGGGAGTGCATGTGAAAATGGGATAACATAGAATAGTGTGAACAGCGGTTGGCGTGGACTCGGTGAGCGGAAGTGCCTGTTTCCATCCTGTATTTTTCTATCAATCAAATTGTAAAAAGATTCTTATAATCAGACTCAAGGAATCAACAGGCGTATTAGTAGATACTGGTAGCATAGGTGGTGAGAGCAGGCTCATCTTGGTTACTTGGTCCTCCAAAATATTCCAACTGGAATTTAAACTGGAGGTGGTGAAGGGAGGGGTTTAGCCAGAGAGGGTTATTGGGAAGAAAGTGCCACTTTAAATTTAGTTGCATCTGGCTGGGCAACCGTGGTTTGGTGGAGATTATTCCATGCTTTAATAGTGCATGGGAAGAACAAATTGCTGTGCACATCTGCCTTTGTGGCTGGGACCACAAATTGAGGTATTGGGGGGGTGTTCTGGGACACCAGAACCAATTGTTGAGTTTTCCTGAGGTGTCTTGGGCCTAACTCAATGAAACACCAACGACCACTTGATAGCCCAAATGATAAACCTGCATCTACAGGATTTGTTTTTTTTAAAGAGTTAGTTAATATGTAGGTAGCTTTTTTTTTGCATACGGAGTTATGTATGGTAAGTTGGTTTAGATTGTTAGATAATATGTTGGCTTTTAGCTTGCCATTCATAGTTGAGCGCTTATATGGTATCCTGGAGTTTTAGCACAAGTCCTTTGTGTTTTAATTGCAATTGCAGCAAAACTTGGAAAAGCCAAGTGCTTTGAAGAAAAATGAAGAATAGTCAAATTACAATACTAGAAGCTCATAGGAAACATTTGATAGCTTATAAATATATTAACGATTACATCTAATGGAGATATGGTTGTGAAAGAAGTGCAGGAATGGAAATAAAGCATTCGGCCCTCAAATCTGTTCAACATTTTAATCAAAACATGGCTGATTTGCACTTTACTTTCATTTACATTCTGTAACTCTTAAGATGCTCACTGCTCCAAGATCCATCAATCGTAGTTTTTACATTTTGGATTGACTGAGGCGCAAGAGCGCTTTGAAGGACAGTGCTCCAGATTCTCATTATCTTTTGTGCAGAGACATACTTCCTGGAATTGCCTCTGAGCAGTTTGCCTCCACACTTAAGGGCAGAGTCACTGACGAAAACCATAAGCCTTTCCTTCTCTCTTTTAAGCAGTTGAAACGTTTGCTTATTCTTAGAATTTTCTATTGTTATGTTAAAGGATTCAAATTGTTTCTACGATGCATTGGATTATTTTCTATTATGCTACCAGTTATTTAAAAAAATTCAATTTTATGAACCTTTAGTATCAAATGAGTCGATAATTACTTGCTTGTAACTCAATAAATTGGTTCCACATGAAAGAATGGAAGTCCATATCTTCGTCTGGAGATTTATAAATAATTCTGTTCTTCATAAATATTTTATGTGTTTAAATTACAGTTATGAAGCAAAGTGTTCCGTATGTTAAACACTGCAAATAAAAATGTATACAGGGAAAGGAAGAACACGAGGTAGGCAAGGGTGGGAAAGTACCTCTTCAACACATGACATCGAGGTCTTGTAACCTCTGAGAGTATTTAATCAATCAGATGTTTCCTGTCCATTGGATTCAGTTCATTGTTACCATCTTTTGTCCTCGAGTCAATCAACAATGGGATTCAGGGCAGTTTCCTGTACAACCACACTAAATTCTATTATTTTTCAAAAATAAACTTTATTCAATAAAATGTTTACGGGAAGTACAATACAATCAGTACAAGTCATTGTTTTAATAATTGTGTCATCAAGCCAGTACATTCTAGATACCATGTACCAACACCATGTTTGCTCCTACAGCAATACACCCATGAAGTGTTTGAGAGTGTGTTACCCAGGACCCAGCCTGACATTGTCCATTGATGACAGGACCTTAGACTGTGCTCCTACCCAGTAAAGGCTTTGCAGGGGCTGTGCCAAGCTTCAATGTGTCTCTCGTCATGTACACTTGCAGTCTGGAATGTGTAGGGAGGAACTGCAGATGCTGGTTTAAACCAAAGATACACACGGAATGCTGGGGTAACTGAGCGGGACAAGCAGCATCACTGGAGAGAAGGAATGGGTGACATTTTGGGTCAAGACCCTCCTTGAGTCTGAAGAAGGGTCTCGACCCGAAACATCACCCATTCCTTCTCTCCAGAGATGCTGCCTATATCGCTGAGTTACTCCAGCATTTTGTGTCTATCTACAGTCTACAATGTTCCAAATGACAAAATTCACTAATGTGTTTCTCCTTATATTGGAAGACCAAATGTTTTGGGCAGATCAAAGTGCTTTCTTAAATCCTATTGATTTCCATCTCAAATGGAGACAGACATCGTGAGGAAGAAAATAGTGAGCAAGGTGGCAGCTTTTTGGGTAACCATTAACGGCTTGACTGATGGGAGACAGGAGGAGCAGCTGATAGTGACTTGGGGGTGGTATCTATTTTCTCTGTGAAAAGGAAAAAATATGACATTAGGAAATAGACACAAAATGCTGGAGTAACTCAGCGGGACCGGCAGCATCTCACAAGACAAGGAATGGTAATGTTTTGGGTCGAGACCCTTCTTCAGACTGAGACTCTTGATGCTGCCTGTCCCGCTGAGCTACTCCAGCATTTTGTGTCTATCTTCAGTGTAAGCCAGCATCTGCAGTTCCTTCCTGGACATTAGGAAATACATGTATTGCCTTTTAAATGTATTTGTCAAGCTTTAGAAATGTACAATTGTTACTGGTAGAGTGACTTTATCTCACAAAGCAGGCACGTTTTCTATTCTTACTTGATTATAAAAGTATTTTACTTTGGTATTTCTTATCCCATTATTGTGTTAGAAAAGTCTCTTATCTGTTGAGTTTACTCAGAAGGTTATGCCATGCAAATTAATACTGTTCAATTTACCAAGTGCCTGTTTTTAGCACATATTAGTGTGAATGTTCAGAGTGCCTGTGTTACTCCATTGGTGAAGTGAATGCTGGCAATTAAGGCCAGTGCTAATAGAATCGACAAGACCATGCAGGTCTCTCATTGCAACATGAGCTTGAGGAAGATTCCTTCCGCGAGTCAATATGGCTAGATTGAATGAGTAAAATCTGCACGTTTATTGACTCTTCAATCCCCAACGCTTCCTCAAGAAGGTGGAGTCGATGGGCACGATTTCCATCACCCGTGGATCTTCACACCCACCTTAATTGAAGATGTCTCTTCCATTGTGGAAAATAAGTCAAGAGGACTTCCACCAGTCACCCAGCAATAAAACATTGACAGCTTCTCAAAGGTTCCTTTTCTTCCCAAACCGGCTCTTCAGCCTCTTGGGGAATCTTTGATTATTGATGCTTTAAATAAAAGCAGTGTAAGCCTATTCTAGGTGACAGCAATTTAGAAATACTGGCATAGCGGCTCATTCCAAAGTGGCACTTTGTCATTCAGCTCCTTGTTTTTCTTCCAAAAATCCTTTGTATCTTTTTTATGATCGCAGGCTGATCACACCCCCATTGCTCTCCCTATCACGAGATTAGGGGTTGGTTTGGAGAATGCAAACTGACAGTGCCTGGGGGTCTGCTGACATTGGGAAAGATTGCACACTATCACCTGGAGGAGACACGAGAGCTCAGGTAGAAAGGACACAAATGCTCCCATTGCCTGGGCTTTAGTAATGCACCGTTAGTGGTTCAGGACATGAGTTAACTGAGGAAGAACAGTGACAGCATGCGGTGGAGGCTGATGGGTGATCTTATATGGGCACAAGGTGCTGGAGTAACTCAGCGGGCCAGGCAGCATCTCTGGAGAGAAGAAATCTGTGACATTTCGGGACGAGACCCTCAGATCTTATAGAGGTGTATAAGACCATAAATAGGGTGAATGCACGGAGTATTTTACCCAAAGTAGTTTTAAGGTGAGAGGGGAAAGATTTAATGGGAACCTGAGGGGCAACTTTTTCACACAGAGCATGGTGGGATTATGGACCTAGCTGCCAGAAGAGGTAGTTGAGGTACTATAACAGCATTTAAAAGATGTTCCCAATCTTTCCCCATCTCAGAGCTTTACATTCTCTCACCAATATGCTTCTTTTTCAGGTCATAGAAACATAGAAAATAGGTGCAGGAGTAGGCCATTCGGCCCTTCGAGCCTGCACTGCCATTCAATATGATCATGGCTGATCATCCAATTCAGTATCCGTACCTGCCTTCTCTCCATACCCCCTGAACCCTTTAGCCACAAGGGTCACATCTAACTCCCTCTTAAATATAGCCAATGAACTGGCCTCAACTACCTTCTGTGGCAGAGAATAGTAAGATTAAACGAGAACTTACCAGTTCGAAGGTTGATCTTTATTTTATGAGGAGTTGCGATGAGGGATTTCGTGAAGACCCCGCCAACACGCATGCGCGGCATCCTTCAAAGCAGCGGTGTGGAATCACAGACTCGACGAAACATAAGGATATTAAGATTAAACTGCGAACTTACCAGCTGAACATAATGATCGAGGGTTGGGAGCGGAGGGCACGAAATCCCTCATCGCAACTCCTCATAAAATAAAGATCAACCTTCGAACTGGTAAGTTCTCGTTTAATCTTACTATTTTACTTCGGAGTCACGTGAGTGACTTCGTGAAGACTTCAAAGCTCTGTGATTACACGCCCTGGACAACGCCCATGCTACCACACTGCCGCAATCCTGATGGAGGAAGTTTGTTAAAGCAATCCAGACTGGACAATCTGAAAATAATTAACATTTATTAAACACAAATCATAAACAAAACCCCCTGACTGGGGACAAATGATATTAGGGAGCAGCCCTGAGTACTGCATCCGCATATGTTGCAGGTCCGGCCAATGGCTTATGGTAGAACCGTTGAAAGGTTGACTCACTGGCCCATCCTGCCGTAGCGAGGACGTGATCCATGGGCACCTCCATGGCCCTCGCTGTTGATGTGGATGCAGCCCTGCTGGAATGAGATTTAAACAAGTTAGTTTCAATACCCGCTGCATCCAACACTTCCCTGAGCCACCTGGAAATCGTCTGCACTGTCACCCGGCTATGTGGTTTTTTGTGGCTTATAAGCAGTCCTTGTTCCGAATTCCTGATCGACCGGGTCAACTCAATGTAGCAACGGAGGTGGGCGACTGTGCAGAGTGTGGCATCAGAGGGGTACGCCTGGAATTCCAACTGCAGCCCCAAAGATCCGGGTCGATGCTGCTTCAGCAGTTCTGCAACGTAAAACGTTATTTTCCCAGGGGTAGAGAGCATATTGTCAATGCGCAACTTTTGAAGCGCCTGTACCCGCTGAGCAGACGTGAGCGCCATCAACATGACCACCTTCAGGGTGAGCCGGTGAAGAGGTAACCCCGCCATGGGGGACCATGATCTTAACAGGGACAGGACCACTCCTGCATCCCAGACAACGTTATATCTGGGCCGTGGAGGGTTTGTGTTAAATACACCCCTCATAAACTTCGACACCAGATTGTTGGTCCCCACTCCTACCGGAAGGTACGAGGACAGCGCACTCCTGGCGCTATTGATGGTACGATAGCTGAGCCCTTCATCATAGTGGAGGCCCGCCAGGAATTCCAGGACGTCAGGTATTGTGGCAGAATGATAGGCAACACTCTTCCTTAAACAGAACAGTTCCCATTTCCTGATCTGGGTCAGGTACTGCCACCTTGTAGATGCTCTGCACGATGCAGCGATTAAATCCATGGCCCTCGGTGAGATCCCCGTGTTCAGCAAAGGCCTTTTCAGAACCTGCAGACCAACAGGTTTAAATAGGCGTGGCACGGATGCGGCTCGCCAGTGACGGGATTAGTAACCAATTGTGGGTTGTTCCCAATTCGCACCCACGGGTGCTTCAGCATCTGGGAGACCACCGGGTACCATAGTTGTGTCGGCCAGTCGGGTATTACCAGAATGCCTGATGCAGAGTCTAATTTAATCTTCTGTAATACCCGGCTGATGAGGCAGAATGGGGGAAATGCGTAGCAATACCATTTCCCCCAGTGGAGCGAAAAAGCATCCAAAGCCACTGCCCCAGGATCTGGTTCCCACGATACATATGTTGGTATCTGATGGTTCAGTCTAGACGCAAATAGGTCAATATCTGGCATACTGAATTTTGTCACAATTTCAGCAAACACAAGGGGATTCAGCATCCACTCAATGTTATCATTAAAAACTCGTGACCTGGTGTCTGCCACCGTATTGAGTATCCCCGGAAGGTACGTTGCTGATATCCAAATACCCCTTTTGATGCACCAGAGCCAAATTGTATTTGCCAAATCATTACAAGATACTGACCTGATACCACCCATATGATTTATATAGGCTACCACCGTGGTGTTATCGATTTGAAGGCGGACATGTGCATGACGCAAATTACTGCAATATGCCCGTAGTCCATGAAAGACCCCCAGCATTTCCAAATAATTAATGCCTTGCACTTGGAGAAGCGTGAACTGATGAGCGTCCCATCTGCCACCACAGCTGGTTACAGTGTCAGTTGCCCCCCAGCCTTGTGCACTCGCATCAGTTTGCAACAGAACCGTGGGATTCGGGAGAATGATGGGTTTGGAACTTACTCCAATATTATGAACCCACCATTCCAGCTCAGTTTGCTCCCCTATGCCTAAGCGCATAGGTCTGTCAAAATGTCCGGTATTCAATTTTAACGCCAGAATTTTACTTTTTTGTAAGTATTGGGTATGCAACGGACCATAATTTACGGCCGGGAACGTGGCAACCAGCTTGCCAATTACCTTAGCAACCTGCCGAATGGTTGGCCTGTTGTTGTCAAGTAAACTGATGCATGCTTGTTGAACGTCCACCACTTTGTCAACTGGGACGGTGATTTTCATCTGGTTAGTGTCTATAGTGAACCCCAAATAGTCCATGACCTGCGAAGGGTTGAACTTGGATTTGTCTGGATGGATTACAAACCCCATTCTTTGAAACAAAGATATAGCGTCCGAGACTGCCAACTGGGCGTGCTCTAGGGTTTTCCCTGCTATGAAAATGTCATCTAAATATGCCATTATAATATGGTTTTGTTTCCTGAGATGTGCCAATAAAGGTTTGACAATTTTAGTAAATAGTCTCGGCGCTGTTGTAATCCCATTAGGCAAAGCCATATATTGCCATAATTGACCTTCCCAGACAAATTTCAAGAACCTTCGATGTTGTTTAGCAATAGGGACTGTATAGTACGCATCCTTCAGGTCAATGCAAGCCATAAAGTACCCATGACTAACCAACTGTTTGGCCGTCTCAAACGTCTCCATCTTAAAATGGGTATATTGTACGAAAGCATTCAACTGGGTTAAATCGATGATAATCCGACAGCCTCCATCCTTCTTGACCCTAGTAAAGATGTTGGAAACAAACTCCAATGGCTCGTGCGTCGTTTTTTGTATCACCCCTTTCTTTTCTAATCGTAGTATTTCAACATGAGCCCGCTCCTTCTCTGACTGAGAGAGTGCAAATCTGCGACTAGGCTCATGTTGCGAAGGGGGATCTCTGCCATTAATAAACTCTATCTCATAACCCTGAATGCTTTGTAAAATAAAAGGATCCGTAGTTAGGGTATCCCAAGCAGACCGGAAACCCCGAAGCCGTCCCCCCACCGGTGAGGTTACTAATGCTACGTTGTGGACGGAACCAAGCCCCCTTACCTCCAAGGTTAGCGCCGGGGTCTGGACTGTGGTGTCTTTGCTCCCCGTGTGGCGCGGCCCTGTTGACGCATCTTCCAAGCTGGCTTGGGCTGGCCTTGGAATAAAAAAGGCCTCTGCTGTTGGGCCCCCGCCGAGGAATATGTTTGTGAATATGTTCTGGGGCCTTGGTCCACCGATGTGTGGGGCCTGAACGAGGACCGTGGCTGCTGCCTAGTGTAAATGGGAGTTTTGGATGAATAAGACTGTCTCATCATCCCCACAGTCTTGGCTTCCTCGTCCAGTTCCTTCACGCGTTTAGGCAGGTCTTCCCCAAACAGCTGCCTTGGTGGTGGTGGTGCGGTGGAGGTGCTGCATAATCCCGCAAATTTGGGATTCAAATTTGGCCGGATGGAGCTCTTCCTAAAACAGTTTATCTCAAACTGTGTGGTGCACAGAAGCGCTAGCGCATCCTGCTGCTCCTCGGACACATTCGTGGCATCCAGCGACCAAGCAAAAGCCGTGATACCTGCTGTCAGCAGCTTTAAGATTTTCTGGAGCTTGCCCTCCTTGACCCTTGTGTTGGCCGACATGTTCCCCCATATTGCTGCATTCACTTTTGGTACGTTGAGGGAGTTGCAGTTTGCTGGTGCCTTATACTTCCCCACTGTATCCGAGAGCACGGTATCCTGGAGCTGGTGCGTAGTCAGGAAATCGATTGATGCCGCTATTTTGGGATGTAGTGGTCCTCCTGCCGCCGCAGGTGACCCAAATTTCGACACCGCCTCCAACATTTCCTGTGGGTTCTGCACCTCTTCTCCCTCCTCAGGCTCACCCATACTTCCTTGCTGGCTCTCGAGCGACGGGGAGATGGAAGGTGGCGGCTGCATGTAGCTCCCAGACCTCTGGGATTCCCGTTCCTGACGCTCCAGGTCCCGTTGATAGAGCACCTCCACCATATGCTCCAACCGGCCGATACGACCGTCACCGCTGTACGCGGGCCACTGGTCGTCTTCCCCAGCCTCTCCAGAGGAACCGGGGCTTCCAGCAGTTGTCAACACCCCCACGGAATGTACTGCCGGGAAGTCGCCAGCTCCCACTCCAGCGGGGCTGTGCGACTGCCACACGGACACACCGCTGGTCCGCCGTCGTTTGGACAGCAGCGGCCCCTCTGTCTGATGGGAGGGAAGAGGGCTAGAGTCAGTACTTGCACCAGAAACTGGACTCTCTGATGTCCGTGCGGGCTTACCACCACAGCGTTCCACATATAAACGGGACTGTGGCGGCGCATGGTCTGCTCTACCCGCCTCAGCAGGGGCGCCGGACCGTACTTTGCTGCCACCGGCCCGCACTACGGCAGCCTGTTCCAGTGGTGTGCCGGTACATCCTGCCCCCACAGGGATCCTCGGCACGCCAGCATTGCCACTGGTCTGCTTCCTTGCAGGTTTCCCCAGTGGCTTGTCCCTGCCTGCCGTACCGACAAGGCTGGACTTTAGCGAGGCTTCCGCCCTGTTCTGCCCGCGAGGGACCTTTAAAGGGGGGGATGCACTCGCGGACACGCTTGCTCCAAGAGCCCCACGTGCCTTACCTCCAGCCCTGGTCTTGGGCACTGGAGTTCTGGAGTCAGGGTCTCCCAGCCCCTGCTCCTGCGCGGACACCCTCTTCTTAGTCAGAGGGGTTGTGCCGGGTGTGGTCAGCTGCTCAGAGCTCCCCGACTGCCGCGACTTCTTCCTCGGTGGTGTCTCAGCTGCTCCCGATGTAGCGGGCAGCTCCGAGGACTTTACTCGCTGAACGCGACTCCCACTCCTTCCTCCTTCCATGGTTCTGAAAAACAACACAGACCACACAAAACGGCAAACCAGCTTAAGGTTAACTTACCTGCAGCTGCTTACCTTTTTGAAGGAGCCGGTTGAGGGAGCGCACTCCCCCCCCCAGCTGCCGTGAGCAAATGCGCGCGACGATAAGCCGCGCATGCGTGTTGGCGGGGTCTTCACGAAGTCACTCACGTGACTCCGAAGTAAAATTCCAGAGACTCTCCACTCTCTGTGTGAAAATGTTTTCTTCATCTCGGTCCTAAAGGAATTTCCCCCTATCCTTAAACTGTGACCCCTTGTTCTGGACCTCCCCAACATCGGGAACAATCTTCCTGCATCTAGCCTGTCCAACCCCTTAAGAATTTTGTAAGTTTCTATAAGATCCCCCCTCAATCTTCTAAATTCTAGCAAGTACAAGCCGAGTCTATCCAGTCATTCCTCATATGAAAGTCCTGACGTTCCAGGAATCAGTCTGGTGAACCTTCTCTGTACCTCCTCTATGGCAAGAAAGTCTTTCCTCAGATTTGGAGACCAAAACTGTACACAATATGTAAGGGGAGTTCCCACTGCCACGGGTACCGTGTATTCCCGTGCTATCTGCTCCTTGGTTGGATAATCAACGACTAAACAGTCTCCCCCTCCTGGTTTGCCAGGTGAGGAGGGGGCTGTGGACCCCCAGCAGGACCAAAAACAAGGTCTGTCACAGGGCAGATGAGCTTCTAGCGAGCCAACGGCCATCCACACTTCAGTAGAAGTTGCGTTCACTGTCATACATAGCATTGTAAGGAATGATGATAAAGCACACACACCAAAATCCTATACTTCCAGCGAGGAAGCCCGCAGGAACTGGAGGTCAGAGATGTGTGGTGCGTCCGTCACCATTCCCGCTAATGTTTTCAATGATGATGAATTAATTAATATGTTTTCCCAAAAATCAAATTTCTCACATTATATTTGGCAAATATTTGCCCACACACAGACCTTTTTAGACTTATTGTCCTCTTCAAAACTTACTTTCATTTGAAAATATAGCAACTCTCCCTTTAATGCCCTCATGCAAGTAACTTCCATAAGTAGCAAAGAGCTGAGGCACTGGCTCTGATCCTTATGGAGTGTTACATTAACTAACCAAAGGTAAAATAAAATACTCGTGTCCTCTTTCTGTTGATCAGCCCACCTTCTATTCATGTGTAGGAAGGAACTATCCATGGCAGTGTGTTACTTCCCACATCACTGATAGTCTTTGATGCAGCATCTTCTCAAATGCCTTCTGAAAAACTCTGTGTGGTATATCCTCTGTTTTTTCTTGATCCACAATGTACGTTAATATTTCAAAGAACTCTAATAGTTTAATTTACTTTAGTATAGTTTTGAGATGCAGCATGGAAATCGGCCCTTTGGTCCACTGAGTCCACACTGACCAGCGATTCCCATACACTAACACTGTTCTACACACTCGGAACAATTTACAATTTTTACCAAATTAACCTACAAACCTGTATGTCTTTGGAGTGCGGAAAGAAACCGGAACACCTGGGGAAAACCCACGGGTCACTGAATCCGAGCTGACTATCGATCACCCGTACACTAGTTTTATCCCTAGGGGCACCCAAGGAACAATTTACAGAAGCCAATTAACCTACAAAGCTTCACGTCTTTGGAATGTGGGAGTAAAACTGGAGCACTCGGAAAAAACCCATGCGGTTACAGGGAGAACCTACACACAGCACCCATAGTCAGGATCGAACCCTGGTCTCTGGCGCTGTAAGTCAGCAACTCAGTCAGTATCGCTGAGCCACCATGTTTAACTTTAGTTAAACTTGATTTCCCTTCTATAAAACTACGTTGGCTTTCCCTGATTACTTCAAATTTTATCTCAAAGTGCCCTGTAACGTTTGCACCATGACAGATGTCAAGCTAATTAACCTGTTAGTCTCCATTTCCTTTTGCATAACGTGATTACATTTGCTATTTTCCATTCCACTTAAATCTTCACGGGGAGTTTTGGAATATTAAAACCAAAGTCTCAACCCATTTCACTGTAGGCACAAGGAACTGCAGATGCTGGTATATAAGAAATGACAACAAATGCCGGGTAACACAGCAGGTCTGGTAGCATCTCTGGAGGACATAGGTAGGCCATTCCTTAAGGTAATGTTCATCATTATCTGAGTGGAAGGTTGCTGGTGACAGCTATATCCTGGAGAATAAATTTAATTCTGTGCTAATTTGATGTTTGCATCACCAACTTAGTCTTCGTTTGCCACTGACAGTTTCTTGAATTATTGCGAGTGTGCATAATAAACGTTACACAAGCAATTTGCAAACTCAAGTATGTCAACAAACATAATAGGCACAGCTATTAACGTAATCAAGCAATGATTGTATTTTAGTGCTCTTCCCAAGTCTTTTGTGTAATTAATAGAATTACATGCCTTTTATAACGATATTTCAGGCATCTGCATGCAACACATGCAAACTGAGAAAAAAAAAAGGTCGGTCATCAAAGACTAAAAGGCGAAAACTGCAGCTCTTTGACGTTCACCTTTCTGATCCTCGGGGACATTAAATAGGCATGGTTATCATGCAGATCCCCGGATCTGTGCTTCATCTTCTTCATTTGGCATAATATATGCACCATCTCTTCCAGTTTAATTAGCTCTGCAAAATCTGCCGACTCCCTGAATGACTGGCAGCATTGTTTTAGTCAAGCAACGAGATCAGATGTAGACACAGAAAGCTGGAGTAACTCAGCGGGACAGGCAGCATCTCTGGAGAGAAGGTATGGGTGACGTTTCAGGTCAAGATCCTTCTTCAGACTGGTTAGGGATAAGGGAAATAAGGGATTCAGACGATGATGTAGAGAGATAAAGAACAATGAATGAAAGATATGCAAAAAAGTGACAATGATAAAGGAAACAGGCCATTGTTAGCTGTTTGTTGGGTGAAAATGAGAAACGGGTGCTACTTTGGTGGGGGAGGGATAGAGAGAGGTGGAATGCTGCCACGCCCCTACCCCCCCCCCCCCCCCCCACATTGAAAATCTCGTTTTTTTTTTATTGTAATGAAATTCTCAATGAAAATCGAGCTTTTTCTTTAAAATAACCTAAACACAATGTTAGCTGTTAATGAAAACAGAAGAATTTGATTAAAACGGATTTTATTTGAAAATCGCGATTTTTAAAATTGGAAATTAGATTTTAGGATCCCATTGTGAAGTCATTGTGACGTCGAACACGGCTGATAGGCAGGGCAAGTGGAAAAGTAGTTTGAAAAGTGATTTTTGTAAAGTTTAAAATGTGAATAACTTGTAAAATATACCATTAATCTGAACAAAAGTTGTTTCGTTTACATCACAGGACAATTGTGAGTAAGGTCGGCCAAAAATGGTAGTGCTATTGTGTATCGGTTTGGCGGGGTTTTGAGATCTCACGCACACACATGCATGCTGATATACAAACAAACAAACAAGATGAGAATTTTAGTGATATATAGATTATCAGTTTGCACTTTGAGCAATTTTCTTAATTCAGTTCTATTATATTCAGACAGTTTATTTGAGAATATTTGGATTATTCTGATTTTTTTTGCAGCAGTGTTTTGTTGTATGGATAAATGGAACCTGTAAATATTTCCAGATATTTAACCCTCTACTTTTATCCCCTCAAACGATGAAGGCACAATCTATTTTAAACTTATGAAATGTAATTAAGATTCTGGGTGGACCTTGAATTGAGTCTGCTTGGTCACCTGTTTTACCGGCCACAAGCCTGCAGTTTCTGGTCTCCCAGCATGGGTTCTTCAAGACACCACAGCAACACATCCATTGACACCCAAATGTGAGTAAAAACTCAGCGGGTCAAGCAGCATCTGTGGAGGAAAATGGTCATGGAATATAGAACAGTACACCACAATGACAGGCCCTTCGGCCCATAATGTCTGTGTCGAACATGATGCCAAGAGCATCAATTATAGGCCTGCACTAACCCCTATCCCACCATTCCCTACATATCTAAATGCCTATCCAAAAGTATTTTGAATCCCACTAACATCTGCTTCAACCACCTCCCCCAGCAGCATATTCCAGGCACTCACCACCCTCTGTGTAAAAAGGTTTGCCCCACACAGGAGGAATTTCTGATCGGGACCCACCAAACATGTTTTAGTGTCCATCTATAATTACATCCTCAACTTGGTCAGCATTTAACAAACAACCGCATTAGTAGGTCTAGAGTTTCATATAATTTCGTATAAGGACAATGCATTTAAAACAATTCAGTGTTTGTTCAATTTGTAAAACAGTTTATTTTACTGACACCAGTTTTATTTTTAACTCCAGGTTTATTCAATTACTCAACTTTAATTGCCCCCAGTTCTGTGTCAGCAGGAATTAGAAATCAGATCGCCAGATCAATAACCTGGGCCCCTATCAATAGCCAGATCAATATCAATGGCCTGATCAATAACCTGGCTAAAAAGCATTTCAGCCCAATAACTTAACCACAATACTACCTTACCCATATTTTCTCAACAGTTGTTATGGTTGTCAATAGTAATTAAACATTTCACTTCGGAGTCACGCGAGTGATTCCGTGAAGAACCCCGATGGTCCGCATGCACGTCATTACGCCTGACGCATGGCGCAGCTAGCGGCTGGGAGAAGCATCATTCCTCAGGTAAGTTAAAAACCCTCAGGTAAGTGGAAAACTTAGTCGGAGGTCGTTTTCTGCGCTTGATAATTCTTGTTTTCAGGAACAAGTTCAAGTATGGAGAAAGTGTTGAGGGTGATGTCAAGGCGAGCCGCTGGCTAGGTATGGAAGACCGTGGGTGTGTGGGTAGTGGGCGGCCGCCTAGCCCACCTACCAAGTCGCTAGCGGTACGACCAGCGTGGCAGGCTTGGTGTCTGAGAGCACCGTGGTCGCACCATTGGGGCGCAAAGCCACTAAAAGCACGGGCTAACATGTCCTTTCCCACCAGAAACAGGGGGCAGAAAATTCCACCGGTAACCATGGAGGTAGGTGGGTCTGGTTCTTGTCGGAACATATTAAGTGGGGATCACCTACAAGTTGGAGGGAGATTACACTTTCTAACGGAATGGTATGGGATAACATGAGATTTGTTTATACTGCGCAGTATACAAGGGTTTCGAAGTGAATTCCTTCCCAATTTGCATCCACCCACACAGCATACACCAAGTCGGGCACTCATTTTCTCACAAAAAGAGAATTTGGAGGTACAAGCTGAAATTGAAAAGATATAAAAAAGGGGTAATTGAGAAGGCGGTTTATCAATCTCACCAATTCGTGTCTAATATTTTTCCTATGTCAAAGAAGGATGGGGGGGTGTCGAATCATCCTTGACTTGATGAGCCTTAACCCTTTTGTGCAGTATAAACGTTTCAAAATGGAAAAATTTGTTACTGCCAAACAACTGATTTTCAGAGGATGTTACATGGCATGTATAGACGTTAATGATGTATATTACTCAGTGCCTGTTCATAGGGATCATCGGAGATATTTGAAATTTAGCTGGATGAGGCAATTATGGCAATTTAAAGCACTGCCTAATGGGTTAACGTTGGCACCTAGATTATTTACAAAACTGTTAAAACCAGTACTGGGGCTACTCCGGGCTCAGGGTCATATTGTAATGGCTTATTTGGATGATATCTTAATCATAGGAAAGACTCAGGAAGCAGCTGGATTATCTGTTTCAGTTGGTAAACTCATGTTTTTGAAATTGGGGTTTCTCATTCATTCAGTTAAATCCAAATTGATACCAGTTAGAGATTGATTATATGGGATTCACTGTTAACTCAACTCACATGTCAGTGACTATGCCCAGGGGCAAGAAATTAAAGTTAATTGAAGGCTGTAACAAGCTCATGGTGCAGCAACAGCCTTCAATTAGACATGTGGCCCGCTTGAATGGAAAATTAGTGGCTGCCTTTCCAGCTGCACAGTATGGACCTTTGCATTACCAAAACGGGCAAAGGAATAGGCACTCAGGATACATGCAGGCCATTTTGACAGGCCCATGCAATTACCAGCTGAAGCCATTGCTGAAGTGCAGTGGTGGATAATGAACATCCCAAGCTGCTCCAGCAAAATTCTGGTTGAGGAACCCTCAGTTGTCTTACAGACTGATGTTAGTGCCCTAGGTTGGGGTGCTACTGATACTGTCTCTAGCTGTGGAGGCAGGTGGAATATGCATGAGGCATTTATTCTTCAATCACATGGGATTCACTATTTAGAGCTATTGGGAGCATTTTATGGGCTTATTGTACTACTATGCATCACTTGCATGTTCAGCTTCAGATTGACAATATTACGGCAGTGGCGTAAGTTAATCACATGTATGGAATCAAGTTGGAATCTTATTTGGCACTAATCTTATTTGGCACAGGTGTATTACAAGAAACATTTGGGTTTCACTTATCTACCTACCAGGTAGACTCAACATGGTGGCAGACACCAGGTCACGCAAATTCAATGACAACACAGAATGGATGCTGAATCATGATGTATTTAATTATATTATTGTTCGGTATGGGATGCCAGATATGGATTTGTTTGCATCCAGACTCAATCACCAGTTACCCAAGTATGTTTCATGGGAACCAGACCCAGGGGCAGTAGCGGTAGATGCATTCTCGCTATACTGGGGTGGAATGTTTTTATATGCATTTCCTCCGTTTTGCCTCATCAGTTGGTGCTTGCTCAAGATCAAGCAGGACTCCGCTTCAGGAGTTTTGGTGGTACTCGACTGGCCTACTCAGCCATGGTTCCTTCTCGTTTTGGAGATAATAATACTGCCCCTTATGGATGTCCCGAAACGTAGTGACCTACTGGTGCACCCTGTAACTGGGGATCAACAGCCATTACATGACCGTATTGATCTGTTAATTTGCAGATTCTGAGGAAGCCATACCTGGGGCTTGGACTATCCGAGCGTACCGTGGATGTGATCGCTGCGGCCTGGAGGGATAGTACCAAAAACAGTACATCTCTCATGTCAGGAAATGGGAGATGTTATGTTTACGGGGGAACATTACATATTACACGGCATGCATTTCTGATGTGCCGGAATTTCTGTCAACGCTATATTTTGATAAAGGGTTGGGTTAAAGTGCCATCAATAGTTCCAGGAATGCCCTGTCATCATTCTTATGGCTGGGGTCGGAGCAACATTCTGTAGGATCTCACCCTTTAATATCCCGGTTTTTGAAAGGTATTTTTAATTCCAATCCCCCAGGCCCAGGTACTCTGAAATCTGGGATGTGATTGTGGTACTCACGCTGCTTCGCCAATGTCACCCTTAAGGTGGTCAAGTTCATGGCGCAACGGGTCCAGATGTTGCAGAAGCTGCGTCTGGACAGGATGGTATCATCTGGTAATAACATTATGTTTTACATTCATGATTTAATTAAGCAGAGCAGACCAGGGGTGTCAGTGTTCAACATTACTTTTTCGGCATACCCCAAGGATTTACGACTGTGTGTAGTGTCGCACTTGCAATATTATATCAAGGTCACCAAGACGCTCAGAGGTTTGGAATCAGCATTACTTATTAGCCACAAAAAGCCGCATATGAAAGTGTTGGTTCAGACCATTTCAAGGTGGCTGAAACAGGTTCTCGGTTGTGCAGGAGTAGACACTGACAAATTTAAATCTCACTCCACCAGGGTGGCATCAACGTTAGCAGCGAGGGCAATGGACATCCCTCTCAACCATATCCTTGCGGCCGCAGGATGGTCAAATGAACTGAATTTCCAAAGGTTCTATAACAAGCTGCTTACCGAACCAGGGGTATTCGCCCATTACATTTTAAGTTCTGTTTCATAGCTTCCCCCTGGGAGAGACGAGTCGCTATTGTTTTTTCTTTTTTAAATAAACCAATAACATATTCAAATCAATACCATGGTTCAATGAATTGTTTATTATTCACTCATCCTGAGTCAATCGATGCAGTGAGACGCCTTGATTCCTATCTACGACATGAAATCACAGAGCTTTGAAATCTTCACGGAATCACTCATGTGACTTCGAAGTAAAATAGTAAGATTAAACGGGCTTACCAGTTTGCAGTTTGATCTTTAATTTATGAGGAGTTATGATGAGCGATTACGTGCCCACCGCTCCCAACCCTTATATCACAAAGGTCATCAGGCAGTTCTAGGTTTCTGATCTTACTATGTTACTTCAATTACTGTTATCTGTGATTTCACACCGCTGCTTTGAAGATTGACACGCATGCGAACTGGCGGGGTTCTTCACGTAATTGCTCATCGTAACTCCTCATAAAATGAAGATCAAACTTCAAACTAGTAAGTTCTCATTTAATCTTACTATTTTATAATTATATCTTGTAAAATGTCTGCCTTAAACTGGCTTGACTCCTCTCCTAGTGGTGGCACGGTGGCGCAGCGGTACAGTTGCTGCCAGTGCTGGAGACCCGGGTTCAAACCTGCTACGGATTCTGTCTGTACGGAGTTTGTACGTTCTCCCCAGGACCAAGTGGATTTGTGTCGGTGTAAATTCTCCCTAGTGTGTGTAGGATAGTGTTTGTGTGCGGGGATCACTGGTCGGTGTGGACTCGATGGGCCAAAGGGCCTGTTTCTGTGCTGTGTCTTCAAACTAAACTAAACTAAAGTATATATGATGCTCATCTTTCTTCTTCCCAAATGTCATACTTATTTTTCCATAATGAATTTGACCCTTGACTGTTGGGACCACCCAGGATGTGTGGATTTAATCACATTTACATAAGACATTTGAAATCCAAGTCATTAAGGCGCATCAGAAGCAGCGTGAGGGTCTGATACTCAGCACTCACTTCAATGCCTGCGGAGAGGTCGAGAGATGACTGCTTCTGACAGACTTCATGTTGAGCGTCAGTGAGCAGGTGGTGCATCTTCAAAAGATTGATGTCTGAGACACGTTGGTGCTACTCCAGCCATGAGTTTCGACATTTCACCTTGAACCACTCGGTTCCTGTTTTTGCCATCTATTTGCACTTATCTGTTTAGAAAGCTGCCTGCTACTATTCCCTCTTTTTAATATAATTGCCTCAAAATTCAATGCCGCCCGGTGGCTTCACATTATATTTAACTGTGGCAGCACATTTTACTTGACCTCTGCAATTCAGTTCCATTGAAGCCTTACATGTACTTAAAGTTTTTCTCCTCATTGTTTTGGATGACAGTTTTTTATACAACAAACACCTCATTGATGTTCCAAATTGCTAATTTCAGCTTTCAGATCTTGCTCAAGAGGAAAGGTCGTTCAGCTGTTTATTCGTCTCCCAGATACAGCTTGACCTGGCAGGTATCTGCAGCTTTTCCCTTTTGTTTAATTGCGGATTTCCAGCATCTGCGGTTATTTGCATATTGACTCCAGATTGTTTCTGTTTTGTTGTCTGCATCATCTGGATTGCCAAACATTTTATTCCATCATGTGCATTAGTCATTTCCCACAGCCAGGCTGCCACTTCCTTGGTACATGTAAGCAGTAAACAATAATCATTATATTTACCAATTTCATCTTTAATCTATATTGGCACTCAGCATTTGGATTTAGTTTAGTTTAGAGATACAGCGCAGAAACAGGCCCATCGGCCCACCGTGTCTGCGCCGACCAGCGATCCCCGCACATTAACACTATCCTACTCCCGCCAGGGATATTTATACAAAGCCAATCAACCTACAAACCTGTACGTCTTTGGAGTGTGGGAGGAAACCGAAGATCTCAGAGAAAACCCATGTGGTCACGGGGAGAACGTACAAACTCCATACAGACGGCACCCGTAGTGGGGATCGAACCGGGGTCTCTTGCGCTGAAAACGCCATTAGGCAACAACTCCACCGCTGCACCATGAGCGGCACAGTAGCTCAGCTCGTAGAGTAAATATCTCTCAGCACCGGAGATCTGGGTTCGATCCTGACCCCGGGTGCCTATCTGAGTGGAGTTTGCACGTTCTCCTTGTGACCACGTGGATTTACTCCAGGTGCTCCAGTCTCCTCCCACATTGAAGAGACATGAGTACGTTGGTTAATCGGCCACTATAAATTGCCCTTTGTGTGTGGGAAAGTGGTAGAATCAAGGAAAGATGGGATTAATAAAGTATGTTTTTAAATAAATGGACAATAGTCAGCACAGACTGAATGGGCCAAAGAACCTGTTTATGTGCTGTATCTCTGTGTGACTATTTACTTCTGGTTGACTGAAATCTATCAACATTATAAAATCCGCACGCTTTCATATTTGCTTCTTAACTATTCATGCTGACTTCTCGCTTATTTTGACCTGACAGTCTGTTGCTTTCAGCCAGTCTTTCCTGACTGCATGCATACTAAAAAAAACTCACAGCGTTCCCATGGCAACAGCTGCTAGTGTCAGTTTTGGAAGATTAACTTCATCAACTCAGAAGAACAGGCACCTCCACCACCTGCGGTAATCCATCAGGGCTTTTCTTGTTCCGACTTTTCAGGGCAGCGTCTGCATAGCCTAAAAGATAGCACTTTGAAGCAATTTCATATTGCAAAATAAGTGTTCACACTTGTGCCGGGATGTGAGTAATTGAGTATCAGATCAGCCTGACTTTTGTCCACTGTATTTAGTCTATTATTTGTCCCGTGGAAGCTAATAACATAACAGTAATTGGTGGAGATAAAGCTTGCACTCTGCTTGGAGTATTAACCTAAATGCCAACTCGGCTAAAAAGCTAATTTGTTATAATCTCTGAATTATGATTGTTCCAAAAATGCATTTGTCAGGCTCGGAAATAAGCAGTGTCCTCGGTAAGGACCTGCTTTTGTGGAAACGACTCAGAGCTGTGATGGGAGGGATGTTTCTGATCAGCGCCCTGCAGGAATGTTCCAAAAGACAACATGAACATCTGTCTTCTTTACATCTCGCAAAAATACATCCCAGGATTACAGGGGAAAAAAACAAACACTCTGAGCCTGGACTGTCAAGTAACAGTGTTAATTGGGCAGGCATGATATTGAGAACACTATCCTGAGGCCCATTGGTCAACTAGAGTGCTGTACTGTACAGTAACAAAGCAGATGATTTATGAAAGCAACAGGAGCAATCTCGGTTAAGAATTAATGAGATATTTGCCCCATAATGTCGATACAACACTGATAATGCATTGTTGTTTCTCATTGCCTTTCAAAAGCACTCCCTGGATAGCACCTTCAGCATTAGTTTGCCTTGTGCTCTCAAAGGAATATGTATTTAGTTTAGTTTGGTTTAGTTTATTTTAGTGCAGTTTAGAGATGCAGCACGGAAACAGCCCCATCGGCCCACCAGCAATCCCCGCATGTTAGCTATCCTACACACACTAGGGACAACTTACACTTATACCAAGCCAATTAAACTATAAACCTGTACGTCTTTGGAGTGTGGGAGGAAACTGAAGATCTCGGAGAGAACCCATAAGGTCATGGGGAGAACGTACAAACTCCGTACAGACAGCACCCGTAGTCAGGATTGAATCTGGGTCTCTGGCACAGTAAGCGCTGTCAGGCAGTATCTCTACCACTGCACCACTGTGTCACCCTATTTGTTCCATGTTTAAATATTCTTTCTGCATACCTTTTTTTTAGGTCTTTATTCTTTGGAGCGCAGAAGGTTAAGGGAGGACTTGATTGAGGTCTTTAAAATGATGAAAGGGATAGACAGAGTTGACGTGGATAAGCTTTTCCCATTGAGGGTAGGAAAGATTCAAACAAGAGGGCATGACATGAGAATTAAGGGACAGAAGTTTAGGGGTAACATGAGGGGGAACTTCTTTATTCAGAGAGTGGTGGCTGTGTGGAATGATCTTCCAGCAGAAGTGGTGGAAGCAGGATCGATTTTAACATTTAAAAGTAAAGTGGATAGGTGTATGGACGGGAAGGGAATGGAGGGGTATGGTCTGAGTGCAGGTAGATGGGACTAGGGGAAAATAAATGGTCGGCACGGACTGGAAGGGCCGAGAAGGCCTGTTTCCGTGCTGTAATTGTTATATGGTTATATGGTTATAAACTGTGATTTTTTGCGTGTGCGCATGTGCGTGTGTGCGTGTGCGTGTGCGTGTGCGCGCGTGTGTGTGTGTGTGTGTGTGTGTGTGTGTGTGTGTGTGTGTGTGTGTGTGTGTGTGTGTGGTTTACTTTAATCCAATGTTTGATTGCTGGTTCCAATGGTTCCGTTTAGTTTATTGTCATGTGTACCAAGGTACAGTCAAAAACGTTTTTGTTGCGTGAAAACCAGACAGCAGAAAGACAATACATGATTACAATCGATCCATTTACAGTGTATAGATAAACGATAAGGGAATAACATTTAGTGCAAGGTAAAGCCAGCAAAGTCCAGTCAAGGGTAATTCGAGGTAGATAGTAGTTCAGGGCTGCTCTGTAGTTGTGGTAGGATGATTCAGTTGCCTGATAATAGCTGGGAAGAAACTGTCCCTGAATCTGGAGGTGCGCGTTTTCACACTTCTGTATCTTTTGCCCGATGGGCGAGGGGAGAAGAGGGAGTGGCCAGGGTGCAACTTGTCCTTGATTATGCTGCTGGATTTGCCGAGATAGTGTGAAGTATAAATGGAGTAAATGGAAGGGATGTGGGTTTGTGTGATGGTCCGGGCTTCATCCACAATTTGCTACAATTTCATGGGAGTCAGCCTCCTGTTTCCCTGTCACCATCTTGTACCTTCGGTATCCCACATTATTTATGAGTTTTGGAGTCAGAAGCGGAAAACCTGATACAACAGAAGAGGATCAGGGAATACCTCTTCTGACCCTGTAATGGAGGGAATATCAATGAGGAAACAGTGAAGGATCTGCCCTCACTGGGGGACACCTGCATGTGGTGTTCATGGGCTGGGCTGAACCAGGTACTGGGTGGCCATCACCTTCGTCAGTGAAGAGCTTTTTTTTCATTGATGCCATGTTTGGTTAAATGCTATTTTTGTCGGTCTCATCTCATTTCTGGAATTCATCAGCCCGTTTATTCATGAAGCAAAGCACAAATGATATTTGGAGTTAAATGGTCTCCCGGTTGCCAAACACTTTAACTCCCCCTCCCACTCCCACACTGATCTTTCTGTCCTGGTCCTGCTCCAATGTCAGAGTGAGGCCAAATACAAATTGGAGTGACAGCACATCATATTTCGCTAATGTAGTTTACAACCCAACTGTATGAGAATATTAATTTCTCTAACTTCAAGTAATCCTTGCTTCCCCTCTCTCTCTGTTCCCCAACCCCCCCCCCCCCCAGCCCCACCCCACCCTAGCGGACATACTAGTTTCATTGTTGGGCTGCTGAGTTTCACTGTTGGTATTACTTGTTATCACCTTCCCCAAAACCAACAATGGATCATTGTGGGTTCCACCTTTCCTTCACCGTCGTTGCTGGCTTTGATCTGTCTTTTTGCATATCATTCATTCATTTGTTCTTTTGATACCTCTTGGTGCCCTCTAACCTGACTCTCAGTCTGAAGAAAGATCTCGACCTGAAACGCCTCCTATTCCTATTCTCCAGAGATGCTGCCTGTCCCACTGAGTTACTCCAACTTATCTTCGGTGTAAACCAGCATCTAAATTTCCTTCCTATACATTTATCATTCACTCTAGACAAATACAGGTCCAATAAATGACAAGGATTCCAATATCCAAATGAAATTGACCAACTGAAAACTGGACCAAATAAACCTGCACTAAATTAGATTGGCAGGTGTACGGGATCGTAAGTTCATAAGTGATAGGAGCAGAATTTGGACATTTTGCCTCTCTGCCGTTCTGTCATGGCTGATCTATCTCTCCCTCCTAACCTCATTCTTCTGCCTTCTCCCCATAACCCCTGACACCCGTACTAATCTATCTCTGCCTTAAAAATATTCAATGACTTGGCCTCCGCAGTCTTCTGTGGCAAGGAATTCCACAATCCAATGCAGTAGTGTGGCAGGTGGGAGACTGGGAGTTAGTACAGGCGTCAAAGGCAGAACGTTTAGTGGACAGGTCAGGGTGGATCATAGCAGGGAGTAAGTAAAGAGAGTTAGATTAAATTACATTTACTTTAATGCTTGAAGTCTGACAGGCAAAATGAATAATCTCGGGGCATGGATAGATGTGTGTGATTGGGAGAAAGGCATGAAGACTAGGGAATTTGGGAAAGTCCATGGTAATATCTCAAGGACAGCCGTATCAAAGTTGTGGAGGTTGTGAATTATTAAAAGGCATCCGAAATTAGATAAACCTCCCAGGCCTGATCAGATAAATGCAAGGACACCGAGAAGCAAGAGAAGAAATCACAGGAGTCATGGTTAAGATATGTGAATCATCATTAGACAGAGTTATGATGCTGAAAGACTGGAAGCAGTCTGAAGAAAGGTCTTGACCCAAAACGTCACCATTCCTTTTTCTCCAGAGATGCTGCCTGACACTGAGTTATTCCAGCACTTTGTGTCTGTGGAAGGTGGCTAATGGTGTTTGAGAAAAGCTGCAAAGAAAAACAAAGGAAGTATAGGAAGTATATGAAAATAAATGTCTTGGTGTGATCTTAGACCACAAAATCTGCTGGAAACCACATATAAACCACGTCAAAGCAAAACTGGCAAAGTCTATAGCAATAAAGGGAAAATCAAGACACATTCTGGACCACAAATCATTACATACTCTGTATAATACACTCATATTGCCATATCTGAGTTACTGTGTGGAGATATGGGGTAACGCTTACAAAACCAACCTACAGCCATTATGTACATTACAAAAAAAAGCAATAAGAATTATTAATAACGTTGGATATCTTGAACATACCAATTCATTATTCTTAAAGTCACCTACACTGAAGTTCACCGAACTGGTTAAATTTAAGACTGCACAAACCATGTACAAAGCAAGAAATAATTTACTTCCCGGAAACATATTCAAAAACTGTTTATTGAAAGACAGGGTGGGTATAATTCGAGAGGGGAACATAATTAAAAAAAAACTCAATATCAGAACAACTCTTAAAAGTATGTGCATGGCAATCTGTGGGGTGAATTTGTGAGATGGTCTGGAACAGGAGATAATACTTAGCACAAACATAATTCAGTTTAAAAAGATGTACAAAAACATTTTTTTAAATGATATTAGGATGAGGATAGGCGATTGTGAGTGGGATATTTGTTATACTGATTGTATTGGGAAGGGTGATTATATGGTGATGGGTTGTATATATGACTAAGATACTGTATATATATGATGTTTTTTTCTTTTCTTTTTTCTTTTTTTCTCTTTTTTTGTATGGCTTTGTAAATATTTGATTAGTGTATAAATGCAAATAATTTGGTGTACATATAGCTGCTGGTGTACATATGGTGTACATATAGCTGCTAAATTTGTATAAGATAATTATAAGCAGTTGAATAAGTGGTGGGAATTAGTAAGCTTTGGCTCCTTCCTGCTCCTTTTCGGACACATACAATTTAATTTACTAATAGATACTGTTTATGACACTTTATAAATATTCTTGTTTTGTTTTTTGAATGGTGTTTCACAATTGCTTTTTATTATTTTGTTCTGTTCAAAATAAATAAGTAAATAAATAAATAAATAAATAAATAAATAAATAGACCAATGAACCGAACGTCCATGGTAGGACATGTGCTGCAGAGGATTCTAAGGCATGAGGCCTTGGCACGTTGGCCTTCATGTGGCCACACTTGGAGTATTAGGTTCATAGAAAAGATCCATTAAGTAGGAAAAGTGTAGAGAAGACTCATGAGGATACCACTAGTACTCGAGGCCCTGAGCTGTGAGTCGAGGACTTCATTCCTTGGAGTGCAGAATGACAAGGGTTAATATTAAATTATGGGGGGTATTGATATGGAGATTGCACAGAGTCTTTTATCCAGGTTGAGGAATCAAGAACTAAAGGGATAGGTGTAAGGTGAGTGGCTAAAAATTTAGCAGGAACCTGAGTGACAATTTCTTCATCCAGGGGGTGGTGTGAAATGGAACGAGCTACCAGAGAAGCTAATTGAGCCATGTACAGTAACACCATTTAAAATACATTTGGGCAGGTACTTTAAATGGATAGGAAAGGTTTCGAGGGATATGGGCCAAATGCTGACAAGTATAGTTTAGTTTAAGATAGTTTAGTTTAGTTTAGTGATACAGTGTGGAAACAAGCCCTTTAGCTCACTGAGTCTGCACTGACCAGCGACCCAGGCTCACTATCACTATCCTACACACACTAGGAAGAATTCAGAATTTTGCCGTAGCTAATTAACCTGTACGTCTTTGAAGTATGGGAGGAAACTGGAGCACCCGGAGATAACCTACACAGTTCACAGGGAGAACGTATATACTCCATACGTCTCTGGCGTTGTAAGACAGCAACTCTACCGCTATGCCACCACATTTAGAGGCTGCATTACATAATTATTTGCCACTATATTGATTTGACACAACAGCAAACGTGATGTATTGCAGATTATCCATAATACAGCTGCAAAATTGAACTAAGGTGGGACATATTGGTCAGCAAGGAGGAGTTGGGCTGAAGGGCCTGTTTCTATGCTGTATGACTCTGTAATGTCTGAGCAGAGAGCAGTGGTTCTTTGCCCAAACAGTAATTAGCCTCCTTAAAATGGCAACCAAAACAGACAAAGGTTCTGGAAATCTGAAATGAAAACTGAACATGCAGCAAACCCTCAGGGAGCATGTCTTTTGTGCAGGATGCAGGGAACCCTCCAGGCCACAGCCAGGCGCCACTGGTAGAAAAACAAACAAAAAATGCTGGAAACACTCAGCAGGTCAGGCAGCATCTGTGGAAAGAAAGGTAGTTAACAGTGCAGACATGTGTTTGCCGGCATTTTTTATCTATACTTATTAATGTGGAGTGGATAAGGCAGCAACATTTAAAGATTAACAATCTTTTGTATCTGAGATATCCTCACTGACGTTGGCTTGGGCACTAAAGCAGATTCCAGTGCTTGCGGTATGTCTGAACCATGATTGATAGCAATTCCACAGATATGTTGAAGTCAAATCTACTCATAAACCTGAAAGAGGCAATAAAAAGGAACTGCAGATGCTGGTTTATACCAAAGAAGGACACAGAATGCTGGAGTAACTCAGCGGGTCAGGTGGCATCTCAGAGATGATGCCCGATTCACTGGGTTATAGCCCTGTCCCACGGTACGAGTTCATTCCAAGAGCTCTCCCAAGTTTGCCCTGATTCGAACTGGGAGATTGACAGTAATGGCCACATGTTGAAAAACCTTCACGAATCTTCCCGTGCTTACTTGCCGTTAGCGAATCTTCCCGAGTACCTGCCATTAGTGTTACAAGCCGCTAAGTGACGTCCCCGAGCTCCGACATCCCCGCTACGTTCATTCTCTGTGCATACCACGAGTTTGATTTTTTTTTTAACTCGGGAGAGCTCTTGGAATGAACTAGTACCGTGGGACAGGGCTTTAACTCCAGAATTTTGTGTCTAACCTGAAAGTGGTCATGTGCCAATACTTACTGCACGGGGGTGACTGGGCAAAGGTAAGAGAAGAGAGAGGAAAAAAATAGAGTTATACTTTTAAGCTTCTCGTGGATTTGACATTATTCGAGCACTTAGTTTGAAACTGTTGCTTTCCATGCTTTCTCCCTTATCTCCATAAGCCATCAACACTGTTTTGTGGAGAATGTCAACTTCCAAAATTGAATGCAGGCTAAACCTTGTAGGTGTTCACCGGTGAGTTTGCTTTGTGAGTGGATGGAGGCTCGTCGACATTGTAGCTGGGTTTGAAGCTGTTCACGATTTTCCCCCATCGGATACCGCATTATGATTCACACTGTGCTTAGTCATTTCTCCCACATTGATCGATGGCCTGATATAACACACTTGCTTGTGAATCAGAGTGGCATGAGGCAAGATTTGTCTGGTTCATCTGATTGTCAGTATGGTTCAAAGAGAGGTAGACTTACCTTTCATGTGGGTAATTGTGAGTTTAAGATCCAACCGAAGATTTAAGAGGGTAGGAGAGTGTTGTATTGCCATTAGTGCCTTACCCCCACTCCAACCCCTTCCCGCAGAATCAGTTAAATTATTTCCGAGTCTAAAAATTTCCACAATGCTCATTAGTTCAAGTGATAGGAACGGAATTAGGCCATTCGGCCCCAAGTCTACTCCGCCATTCACTCATGGCTGAGCTATCTCTAACCCTCCGAACCCCAGTCTCCTGCCTTCTCCCCAAAACCCCCTGACACCCATACTAATCGAGAATTTATCCATCGCTGGCTTAAAAATATCCATTGACTTGGCCTCCACAGCCTTCTGTGGCAATTAATTCCACAGATACGTTGAAGTCAAGTCTACTCATAAACCTGAAAGAGGCAATAAAAAAGAATTGCAGATGCTGGTTTATACCAAAGATGAACACAGAAAGCTGGAGTAACTCAGCGGGCCTTCATAACGAGAGGAGTTGAGTATAGGGGCAAAGAGGTCCTTCTGCAGTTATACAGGGCCCTGGTGAGACCACACCTGGAGTATTGTGTGCAGCTTTGGTCATAATTTGAAGAAGGACATTCTTGCTATTGTGGGAGTGCAGCATAGGTTCATGAGGCTAATTCCCGGGATGGCGGGACTGTCATATTCTGAAAGAATGGACTGGGCTTGTATTCACTGGACTTTAGAAGAATGAGAGGGGATATTTTAAAGATAGAAATATTTAAAATTAAAGGGATTGGATAAGATAGATGCGGGAAACATGTTCCTGATGTTGGGGGAGTCCAGAACCCGGGACCACAGTTTAAGAATAAGGGGTAGGCCATTTAGAACTGAGATGAGGAAAAACCTTTTCACACAGAGAGTTGTGAATTTGTGGAATTCTCAGCCTCACCAGGCATTAGACAATAGACAATAGACAATAGGTGGAGGAGTAGGCCATTTGGCCCTTCGAACCAGCACCGCCATTCAATGGCTGATCATCCCCAATCAGTACCCCGTTCCTGCCTTCTCCCCATATCCCCTGACTCAGCTATTTTTAAGAGCCCTATCTTGCTCTCTCTTGAAAGCATCCAGAGTACCTGCCTCCACCGCCCTCTGAGGCAGATAATTTCACAGACAGTGGAGGCCGATTCACTGGATGCATTCAAAAGAGATTTAGATTTAGAAGAGCTCTTGGGGCTATGGGGAAAAAGCAGGAACGGGGTACTGATTGGGGATGATCAGTCATGATCACATTGAATGGTGGTGCTGGCTCGAAGGGCTGAATGGCCTACTCCTGCACCTATTGTCTATGTATCCGTGCATCTATGTATTCACCATCCTTTGACTAAAGAAATTCCTTCTAATCTTCCTAAAGAAATGCCAGCCAAAGATGAGTAAGAGGTGACCGTGGCAACGTTTATACATCAACTTCCACACTAGAGCAGATTAACTGGCATTATCTTGTTTGTTGTTTATGAGGCCGAGCTGCATGCAAAGTCTCGGTTGCATTTGTCTACACAGCAGTTATTGCACTTCAGAACTAATTCACTGGCTGGGAAACCCGTTGAGATGTCCCGAGGATACAAAATGAACTATCTAAATGCAAATTCCTTTTTTTCTGGTGTCACACCACGCAAGGCATTTGTTCACTCTGTCTTCAAGGGAATCCTGAGAGCTTATTTTAATTTCAAAAATACACTTGATTCAGAATAAAAATATGTCCAAAACAAAGTGTTCAGAAACTTCGCACATTCTCAGTGCCTAGACATTCAGGAAAGTAATAATCAGTGGTGTTAACAGCTTTTATATTAGTTTAGAGGCATTGCATGGAAACAGACCCTTCGGCCCACCATGTCTGTGCTGACCAGCGATGCATATACACTAAAGCCCCTGTCCCACTTAGGAAACCTGAATGGAAATCTCTGGTGACCTTGCGCCCCACCCAAAGTTTCCGTGAGGTTCCTGGAGGTTTTGGTCACTCTACCTAATGTTCGAAAGTGGTTTCCGTGTAGTCAAGGCTTCTTCTATGTTCCTGCGATTATTTCAACAAATTCAAACCGGCCTCGACTAAAAATAGGTTGCCGTTTGGTCGAAGCCAGTGGAGTGGGGTTGCTATTTACTTAAAGGCAGTCGAAGGCAATCTCCTTCGCCATTTTGATTGGCTCTTTGGAGTTTTCAGCAAAGGTCCTATAGGATCTTTGGTTTTCAGGACCTAGAAGATCCGCCGGAAGGTAAGATGACTGCTAACTTTATTAAACCTCTTAAAACTGTCTCCACTCCTTCTACAACCCCCCCCCCCCCCCCTTCTCTCCCCTTCTCTCTGGACACCCAGAGAAAAGCTACACATGTCACGGGGAGAACGTACAAACTCCACACAGACAGCACCCGTGGTCAGGATCGAATGCGGGCTCTCTGGTGCTGTAACCCTAACACTGCGCCACCGTGCCTCTATCTTTAAACAAAACACCCTCACACTCCTGTGGCACCTGGGCTGATATCCCTTACCTTGGTCGAGGAATATCCTCACCAGACTCTGCCCCTCAATATCCAACAGCGGAAGGACCAAGACTGTGGTCCATCACCAGAGAGCCTCCTCGTTGGCTTCACCAAGCTTCAGTATGTCCCTCAGCACATTCTCCTGCAGTCTGGAATTAGCCAGTCGCAACATTCCTATTGGACATCTTGCTGTGCTGGGAGGCTAACAAATTTCAGGCCGACCAAAGAGCATCTTTTAGAAAGTTGAAGGTCTTCCAACAGCCCTTGATGTTCGTCTCCGAATGTGTCCCTGGGAACAGCGGGTAAATCAGAGAGTCCCCCGTTAATCTTTGTTGAGAGTTGATTTTGCTTGTGCTCTCTACACTTCATGATTAGTTGTGCTTGTTTTGGCTGCTTTCTGAATTAACATTGTTTCAGTCTCGCTCACGGTGAGAAGCTCAGTATACTGTGAGGCTCTGAGCAGGACATAGTGAGAAAAACAGAGAGAGAGCGCTCAGTTATGTTATTGCCTGACTGCTATTTGCTCATAATTCCAGATACAAATTCTAATTGCTTCTGGTGCCAAAACACTGTATTTGTCCTTGGATTATATATGCAGATGTGTAGCTGTAGATATCCATTAAGCAAAAGAAAAAAACAGGTGCATATAGATTTAGATTTCACACTAAATTACTGTTAAGATAAATCTCTGCTTGGTGCAAAGTGCATCTGAAACAGACAGACTACATGAAGGGAATAGTAATTCCAGGGAACTCTGCCTCTGTCCCCCACCCCTCCCAAGTAGAAGATATCCCAGAAAAATGAGTGATTATCCTATCGAGGGGTGTGTTTCTTGAGGTGATCAAGGTAATGGTGGTTACAGAATTCAGAGATGTTATTGCTTTCCACACCTCTATTCCAGTCCTACCCCAACCACAATCAGGCTGAAGAAGGGTCCCAAATTGAAACATTATCTACACATTCCACAGATGCTGCGTGACCTGCTGAGCTGTTCTGCACAAGACTCCAGCGCCTGCAGTTGCATTTACCTGAGAGATTTTTGTAAGCGGCAGTGGCGCAGCTGGTAGAGCGCCATAGACCCGGGTTCAATCCTGACCTCGGGTGTTATCTGTGTGGAGTTTGTACATTTTCCCTGTGACCACTTGAGTTTCTCCAGAGGCTCCGGTTTCCTCTTTATCCCACGTTCTTCCTGTGACCACATAGATTTGCTTCAGCTGCTCCAGTTTCCACCCACATCCAAAAGAGAAGTGTGTTTGTAGGTTAATTGGACTCCGTCAATAGCCCCCAGTGTGTAGGGGGTGGATGAGAAAGTGGAGTAACATAGAACCAGTGCGGACAGGTGATTGATGTCCTTGATGGACCGATGCATCATTTCATTGTGTATCTGAATCAATCCATGCCACAGTTTGATGTTAAAAATGTTCCATACCTTGTAAGAGTTTTATACACAGCAACAAATTCAATTGTTGATCTTCCACTTCAGTCCGCCTGTGCCTACCCGATCTCCCGGTTGCCAAACTCTTTAACTCCCCCTCCCACCCCCACACTGACCTTTCTGTCCTGGGCCTCCTCCACTGCCAGAGTGAGGCCAAATGCAAATTGGAGGAACAGCACCTTATATTTTGCTTGTACAGATTACACCCCAGCAGTATGAGCATCGATTATCCAACTTCAAATAACTCTTACATTCCCTCTCCATGTCCCTCCCTCACCCTAGTTCTCCAACTAGTTTCACTGTCTTGATTAATGTTACTTCAATTAGAGGGCCTGTCCCACTAACGCGACTATTCAGCGACTGTCTTCGACCTTCAAGCTCAAGGGCACTCGCCTGAAAAACCTCAAGCTGGATCAACCATCAGCGATGAAACCACGAGCCGGGGAGAGCAGGGAGTCTTAAATTCACACCCATGATGAACAGGAAGGTAAAAGATGGCTGGCACAGTTATGGTAAGTCCTTTACAGAGCAAGGAGGGGGGGGAGAGAAGGAGTGGAGACACTTTTAAGCAGCCAGACAACGCTTAATAAAGTTCAGTGGGCATTTAACATTTCCGGTCGGTTTACTTACCATTTTTTTCTCAATGAGCTTTACATTCGACTGCTTTCGATTACATTCGATTGCCTTCGATTACCTACAATGACATTACGACATACTACGAATTTTTCCATGGCGACCTTTTTTTACTCGAGGGCATTTTTTAGCATGTTGAAAAATACGCCGCAACCTAGCTGAGGCCTCGAGTACGCGGGGACTACTCTCGAGCATGAAGGAGAGTTACAAAGACCTCCTAGGACCTCGTGTCGACCATGCTGCGAGTATGAGTCGAGGGCAAACTCTTCTAAACCTGCGAATTAGGTCCCCGCAATGGGACAGGCCCTTTAATGTTGGAGGCAGATACAAAAGAGGCTTTTAGATAGGCACATGGCTATGCAGGTAATGGTCGGATATGAATCACGTGCAGGCAGATGAGATATGTTTTTTTTTCATTTAGAAATAAAGCATGGAAACAGGCCCTTCGGCCCACCGAGTCCGCGCCGACCAGCGATCACCGCACATCAACACTATCCTACACACACTAGGGACAATTCACACAAACACCAAGCGAATTAACCTACATACCCGTATGTCTTTTTGGAATGTGGGGGGAAACCGAAGATCTCTGAGAAAACCCACGCGGTCAAGGGGTGCACGTACAAACTGCGTACAGACAGCACCCATAGTCAGGATCGAACCCGTGTCTCCGGCGCTGCGAGTGTTGTAAGGCAGCAACTCTACCACTGTGCCACCTTGCCGCTCGCCACTGTTAACCTTGGCATCATGTTCGGCACTGATCTGGTGTTGTGTTGGACTTTTCTGTGTTCTATGTTCTATGTGCTATTAATGCAGGTAATGATAGTCCTGTAGATGTAATAACAGGATGTGTCAGGGATCAATAGCAGTAGCTAGGAATGATCCCGAGGTGAGGAATCCGAGTGTGCTCGTGACCCCGAGTGTGGTCCGTGGGCAAAGCAGACAACTGAGGCTGTGTATGAAATTGTCGGAGGTCAAAGATCAAGTTGAGAGCACAGAATACAATATGAATGTTGGCTCTTCAAATCAGGAGCCAGAGTTAGGAAATTCTCTTTACTCTGTGAGCAAATACGAACCACTATTTTCAGGCCAATGAGGTTGCAAATCTTATTACAGATGAATTTTACATGTCTTGCCACAGTTAATGTCTTTTAGGAGAGATTTATAGAGGATAAAAAAGGTGGAAAATGAAAATTATTCCACAAAATTTTCTGATGAGTCTTAAGGGACTCATAAATGTGCACACAATTGATCTAGTCTCGATTAACATGTTTTTTTAAATGTGCAGCGTTTTATTGACTTGTTTAAATTCATTGCTAACATCGATAAGCATAGCCTTAAGGTGTAAGGAACAAGGTTTAAAGAAATATGCGAGAACGTTTTTTACGCAGCGGGTAGTGGATGCCTGGAATACATTGCTGGAGGTAGTGGCGGAGGCAGATCCCACAGTGGCATTTAAGATTCTTTTAGAACATAGAACATAGAAAATAGTTGCAGGGGTAGGCCATTCGGCCCTTCAAGCCATTCAATCTGATCACAGCTTATCATCCAAAATCAGTACCCCGTTCCTGTTTTCTCCCCATATCCCTTGATTCTGTTAGCCTTAAGAGCTATATCCAACTATCTCTTGAACACATCCAGTGAATTGGCCTCCACTGCCTTCTGTGGCAGAGAATTCCACAAATTCGCAACTCTCTGGGTGAAAATGTTTCTCCGCATCTCAGTCCTAAATGGCCGACCCCTCATTTTTAAACAGTGACCCCTGATTCTGGACTCCCCCTACATGGGGAACATTTTTCCTGCATCTAGCCTGTCCAATCCCTTAAGAATTTTATATGTTTCTATAAGATGCCCTCTCATCCTTCTAAATTCCAGAGAATGGCCACATGGATATGCAGATATTGAAGGGAAATGGATCATTTGCAGGCAAATGAGATGAGCTCATCTTGATAGACAGAAAAAGCTGGAGTAACTCAGCGGGTCAGACGGCATCACTGGAGGAAAGGAACAGGTGACGTTTCAGGTCGAGACCCTTCTTCAGACTGAAACAACATGAAACGCCACCTATTCCTTTTCTCCAGAGATGCTACCTGACCCGTTGAGTTACTCCAGCTTTTTGCGTCTACCTTCGGTTTAAACTAACATCTGCAGTTCTTTCGTACATATTACCTTATCTTGACATCTTGTTCGGCATAGACATTGTGGGTCGAAGGGTCTGTTCTTGTGCAAAATGTTCTATGTTCCATAGTTTATAATCATAAACTTGGACTTCACCCATTTTGGGGTCAACATCACCACTGTCACCCATTCAATCTACAAAGCATATTTAGTTCCAGCACTCAATCAGATGTCACACAAAATAAATTAAATCTATGAAATGTATGCATAAAATTTGTTGCGGTGATTTGCAACTTACTCTTTCCTTGCACTTTCCATAATTATGTTAAAGCATAAGACGTAGGAGCAGAATTAAGCCATTCAGCCCATACCATTCATAAGATCATATGATGGGAGTAGAATTAGGCTATTCAGCCCATCGTCTATACTATAATTTAAACAAGGCTAATCTATCTTTTCCTAACCCCATTCTCCTGCCTTCCCCACACAACCTCTGACACCTGTACTAATCATAAATCTCTCTATCTCCGACAGTCTGCCCCGCCATTCGATCATCACTGATCTATTTTCCCTCTCAAGTCCCTTCTCCTGTCTTCACCCTGTGACCTTTGACGCCATTACTAGTCAATCTCTGCTTTAAAAATACCCAATCACTTGTCCTTCACTTGCCCTCTGTGGCAATAAATCCACAGATTTCGCATATTTCCACAAATTCCCTTTCATCTCCATTCTAAAGGTACATCCTTTTATTCTGAGGCTGCACCCTCTGGTCCTAGACTCTCCCACTGGTGGAAACATCCTCTCCATGTCCACTGATGACAATGTAATGCTTGCAGCTGCTAACTCATTCCTGCACTGGATGCTGGGAGGCGAGTCAAAATGACAAAGTACACCCAACATGGCCACCACAATGGCACAGCATTAAGTCCATCATGAAGGTAGGGGCAAACAATGACGAGGGGACAGCATTAAAAATACTCAGAACGGATTCCTTTGGTCACACCCTGGACATATGATCACCATCTCTCATGCCATTAGTGGCAACAAGCCAATGTGAGAAGGAGATTATTACATGGCTTGTGATCACACCATCTAGCAATGAGTTAAATAATATGAAGAAGATGCCATCTTTATTAATGATGCCTGCAGTGTGTAGAATTGATGGTGACAGTGTCAGTGGCCAAAGCAAAGCAGGAGGGACACTTAAATTTGCCATCTTGTGCTGAACTCATATTTTCTTGCATTGCGAATTATAAACAAAGGTTGCAGGGCACAAATCTTGGATCCAAATCCAGTCAGAGCAGTGTAAGGAAACACTGTGTACATTCATGACAGTGCACAAATGGTGCCTGAAAGTTTCTCGCCCACCAAGATGCTTCGAGTCTGGTCCAAGTTCACAACAGGCGGACGCTCCACTGAGAATGTTGGCAAATGTGTTAAAACATGGGCAACAGATTTTGATGAAAGATGCTATGCTACCCAATTTCTAGGGACCAGCGGCAATCATACTGGCTGTGAAATGACTGGATTTTCATTACAATAAATGGTCCCCCAGGATAGGAAATCTGCTGCCCCAATCTGCTCTGGTCAATATATTTTGAAGATTGATCCTGATTTTAATAAATACCTCCACTCCACATAATGCTATTACTCCTAAATATACCCTCAGGAGACCAACATAATATGATTGGTTTTGGAAGTGGCTAGTAGTCAGGGTCCATAAGTACTGCACCCTATTTAATGTATAATTTATGAAGGGGTTTGAATAGATGGATGGACAGTGAAGGCTTGGAAAGAGTGGATGTGGAGAGGATGTTGGCGAGTCTAGGACTAGAGGTCACAAACTCTAGTTAAAGGACGTTCTTTTAGGAAGGGGATGAGGAGGAATTTCTTTAGTCAGAGGGTGGTGAATCTGTGGAATTCTTTGCCACACAAGGCAAAGTCAGTCGATATATTTAAGGCAGAGGTTGATAGATTCTTGAATAGTACGGGTGTCAGCGATGAAGGAGAGTTGGCAGGAGAATGGGGTTAGGAGGGAGAGATAGATCAGCCGTGACTGAATTATGGAGTGGACTTGATGGGCTGAATGACCTAATTCTGCTCTATCATTTTTGATCTTATGACAGGAAATGGTTCCACATGTGAGAGTCCATATCTAGACTACTAGCTTCTAGTAATGGTGAGGTTGTAGTTGGTTTTCTTCTTCGAAGCTTCTTTATTTGTGTGAATTTCTAATTTGCTCTTCATCTTATTTCCATCAAGGGTAGTGGTAATAATGGAAATCCTGCAACAAGTAAACTATTCCTGAAATTACTGAAAATAATTCACAAAAAGTGTCCTCTACGTTGGAGAAAATAAATGCAGACTGAACGACAGTTTCGCTGAATTCCATTCTGTCTGTAAGGGCAACCCAGAGATTCCAGTATTTGCCACCAATGTGAATTCTGCATGTGAAAACGCACACCTCCAGATTCGGGAACAATTTCTTCCCAGCTGTTATCAGGTAACTGAACCGTCCTATCACCAACTAGAGAGCGGTTCTAACTCATTGGAGCCCCTCGGACTATCTTTATTCGAACTTTACTGGACTTTATCTTGCACTAAACGTTATTCCCTTTATGTGTAGGAAGGAACTGGAGATAGCCACAAAATGCTGGAGTAACTCAGTGGGTCACACAGCATCTCTGGAGAAAAGGAATGGGCGATGTCCCCTATTCCTTCTCTCTAGAGATGCTGCCTAACCTGCTGAGTTAGTCGAACATTTTGTGTCTATCTTTGGTAATTCCCTAACATATTTCTCCCATTCCCCTTTCCCCTGCTCCTCAGTCTGAAGAAGGGTTTCGACATGAAGTATCACCTATTCCTTTTTACCAGTGATGCTGCCTGTCTTGCCGAGATACTGTAGCCTTTTGTGTCGGTCTACAGCTTTAATGTGGCTTGGTGCACAGCCCGCTACAGGTTTGAAGTCAGTATGGGTGGCAGATGTCCTCGCCTGAAGAACAGTTATTGGTGCGACCATCCAGTCCCGCGACACTTTGCCCTCTGTCCTCTGGATTTTCCTCTCTCCACAGATGCTGTTCAGTTTGCTGACAATTCCCATCTTCTCCTGTTTATTTTCAGATTGCTGCCACCTGAACCTTTTTATCCTTTTGATATAAAAAGCAGTTTGCTGAAATCAAGACTGAGATGTCTTGACGTTAGCCATTTCTTGATTTAACACATTGTGCAAATAATTTACACTTTGTTTATAGATTCACTAAGCCTTGTCAGCTGTACTACCAGCCTAAACAAAAGGACGTTGCAGATCAAATGATCCAACTGGTCTCCAAATCTGAGGAAGGACATTATTGCCATAGAGGGAGTGCAGAGAAGGTTCACAAGACTGATTCCTGGGATGTCAGGACTGTCTTATGAACAAAGACTGCATAGACTCAGTTTATACTCTCTAGAATTTAGGAGATTGAGAGGGGATCTTATAGAAACTTACAAAATTCTTAAGGGGTTGGACAGGCTAGATGCAGGAAGATTGTTGCCGATGTTGGGGAGGTCCAGGACAAGGGGTCACAGCTTAAGGATAAGGGGGAAATCCTTTAGGACCGAGATGAGAAGGACTTTTTTCACACAGAGAGTGGTGGGTCTCTGGAACTCTCTGCCACAGAGGGTAGTTGAGGCCAGTTCATTGGCTATATTTAGAGGGAGTTAGATGTGGCCCTTGTGGCTAAGGGGATCAGAGGATATGGAGAGAAGGCAGGTACGGGATACTGAGTTGGATGATCAGCCATGATCATATTGAATGGCGGTGCAGGCTCGAAGGGCCGAATGGCCTACTCCTGCACCTAATTTCTATGTTTCTATGTTCTATGTTTCTAACTTTTATCTTGCAGTTAAATTATAGAGTATTTTAGATGGGACAGAGTTCTGACCACAGCCATAATCCTAGTCTCCTGTGCTTTAGAAATCTGACATTTTTATCATTAAGATCACAGGATTTCACAACAAGCAAAGATTATTAATTGGGAATTAATGATCAATTCAATCTTGGTTCATAACTCGATTTTTGTCAATTGTGCTTTCCACTTCTGTTTCTGTATTCACTATATCGTAGCTCATTGATTCTGGAGAACATTGGTTTACAAGTCCCCATGGTCCATCTACTCAGTCGTGTTGAGGAAACACAAGAGCTGCAGATGCTGGAATCCTGAGCAAAAATACAATGTGCTGAAGGAACTCAATGGGTCAGGGAGCATCTTTGGAGGGAGTGGACGGATGGCATTTTGGATTGGGACCCTTCTTCAGACTCAAATCCTAGACTGAAGAAGAGTCCCGACCCAAAACAACATCTGTCCATTCCCTTCACAGTTCTTTGTAAAAAGGAACTGCAGATGCTGGTTTAAACCAAAGATAGACACAACAAACTGGAGTAAATCACCGGGACAGACAACAAATCCGGAAAATCAGTAAATAGGTTGGAAGCCGATCTTTTTCTATGCAGCAGAGACTGGACTTCAGAATGAATTCACTGGCTGGGAAACCCGTTGAGATGGCCCGAAGCGGCTTCTGAAAGAGAGTGACAGCACCTAAGTGTATGTCAAGCTGGAAGGAAATCTATGAAAGCACAGCTCGAGGAGAGGCTGAGAGTGGATCAGTGCGTGGGATTCGTGCCTCTAAGTCCAAAGGGTTTTAGTTTTAGCACACAGTGTTGGTTTGAGCATGATCATCTAGGCTAGGCCTCCGTTCCCTCTGGGTACCACATAATACTGAGAGCCCATTTATGTTCAAATGAGGATGGAGAAAATTCACTAGGACTATTCTGAAGAGGAATCACCTCTCCCTTGGCTGCTGGTGGTGAAATCTGATCAGTAAGGACAGTGAGAATGGAAACATTTAGGGGAGAGGTGAGGGGAAGGTGGAACCAGAGCAGAAAGGGGTGGGTGGGGATGGGGGCATCCTGCCGGTGAAATGCAGATGTGATAGGTGGAGGGAAACTGCAGTGAGACGGAGACGAAAATGGATGATGGGGTCGTGTTGGAGTTGGCAAAAAGGACAAATATGTAAGGTTCAGAGGAGAGAGGTGAACATACTGGACTTGAGGCTGACGGCAAACAGGGATAGTCAACGTTAACATCGTGTAGGAAGGAACTGCAGATGTTGGTTTAAACCAAAGATAGACCTCTGAAGAAGGGTCTCGATACAAAACGTCACCTATTTGTTCTCTCCAGGGATGCTGCCTGTCCCGCTGAGTTCCCCCAGCTTTTTGTGCCAATTATTGGGTATGCATCCCACCTCATCTGCAACAAGACTCCACCACCACCCATATTTGTTGCTCCCATCCTGTCTACACTTCCGAAGGGGGCACTCTCTCCGTGAGTCCCCGGTCTCATTATTCCTCTCTGACCAATTCCTGATCACTGGCATATTCCCATTCAATGACAGGAGGTGCCCTTTGCTCTAGGCCAATATTTTTTCTTATTGATCGTTGCTAAAAAGCCATCGATATGGCTATTACTGTTACATAAGGCGATTTAGCTGTGCGTAATGGAGTGGATTTCTCTCATGCCACAACTTTATTTCCTACGGTAGACAAAAGTGCTGGAGAAACTCAGCGGGTGCAACAGCATCTATGGAGCGAAGGAAATAGGCAACGTTTCGGGCCGTAACTCTTCTTCTTCAGAAGAAGAAGGGTCTGAAGAAGGGTTTCGGCCTGAAACGTTGCCTATTTCCTTCGCTCCATAGATGCTGCTGCACCCGCTGAGTTTCTCCAGCACTTTTGTCTACCTTCGATTTTCCAGCATCTGCAGTTCCTTCTTAAACACTTTATTTCCGACACTGTGAAGTACCTTCACTGTACTTTGAAATGAAATGAGATTGAAAGCAAACCATTAATGCAAGTCTTTTGTTCCCTTTCTAAAGACTGACAGGGATTGTGTTAGAAGGCTAACATGAAAAACAAATCCGATATCAGTCTACATTTCACAATTCTGGCTGCAGGGCTTAATAGAGCTGCATGACAAGATATGGGAAAATAATTTAAATTATTCTCCTTATGACATATCTTAGATAAATTCTCACATAAATGTCAAACTGCCTGCATGGCCTATCTAACACAGATTCAATCTCACCAAACACAACACTTGTCATCAGTTAAAAATGTTCCACTGCCTACATTTTTTCCACCATCGGCACCCAAGCTTTTCACCATTATTCTGAATTCTTGTGAGATTTAATTTAGTTTAGAGATACAGTCCTGAAGGCCCACCGAGTCCGCGCTGACTAGCACTGTCCTACACATACTATGGACAATTTACAATTTTAACAAAGCCAAATAGCCTACAAAGCTGTATGTCTTTGGAATGTGGGAGGAAACCAGAGCACCCGGAGAAAAGCCATGCAGAGCCATGCCACAAGGAGAACGTACAAACTCTGTACAGACAGCACCCGCAGTCAGGATTGAAACCTGGTCTCTAGATCTGTAACACAGCAACTCTACCGCTGCGCCACCGTGCCGCCCAAATGCTTCATACGTGCTTAAGCAATTAGGGAGAAGCACAATTACGGAATTAACAATGTCCTACTTAGATACAAAGACAATAGGTGCAGGAGTAGGCCATTCGGCCCTTTGAGCCAGCACCCCCATTCAATGTGATCATGGCTGATCATCCAAAATCAGTACCCCGTTCCTGCCTCCTCCCCATATCCCTTGATTCCGCTAGCCCTAAGAGCTCTATCTAACTCTCTCTTGAAAACATCCAGTGAATCGGCCTCCACTGCCTCTGACGCAGGGAATACCACAAATTCACAACTCTCTGTGTGAAAAGGTTTTTCCTCATCTCAGTTCTAAATGGCCTACCCCTTATTCTTAAACTGTGGTCCCTGGTTGAAGACTCCCCCAACATCGGGAACATGTTTCCTGCATCCAGCGTGTCCAAACCCTTCATTATTTTATATGTTTCTATAAGATCACTTCTCATCCTTCTAAATTCCAGTGAATACAAGCCCAGTTCCTCCATTCATTCATCATATGATAGTCCCATCATAACTCGAATTAGCCTTGTGATCCTACGCTGCACTCCCTCAATAGCGAGAATGTCCTTCCTAAAATTAGGAGACTAAAACTGCACACAATACTCCAGGTGTGGTCTCACTAGGGCCCTGTACAACTGCAGAAGGACCTCTTTGCTCCTATACTCAACTCCTCTCGTTATGAAGGCCAACATGCCATCAGTTTTCTTTACTGCCTGTTGTACCTGCATGCTTACTTTCAGTGACTGATGTACAAGGACACCCAGGTCTCATTGTACTTCCCCTTTTCCTAACCTGACAGGTCTGAAGAAGAGTTTCGGCCTGAAACGTTGCCTATTTCCTTCGCTCCATATAGATGCTGCCGCACCCGCTGAGTTTCTCCAGCAATTTTGTCTACCATTCAGATAATAATCTATCTTCCCGCACTTGCCTGGGTGTCCTTGTACATGGTCCCTATTTTTACCTGTCATGCATGTTCTCGCAGAGAAGCAGAGCTAACAGTTACTGACAAATAGATCTATTGTCCCTGGTCAAAAAGAGGCCAGTGAATCAGCATTTCGATATTTGAAACTAAGGGATTTAATTATATAATCAATAAATTAAATCGCTGAATTTCATGTCTCTTTCCCATCATGAATGTGATAGTTCAACTGCGTAACTAACCCTCAGCTTCAAACTGTGATACCTTCCCAATGTGTGTATCACAAATTGGGACAAGCTGGATGGTGGCATCCAGAGAATGTCCTATCTCAATACTTCATCTACTCTGGTTTCTCTCAAGCTGTCTTTCAAAGCTCTTCACTCAGATGGCATTCTTTGCTTTCTGTTTGATTTCGTGATTATATTCTTGGCCCCTTTAATTTGGAATATCTCATGATGCCTCCTGATGCAACCTTTGGTGGCATGTTCTTTCCGCAGGAGGGCTGAGAGTAATTGCTGGATGTAGGATCAGTAACAGAGCAGGACTGAAGGACCTGACCCATTTGCCGATTTTTTTTCGGCGACTGCCAGCGTCATGTCAGGGTCGGCAAAAGATTTTGAACATTTCCAAATCCAGCGGCGACAAAAAATGTTACGACTCTGGAAAAAACATACGCCAATACGCCGCGTCACGCCTCAAATTGTTTGATGACCTGATATGTCAGTCAATGATGCCGGCAGTCATTGAAAAAATTGACAAGTGGGACATGACCTTGAGTCTTCATCAGTCCGTGTATTGAGTTTAGAAGTTGGGATGTTTTGTTACAACTATACAAGATGATGGTGAGTCTGCATTTAGATTATTGTATTCAGTTTTGGTCACCCTGCTATAGGAAAGATGGTATTGGGCTGGAAAGAGTGCAGAGCAGACATGAGGATTTTACCAGGACTTCTCCATGGATTGTCACCTTGTCGTGGTGGAGAAGCTTGTGTGGTCCTGAGATCCTGAGAGCGATGCCGTCTGGAGCTATGCTCCTGGTAGGGCCATCCATGGTGGTAAGGTCGAGGGGGAGGTCTCTGACAAAGAGCAATCCAACCAAGACCGCAACGGTGGAACAGACGGAGGACGATGGCTGACCTTAGTGGAGCGTCACAACGGCTGGGAAGGCGGATGAACGCTGCAGCAGAAAAGAGTCTCCGGTCGTCTTGGACTCCGTTCCACTGGATCCCGACCCAGATCTGTCAAGGGCCGTGGGGTGGCTGTCTGTGCACCAGTCTCCCCACGTTAAACAAAGTCACGCACAGGCATCCTCCATATAGGGAATAGCACTCTGGAGACACCCATGGTCAGCCATGACCGAAGGGGGGCCGAAGAGGGCCTGAACTATAGGGAGAGGTTGGGCAGACTGGCAGGAGGCTGTGATCTTATAGAGGTGTATATGGTCATGAGGGGAATAGAGAGGGTGAATGCACAGTCTTTTACCCAGAGTAGGGTAATCAAGAAATGGTGGACATGGGTTTAAAGTGAGATGGGAAAGATTTAATGGGAACCCGAGGGGAAACTTTTTCAAACAGTGTGGTGGGTGTATGGAACTAGCTGCCAGAGGAGGTAGTTGAGTCGGCTACCATGACAACATTGAAAAGGTATTTGGACAGCTACATATTTAGGAGAGGTTTAGTGGGATATGGACCAAATGTGGGCAGGTGGGACGAGTGTGGATGGAGCACCTTGGTCGATGTTCATGCTATATGCCTCTATGACGCCAAACACCATAGTCATTTACACCCAACTGAAGGGGTAGAAACCTCTTTGCCTCTCACTCAGATTCTCAAAATTGACAGCTCGGATGATGGCATTGTCTTATCTTAGACAAAACACAAAGCTCTGGAATGGCTCCACACATCAGACAGGAGTGTATTGGCAGGCAATGTATTAGATTGGAATATGTTTTAAGATTGATCTGTATGGTCCATTCAGTTCCTCCGGATCTTTGTGCTTTGCTCAAGAGTCCAGCATCTGTAGTTTCTTGAGCTTCTCTTATCAAAAGTAGAAGAAGGGTCTCGACCCAAAACATCACCTATTCCTTCTCTCTAGAGATGCTGCCTGATCCGTTGAGTTACTCCAGCATTTTGTGTCGATCTTCCTTCTGAATAGATCAGACCTTTACCTAAATTGAAATCCAACATTTATAGAGTATTTGACAATGTTGCTGCAGGTGCAGGAACCAAGAACTAAGAGACATCAGGAGAGAGGACACACTTTTAAGAATGGGATGAGGAGGAATTTCATTGAGTTACAGTCAGAGAGTGATACAGTGTGGAAACAGGCCCTTTGGCCCAACTTGCCCACACCGGCCAACATGTCCCAGCTACACTAGTCCCACCTGTCTCACTGACGTGACTTTACAGCGACTGTCTTCGACCTTCAAGCTCGAGGGCACTCGCCTGGAAAACTCGAGCTGGATCGACCGTCAGCGATGAAACCCTGAGCTGGATCGACCGACCGCACACACACACACACACACACAAACACATCGCAAAAGTGGGGGCCAGGGAAAGCAGGGGAGCGCTGTCTGAAATTCACACCCGCGATGAACAGGAAGGTAAAAGGCTGCTGGCACAGTGTACGGTAAGTCCTTTAGAGAGCGTGGACGGGGTGTGGGGGTGGAGAGAAAGGGAGAGACAGGAAGAGAAGGGGAGAGAAGGAGAGAGAAGGAAAGAGGAGAGAGAAGGAGAGAGAAGGAGAGAGAAGGAGAGAGAAGCGGAAAGAAGGGGAAAGAAGGGAGGAGAAGGGGGGGGGGGGGAGAAGGAATGGAGACACTTTTAAGAAGCCAGACAACTTTTAATAAAGTCAGCTTTCCTTTGTCTTGAAAACTCAAATGAGCCAATTAAAATGCCCGGTCAGTGAAGGAGATTGCTTACGGCTGCCCTCGACTGCTTGTAACGACATAGCGACCCCACTCCACTGCACTACGAGTTCAAAAGAACCATGCCAACCAATTTTTACTCGCGGAAAAATTTTCAACATGCTGAAAAACTTTCCTCGACCAAACTGAGATCGCAAGTATGCGGTAACTTCCCTCGAGCATGAAGGAGAATACCAGTGATCTCATAGGGCCTCCTAGAACCATGTGTTGACCATGCTGCGAGTTTGAGTCAAGGGCAAACTCGTCTAAACTCGCAGATTAGGTCGCCGCAGTGGGACAGCCCCTTTAGGCTTGTAATAGCATCAGGGCTGGATTTAGATGAAGAGAGGCCCTAGGCTATTCCACTTGTGAGGCCCCTCCCAATCCCCCACCCCCACCATGAGAGGAAGATGGAAGAGTCCACCAGATTGACACCGATGTGCAACCGAGCGTGGCCAATGAGATATGGGTTGGAAAGCTGCACTTCTTATTTATTGCCAGTGCTAGTGTCGAGTTATTGGCTTAAAACACTATCATTCTGAAATGGAGGGCAAGGAAAATGACTGAAGTGTTGTTTAGAGACTACAGTGCATTGTGACAGCATATGTAAGAAAGGCCTGTGGCAGTGTACACCAGGCTCGTACAAGGCTTTTCAAAAGGTGGCAGGATTACAAAAATTTAATGTGAAATAAGTACATGCAGCGCATATCACAAGCGCAATGCTCAAAGACCCTTGCCGCCAGGGTCCAGGGCCCGCTTAAGATCTGGGGGTTTTGATGCTCTCTGGTGCATTCTGAGCCTTATTTTGGAGCATTTCTGCACCAAATTTATGACCAATATTTCAGAAATAATTTTGGTTGAGTCAAGAGTAATGAGTGGTTGGAATGGGATGATTGGGGTCATTGTTGCATATGTTTTTTTTAAATCAAGAATTGAAGCTGTCCTTGTTTTAATAATCAAGTTGTACTGTAAAATGTTATGTTATATGTTATAAACAGCATGCAAACACTGCAAATAAAATACTGTAAGTTTTTTCAGTAAAGAAAACCATTTTTAGAAAATGTTTTGTGTGTTGATTTGATTGCCTGTTACTATTCGACTGTGTTAGTGTGTGCACATTAAATATATGTTGCAAAATGAAAGTCGAAAACTATGGAATACATATTTTTCAGCATTGTAATCAAAGAAAAGGAAGCAGTTCCAATTGTTTGATATTATTCATATGGAGGAGAAAATATAATTGCTCTAAACCTACCTTAATTTTGCAACTGACTAAAGATAATCACCCTTTCCCTCTCCCCCCCTCCTCCCTCCGCCTCCCTCTCCCTCCACCTCACTCTCCCTCCCCATCTCTCTCTCCCCTTCCCCTCTCTCTCTCCCCCTCTCTCTCTCTCCCCTACCCTCCCTCTCTCTCCCCTCTCTGTCTCAAGCCCCCCTTTCCCCCTCTCACCTCCCCCTCTCTCTCTCCCTCCCACGCAGCGAGGCTCCAACTCCAGGCCGCAGACACCGCATTCCCCCACCCCTCCCAGAGCAACGGGCATTCCCGCAATGCAATATTCCACTACTTACCTGGAGTAGACACCAAGGATCTTTGGTAGACACGAGGCATCGAGGTAATTGTGTGGAGTTCAAATGGAGATCTGAACCCCTCGGGCCCACTGCTCACGCGCGGAGAGACAGCGTCATTTTGCATCGCTACTGCATCACTGGCTTCACCCAACTGCGCAGGCGGGATGGTTGCAATTTTTTTCCCCAAAACTTCCAGCAGGCCGGAACCAGAATTTTGGGTAATTTCCGTCAAAGTGGGAACGCTCATAGCGTTCCAATTTTTTTTTCTCAGAATTTTTTTACTCTGGGGAAAAAAACACCTTTGCCGGAGGCCCCCTAGCTTTAGCCTATGAAGCCTATAGGCAAATCCGGCCCTGCCGAAGCCCCCCTGGATCTCGAGGCCCTAAGCCTAAGCTTGTGAAGCTTATACATAAATCCGGCCCTGAATAGCATTGTCTAATCAGAAACAAAACACAACGTGCTGGAGGAAGTCAGCAATCAGGCTGGAGTAAATGGATAGGCATACAAGATAGACAGGCCTTTAAGCAATAGAGGAAATCAAGAGATATGGGAACAGGGCTGTAAAATGGAGTTTACCTCAGCCAGGAACGTATAGATTTATCAGGTCATAAGTGATAGGAGTAGAATTAGGCCATACTAGAATTTAGAAGGATGAGAGGGAATCTTATAGAAACATATACAATGGTGGCCGATTAGGAAAAGGGGAGATGCAAAGAGACCTGGGTGTCATGGTACACCAGTCATTGAAAGTAGGCATGCAGGTGCAGCAGGCAGTGAAGAAAGCAAATGGTATGTTAGCATTCATAGCGAAATGATTTAAGTATAGGAGCAGGGAGTTTCTACTGCAGTTGTACAGGGTCTTGGTGAGACCACATCTGAAGTATTGCGAACAGTTTTGGTCTCCTAATCTGAGGAAAGACATTCTTGCCATAGAGGGAGTACAGAGGAGGTTCACCAGACTAATTCCTAGGATGTCAGGACTTTCATATGAAGAAAGACTGGATAGACTCGGCTTGTACTCACTAGAATTTAGAAGATTGAGGGGGGATCTTATAGAAACTTACAAAATTCTTAAGGGATTGGACAGGCTAGATGCAGGAAGATTGTTCCCGATGTTGGGGAGGTCCAGAACAAGGGGCCACAGTTTAAGGATAAGGGGGAAGTCTTTTAGGACAGAGATGAGAAAAACATTTTTCACACAGAGAGTTGTGAATCTGTGGAATTCTCTGCCACAGAAGGTAGTTGAGGTTAGTTCATTGGCTATATTTAAGAGGGAGTTAGATGCGGCTCTGGTGGCTAAAGGGATCAGGGGGTATGGAGAGAAGGCAGGTACAGGTTACTGAGTTGGATGATCAGCCATGATCATATTGAATGGCGGTGCAGGCTCGATGGGCCGAATGGCCTACTCCTGCACCTATTTTCTATGTTTCTATGTTAAGGGATTGAACAGGCCAGATGCAGGAAAATGTTCCCCATGTTGGGGGAGTCTTCTGTGAACGGCAGCACAACACGCCTTCTGTGAAAGGCAGCACAACAGAGGGCTGAGTGCCGGCCTGTCCGACCCGCTGTGCGACCAGTCGCAGCAAAGCCTGCGGGTTAGCTCCTCGCAGCCCGACATCTGACAATGCTTTCACTCGGAGGCAATCTTCACTTCACAGTTAATCTGAGTCACCGTGGCTTCTGACGATCAAGGTTCAGTGGTACACTGAGGAAGTGATTCCACCACCTGGATCCCGCTGCCCTCGGAAACGCTGGTGTCAAGATCCATGGTCCCTGCTTTATGATGGGGGCTCTGATCCTGGCCTCAACTGTAGTTGGGCAGAGGAAACGGAACTGCTCAAGACTGATGAGGAGGAGAGGAAGCAACCTATCGAGACTACTAGCTAAGCTGTCCATGAATATCTCTGCCCGATTGAAATATCAGTAAACACAGCATGCATGCTGACCATCTCTGACGTCGAAATATGGAGGTCTGGAAATCTGAAATAAAATCAGAAAGCACTGGAGATGCAAAGGAGGTCAGGCAGCATCTGTGGGGAGAAATTCCAGTGACGCAATGGTGGAGTTTCTGCCTCACAGCGCCAGAGACCCGGGTTCGATCCTGACTGTGGGTGCTATCTGTCTGTCCTACCAGTTCCACTGTTCACATCCTTGTATCCCTTTGTTATCACCTCTTCCCCAGCCAACAATGGGCTATTGTGGGCTCCACCCTTTGTCATCTTTTTGCCGACCCTGATTTGTTGAGGCCATTTCCTACCTCCAGTTCCCCCAAACCCCCTCTACTTTCAGTCTGTAGAAGGCTTCCGACTGAAACATCACCCAAACTTTCTCTCCAGAGACGCTGCCTGGGACCCGCTGAGTTGCTCCAGCACTTTGTGTCTATTGTGGGGTCTATAATGGGAGGATGTTGGTTGCCTTCAGATGAAAAGAGGCAGCACATTGTGTGGCTTAAGGAGTCACAGTCATTTTCCTGGAGGAGTGTCTCAGGGTGTGAGGCCACAGTTGGCAAGACACCCAATACTGTCCGCAACCCTGTTAGACTGATGAATGTGGCAAGTGGTGAATGAATGCTTATGTTGGTGAATATTTAGCGGCACTGCATCAAAGTACTTGGAGCGCCTGGTTCCCGGGATAAATTGGACCCCCCTACGGCAACTGGACCCTCCTACGACAATGTCTACGGCAATCTCTATGGCAACCGACCACCTAGTCGACGTCAAGCTACGGCAAGCTACCGACAACCGGCGACCCATTAGGACGTCCACCTACGACCACACCTACGACAACCTACGTCCACCCGCGACAAGCTACGACAAGGTAAGACAATTCAGTCGCCGGTACCTGTCGCGGGTTGACGTAGGTAGTCGCCAATGGAATTCACCGAAGTCATCACCGGCGACAACCTACGTCATCCTGGCGACACCACCTACGTCGGGAGAAGTCAAGCTACGTTCATTGGCGTCAAACCAACTGTTGCCGAAAAGTTTTGAACATTGCAAAATCCTGCGGCGACCAGAAAAACGCTACGACTCCTTGGGCGAATGAGGAGACTACTCACAACCATACAGGCGACATCCCAGCGACCATGTGGCGACAGCCTAGTCCCCTGTAGTCGCCTGATTGTGGACTTTGGAAGGAGTAGGATGGGGACCCACAGTCCTGTTTATATCAACGGGTCGATGGTTGAAAGGGTCAAGAGCTTCAAATTCCTGGGCGTGCACATCTGTGAAGATCTTTCCTGGTCCGAGAACACAGATGCAATTATTAAGAAAGCTCATCAGCGCCTCTACTTCCTGAGAAGATTACGGAAAGTCGGTCTGTCAAGGAGGACTCTCTCTAACTTCTACAGGTGTACAGTAGAGAGCTTGCTGACTGGTTGCATCGTGGCTTGGTTCGGCAACTTGAGCACCCTGGAGAGGAAAGGACTACAAAAAGTAGTAAACACTGCCCAGTGCATCATCGGCTCTGACCTTCCTTCCATCGAGGGGATTTATCGCAGTCGCTGCCTCAAAAAGGCTGGCAGCATCATCAAGGACCCACACCACCCTAGCCACACACTCATCTCCCTGCTACCTTCGGGTAGAAGGTACAGGAGCCTGAAGACTGCAACAACATGGTTTAGGAATAACTACTTCCCCACAGCCATCAGGCTATTAAACCTGGCTCGGAACTCTGAACATTCACTTTATTAATTTATTAAGTCATGGGTGTATTTATGTATAGAATTGTAGTCAATGCCTTCTATGTTCTGTTGTGCTAAGCAAAGAAAGATTTCCATTGTCCTGTCTGGGACACATGACAATAAACTCTTTTGACTTTGACTTTGATAGTCACTTAACAAAATTGCCTAAGTGGGACAGGGACATAAAGCACCCTCTCTCGTGCTGTGACAATATTATGTTGTATTCCATATCAGATTCAGTTCCTTAACGATTTTCACAACAGGTTACGTTTCTGGTGCACCTCTCCCGTGCTGCACTTCACTGTCCTGGGTCTTCACTGCCGTATGATTTTCATTGTACCTATACCTCGCTGCACTTGTGCATGTGGCAGGATACTCGACCTGACTTGATTCCCTTCAAGAGCTGCGTGCTGGCTCACAGTTGCACAGATCAGCTTTCAACTGTGCCAGCTGATAACAATATACTCCCCACTGAGTCAGGCAGCAAGGTTAGCGCTGGCTGCACACAGCCATCGTGTAAATAAAGCAGACCCCACAAGCCTTCACTGGAAGTAACAGGAACAGGTTAATTGTGCATCATGATCCCTGCACCTAGTTTCAATCCAATTGACTTCCTTTTCCTAATTAGCAGATGGTGTGAATAAATTTACAGTGTGCTTGGAGGTGCAATAGGCTGTCTGGAATGGTTGCTTTTCGGGAACTGGAATGTGACTTGGAGTGTATAATACAAGGCTTAGGGCGTGTTGGGCAGATCATTCACCTTGTCCTTCAGAGACCTTTCCCATCGCACTTTGAGCCTACAGCTTTAATTATCTAGACAAATGTTTTGCACACTAGGATGGCACTTGGGAGCCCTCGAGTGAAATGAGCTGAATACGCATCTCCCTTTGGGAAAGGATGTATAATATAAAGATGGACAGCCTGCATGTCTGTCCCGCCCACAACCATAAGGCCTCCTCTACTGCTGTACCATACCTCTCCCCACCGCAAGCCTTTGGATGAAATTCCAGAATCACATACAGCGTGCAAAGCAGGTGGAGGAGGGGAGCTTGACATTGATTTGCATGACTTTCCCAGATGGCTAAGCAGCAACAAAGGGAAGGAACAAAGGGGGTCCCGGTGTAGGGGGACTGCCTTGAGAGAGGGGGAACAAACAGGGACGCGGCGCAGATACTGTTTATACTTTTTGTAACGTTGTCAGCTGCCTTATATGGTAACTATTTGCATACCTTGGGTATACAAGCAAAGAATTTCACAGTGACTTGTCACATGTAAAAATAAGGTATTCATTCATTCATTCATTCATTCATTCATAATGTCCTCCCCCCACCCCACCAACCCTCTTGCTACAAACACATCGGTGGATACAAGGAACGCGGTATAAATAAGTGAAGACATTGGCTATCAGCAACACTCTATTTGAAACCATTCCAAGCAGCAAAATCACCAGTGAGTGGAGGTAGGGGTCTCTTAGTCCTTACAAAGCTAAAATATTGGATCATTTCTGGGGGAGATTGTGCAGAAAGATTGATATATCGCAATTGGCAAGAGGAAGGTGACTGAACTTTATGGCCTTCCATCACAGTGAGGAATGTTAATTCCAATGTGGTGGATGTTTATGTTAAATGTTATTTTATGTGTGTATTGTGTCTTTTCACTTAGTATGGCTGTATGGTAACTCAAATTTCACTGTCCCTTAATTGGTTAAGTCACAATAAGTGCGAACTTGAACTTGAACTTGAACTATTGGTATTGGTATTGGTTTATCATCGCCACGTGTAACAAGATACAATGAGAAACGTTTGTTTGGGTGCTATCTAAATAAATGTGATTGCACCATATATGTGAACAATTAAGCCACGCACACAAGCAGAGCAGGTAACGTACAGAAAAACTACCAGAGTGTAGAAAACAGTTTCACATTCTAACAATGACAAAGTATCAACAATGAAGGTGAATGAACAAATAAAAACATTGTCACATGTGACAAGTCACAGTGCAATTCTTTGCTTGCATACCATGCCAAGGGCGCATACAAAACGCCAAATCCCCACACCCCCCAACCCCCCGAGTTCCCCCTTTGCTCTTCCCCCCCCTCCCCCCTCCTTCACGTCAGTCCCACCCGCCCCCCCCCCCCCCCCCACCGTGTCACTGTTGCTCTTCCCCCTCCCTCCATATCGAAGACCTACTGGTCGCTATTTAAAGTAATCTTCAAACAATAACAATAACTTGTACTTTAGTTTAGTTTAGTTTAGATTAGAGATACAGCGCAGTAACAATGCCTTCGTCCCACCGACAATAGACAATAGGTGCAGGAGTAGGCCATTCGACCCTTCGAGCCAGCACCACCATGCAATGTGATCATGGCTGATCATCCCCAATCAGTTCTCCGTTCCTGCCTTCTCCCCATATCCCCTGACTCAGCTATCTTTAAGAGCCCTATCTAGCTCCCTCTTGAAAGTATCCAGAGAATACACACACGATCCCCGCACACTAACACTATCCCACACACACTAGGGACAATTTACAATTTTGCCAAAGCCAATTAGCCTACAAACCTGTACGCCTTTGGTGTGTGGGAGGAAAATGAAGCTCCCGGAGAAAACTCACGTAGGTCACGGGGAGAACGTATAAACTCCGTACAGACAAGCACCCGTAGTCAGGATTGAAGCTGGGTATCGGGTGCTGTAAGGCAGCAACTCTACCGCTGTGGCACCTCATCATATAGTATGCCTCGCCATGTACACTTTTTGAAAATGTATGAAAGCAGGAGAGAAATGAACGTTCATCTCATCATGCAATTCATGAGACATTTCCAATTGCAAACAAGGATAGCGACGAACTTCACATTAAATGCACAATGTTATAGTGTCAAGTACACCGTGCTTTGCCTCAAGTACTGATATTATTACCTTGCTACTCTACCTCTGCAGTTAATTCCACAATGGACTATAGCTACTACGCAGCACTTTTCAGGTTTTGATCTGGGGGGATGACTTTCAGGTTAAATATATTTAAAATGATATTTGTTTGTTATAATAAACCAATAGTTGTATCGATGATTAAGGATCTTAAGTATTTGTAAAATGGAAATAATTGTTAATGACCCATGAATATTTACATGAGCAGTTGTAACATCAATGAATGTGACATTGATCATTCCTCTTCCTGAGTACCTTCGAGTGACCTGCGCTTGTTAGAACCAAATGTACTTTACAATGGCCTCTGTAACACTCCCCTGTCAGCACAAGATTGGTAGAGTGAATGGGTCGTTAAATTCTTAGCAGCTTGCCCTTGACTAAAATAACCTTAAATTCCCTGATCTGCCATTATTCAAAAAGAATACATCTATATAGTCATCGTGTTCTGATATATTTCCTTTGGAATAAATCAATGCAGCTTAAATTGCAATAAGTTAATTTGTATTGAAATCTGTAATTCTTCTAACTGATCAAATATTGGCAAAAAACTTGGCTTGGATCTGCAAGCCTCCAGATATAGTCAGAACTAAATCCCTTTGACTATTTGATTATTTATCGGATTTTTTCATGTTATATTTAGTACCTTTGCTTCCTATCTCCAGGAATATTCTTTCCTTTGCTACATATAACCATATAACCATATAACAATTACAGCACGGAAACAGGCCATCTCGGCCCTTCAAGTCCGTGCCGAACAACTTTTTTCTCTTAGTCCCACCTGCCTGCACTCATACCATAACCCTCCATACCCTTCTCATCCATATGCCTATCCAATTTATTTTTAAATGATACCAACGAACCTGCCGCCACCACTTCCACTGGAAGCTCATTCCACACCGCTACCACTCTCTGAGTAAAGAAGTTCCCCCTCATGTTACCCCTAAACCTCTGTCCCTTAATTCTAAAGTCATGTCCTCGTGTTTGAATCTTCCCTATTCTCAAAGGGAAAAGCTTGTCCACATTAACTCTGTCTATCCCTCTCATCATTTTAAAGACCTCTATCAAGTCCCCCCTTAACCTTCTGCGCTCCAGAGAATAAAGACCTAACTTATTTAACCTATCTCTGTAACTTAGCTGTTGAAACCCAGGCAACATTCTAGTAAATCTCCTCTGTACCCTCTCTATTTTGTTGACATCCTTCCTATAATTGGGTGACCAAAACTGCACACCATACTCCAGATTTGGTCTCACCAACGCCTTGTACAATTTTAACATTACATCCCAGCTTCTATACTCAATGCTCTGATTTATAAAGGCTAGCATACCAAAAGCTTTCTTTACCACCCTATCTATATGAGATTCCACCTTCAAGGAACTATGCACGGTTATTCCCAGATCCCTCTGTTCAACTTTATTCTTCAATTCCCTACCCTACATCTGTTCACTTTAATGCAATTGCAGTTTAATTGCCAGATAGGGCATGTGCACGTATGCGTGCATGCATTTGGAATACTCTGCAGTGAAACGGTGTTGTTTTAAATGTTCTTTCCAATGATATCCTCCACAGTCTTGCCCAGCTGCTCCCCCACCCTTTCTGTTGTCCTTCCAATTTCCTTCCCCCATTCCACTCTACTTAACCCATTCCAAACCCCATCTCTAGGTGATATCTTCACCGTCTGTCAGGGAAGATGCAGCAAAATGGTGTGTGTTAGTGTGGAACAAAGTAATACTTGTGTGTATTTCCAGGTGTACCAGCTCTAGTTGCTGCAATCAACTGTTCATTTTTAGGTGAAATGTCTTTGTACTACTTCATTTGCTTAACTGAAGTTAACAGAAGTCCAATACCCATCAGCGTATAATAATGGTTGCTGCCCGTCTCAGCATAATCTGTTTGGAAAAAACGTTAAGGCTCAAAAACAACATTATTTAGGATTTAGTCACAATAAATCTCCCATCATAGACAGACCATGCAGACCATTCTACATGCTTATTTCTAGCCACTCCTTCTCTCCAGAGATACTGCCTGCCCCACTGAGTTACTCCAGCATTTTGTGTCTATCTTCAGTTTAAACCAGCACCTGGAGTTCCTTCCTAATACATGCTTACTTCTTGGCCACATTGAAGACTGGCCGGGCGGTGGAGGCCGGTTCTCTGGATACTTTCAAGGGAGAGTTAGATAGGGCTCTTAAAGCTAGCGGAGTCAGGGGATATGGAGAGAAGGCAGGAATGGGGTACTGATTGGGGATGATCAGAAATGATCACATTGAATGGCGGTGCTGGCTTGAAGGGCCGAATGGCCACCTCCTGCACCTATTGTCTACTGTCCATTGACTCTTCCATACTCAGCACATGAATTAGGCTCTGGTCCCTCGTGTCTGCTCTTTTATTCATCTGAATCAGCAATGACATGCTTCTACTACATTGCCACGTATCACTTCCATGACTGTGATATCCATAAATCTATTGAATTCTGATTTTAATTAATTCAATAACTCGGCCTCTACACCATCAGTGTAGAAAACTTCAAAAAGATTCATCAGACTCTGTGTGAAGAATTCTCAATCCTACAAAAGAAGTCTTTTTTTTTCTGAGTGCCTGGTTCTATGTCTAGATTCCCCAGCCAGGCAAAACCTCTTATCTGCTTCAAGCCTGGCAAGATCGGAAGCATTGTCAGAACTTTAGAGGATCGGGGCCTAGTTCATTCAATCTCTCCTCACTTCCTGCCATCAGTGAAACCATTCTGATCAACCTTTGTTGCATTCTTTCTATGGGAAGTACATTTTTTTTTAAAATAATTTAAAAAAATTGTATACAATACTTGCATTGCAGCCCAATAAAAATGAAGTGATTCCTCTTGCAATGAAGGTCAACATACCATCCACCTCCCTAATTGGTTGCTTTGCCTGCATTTCAGTGGCTTCTAGAGAATAGCAGTTCGTCCCTTTGAGCGTTAACATTCAACAATCTGTTATCATTTAAAAAACACTCGTTTTTTTTGTTTTGTGCACCAAAGTGAAAGACCTCCCATGTTTGCATGTTATTATTCCTCCTGCCATGCTCTTGACCACTCACTGAGCTTGTGTAGATATGCTTGAAGTCTCCTTGCATCCTCCTCTCGACCCAATGTCAACAAGTTATGTATCATCATCAGATGTGGCACAGTGGGTCATGGTAGAGTTGCTGATATACAGCGCCAGACACCCGGGTTCGATCCTGCCTGCACAGAGTTCGTACATTCTCCCCATGACCTGCATGTATTGTTCTCCTCCCATACTCCAAAGGCATATAGGTTTGTAGGCTAATTGGCTTGGTGAAATTGTCCTTAGTGTGTGTAGGATAGCGTTAATATACGGGGATCGGTGGTTGGCACGGACTTGGTGGGCTCAAGGGTCTGTTTCCGTGCTGTATCTCTAAACTAAACTAAACAGGGAAATGAGAAATCCCGTCAGGTGGACACAGACTGGGATTAGCTGAGGATCACGTTGGTGACACAGACTGGGATTAGCTGAGGATCAAACAACAAGCCCTCCAGAACCTCACTTGTCTAATTGGAGAAGGGCCCCATCTATTGACCTCAGCAGCCCTTCCAGTTGAGTCAGAGATTAATGTGCACCTCTTCAAACCTCGTCTACTGCAATTGGTGATCCCAATGCGGCTTTCTTTACATCAGTGAGACCAAGCATAGACTAAGCAAGCACTTACCTGTCCGCCAAGGCCTGCTGGATCTCTCGATTGCTATTGATTTTAAACTTCCCTTCCCATTCCAATACCAACCTTTCTGCCCTTTGCCTCCTCCATTGCCAGTGTGAGGCCACACAGAAACTGGAGGAACTGCACCCCAAATTCCGCTTGGGTATCTTACAACATGATGGCATAAACATTGGATTCTCCAATTTTTTAATAATATCCACCTATCCTTTCTCTCTTCCCTGTGTCCACCTCCTCTGCCCCTTCTCCCAACCAAGGTGCACAGTCAATGTTCCAACTATCTCCCACCCTCCCAGTCATCCTGTTCCTTTCCCCACCTTCGTACACTCATCTCACCATCTCAGAGTCCCTCATTTCCTTTTTATCCTCCCACTTTTCCCTCCTTCCTGTCCCTCCAATCTGCCACAGGCAATGATGGTCCAGTTTTATACTGCCATCATGGAGTCTGTCTTCACCTTCTCCACCATGGTCTGGTTTGGCTCAGCCACCAAGCATGACATCCAGAGGCTGCAGTGCATCAATCGATCAGCTGAGAAGGTTATTGGCTGCAGCCTTCCCTCCATTGGCGAACTGTACACTGCAAGGGCCAGGAAGCGAGCGGGTTAGATCATCTCTGACCCCGCTCACCCTGGCCACAAACTCTTTGAATCACTTCCCTCTGGAAGGCGACTCCGGACTGTCAAAGCCATCACAGACAGACAGCTTTTTTTTCCACAAGCAGCAGCTCTCTACTCAATAAAATAAAGTCTGTAGCCTCTTTTTGCTCTGTTATTTTAATTCATTCACATGAAAAACTATAATGTTTTATTCTTAATGTTTTAATGTTTTATGTTTTATTCTTAATGGTTGACTGTATGTTGTGTTGTTACTTGCAAGCGGAGCACCAAGGCAAATTCCTTGTATGTGTACAAACTTGGCCAATAAACTTATTCATTCATTCATTCCATCTATATCTCCCCTTTGACTATGCATTTCATTCCTCTCCTTATTTGTTACCCTGTAGTCCCCTCTAGCGTTTCTCACTTATTCTACCCATTTTCCAATCATCTCCCCCCTCATCAGTATTCACCTATCGCTTGTGTAGGAAGGAACTGCAGATGCTGGTTTACACCAAAGAGAGACACAAAATGCTGGAGTAACTCTGCAGGACAGGCTGCATCTCTGGTGAGAAGGAATGGGTGATGTTTAGGGTTGTGACCTGAAATGTCACCCGTTCCTTCTCTCCAGAGATGCTGCCTGTCCCGCTGAGTTACACCAGCATTTAGTGTCCACCTATCGCTTGCCTGGTTTTGTCCTCCCCTCACCTCTTTCGACCAGCTGACTACAATCAGTCTGAAGAAAGGTCCTGTCCATTCCCACCGCAGATGTTGCCAGATGTTGCCAGACCTCTCGAGTTCTTCCAGCAATTTGTGTTTTTCTGATTATTCACATTCGTGCTGAGGGGAACATTAGGGTGGCACATTAGCGCAGCGGTAGAGCCACTACCTCATAGCGCCAAAACCCGGGTTTGATCCTGACTACAGGCACTGTCAGTGTGGATTTTATACATTCTACCTGTGACCATGTGGGTTTTCTCCTGGTGCTCTGGTTTACGGGTTTCGGGGTTAATTGGATTCCGTAACTTGGTTCTAGTGTGCAGGACATGTAGCTGGACGATCGATGGTCTGTATGGAATGGCACATTTCCACACTGTATCACTAAACTAAAGTTAAATTAACTAAACTTAACAAAACTAAAGTCTGACGAAGGGTATCGACCCGAAATGTCACCCATTCCTACTATCCAGAAATGTTGCCTGTCCCACTGAGTTACTCCAGCTTTTTGTGTCTATCTTCGGTGTAAGCCAGTGTCTGCATTACTTCCTACACATAACTAAACTTTTGTTGCTGTGTTTAGCAAGTTCTCAAACTAAAACAGTATCTCACTCCCAATTCCGTGTGCTCTAACCTAGAAAGGGATCCACACTTCCATTGCCGAACATTTTTCCTACTTACATACCCACAGAAACTTCTGCAATCTATTTTCTATGTTTCTCATTATTTTACTCATATTCTTTCTCACTTTTATTTTTACCAATGTCTTGGTTCTCGTTTGCTGAATTCTGAAATGCTTTCAACCATTGTGTGCCTGTCCCACTTAGGAGAGTTATTAGGCAACTACAGGTGACTAGTTTGTCGTGACATGTTCTCTGTTGGTCGCCGGGAGTAGTCTCCTCAGTCGCGCAAAAAGACGTAGCGCCTTTCTGGTCGCCGCTAAATTTTCAACGTTGTAAAATTTTCAGCGACACCGGGTTTGACGCCAATGAGCGTAGCTTGACTTCTCCTGACGTAGGTGCTGTCGTAGATTGTCACCAGGATGACGTAGGTTGTCGCCGGTTTATCTGCGACCTGCTATGACTATGACAGTCGCCGGCAGTTGCCTAAAAAATCCCCAAGTGGGACCGGCCCATTAGGCTTTCAGCTATTTCTTGCAAAGTTACAGCGCCTTACATTGTAGCTGTGACACTCTGTTCTGCATGGTTTGGTTGTATTTATGTATGAATAATCTACCTGGATAACATGCAAAACAAACATTTTCACTGTTATCTTGATATTTGTGACAGTAATAAACCACTAAAACCAATAAATCCCAATAAATATTATTGCTATCTTTCAATTTTCCCTATCACCCATGCACAGATTACATCACTTTGAGTTTGCATGTCTTAAAAAAAGTTTATTTTTGCAAATCATGTATTTTATCCTTAAATGCTAACCTTCGACCATCTTTCATTTAGTGTCATCTGTGGCTGTAACATTATATTCTGCACTTTGCTCCTCTTTTAGCATTACCTGGTGTATATATCCATGATTTAATTGTACCCATGTTTGATATGATCTGTCTGAATTGCCCCCAAACAAGGTATGGCATCATGCCAATAATGAACTGATACCAAGAGCAATGCCGACATTTCCCCAACCAACCACAGTTAATTACCTCTTCATTTCTTCACAGTTTTCTTTGTTTTGGTTTAAAACCACGGTTTCCAATTTGGTTTTGTTTATTGTCACGTGTACCGAGGTACAGTGAAAAGCTTTTGTAGCATGCTAACCAGCCAGCGGAAAGACAATACATAATTACAATTGAGCCATTCACAGTGTAAAAAGGGATAAATGTTTAGTGCAAAATAAATTCAGTAAAGTCAGATCAAAAATAGTCTGAGGGTCACCAATGAGGTAGATGGTAGTTCAGAACTGCTCTCTAGTTGCGGTAGGATGATTCAGTTGCCTGATAACAGCTGGGAAGAAACTGTCCCTCAATCTGGAAGTGTGTGTTTTCATACTTCTGTACCTCATGCTTGATGGGGGAAGGGAGAAGTGGGAGTGGTCGGGGTGTGACTCGTCCTTCAAACACATTAATTGAATAACATCAACTTCAGACATTTAGTAAAATTTTATCATATTATGTCCCTTTGCAGCAAGATTATTAATTTTACTTCGGAGTCACGTGAGTGACTACGTGAAGAAGCCCCGCCAGGTGCATGCACATCATTACGTCCGACGCATGGCGCACCGACGGGCTGGAGAGCGCCGCTCCACCAGCGATAAGCAGTGAACCTGCAGGTAAGTGAATTTAAAACTTTAAACTCCGTGAGTCTGGCTCGGGAGCCAGCTGGAGTTGGTGGTATGGAGCGTGTTGAAAGGAAATCTGTCCAGAGTAGGAGCGTAACGCGCAGGCCCGCGGTTACTGCTCGCAGATTGGGCCAGGAGATACCGGCTGCAGCAACGCCGGCTCCGATACCGGCTGCTGTTCTACCGGCAGCTCAACTGCTTCCATCAGTTCCAGTGCTTCAGGGCACTGAGGCCACTCCACCAGGGAGGAAGGCCAAAAGAAAATCTCTCAGGCCCGTCTTAGCTGACGGATCTGATGAAGAGGAAGACTCCCCTCCTGCTAATAAAAAGGTATGGGACCGCTCGACCAGATGGAGAAGATGCTCCAAACTTTAAAGAGCCATGACATTTTTAAATCGGGGTTGAATGCCCCTAGGATTCCCCAGACAGCCTCACGGAGAGGCCCATACAGCGAAGAAGACTACACCGCTTATGAATATCAGCGGGAATCACCCTCTCCAGCACCTTGTTTAGGGCTGGAAGAGACCTCCCTGGACAAGACTTGGGAGAGCCAGGGCAGGAGGAGTCTGACCCTGAAGTTGGTGTCACTGCTTTTGGGCACACACCAACGCACATGAGCCATGCTCCAGGTGACCCGGATGTAGCAAGGAACTTTGCTATTCCGGAAGGTACTGGTGAAGCTATGGAGGAAAAAGTGCCCACTGTGAACTCTGCTATCTGGGCACAAATGAGTGCAACGATGCGTGGACAAGAAATCCGATTCCAGCGGGTCCTCAAATTGGTGGGAGCAGGCATCATGGCTTTTGGCAAAATGGTCCGAGAGGCACCGATGTCCAGCATACAGCAGGATATGTTGGCCTTGCGGTGTAATGCATTGCATCCGGAAAATAGCCATAAAACCTACACTTAACCCACGATTTGCAGCTTATGCAGGTCGACCAATATTCAAGCGTCAAATTATTTATTTGGGGAGGACCTGCTCAAACAAGTCTAAGACCTGGAGGAAGAGGCCAAGACGATAGGCCTCATGAAGACTTCCTTCCGTCAGGATTCCACCTCGCAGGTCGTTTTCGATACAAAGGGGGTCAGATCCGGGGGCAAGACTAAACAGAGTGGGGCCAGTGGGACTTACGGTATTACACACCTTTATATACCAACTACAACCCTAGCATGCGAAAAGGACGAGAACTCCAAGGTCGACTATGGAGGTACGGGTGATTCATTCAGTCCAGGATAAATCTTCTGGGGAACAACCTCCGGTTGGGGGTAGGTTGCAGTTATTTTATGATGAATGGTGCTGCATAACATCTGATCTGTTTATACTGGACACTGTCTCAGGGTTTCGAATAGAGTTTATGTCAGGAATTCATCCACCTGCACAAAATATGCCTAGTCGGGTATTGTTTTTTTCTGGACCAGAAACTCAGCAGGTAAATGGAGAAATTGTGGTTTTGTTCCAAAAAGGGGTAATTGAGGGGACGACATACCATCCTCAACACTTTGTGTCCAATATATTCGCCAGACAGAAAAAAAGATGGTGGATGTCGAATCATTCTGGATAAATCATTAAATTCCTATTTCCAGTATAGGCATTTTAAAATGGACACCTACAATACTGCGAAACAGCTGTTATCAGAAGGTTGTTATATGGCAACCATAGATCTGAAAGATGCATATTATTCAGTACCAATTTAGTTGGATGGGACAACTGTGGCAATTTAAAGCATTACCCAATGGGTTAACCTCAGCTCCTAGGTTGTTCACAAAATTGTTAAAACCAGTGCTGCCGTTACTTTGTGCCCAGAATTACATTGTAATGGCTTATCTAGATGATATCTTAATCATAAGCAGCACTCAGGAAACAGCTGAGGAGTCAGT